>CM053028.1:317260352-317935352 GCA_028564925.1 Lithobates sylvaticus | reverse complement strand
ATTTTGAAATTGCTGCTGTTTTTTTATAGTCCTAGTTCTCCACTCTTCCATTAATGACAACTTTATGGCTTGTGTCCTACATGTTGGCCTAATTGAGCTGGTGTACCTCTACCTCCTTGCCCATTCTCCAAGACTGCTTAGAAGCCTCCCGTGCTGTTGTTGCTCTCCATCAAAAGAACCTCCATTGCCTATCTTTTTCATGGTTAGCTCATTGCCTAGTAATTTTTAAAATCCAAGATACTTTCCTGCTATAAAGCAACACCCAGCCAAAATATATTTCTCTCCAAAATACTATTTAACTTATTTTTTAAAGCTTTGGGGCACTCTTTTCCGTCTACAATGTAGAAATTAATGAATACTGTATATCCTTTGAAATTTCTACACTCTTAAACCAAACTAAAAACAAAAAATTCTTTGGCAGTTTTGGACAGGTTGGCTAAAGAGTTAGAACAGATTTTTAAACCACAAAGCAGATCAAGGCCTGTATATCTGTATGTGCCCAAAGAAAAAAATGTATTTGAATGTATGTTGTTGGTGAATAAAGTATGACTACAGCAACCAATCACGTTTAAGTTTCTGTTAACAAAATATATATATTTTTTTTATTGTGTCTGTGAGGTAGATCAAAATATATTTTAAATAATATAAATAAGTAGTGTCAATTTAAGTTTGAAAACAGTGGGTTTTGTGGATACAGTGACACAAGATGTGCTATGGAAAATGCTGAGAAAATATTTCAGAGAATGTGAATGTAAACAGCAGACTGTTGAGCAACTGTTTATATGGACAGATTTAAATGTGTGTTTGAAGTGTGTTATAAATCGTGTCCTGCATAACTCGCTTTGAACAGCTTGTTTTGCAGCCAGTAGTATTTCACATGCACATGAAGTGGTTCTCGGTTTTAAGAGGTTGCACCAAGAGCAGATCAATCTGCTTGTGGCAAGGATGTCTGGATAGTATTTTATCGACTGACATTTCCAAAAACAAAGAAAACAAAGGCAAAGCAAAATATGTGACCTGTATTTTGTGCTGTGATAAAACAAACAGTAAATGTCAAGTAGTGATGTATTGTTAATCTGTTACAGCCATTATTTGAATTATATTTTATATCTGATATGGTGTGCACCATGTATTCTTCTACACACACAGTCAAGTTTGCTTTGTGTATCTCTTGTCAAAGCATTTATTTTCTTTTTCAATCTGTGGACCCATTAAGGAGAATTTCTCTTTCCTAGTGACAAAGTTGTCACCAGGATACAACTCTTTCGGAGTCACAGTGACAACACAATGACAACAGAAAATACTTTACTAGTGAGGGTTAAGGAAGGCTATAACCTTTGTGACTTCCTCCCGTGGTGGCAATGTTCTCACAAGAAGTTAAGGGAAAACTGGGACACAAAAAAAATGAAAGAGGTAATATATTTAATTTTGGGGAAACGTTAAGCCAAACCATAAGGGCTGTGGAGGTTGATGTAGATATTCCAAAACTCTTACAGGACAGTAAAAGTAGTATTCCATGAACAGTCTGCTCGCTTTCATCTTTGTTTTCAGAGAGCCATTTTAGTCATTAGAACAATATATGACCCTAATGATGGGGTGGATCAAATTTGGTAGTAATTTTTAGTAATTAAGTAATTTTGGGGTAGCTACCAGTAAAACTTTTGACCCACAATGGGACTTTTTAACTTGGTAGCCACTACCTGTTCAGGTATCCCTGACTTGCTCTTTTTATGTATCGCTTTAAAAGTAAAGTGCAGCCAAACTGCTATCCAGCAATGGGGTTGATTTACTAAAACTGTAGAGTGCAAAATCTGGTGCAGCTCTGCATAGAAACCAATCAGCATCCATTTTTTCCCGCCAAAGCTTAATTGCAATCAATGTATTAGTGAGGTCAGGCAGAAGAGAAGTAAATAGCTCAGTTGCGTATGAACACAGGTCTGATGTTTGAACTGACTCGGGGATCCCCCTTATTTTAAGGTTATTCCTTCTAGACCTGTCCTCAATGTCTGCTATTTATAAGCCACGCTGACTCCTCTTCTTGTTCCTCGTTTGCGTCCACCAGGTCATTTATGGTGGATGCATACTCCCCCATCTTGCCTTCTATATGCTCCACCCCACTGCATTTAGTTCCCCACTAAACCTGTGCATACAGCTCATCATATCTGCCTGCAATGTGCTTCGCAAAGATACTAGCATGTCTTTGAGTACAGTGTCCATCACAGTTTGGTTCATGGTGGGGAAATTGTTAATGGAATCGTGGAGCTCTCTGGTGTCATCCTCTGAGTCCATTACAGGGCTCATTGTGGGGCTGCATCCAGTGCCACCCAGCTTCAATTTGGCCTTGGCTGGGCTCCCTGATTTTTAGGAAGAGGGGGGGGGGCGGGGTGCTGATTGTTGTATGAGTCATTAGTATTAGGGGATGATGTGATGGTGAGCTGTTTTGGCTTGTTTTTGTGTTTCAGGGTGAGCAGGGGGCTGGCGCCATTTCTCCTACCTCCATGCTGCAGCTGAGTAAAGTAGTCCATCAGCCATTGGGGCTTGAGGTTCCTTTCCGCTTGCCCATCATGTTCTGTTAGTGTGCCCCAACCGGATCGCCAGCTAGGCAGTCAAAAACTGAGCTCTGTGAGCCGCTATGTGCCGCTGTATCCGCAAGGTTGCTGGAGCTCCGGAATGAAGCCTCCATTCGGCTCCGCTGCAGGCCATGCCCCCCTCGCCAAAGCTTAATTGAACAAGCTGAAGTTAGAATCTGATGGGCCACCATACACAGCTGCACCAGATTTGTCACTCTCCAGTTTTAGTAAATCAATCACAATGTGTACTGTAATTATAATTTCTCTCTATTCTGTTCCCTCACCTATCCTGCACTAAAAAGGTACATAGAGTTTTTTAAGTACCTAAAATCTCCTGTTCTCAGAGGTCAACTCAGTCATAACATAATTCCTCTAAATACAAACAGGCACTAGATATTCTATCATTGGTAACCACTGTTGTAAAGCCCATTTGTTTCAGTGAGGCTGCTTGTAAATGCCAGAAAACTCCCCCAAAAGGAGGCGGAGGTCATAGAAAAAGTTAAGGTATACAGGAAGCAAGGCGCCACACCAATGGTGTGCTAAAGTATTTATTAAATAAATAAATAATAGAAAAAAGCCAGTGGGTTTAAGGGGTCCAGACACTCCCCCATCAGGGTTTATGTATTGTGTAATCTCAAATGTAGCTAGACTAGATAGAAATGCAACAATAGTTATATAGCATTTCAAATGAGTTTCTGTCACTGGCAGTTTGTATAGTGAGCACTTGTGTATACAAACTTTCAGTGTCAGAAATGAATTTGGAATATCATATAACTATTGTTGCATTTCAATTGAGTCAGTTCACGTATGAGTTTATACAATGCATAAGCCCTAACAAATTTAGAGAGTCTGAACCACCTAAAATAATTTAGCTTTCTTTCTTAAATATTTAATAAAACATTGCTTTGGGCACTGTAACCATTGGCACTCCATCTACTTTCTGTATGGTTTGAACATAATTATTTTTCTTCTACTTTTGAGAACAGTAAGATCTACATTGTATGTTGGTTTCTCAATGCTCAGAAAGCAGTCAGCCCTACCGCATCACCTTCAAACTTTACCACCAGTTAGTAGAAGTATTATACTGCACAGAGCCTGCCTTCTGAAATACTGAGGTGTTTAGAGGAGGCATTTCAGGAAGTGGAGTCAGTGCAGTTGAAGGCAAGGTATCATAACATATGTACTGAAGTTCTTAGAAATTTAGGGTAACCAGCAGAGAAGAAGCTGCAAACAATTCAGGAAATCTACCATAGATTTCTTTTAACTGCAAGAACTAGAAGTGTTTTTGAGTGTCTGCAGCATTAAAATTTGTTTTTAGGTTTCACCACATCATTGTTTTTCTCATATTTATCATATTTAGATGGACTTCTCACTCTGCAAACATGAGAAGCTGTGGCCTCTATTACCAACCATATCTTATTCTATATAGTCCCATGCAATAATATTTTATGTAATATGTTGAACACTAAATGTTACTCTAATTTATTTTCAGCAGCATTTTTTTTAATTATCTTCAGCATTAGGACTTTTTTTGTGGCATTTTTTATGCTAAGAAGTGCCCTATATCTTTATACTAACAAGTATCAGTTTTGGGAGTTCTTTAACCACTACAATACTGGGCACCGTCGCCCCCTTCCTTCCCAGACCAATTTTCAGCTTTCAGCACTCTCGCACTTTCAATGACAATTGTGCGATCATGCTACGCTGTACCCAAATTTATTTTTTATCATTTTGTTCCCACAAATAGGGCTTTCTTTTGGTGGTATTTATTCACGACTCCGTTTTTTTTTTTTTTTTTGCGATCCAAACGAAAAAAGAGCGGATATTTGGAAAAGAAACTATATGTCCTTCTTTCTATTTTAAAAGAAATCCAATAAAAACTAATTTGGTCATAAATTTATGCCAAAATGTATTCTGCTACATGTTTTTGGTAAAAAAAATCTGTTAAGTGTATAATAATTGGTTCGGTTGATCACGGACAGATGTACGCAAATGATCATGTACAGATGTGCACAGGTAATCACGGACATATGTGTGCAGATAATCACTGGGACATGTGATTGTAGTGGGACATATGTGGGGGACAGGTGTTTTTATTATTTGGGGATATGTGTTTTGGGGACATTTGTGTTTTACACTGTTTGGGGACACTAGGTTGGTGATCAGTGAGTAAAAAGCTGTAAAAAAGAGCTCATACTCACTGATCTCCAGCAGACTGCAGCGATCCCCTCTCCTCTCCTCACCGACAACTTCTGTGTGAGGAGAGAAGAGCCGATTGCCTAGCAACCGGCTCTGTGTTTACATCACACGATGGCTGTGATTGGACACGGCCGGCATGTGATCAGAAGAGCCAATCACAGAGCCCTCCTGCCGATCGGAAGATGCACTGTGTCCGGATGACACAAGCACATCGGAATCGCACTGATGCGTGTCCCTGCGCGCGCACGATCCCCCTCCTTCTGAGGAACGTTCCTGAACGTCCACTCAGAAGGAGAGAGCTCCCACCCAGCCGTTTATGTACATTGGCTGGGTGGGAAGTGTTTAAATGTTTAGGTTATTCCAAGGCTCCAATTTGATAATTGTGTAACTCCAGTCAAAACGTTTTTGTTTGGTTTGAGTGAGTTTAATTTTAAAAAATAATTATTACTGTTTATATAGCGCCAACAATTAAACTTTTCTGCAGTTACTGTCCCCAGAGGCACACACCCATCTGCAGAGACAAAACTCCCCCTCCATAGTTGCCAACATTGTAAAAAAAAAAAAATTTGGGACACTTTTTTGGCTGTAGGCATAGTCTTCTTATAATTAGGGGTCTGGGCATGCATGTGTGGGTGTGGCGTATAGGAAAATGGGCATGGTTTATGCGAAACAGTGGGTGGGGCTTAAATGGGCATGTCTCAAATGGGTGTGGTTAGAGTCTGAGATGAATGATGGATGGCAAAGGAAAGGGGGGGTGAGGGATGGAGGGACAGCAGCCCCAGATCCTACACAACAATAGAAATGTGTATTCTAGATAGTTTAACAAACAGCAGATAAAGATACTCCAAACACCTGGTGTTAGCACTTCAATCATCCCGGCACCATGGTTGCTATGGTGTCAGGATGATTGAAGTGCATTATTTCTATTACATTGTAATATAGAATGAAATCATTAAACTCACCATAATGCCGAATCAGTGGGATCCTTGAGTGTGTCACCTGCCACATATCCTGCCTCCAGCAGAGTCCGTCCTTGCATCAGGTGCCCCCAGCAGAGTCTGTCCTTGCATCAGGTGCCCCCAGCAGAGTCTGTCCTTGCATCAGGTGCCCCCAGCAGAGTCTGTCCTTGCATCAGGTGCCCCCAGCAGAGTCTGTCCTTGCATCAGGTGTCCCCAGCAGAGTCTGTCCTTGCATCCGGTGTCCCCAGCAGAGTCTGTCCTTGCATCAGGTGTCCCCAGCAGAGTCCGTCCTTGCAACAGGTGTCCCCAGCAGAGTCCGTCCTTGCATCAGATGTCTCCAGTAGTGTCCGTCCTTGCATCAGGTGTCCCCAGCAGTGTCCGTCCTTGCATCAGATGCCCCCAGCGAGTCAGTTCTTAAACCAGTGTTCCCAACCTCAATCCTTACATCAGTGTCCCAGGCAGAGCCATAGTTATCCCCTCCCCCTGTACATAGTTACCCCTCTCCCCCTGTACAAGGTTACCCATCTCCCCTAGTTAACCCCCTGTACATAGTATCCCCCCTGTGCATAGTTACCCCCTCCTGTACATAGGTAACCCTCCTCCTGTACATATATATAGGAGCTAAGACATAACTGAGTTACATCGCTGCTTGGGCGCCTTTACACTGAGAGTGACAGCAGAAGAAACTCCATGAGCAGCCGGCACCATGTGTTCAATGGAGAGGGGAGGGGCCGATCTGTGCAGCTAACCTTGGCTTCAGTATTGGCTGCACAGATCGAACCCTCTCCACTGAACACAAGGGGAACTATCTAGCGGCGGCGCCGGCAGCCATTTTGTTGGAGCCAGCTGCTGCAAAAGCAAACATTCCCGATTTCCCTGGACAAAAAAGGCAAAAGCTTGAATCGGGAGGGCCTCCAATTGGGACGAGGGTCCCAAAATTGGGATTGTCCTGGGAAAATCGAGACTGTTGGCAACTATGCCCCTCCTATACCTGTATCCCCAATTATTTCCAATTTGTTTAGTAGATAGGTAGATAGTACGGGAGTACTTGAAAAGGCAAAATATAACAGGAGACAAGGCAGCTTTTATCTTGTAATTATTTCATTTCATTGTATTATCTAAGAAACAACAACCATAAATATTTTATAGTGGCTGGACAATGTCTAAGCAGCTTAGTTAGGACACATGTTAAGAGGGAAAGACAATGCAGGAGCTTAAAATAGAAAGGAGAGCACATTATCTGAGAGACAAGCACCATAAATGTATAGTGGCTGGGCAGTTATGTAAACTTCTTTGTAAGCAAATAAAGAGAGAGACACAAGATAGATTTTACCTTGAAATATATATTAGAGTATATTATCTGAAAAACAATGCCACAAATAGGGATGGGCCCGGTGCTCTATGCGAACCCATGTTCGCATCGAGCACCGGGTGTTCGCTCGCTCGGCGAGCCCAGAACTATTTTGGCCGCTCGCATCACATTCGTGTGATGCGAGCGGCCCCGCAATGCATTGCGGCCGGCGCGGCCGGCGCAGTGCATTGCTGGCTGATGATTGGCCAAGCATGCACTGTGACCCCGCATGCTTGGCCAATCACAGCGCCGGAAACTCGGAGAGCCATAATTGGCTACAGGCAGGACGCCTGTAGCCAATTACAGCTCAGGGGCTTTAGTACACGCCCCCTCATTTAAAAGGCCGCCACGCCGTCGGCGCCGGTCACATGAGTTCCGGCTTTAGGAGAGATCAGGCTGATTCTGTGTCACTCTTTGCGAGATTCATATAGAAAGATTTGCTCTACTTTGCTAAACCATTGGCTATTTATTTGCTAAACCATTGCTACCTGTCATTGATCGTCCATTGCTGCTGCTGGTTAGTGTGTTTTTAGCTGCTGCTGGGGGTTAGTCTGGTACGTGTCTTACTGTTAGTACAGTATTTCAGTAGTACCAACCGCAGTGCTGTTAGTACAGCACTGCACCCCAAAAGCACCCATAGGACTTCTAGTGTGTTAGTGGCAGCAAACAGAGCTCCTATATTTTCTTCCCAGAAGCACCCATAGGACTTGTACTGTGTTAGTGGCATCACACAGAGTTCCTATATTGTCTTCCCAGAAGCACCCATAGGACTTGTACTGTGTTAGTGGCATCACACAGAGTTCCTATATTTTCTTCCCAGAAGCACCCATAGGACTTGTACTGTGTTAGTGGCATCACACAGAGTTCCTATATTTTCTTCCCAGAAGCACCCATAGGACTTGTACTGTGTTAGTGGCATCACACAGAGTTCCTATATTTTCTTCCCAGAAGCACCCATAGGACTTGTACTGTGTTAGTGGCATCACACAGAGTTCCTATATTTTCTTCCCAGAAGCACCCATAGGACTTGTACTGTGTTAGTGGCATCACACAGAGTTCCTATATTTTCTTCCCAGAAGCACCCATAGGACTTGTACTGTGTTAGTGGCATCACACAGAGTTCCTATATTTTCTTCCCAGAAGCACCCATAGGACTTGTACTGTGTTAGTGGCATCACACAGAGCTCCTATATTTTCTTTGCAGAAGCACCCATAGGACTTCTAGTGTGTTAGTGGCATCACACAGAGTTCCTATATTTTCTTCCCAGAAGCACCCATAGGACTTGTACTGTGTTAGTGGCATCACACAGAGTTCCTATATTTTCTTCCCAGAAGCACCCATAGGACTTGTACTGTGTTAGTGGCATCACACAGAGTTCCTATATTTTCTTCCCAGAAGCACCCATAGGACTTGTACTGTGTTAGTCCCATCACACAGAGCTCCTATATTTTCTTCCCAGAAGCACCCATAGGACTTGTAGTGTGTTAGTCCCATCACACAGAGTTCCTATATTTTCTTCCCAGAAGCACCCATAGGACTTGTAGTGTGTTAGTCCCATCACACAGAGCTCCTATATTTTCTTCCCAGAAGCACCCATAGGACTTGTAGTGTGTTAGTCCCATCACACAGAGCTCCTATATTTTCTTCCCAGAAGCACCCATAGGACTTGTAGTGTGTTAGTCCCATCACACAGAGCTCCTATATTTTCTTCCCAGAAGCACCCATAGGACTTGTAGTGTGTTAGTCCCATCACACAGAGCTCCTATATTTTCTTCCCAGAAGCACCCATAGGACTTGTAGTGTGTTAGTCCCATCACACAGAGCTCCTATATTTTCTTCCCAGAAGCACCCATAGGACTTGTAGTGTGTTAGTCCCATCACACAGAGCTCCTATATTTTCTTCCCAGAAGCACCCATAGGACTTGTAGTGTGTTAGTCCCATCACACAGAGCTCCTATATTTTCTTCCCAGAAGCACCCATAGGACTTGTAGTGTGTTAGTCCCATCACACAGAGCTCCTATATTTTCTTCCCAGAAGCACCCATAGGACTTGTAGTGTGTTAGTCCCATCACACAGAGCTCCTATATTTTCTTCCCAGAAGCACCCATAGGACTTGTAGTGTGTTAGTCCCATCACACAGAGCTCATATATTTTCTTCCCAGAAGCACCCATAGGACTTGTAGTGTGTTAGTCCCATCACACAGAGCTCCTATATTTTCTTCCCAGAAGCACCTATAGGACTTGTAGTGTGTTAGTCCCATCACACAGAGCTCCTATATTTTCTTCCCAGAAGCACTCATAGGACTTGTACTGTGTTAGTGGCATCACACAGAGTTCCTATATTTTCTTCCCAGAAGCACCCATAGGACTTGTAGTGTGTTAGTCCCATCACACAGAGCTCCTATATTTTCTTCCCAGAAGCACCCATAGGACTTGTAGTGTGTTAGTCCCATCACACAGAGTTCCTATATTTTCTTCCCAGAAGCACCCATAGGACTTGTAGTGTGTTAGTCCCATCACACAGAGCTCCTATATTTTCTTCCCAGAAGCACCCATAGGACTTGTAGTGTGTTAGTCCCATCACACAGAGCTCCTATATTTTCTTCTCAGAAGCACCCATAGGACTTCAATGGTGTGTTAGTGGCATCGCACAGAGCTCCTATATTTTCTTCCCAGAAGCACCCATAGGACTTGTAGTGTGTTAGTCCCATCACACAGAGTTCCTATATTTTCTTCCCAGAAGCACCCATAGGACTTCAATTGTGTGTTAGTGGCATCGCACAGAGCTCCTATATTTTCTTCCCAGAAGCACCCATAGGACTTGTACTGTGTTAGTCCCATCACACAGAGCTCCTATATTTTCTTCCCAGAAGCACCCATAGGACTTCAATTGTGTGTTAGTGCCATCACACAGAGCTCCTATATTTTCTTCCCAGAAGCACCCATAGGACTTGTAGTGTGTTAGTCCCATCAAACAGAGCTCCTATATTTTCTTCCCAGAAGCACCCATAGGACTTGTAGTGTGTTAGTCCCATCACACAGAGCTCCTATATTTTCTTCCCAGAAGCACCCATAGGACTTGTAGTGTGTTAGTCCCATCACACAGAGCTCCTATATTTTCTTCCCAGAAGCACCCATAGGACTTGTAGTGTGTTAGTCCCATCACACAGAGCTCCTATATTTTCTTCCCAGAAGCACCCATAGGACTTCAATTGTGTGTTAGTGCCATCACACAGAGCTCCTATATTTTCTTCCCAGAAGCACCCATAGGACTTGTAGTGTGTTAGTCCCATCACACAGAGTTCCTATATTTTCTTCCCAGAAGCACCCATAGGACTTCAATTGTGTGTTAGTGGCATCACACAGAGCTCCTATATTTTCTTTGCAGAAGCACCCATAGGACTTCTTAGTGTGTTAGTGGCATCACACAGAGTTCCTATATTTTCTTCCCAGAAGCACCCATAGGACTTGTACTGTGTTAGTGGCATCACACAGAGTTCCTATATTTTCTTCCCAGAACCACCCATAGGACTTGTACTGTGTTAGTGGCATCACACAGAGTTCCTATATTTTCTTCTCAGCAGCACCCACAGGACTTCTAGTGTGTTAGTGGCATCACACAGAGCTCCTATATTTTCTTTGCAGAAGCACCCATAGGACTTCTAGTGTGTTAGTGGCATCACACAGAGCTCCTATATTTTCTTCTCAGCAGCACCCCCAGGACTTCTAGTGTGTTAGTGGCATCACACAGAGCTCCTATATTTTCTTTGCAGAAGCACCCATAGGACTTCTAGTGTGTTAGTGGCATCACACAGAGCTCCTATATTTTCTTCTCAGCAGCACCCACAGGACTTCTAGTGTGTTAGTGGCATCACACAGAGCTCCTATATTTTCTTTGCAGAAGCACCCATAGGACTTCTAGTGTGTTAGTGGCATCACACAGAGCTCCTATATTTTCTTCTCAGCAGCACCCACAGGACTTCTAGTGTGTTAGTGGCATCACACAGAGCTCCTATATATTTTCTTTGCAGAAGCACCCATAGGACTTCTAGTGTGTTAGTGGCATCACACAGAGCTCCTATATTTTCTTCTCAGCAGCACCCACAGGACTTCTAGTGTGTTAGTGGCATCACACAGAGCTCCTATATTTTCTTTGCAGAAGCACCCATAGGACTTCTAGTGTGTTAGTGGCATCACACAGAGCTCCTATATTTTCTTCTCAGCAGCACCCACAGGACTTCTAGTGTGTTAGTGGCATCACACAGAGCTCCTATATTTTCTTTGCAGAAGCACCCATAGGACTTCTAGTGTGTTAGTGGCATCACACAGAGCTCCTATATTTTCTTCTCAGCAGCACCCACAGGACTACCGACTACAATGGCTGGAAGACCGCCAAGGGGAGGCAGAGTGTGCAGAGCCAAGAACACAGGGCAGGCAGGCTCTGTTTCTAGTGGACGTGGCCGTGGACGTGGTCGTGCATCGTCATCAGCACGTGACCATGGGACACGCACGTCTTTGTTTTCGGCAGCTGGACATGTGGAGCCGCATCATGCTGAAGGCTTGGTAGAATGGATGACCAAGCCCTCCTCATCCTCCTCATCCTCTCTCACCCAGGCTCAGGGTACTGGCAGAGCAGCTGCCAACGCGTACTCAATGGCATCATCAGCCACCCCTTCCCTAGACCCACCATGTCCTCCTGAGGAGTCCCCCGAACTCTTTGAGCACAGTGTTGGGTACATGCTCCAGGAGGATGCCCAACGATTCGAAGGCTCGGATGATGATACCCAGCTTGAGGAAGTCAGTAGTGTGCGCGCAGAGAGAGGGGATGCTTAAGGACAGCAATCTGGCAGTACTGTTCCACCAGCTGCAGCTTACTGCCAGGTTTGCTCTAGTGGTGAAGAGGGAGGGGATGATGAGGTCACTGACGCCACGTGGGTGCCTGGAGGGAGAGAGGATGAGGAGGAGGACGAGGAGGAGGAGGATGCGGCGTCACATGTCCAACGAGGCAGGATGCCCCCTGGAGGCCAGCTAGAGGCCAGCACAGCAACTGTACAACACCGCAGAGCTCCGCCTGTGCAGGGCGCTGCCTCTGCACGTTATCAGAAAAGTTCTTTGGTGTGGGCCTTTTTTGAGACGAGTGCATCAGATCGCACCACTGCTATTTGCAATATTTGTCTCAAGCGTATCTCGCGTGGCCAAAACATCAGCCGCTTGGGCACCACAAGCATGACCAGACATATGTCGACCTGCCATGCAGCTCGTTGGCAGGCACACATAAAAGACCCACACCAAAGAACTAAGCGGACCTCTCCTTGCTCCTCATCAGCTGGGATCTCCATCCCCACTACATCTTCAGTCCTCTCTGAAAGCTGCTGTGAGAGGACTGAAGGTGTAGAATTAGGTGTGTCACAACCAAGTACTTGCAGTACACCGACGTCCGATAGTAGCAGGCAAATTTCCCTGCCCCAGCTGCTGGACCGTCGAAAGAAGTACACTCCCAGCCATCCACATGCCCAGCGGTTGAATGCTAGCTTGGCTAAATTGCTAGCACTTCAACTGCTGCCTTTTCAGTTGGTAGACTCGGCCCCCTTCCGTGAGTTTGTTCAATGTGCGGTTCCTCAGTGGCAGGTTCCCAAACGCCACTTTTTCTCACGGAAGGCGATTCCGTCTCTCTACCGGCATGTGGAAGGCAATGTCCATGCCTCGCTGGACAGGGCGGTCAGCGGTAAGGTGCATATTACCGCTGACTCATGGTCCAGCAGGCATGGACAGGGACGTTACCTTTCTTTCACGGCCCATTGGGTCACTCTATTGGCAGCTGGGAGGGATGCAGGACAAGGTGCAGTAGTGTTGGAGGTTGTTCCGCCACCACGCCTCCAAAACACTACTACTGCTACTGGTTGTGACACACCTCTCTCCTCCACCCCCTCCTCTTCTTCTTCCTCCAGTGCTCTGTCCTCGGAACCAGCGGTGCTCCGTAGGCGTACAAGGGGCTACGCAAGTACGCAGGCAAAAAGAGGCAATGCCGTGCTTGCGCTGGTGTGTTTGGGGGACAGGAGCCACACTGGGCCAGAGGTTCTGGCAGCTTTGCAGGGGCAGGCCGAGAGGTGGTTGACGCCACGCCAGCTTAAGCCAGGAATGGTCGTTTCTGACAATGGCACCAACCTCCTCTCCGCCGTGCGACAGGGGCAGCTCACCCATGTGCCCTGTATGGCTCACGTCCTCAACCTGGTGGTGCAGCGGTTCTTGGGCAGGTTCCCAGGCTTACAGGATGTCCTAAGGCAGGCCAGGAAAGTCTGTGTGCATTTCCGCCGATCTTATAATGCCAGTGCTCGGCTGACTGAGCTGCAAAAGGAGCTGAACCTGCCCAAGAACCGCCTAATATGTGACATGCCCACCAGGTGGAACTCAACGTTGGCCATGCTGCAGCGACTGCACACGCAGCAGAGGGCCATCAATGAGTACCTTTGCGACTACGGCACCAGGACAGGGTCAGGGGAGCTTGGTTTTTTTTCCCCACGTCAGTGGAGCATGATCAGGGATGCATGCACTGTCCTCTCACCATTTAAGGAGGCCACGAGGATGGTGAGCAGTGACAGTGCATGCATCAGTGACACTGTACCTCTTGTCCACCTGTTGGAGCATACGCTGCGTGGGATAATGGACAGGGCACTTGAGGCAGAACAGACGCAGGAAGAGGAGGACTTCCTTGCCTCTCAAGGCCCCCTTTATCCGGACAGTGTTCCTTCTGTCCCACCCATCACACAGGAAGAGGATGAGGATGAGGAGGAGGAGGAGGAGGATTGTGTGAGCATGGAGGTGGAGCCTGGCACTCAGCATCAGCAGCAGCACTCTTTTAGGAATGATGTACAGTCCCAACAAACCAGTGGACTTGTACGTGGCTGGGAGGAGGTGGCTGGCGATCATGTCATCCTCAGTGACCCAGAAGACTCCGGACCGAATGCCTCAGCTAACCTACGCTGCATGGCCTCCCTGATCCTGCAAAGCCTGCGGAAGGATCCTCGTGTTCTTCGGATCAAGGAGAGGGACCATTACTGGCTGGCCACTCTCCTTGATCCACGGTACAAGGGTAAGGTTGCGGACCTTATCTTGCCGTCGCAGAGGGAGCAGAGGATGAGACATCTCAGGGAGGTTTTGCAGAAAGGTCTGTGCAACGCGTTCCCAGAAACTGGGAGGTTACAAACTCCTGGTCCTGGGCGACGAGTTGCTGAGGCTTCGGTCAGTAGCAGAAGGAGCGGTGGGGAAGGTGGACGTCTGACCGATGCGTTCAGACAATTTTTTAGTCCGCAGCCCCAAGGTATGATCGGTTCCAGCAACCATCGCCAGCGTCTGATATACATGGTGCAGGAATACCTTGGGGCAAGGTCAGACTTGGACACCTTTCCCACCGAAAATCCTCTGGCTTACTGGGTCCTGAGGATGGATCACTGGCCAGAGCTTGCACAGTATGCAATTGAGCTACTGGCCTGTCCTGCCTCCAGAGTTCTTTCCGAACGCACATTCAGTGCTGCTGGAGGATTTGTCATCGATCATAGGGTGCGCCTGTCCCCCGACTCGGTTGATCGACTGACCTTCATCAAAATGAATCAGTCTTGGATCACCACCAGCTACCAGGCACCTGAAGCAGATATAACGGAATAATTTATAATGTCACATCCCTTCAAGACTGCCTATGCTGATGCTGAGTGACTGTCCTGTTATGTTCACTGACTATCCTCTTCCTCCTCCTCAATGATCCATGCCACCACACCAGTGCCTAAGGCACAATTTTTCAGCCACTGTTTAACAGGGGCTGTAATTACAATTTTTTAAAAAAATGCTTCGCAACACGTGTGACTGCTGTGCTCCAAGTACAGTATCTGTGAGGGGTTGCAGTGTTGTGGCACCAGCACCAGTGCCTAAGGCACAATTTTTCAGCCCCTGTTTAACAGGGGCGGGCAATTACAATTTTTTAAAAAAATGCTTCGCAACACGTGTGACTGGTGTGCTCCAAGTACAGTATCTGTGAGGGGTTGCAGTGTTGTGGCACCAGCACCAGTGCCTAAGGCACAATTTTTCAGCCCCTGTTTAACAGGGGCGTGTAATTAAAATTTTTAAAAAAAATGCTTCGCAACACGTGTGACTGCTGTGCTCCAAGTACAGTATCTGTGAGGGGTTGCAGTGTTGTGGCACCAGCACCAGTGCCTAAGGCACAATTTTTCAGCCCCTGTTTAACAGGGGCGTGTAATTACAATTTTTTAAAAAAATGCTTCGCAACACGTGTGACTGCTGTGCTCCAAGTACAGTATCTGTGAGGGGTTGCAGTGTTGTGGCACCAGTGCCTAAGGCACAATTTTTCAGCCCCTGTTGGGGCGTGTAATTACAATTTTTAGGCAATGCTTTGCAACAGGTCTCATTGCTGTGCTAAGAGTACAGTATCTGTGAGGGGTTGCAGTGTTGTGGCACCAGCACCAATGTCTAAGGCCCAATTTTTCAGCCCCTGTTTAACAGGGGCGTGTAATTACAAATCTTGATCTAATAGTTCACAGCAGGGCCCATTCCTGCGCCCACCAAGAGTAAATATGAGGGCCTACAGTCTTGTGGCAACACCGTCCACCACCACCGCCAAAGGCCCAATTTTTCTGCCCTGTTCAACAGGTGCATGCAATTACAAATCTTGATCTAATAACTCACAGCAGGGCCCATTCCTGCGCCCACCAAGAGTAACTGTGAGAGCTTACAGTCTTGTGGCAACAACGTCCACCACCACCACCACCAAAGGCCCAATTTTTCTGCCCGGTTCAACAGGTGCATGCAAGTACAAATCTTGATCTATTAACTCACAGCAGGGCCCATTCCTGTGCCCACCAGTCTTGTGGCTACACCAACATCTAATAGGGCAAATTTCTGCAGAGTATATACGCCAGGCCCCTACTTTCAAACATCCAACTTACAAACGACTCCTACTTGCAAACGGAAAGAGAAAACAGGAAGTGAGAGGAAATCTACCCCTAGGAAGGGAAATTCTATGCTGTTAGATTTAATTTGGGAAAAAGGTATCTCCTCTCTACTGATGCTTTATCACCAATCCTTGTTTCAATTCAAACCCCACTTTTCCAAAAACATTTGTCATTGGGACGGAAAGTGAGGTGACATGTTCTGAACAGATGTGCAAAGACAGCAAATGTTACAGGGGTGATAACCCCTCCCTATGTTCTCCAAAAAGCTTAAAAATTGATTTTTTTGGGATGGAGCTACACTTCATAATGTACCTGTTCAGATTCTACATAAGAACAAACCTACAGTCCGTGTCTTGTTTGCACCACCTATATACTGCTGTTCAGAGTATATAGGGTTGTAGGTATAGGGTTTTATTTTGGGTGCGGGGTCCCCCTTAATATCCATACAAGACCCAAAGGGGCTGGGGTGGGGGGGGGTGATGGGGTAGCCATGCCATTTTTCTCAAGGATTTTCAGCCATATGGCGGCCAGGACAAGACATGCCATTAAAGCCGCAAGTGTTTTTAAATGGCTTCTTTTTTTCCTTTACAAATGTCATTTTGTGCAAGGACAGTTCTAAACACGGGAAACACATGCCACTTCACAGGCATACTTTAGACACCCCCCAGGTACCATATTTAAAGGAAAATTTCACTTTTTTTTTCACTTTATGCATCATTAAAATGACTGCTCCCGAAAAAACGTTAGTTTTTAAAAGTTTTTTTTGCATTGATATATGTCCCCTGGGGCAGGACCCGGGTCCCCAAACCTGTTTTATGACATTAACATGCATATTGGCCGTTGTAATTAGCACTTTTGATTTCGAACGTTCGCGTCCATTATAACGTATAGGGTTCGAAAATTTGTGCGAACTTTCGGTCCGTTCGAAGGTTCTGGTTCGAACCGAACCCGGGGGTGTTCGGCTCATCCCTAGCCACAAATAAGAAGGAAACATGAAAAAGGGAAATTTCCCCCGTGTGGGGTTTTCTAGGCAGCAGAGGGATAGGAAGATAATAACATGTGATTTAAAATTATATTTTATTATTGGCATGATCTCAAAAAATGACAATAGTAGTTAAAATATCAGCTGTGGTACAGTATACGTAGGAGCAACAACACAGATAGAACTGAACACGATAGTATACAATGTTAAAGCGCAGACATGTTTCAGCCCCACCAGGTCTTCTTCAGAGTATTTGGGCGCTGTAGAAGAATATACATGTATTGAAATTCGTAAATATGACCAAACAATATAAAATTATAATGATAGTAAACATTTTCCAGTATAATTACCAAACACATTGTATTGAGCGATTTCTCCCGACCCTTAAATCCTTCAAACCTCCCCCACCTGTTCCCAGCACAGGCCACTGGTCAGCCATCACACCAACAGGAAGGGGGGCCAGCCGTTCATGCATGGCTTATGAGGAGTCACAGAATCCCAATGCCAGAGAGGGCGAACAAGCAGCACCTGCAGTCGGAGCATCAAATAACAGCTCTATCAGTGCATTTTGTTTGGCACAGATAGGAATATATATGTAATTCCGATAATTGAATATAGAAAATAATGGGTCTATTTAATTTAGCTGTTATCTGTATTTTAAGGGCCAGCAGCGTGTAATTATTCACATACTCCTGTAACAAGTAGGATGAATTGAATATCATTATGTTAGGCACTAAGAAATGGGTGGATAATGGTAAGTATATTAAATAGTTAAATTTAATTGGGAAGATTGACAAAATAAATTGAAATCAGTGAGAAAAGGAAGTCATGGAAAGAAAAAATAAATAAATAAAATTGGGAAATGTGGAGGGAAGAAAGGGAGGAACCTGGACTGGTAAGGGATAGAGGGGAAAGGCAGGGGGAAGGATGGATAGAGGAAAATGGGGAGGAATGGGGAAGGTAGGGAGATGGGCCTAAGAGAAGGACCCAAAAAGAAGATAATAGAAGAGTGGAAACATAATGAAAGTGAAAAGGTGCAAGTGAGGTGTGTGAGTGTTGATTAGAGGAAAGCCCAAATAATGGGACTGATGGGAAGTGTCAATGAAGAGGTGTAGTGTAGTGAACAGGGCCAAACAGTGCAAAAATGGAAATATGAAAAGCAACTACACGTGAGGGAGTGAGTGAAGATGAAGTGTGAAATACATCAATGAAGGTGTGCTGACATTAATAATCATAATACGAGAGTGATTTAATTTAAAATTGACCCTTTATATTCGAAAAGGAGAGAGAAACATACCAACAATAGGAAAGAGATCGCAATATTGGAGTTCCTCAGTAAGTTGAATAGGTGTTGTTTGCAAATAGATTGAATCTGGGTCAAGGTATGAAAGTACCTTATTATCGGTCTCCAGACTGCTAGTCAGTTTATGACCATCCAGATGGAACAGTGGGGATCAAATGAGGATCCCCCAAATGTTCCATCATTATATAGGGAAGGCTGGAAACTGGTAAATTGCCTGCTCGAAATGCAGGTGCATGCGAGCTGCCCCCACCTCCCCTCTTCCGGAAGGGGTAGTGCTGCAATGGCGGCACTCTACATGTGGCTCCCCCAGCGCTCAGGAAGACGGTGGCCCGGCACGGCCGTCACTTTTGCTGCAATTGCGTGGCGCCTTGAAAAAATTGAGTGTAATAATAGAGCCAAAGTGCCTGAATAGACTGCAAACTTTAAGACACATTGCAGAATTTACACTGTAGCAAACATTAGACATTTTGCATTTGCAGTTGAGCTGTGAAAGGTGAGTGAAAGTAAATCTCTGTGTAATGCCTTGTACACACGGTCGGACATTCCGACCACAAAATCTGTCTGATTTTTATGACGGATTTTGTCCTAAACTGGTGTTGCATACACGCGGTCGGACAAAGTTGTTGGAAAATCCGATCGTTCGGAACGTGGTGATGTTCCATGCGTATGACGGAACTACGTAGATGCTAGTAGCCAATATCTTAGGTCTTGTAATTTGATTTGAGCATGCGTGGCACTTTGTCCATCGGAATTCTCTACAAACGATCTGAAAAAGTCAGATCGGATTTTTTTGTCGGAAAATTTTAGATCCTGCTCTCAAATTTTTTCCCGAGCCCACACACGATCGATCAATTTTCCCATCAAAATTTCCGACCGTGTGTACGGGGCATAAGAGTTATATCTTACAAAGGGCTATGGATGACTCCCTCTGTGATTGCACTGATTGGCCTACTATACAGCTTCATATATAAAAGTACCAAGTATGTATTTCTATTCAAAGGTGCTGAACAATGTGTTGGATGAACAAAAGAAAGGTAAGTACACACTGGGGAACAGTGAGTGATTGCACATTCTATTGCCCCTAATATGGGTCTTAATAGGTTTAAATCTACATTGATGTATCAAGCCAGTGGCTGAGAAAGCACTGAAGCCAGAGACAGCCAGGCAACTGGAATTCTAAGAAGGAGGTCAACAATGTCCATCTCTTATTTCCCTCAGTACAGGTTTTCATTAAAAGAATTTGTTGATTTGAATCATTTTTGCAAAACTAAAACATTAATTAGATTTATATGCACACCATGTGCTGATAATGCTTGACAATATGTATTATTCAAACTTGGTAATTAGCATTAAGAAATATGTATTTTTTAAACAAATAAACTGGATTTAATTGTTTTTATTAATCTGAAGACACACCACTGTCTCATAATGCTTCTTTATTCATTAATCTGAATCATGGAAATAATAACAGTGCTGTCACAATAGTGTGGTGTTGTATGGTATCTGGCTGACAGTTGACTCAAATCTGCAACATGACTGTAGTCATTATCCTGCTGCATGCCATTAATGTGGAATTAACTTTAATCCTCACATTGTACAGATTATTTTCATCCCTTTCCCTGCCAGTAAAGTCTACACCAGCTTTCAGACTGAAAAAAAGATGTATCGACTAAGCTTCTTAGGCTTGCAAACAACATTTAAATAATTTTCCATTTAAAAGCTCTAGAAATATGTGCATATAAGTTCCCTAATTTAGCTGTCAATGAACTGAGAATAGTAACATAAGTAATACAGTAGTAGCATGGACACCTCCACAGTCACTCCAGACTGCCATCCTGTTTCATACATTGTCAATATAGCTATGAAGAATGTAAGTTGTAAAATGTGAAGCTTAAGCTTAGGTGGACTGTTGCAGCACAGTGCCAGTAAGTAAAGGAAAGTTTAACACCATTCTTAAAACTGCAATAAAGAAAATGAGCACAAAAATAGATTTGTTGCATATTAAGACCATAGTTAAGTTTCATAAAACTAAACTTGATTGCTTCAATTACTCCATTTGTGTGCTTGTTATATTTTTCCAGTGTAAAGTATATGTAACCCAATCATCCACATATTTTGTTGGTTTAAAAAGTTTACTTAACTTCAAAGTAAATTTAAATATGTTTCATTTTCCCCTTTCAATAAAACAATACCGGGTAATCCTTCCCGAGATCCTTGTTAATTCATTTTCTGTTATAGGTTGACAACACAACTGTCCAACAGTTATTGAACATGTCAGACAGGCTTCCAACAGAGACTACAAGTTGCTGTTTCCACACACATTACCCTTGTATGGTTCTATTGCTGACTTCTTTAGGAGATGCCATCCAGCCGTTGCTGTAGTACATGCATATAGGCAGGAAGTTGCTGCACAGAGTTCACAAAAGATCAGCAGCACTGAGATGCAACAAGGGATGCACCACCCTTGCGACCACTGTGCCCGATGGATACAGTGGATTGTGGATCCCAGTACTCGACCCAGCAATTATGTAAACAAGGCTGTTGTGAAAATTATCGTCATTGTAACAGCAAACAAAGTATTAAAAAGTATTTAAAAAAAGCCCTGACCCCCCCCCCCCAGAGTAGTACAGTGTTACTATTGTGACACAGAACTACTCTGATAAAAGTATGTAAACAACATTTTTTTTAACATACTGTCACCAGTCAGTGTCCCTGATCATCGCCACATAAGTCATATGATGACGCTCTACTGCACTGATGACCGTATGTAAAAATAATTGTGAAAAAAGGCTAATTTTATAAAAAAAATGTATTTCATTTTCAATAACATAAAAAAAAATTACAACTTCAAAAAACTTGCAATGCCTCTTACTAAATGTTTCAGACTGTCTAAATACCAAAAAAGGCAGATTTGGGGGGAATGTGTTCTGTCCTGGCATTTTAGGGCCTCAAGAAGAGATGGGATAAGCAGTTAGTACATCAGAATTGATACATTTTTAAATATATATACCATAGTTTGTAGACACTATAACTTTCAAAGAAACCAATTAATATACACTTATTGGGATTTTTTTTTTTTTACTAAGACATGTAGCAGAATACATTTTGGCCTAAATGTATGATGAAATGTGAATTTATTGGATATATTTTATAACAGAAAGTAGAAAATATTGTATTTTGAAACATGTCCGGGCTTTTTTCATTTATATAGCAAAAATAAAAAACAGTGTTGATCAAATCCCACCAAAAGAAATCTCTATTTGTGTCAATATAATTCAAAAAATGGATTTGCGCACAATATTTCATGGCCGCGCAATTGCCAGTTAAAATAGCACAGTGCTGAATTGCAAAAAATGCTCTGGTCATGAAGGGGGTAAAACCTTCTGGAGCTGAAGTGGTTAAAAGTTGTTGCTTATAATACGTTAGTGCTTTGTGAACCTGAATATCATCCAGTTAGGGTTTTTACCTACTTTGCTGAACAAACCCCTCAATCTTTTTTCCTGAAGAAGCTTTTATGAATTTCTGATAATTAGGCAACACTAGACCTAGCAATCTTGTTTGAATGAACCTTAACAAATGGTTAATAGGACATTTTGGCATAGTAGCATGTGGTTATCTAGGCTGTGTATGTGATTAAATATATATTCAAGTGTAGAGCGTAAGCTCTTTCAGAGGTATAGACTAATGTAAACACTTCAGTATTCTCCACCAAGTACTTCTGAAAATGTCTGCTCCTTATAAATGATTAAATGATGTGCCATAGCAATATAAAAATATAAAAAAAAATATATATATATTTTGTGCATTTCTGAAATACACACACATTTCCCCATGTTTTAAACCTTTTAAAAACATGGCATGGAAAATACTTGTTGATCTGCCAGAAATGCTGTGTACTCTAAAATTGTAAGCATTATTTTCTAGCCTCCCTACTGTACTATTGATCTCTGCCTATTCCCACACTATCCTTCTCCACATGCAACCATTGTTTCTTTCACAGCAAAATAATGCTGTTGTCTTGCCAAGGAACACTGTCAGGTAAAGCAGTGAGCGTGACTTTTACCAACATTTTCTGAAGGAGACTCAATCACTGTTATTTAAAGCACATGGACCTGGATGATTCTCTACCAGATAAGTTTGGTGAATGTTGTAATCAGTGCTTGAAAAGTAGGCCCCATGTGTATGGAGTTTTTTTTTGAGAGATTTAATTCCGGGGCATGCCTATGTCAACAAGAAATGAGCTTCCAGCAACTGCTCTGCAAGAATTTTAGAAGCCTGATAATGATGTCAGAGGGAGTAATTCAAACTTTTTCACTCTACAGGAACACAATGTAAGTAAAATTAATGCTGGAACATGATCTAGGGGGTGGAAGGAGGTTTAGGGGTAAATTTGGGTTGCACCTATACAATTTTTTTTAATTAACCGCTTGCCGGCCAGCCACTGCAGTATAGTAAGCTGGCTTTCAGAGAGGGATCCAAATCATTTGGTAAAGAGGGGATTATGGTGTGGGTTTTTTTTTTAAGGGGTTGGCCTTGGCCCCTTAGTTCCAGTGAAGGGAACTCTTAAGGCGTCAGCATACCAAGACAATTTGGACAATTTCATGCTTCCAATTTTGTGGGAACAGTTTGGGGATGTCCCCTTCCTGTTCCAACATGACTGCACACCAGTGCACAAAGCATGGTCCATAAAGACATGGATGAGCGAGTTTGGGGTGGAGAAACTTGACTGGCCTGCATCTTAACCCGATAGAACATCTTTGGGATGAATTAGAGTGGAGACTAGGAGCCAGGCCTTCTCATCCAACATTAGTGCCTGACCTCTCAAATGCGCTTCTGGAAGAATGGTCAAACATTCCCATAGACACACTCCTAAACCTTGTGGACAGCCTTCCCAGAAGAGTTGAAGCTGTTATAGCTGCAACGAGTATACCAACTCAATATTGAACCCTTGCGGACTAAAACTGGGATGCCATTAAGGTTTATGTGCGTGTAAAGGCAGACGTCCCAATACTTTTTACAATATAGTGTATTATTGTTGTGTGAGAAGATGGTATGAATACTGTAAGTAGCTGCTTGACAGATGCGTTCATTTTCTTATCTTTAATATTTGCATTGTGGTTTCTTGAGAGTTCTTTTCAGGACCTTTTTTTTACAAATTGTCTCTGAAGACTTTGCCAGCTTTTAAGTATATTATAAAGTCTCATTTTTTTTTCTCTATAAAAATAACAAACATGTTATACTTACCTGCTCTGTTGCAGTGGATTTGCACAGAGTCCCTCTTCTGTGATTCTAGCCCCTCCCTCCTGTTCCAAGAAGCTTGCTGTGGGGGCACCCGAACCGAGTCACAGCTCCCTGTGTCCATTCAGACACGGAGCCCTGACCCAGCCCCGCCCCCCTCTCTCCTGATTAGCTAGCTGACGTTGATTGACCGCAGCAGGAGCCAATGGCACCGCTGCTGTGTCTCAGCCAAACGGGAGGGAGAATCTCAGACGGCTGAGACACTGGTGGACATCGCTGAACAGAGAGGGACCTCAAGTAAGTGTTAGGGGGGTTAAGGGAAGGCTGCTGCACACAGAAGGCTTTTTATCTTAATGCATAGATTGCATTAAGATAAAAATCTTCTGCATTTACAATATATACGGACGTCCACCCAGAATAAGCCGACGCGCTGTAGTCGTTTTTTGGCTATGGCCCGGTCGGCATGTGGTTCATGGTTGTTAAATTCTATAATAATAATTCTATAATATTGATAAACACACTTACATTTTGGATGCTGCTTATGTTGGATTCTGGTATGACACACTTTTGGGGTTCATGAATGACAGAAAGTCCACTACAATCCGAGAAAATAGTAAGCAAACATTTGGAGACCCCCGACCTTAAAACAAATTAACTGCCTTTGCATTAGAGACAAATTTTGTTATTCCACAATATTTTCAAATAAAATAAAAAAAGCCAAAATTGGTATGTTGTACTGGTAGCAAGTTTACAAATTGTTGTGTAAACCTAAACATATAGAATTGCAACATTCTTTATGCATAATGCATTAGAATAATCACCAAACAAAGCAGAAATATGTGCTACCTGAGGAGGCATAGAGGATATTGGGTGGGAAAGTCTGTGCTCTATCCTGAACTTTCTGGGTCATAATTCCTTAAGGAATAACAAGAAATTCCATGACAAGAATAGATTTTTATGCTACAGAAAAGCTTTAGTAGTTACCTGCTGCACAAAGAGGACTTGATAAATTATACATATTGGAGTGTAGTGCTGTTTTGCTTTGCCTGCACTTTCTGAGTCGCTACATCTTCCCTTTCTTAGTGATGGTTTGTCATGGAATATATGCATCTTTTGATGTTGTAGTGCTCCCCTGTTGAGAGACTTTGAAAGGCTTAGATTTCTTTATGAGCTTCCAGGTGGTACATATTTTGCATCTGAATTTAAATCAGCTAGCGTTTTGGGCAGAGAGGTAATGGGGGATGAAATTGCACAAGTTAAACCCTTTTCTGTCTTTCCTTTTTGCAAAGGTAAAAGTGGAAAATTGTGGTTATGTGTGAAAGTGTTTACTACATCATTATTAACTTCTCAGCAGGATTGGTAACTATACATTAGGTGAATATTGCTGAATGTGACCAAGATTTAATTATCAAATGGAAAGAAAGGAAAAAGCAGCGCCCAAGCGAGTGAATAAGAAGCTGCTAACACTACAATATGACAAAATTGTGAAAGATATAAATGTGTGACAGTGTAGCGCTAAAAATGTCTCTGTGCAACCATGGTTGTGGACTAGGGAAAATCGACAACCCCCAGATTGCTGTTCAGAGTGTTAGTGGTAAAGTAACAAAATAAAGGGTCAAAGTAGCTGATGATCGCCAGGCTCTTAAATAAATGAGAGCGTGGTGTATCTACAAGCCAGATGGACCTCAAGTGTGGATATACTACAAAGTAGTCCACACTCACCTAAAGTGAATAAAAAGTGGAAAGTTGTTCCAAAACTAATGTATGGACAGTCTAATATAAACTGTCCATCCAAACAAACGTGTATCCAAACAGAAACGTTATGTGAACAATACACCTCAATGTTTAAAAATTCTTCAAAAATAAACATATATAAAGGGATCACACAGACTGTGTCTCTGATAATGAACTCTAAAGTGCCGTGAGTAATGTAATTGAGAGCCTAAAATCACACGGGTGTTCAGTACAGATGTGTTGGAATGCCGATGGCAATACTACCAAAAAGGCATGATGTATATAAGGTGCTGGAATTACCGGAAAACTGTAATAAACGGGTGTGTCAAGGAAGACTATAAGTTTCTCAGAAACCTTAATGGCCACGCCTCCTGACTGGCAAACCCAAACAGACAATGATGATATATCACAGTGTGAATCAATAACACATAATAAGGGTGGTTGTTTCTCAAAACACCTCAGTAAACAGTCCTGATGATATATCACAGTGTGAATCAATAACACATAATAAGGGTGGTTGTTTCTCAAAACACCTCAGTAAACAGTCCTGTTGTTAAAAATGGGTAAACGGACAAGATATATCAAACTAAATTCAGGTAAAAGCACTGTTCCTTAAACTCCGGAAAGGTATAACTGGGAGTAATGATGATAGAACAGTTCCAAATACAATATAAACGGTGATGATGGTATGGTTCAAATGTTGGGTCCTGTCAACCAAGGGCAACAATGCAACCAGATGGATGAATTCATAAGCGCTTACCATGAGCGGTGGACCAACTCACCGGTAGTGAAAGGTCAGAATCAGCTTGTATGGCTACCTCCAGGTGCCAAAAGAGGTGGAATAGAAGATAGGGAGCGTTGGTTGAAGTTTCTCAGGATCCTTAGCACATACTCACCAACCGAATGGGTGGCTATAGGATAACTGTGATCAGATCTCGTCGGTCAGAAATTTTGCCATAGAAGGAAAAAAAGCAAAAGAGGGACTCCTCCTCGTGTAAAACCCACAAGACAAGGGTTCACTTTATTTTAAAACAGAAACATGCATCCAAAATGAAATCAGACAAAAATGGAGCTGTTCTAATAAAAACAGGTAAAAAAAAACGCAGTAGGCGGTGAAGCTTGGAGACCCGACGCGTTTCGTCTGAAAAGACTTCTGCTGGGGTATGCTCCAGCCTCCTCCTGCTGCGTTATATATAGTGAACAAAACAATTAAACCACAAACCCACCTGGGTAGTTCCAATCAGCCACACTTCCTGTTAGCCACACTTCCTATTTCCTGTTCGCTGTTTTTCACCTATTAGTGGTTGAGGACCGGAATTGGGCCAATGGAGAGGAGTGTGTGGTTCAGGCCGGAATTGGGCCAATAGGGAGGAGTATGAAAGAAAGGCATAAATATAGGCCAATGGGGGCACAGTTTGGACATACCAAGAGACGCCTATAGCGAAAACGTGCTCCAATATAAACCACCTAAGCAATAGGCGGGCAGAAGCCCGAAGGGTGACAAATCTTATGGCTAATAGTCAGCACTCTAATAGTTCATTGGTGGTCAGAGGGAAGAGGGCCTTATTTCAAAAAATGGGCGCCAAATATAAGTGCGCCTATACGCTGCACTGCACCAGACAACGACCGCGTGGGACGCC
The DNA here is from genome assembly GCA_028564925.1 of Lithobates sylvaticus. Classification (NCBI taxonomy): domain Eukaryota; kingdom Metazoa; phylum Chordata; class Amphibia; order Anura; family Ranidae; genus Lithobates; species Lithobates sylvaticus. The sequence goes on along the minus strand of CM053028.1, from coordinate 317,908,414 downwards.
ACAACGAAAGTGGCGTACCGGAAGTCATAAACCGGAAGTGGCGTCTGGAGCGGAAGTGACGCGCGGGATGGGCGGAAGCGGATGTGGCGTCATTGGCCTCCCGGAATATAAACCGATAAAAATAGAGGACAAAGCATTCTAGCGCTTGTCCACAAGATGGCAGACTCAATACTAACCTGAAGTCTGGCTGATTGAAAATACAATGTTAGAAGTGGATCACCTTATTAAAGGCAACACTATTCAATTACAAGTGCAACTAAAAATGTATGGAACTCAATACCACTAACATCGCTAATCCATCTCAATACCACTAGCATCAATCTTCAATCGATATAAATGAGATATAATTGGCATCCATGGTCAATCAATGTAAATAAAACATAATTAACAATTATACAAATCATGTCCAATGATGTTGGTAAGGCCAATGTAGATCATGGGTCTGCATAAGGAATGATGAACCACATATAAGTTGGCTATAGTATAAAAGCAACTCTTCTTGTTATTAAAAAATATAATCTATAATGTTCATTCTGTAATGTTAGTAATGAATAGTATGCTAGGACGACCCTATAGGAACACTATCCAAAACAGATGACAGGTATTTCTAGAAGTAAACATATATGAGTCAACAGGAAGAATGTGTGTGTGATAGAGACTTACAATTATAGACCGATGTAATCGTCTAAACACTATACGGATGGGGTCATGAGCGATTAATGAACGCATTAATATCCCATTCGACATTAAGGCCATGGGGGGTGTAGCACTTAATCTGGTGTATCCAGAACGTTTCAAGTCGGGATACACCCCTAATATTCGATTCGCCCCGCCAGTGAGGAACAAATTTATCAATAATCTGGAAGCAAGACCCTGCTGGATTTCGGTTATGATTTAAAAGGTAATGTTTGGAGACACTGTGGTTAGTGTGTCCCGCTTTAATGGCGGCCAAATGTTCGTTCACCCTAATGGCGAACGTGCGTTTGGTCCGACCTATGTATTGCTTACCGCATGGACACGTTATGAGGTAAACAATAAATTTCGTGTGACATGTTACGAAACATTCCATCCTATATTCTTTATTGGTGACATTAGATTTAAATGTGTCACACTTCCTCCTACAAGTGTTGTTCATGCACACATTACACTTGCGGCAGGGGTAGAATCCCTTCATATCATGGAAAAAAGAAGGGGGGTTGGGTGGATCCATGATATTTGGTGCAACGTTACCCCTTAGGGAAGGGGCTCCCCTGTAGATAACACCTGCATGTTCAGGTAGGATAGGTCCTAGGATTTGGTCATTTTTCAAAAGATTTAATTATCACTCGATAATTGAACAGGGTGTAGGGGGAGGGTAATATTACAACAAGTGTTACAAAGCATTAAAATGCTGTATACACTGCCTGAACATTTAAAAAATAGAGATTAAGCATGAAGGAATGACAATATATTTGCTTTGAGAGAATTTAGGAAATGCTAGTCTGAAATATTTTGGTAACATAAGAGAAAACGAGAGGATTATTTCCAATTGTTTGAGCTTATTGAGGTTGCATTCGTTTTCTTTTTTTTCTTTTTTTTTCCCTTTATTTTAACCTGGTGATCCAGCCAGTAAGTCTGTTGCTTTTCTTTAATAAACCAAACTTTCTAGCAAAAGTGGCAAGCAGAAGGTTGAGACTAACCCTTTAACACTGACGGGGGTGTTTACAATTGTCAGTTTATTGTCAATTATATTTTTGTATCTGTTTAACCACTTCAGCCCAGGAATGATTTACCCACTTCCTGACCAGGCCATTTTAATATTTTTTTTGCAAAATGGCACTGGGTTGCTTTAACTAACAATTGCGCGGTCGTGTGGCGCTTTTCCCAAACAAAATTGGGTAGATCCTTCCTGGGCTGAAGTGGTTAAACAGATACAAAAATAAATGTTTTCCTTTTGGGATAAAGATTGATTTTGACTAAAATAATAAAAACTGACAATTCACCCACTTCCTGACCAGGCCATTTTTTTTTTTTTTTGCGAAACTGCACTGGCTCGCTTTAACTGACAATTGCGCGGTTGTGCTTTTCCCAAACAAAATCGTCCTTTTTTTCCCACAAATAGAGCTTTCTTTTGGTGGTATTTGCCCACCTCCTGCGGTAAAAGCAAAAAATGGTGGCAATTTAGAAAATTACCCAATATTTTTTACTTTTGGCAAAAATAAATATCCAAAAATCAAAAAACAAATTTCTTCATCAGTTTAGGCCAATATGTATTCTTATACATATTTTTGGTTTGCAGAAAAGTTATAGCGTCTAAGGGGATATATTTATGGCATTTTTATTATAATTCTTTTTTTTTTTTACTAGTGATGGCGGTCATAACTAATTTTTAGCAGGACTGCGACATTGGGGCGGACAGATCGGACACTTTTGACACTATTTTGGGACCAGCGACATTTATACAGTGATCAGAGCTCAAAATAGCCACTGATTACTGTATAGATGTCACTGTCAGGTTAACACTAGCCGGCGATCAAGGCGTTAAGTATTTCCCAGGGAGGTGTTTCTAACTGTGGGGGGAGTGGACTGCCTGGGACTAGAGAGAGGTTCCTGATCACTAGGAACAGCAGATCTCTCTCTACTTCCCTGACAGAATGGGGATCTGTCTGTTTACATCGACAAATCCTCCATTCTGAGGAGTTATTGCGGGTCCCTGGTGGACATTGCGGCTGCCAGCCGCGCGCATCGGCTCCGGCCCCTATAGCCCTTAAGGCGGCCGCTGTACAGCTACGGCGATTCGTGCAGGGGAGCCAACCAGCCATCGTATAATGACGACGGCTGGTCGGCAAGGTGTTAAAAAGTATACGCTGGAGTTAATTTGTTTATCATTTATAGAAAGTCCATTTAAATCTACCAGTCCCTCTGACACTACCTTCTTCAAACAATGCATATGTCTAAGGGTGCCTGTGTCGCTTCCCAATTGATACAGAAGCCACCCTAATACAGGAAGTATGCTACTGGCCAGATCACATGTTAAAATAAGGGAAAATGACTACATACAAAAAAAAAGAAGCCATCACATGAAATGGTTTGCAATATAAAATATATTGATAGACATATGTTTTTCACTAGTATTGGAACATACAAATCATTTTTATTGAAAATAATCTTCAACTACCTGAAGGTCTACAACTGGCATGCATTAAAGCTGAACAGCAGTCATACAGATAACTATCCAATTGAAATACATATGTGGGAACTGTTTTACCTGCCAAAGAATTTGTATTTCTGTCCTTTCTGTTCTTCAGAGTGGACATAAGAACTGAGTGGTCACGTGATTGTTCAGTTTTAAGGCTTAAAGCTCAGAATTCAGTGTCTCTAGGCATATCATATTGTACATGCACAAAGGTACACACAAGAAACTGAATTTAAAGTGCCAGAATTCAGTGTGTCTGAATTAAAAATGTTGACACCTGCACATATAGCTAAATTAAATCTCACTAGACATGTGCACAACAAAAAAATTAGTTTATTTTTGTTTTGTTCTTTTCGTTTCTGAAAAAAAATTGTTTTTTTTTCATTTCGTTTTTTTTTCGTTTCCGTTGATTCGTAACAATTCGTAAGTCGTCGGTGTTCGGATTCGTAATGATTCGTACATTCGTAAGTCGTCGGTGTTCGTATTCGTAATGATTCGTACATTCGTAAGAGTTATTTTTTCGTTGATTTGTTTTTTCGTTAGTTTAATTTTCGGACGCATTCGTATTTATTCGTACATTCGTAACATTCATAGATTCGTAATCTGAGCATAATTCATAATTTTATGTAATGTGTATGCTATTATTACATTTTAATAATTTACGAATCGAAAAAAAAAGTTACGAATCGAAAAAAATAAAAGTTATGAATCGAAAAAAAAGTTACGAATGTACAAATTTTTTTTGTTCAATAGAGACACGGAAAATTACGAATCGAAAAAAAAAAGTTACGAATCGAAAAAAAAAACTTATGAATCGAAAAAAAAAGTTACGAATCGAAAAAAAAAGTTAGGAATGTACAAATTTTTTTGTTAAATCCATTCGAAGCACGTTTAGCAGCACCATTGTAAGGGACACGGAAAATTACCAATTCAACAAAAAAAAAAAAGTTACGAATGTACGAATTTTTTCGTTCGTTTTCGTTTTTTTTCGGATTTTCTTCATTAGTACATTCGTTGTTTCTAATTATTTTTTTTCGGATTTTCGTTGTTTTTCGGATTCGTTCGATTCGAATGATTCGTTAATCGGATTCGTACGATTCAAACCATTCGTTATTCGGATTCGTACGATTCGTTCATTCGTACGAAAACGAACGAACGAAAATAACGAACAAAAACGAAAAAAAAACTAAACGAATTGCACATGTCTAAATCTCACCAATTTTCTCTTTTCTATGTTATCTTACCTATATCAGTGTTGCCAACCGTCAGTATTTTTACTGGGAGCCAGTAAAAAAAAATGGGCACTTTTCTCCTGCCAGTAAATGCCAGTAAGAGAAAAAGTTTGCCAGTAAAAAATATGGCTGTGACACTTGGCTCGGAACTGAGCATGCGCAGCTCGGGTTCAGAGCCGGCCGAGACCATCAAAGTGTCTGTTAAAGTGGGTTCAGGCGGTACCATTGGGGGGCTGGTCTGGTGGAGGCGGTGCCAGAGCATTTTGTGTGATGTCATGGTGCAAGGGAGCCGAGCGGCCTGAGCCTTGTGTGCGGGTCTGCGGGACGGGAGCAAGGCAAGCCGGGAGCGGGACTGTCAGTGCTGTTTGGACTGGAGGGGACCACCTGGCATGGAGAGAGACTATCACTGTGACTAAGGAGGGGACGCGTTGTGTCAGTGATCTATGCTGCTGCACACTGCTGTCAGTGTCTCTGAGAGTCAATTTCATGTGTGTGCCTCCCATTCTAATTTCCTGTCCCTGAGCCACTTACTTACTATATTGAAAATAAAATAAGAAATATGCTTTTTGCCTGAATAGCTACCTAAAATCACATTGCATATTATACTTATTTGTAGACCACATACTGAAATTTGCATTTAAAACTGTAATTTTGTAACTTTTTGAAATGCCAGTAAAAACGTGGCTGTGCCAGTAAATTTTAGGAAACAGATTGATTGTACTAGCTGTAGTGTATTGTATTGAATGCATCATTTACTATAGACATCCTTAATTAAAGAGGTTGTGAACCCCCATTTTCAAGTTGTACCTATAGGTAAGCCTATAATAAGGTGCCGTTTAGGAGATATTTACTTTGTACTTCGTCGATGATGTCATTGGAGCATGCGCTGTGAATAAACGGCCCACCGTGCCAATTCTTCCCTAGTGAGTGATGTGACTGGCGGCTCCCAAATACAGAGCCAGAGTCCACAGTCCCAAAGGGTAGAGGGACGAACATGGATCCTGCCTCCAGCGGGGACATCGCTGGCTTCGTTTGCCAGTAAGTGTCACATAATGTGCTAGTATGCAATGCATACTAGCACATTATGTTTTAACTTTGCATGGAACAAATATACTTCCTCTTTAAAGCTCAACTTAATTGTATCTGAGCACCACAAGCTGAAAACTCAATTTAATACAAAGGAAACTCACCAATCCCTCCACATCACCTTGACTTTGTTGAGAAATCGCTTTGGAAAACACCCCAGCTGCCCCCCCCCCCCCAGCATTTCTATTTACAGCCATCTTGAGTAGGAGCAGATGATTCATGTATCATTTATTTCCTGGAATGTATGTGCTTTTAGCTCAGGCACGCAAGCCCTTGCTCCACCCTCCAGATGAAAGAAAAAAAATGCCCAGCAAGATTCATGGCATGTGTGGCATCATGTTGGCCTAGACCAGAAATCAACTGAAGAAAAATATAACATTTCAAACAAATAAATATAAGACACCTTTCTACCTATTTACTAAAGTTGGCAGCATAAGGATTAAAATGGCTAATCTGAGTTCCTCTTATATTAGGAGCATTATTCAGGTATTTTTAAGAGAGATTTGGACAACATTTGGACCTGTTACAATGTTCACTACTGAGGACATCTTGGACCTTACAATCTGAAAAAACTGTTTATGAACACTCATAATTCATTTCCCAGCAGGGTTACCAACTTACTAGACTGAAATTTACTGACACAACGCCCAAAAATTACTGGCACAGCCAAGTTTTTACTGCCATTTCCAAAAGTTACAAAAGTACAGTTTATGGCAAATTTCTGTATTTAGGCTACAAACAAGTACAATATGTGATTTACCAATGTGATTTAAGGTACATATTAAGGCAAAAAACATATTTCTTTTTTTATTTTTGTATTGAAAGTAAATAGCTCAGGGACAGGACTCGGCACACACACGTGAAATTGACTCTCACAGAGATTGAATCAGAAAAGGGCTGGCGACTCGGATGCTCTTGAATAAAAGTCCTTTATTTGGTTACATTGGTACACGGGTGCAGGCCACACTGACGCGTTTCAGATAAGAAGCCTTCATCAAAGCACTGCTTTGATAAAAGGCTTCTTAGCCGAAATGTGTCAGCGTAGCCTGTACCCGTGTACCCATGTAACCAAATAAAGGACTTTTATTCAAGAGCATCCGAGTCGCCAGCCCTTTTCTGATTCAAGTACTGCATTCTGGGGCCTGAACGTCCTGGCTAGAGCACCGGTCCACAGTTCATAGATCACCATATTGGCAGTAGAGCTGGGGTATCATTTTGCTTCTCTTGTGACTCTCACAGAGACACTGGCAGCAGTGTGCAGCAGCACAGATCACCGACACCACACACCCCTTCCTGAGTCACAGTGACAGTCTCTCTCAACGCCAGGTATCCCCTTCAGTTCACTCCAGTCCAAACAGCACTGACAGTCCCGCAGACCTACACATGAGGCTCCAGCTGGTCCACTCGGCTCCCTTGCACCATAACCTCACATGGCACGCTCAGGCACCGCCCCTGCGACGCTGCCTGAACACACTGTTACAGGCACTTGTATGGTCTAGGGCAGGGATATGTAATTAGCAGACCTCCTGCTTTTGCAAAACTACAAGTCTCATCATGCCTCTGCCTCTAGGTGTCATGCCTGTGGCTGTCAGAGTCTTGCTATACCTCATAGGACTTGTAGTTCTGCAAAACCTGGAGGTCCGCTAATTGCACATCCCTGTTCTAGGTCATCATTGCTATATTTATTACTGGCAACCCTTTCCTTTTACTGGCATTTTCTGGAAGAAAAGTGCCCATTTTTTACTGGCTGCCAGTAAAAATACTGATAGTTGGCCACACTGTTCCCCAGAGACATCTATTGTCTCTCTGAAGCTATTGTCCACATCCTGCCCCTGAGGAGACTGAAGGCACAGTAAATGCAGGCCGTGGTTGGATAACAAATACATGACTTAGATCACTGGCACAATGGCGTCAATAGAAAAAAAAAATGCCCATGAAGATTCATGGGATGTATGGCGTCATTTTGGCCTAGACCAGAAACCAGGAATCAACTAAAGAAAAGTATAACATTTAAAACAATTAAATATAAGACACCTTTCTATATATTTCTTAATGTTAGCAGCATATGGATTAAAATGGCTAAAGATGTGATTGAGGGAGATTAGTTCCTCTTTAATTAGGAGCATTATTCAGGTATTTTTAAGAGAGACTTGGACAACATTTGGACCTGTGTGCAGGTTTCACTACTGAAGACATCTTGGACCTTACAATCTGACAAACTGTTTATGAACATACATAATTCATTGCTCAGAGACATATATTGTCTCTCTGAAGTTATTGTCCACATCCTGCCCCTGAGAAGACTGGAGGCACAGTAAATGCAGGCCTTGGTTGAATAACAAATACATGACTATCTGTAGTTGTGAAAATTTGCATGCTCTGTACTACAAAAGAAAAAGACTATAATCCCTAATCTGACCCACCCACAATGATAGCTCACCGTAACCTATTTTAAAGCCTCTGGTTACTTGATTATTTTTAGCAGCTCTTAGATCACTGGCACCATGGCATCAATCAAAAAAAAAAAAAAATGTAACCCCATTCATATGTAATGCTCATGTACTTTTGATGAAGGCCATATCCAACTATGTTTTTCTTGAGTTTTCAGCTGAATTTGTATTGTCAGGTTATGTACATTTTACACACATACATTTGTATCTCCCACCCTTTGCATACGTAGAGTACCAAACTGATATCATCTTCTGCTGTTTACAGCGTTGTCTGTGTAAATGGATATCGGTAGATTGCTGATAAAACTGTAAAGCAGGATTCCAGCATAGCATGTTGCATAATACCACAGTGTTCTTTTCATTTTAATGGCTTGAACAAGTAAGTGATAACACCAGGAGCATTGCTGAACATATGTAATTTGTCTCCGATCTGTCCCTTTCCTGTCACTGAACTGCTCTCTCTGGTGCTTCTGGAAAGCAGTTTGCATCTAAGAAAGGGGGGGACGCTCTGACGGCAGGTAGTTACTTTTGATGCTCAGTGTGAAGATAATAGCTTCTCTCTAAAATAATAATGTAGAGTTCTTACTTCTAAAACTTATATTGTGACACCAAATTGCAAGATGTTAGCTATTGGGTATATGTATTATTTTTCAAATTACATCTGACACATCTTCTCTGTTAAACTAAATTCTGCAAAAAGAATGCAAATTATATGCATTTTTATATGTCGTGATTACTGAATTTCCTGCAGTCTAGCTTACTGTAACATTATAGGTGTTCTGTAGCCCATGTCACTGTGTATGTAATGATGCGTGTTCCTGATTATATGGTTTGTAATGATGAAGTGAATAATTCAGTGCAGATGTAATATTGTGTCATGCAGGCGAAACATTCCTAATTTTTCATATATGTATATTTTCAGAGCACACCTTTGCTTCTTTTATATCCTTGGCTGTCATGATGTCACCTGTAATCCAAAGTGCACGAATGGGTGCCAAACCACAAAGTGAAAGAGTCCAAAGTGTTGTAAAAGCAAATAATATTGTTACATAAAAAAGTGAACATGTTTCTGCGGCAGCAAACCCCCCCCCCCCTATCATCAGAGCTTAGAAGAAAGGAATAAGGACGTATTATAATTCCAATTCTGAAGGAGGTTTGAACCAGATCAAATGTATATCAATTTGGTTACCATTTCCATTGAGTCTATTCTAGTCCTTATTTCAGTCCTTATTCCAATCTTCTAAGTTCTGATGTAGTTGGATGTTTTGTTACCCACAAAAAGCGTTGTATGCTTTTATCTGACAGTAGTATGAACAGTGAAAGTCAAATTGGACTTTCATTTTGTGGTTTGGCACCCATTTGTATCATTTGAGTTGCTTCTGAATACCCATTTAGGGAGGCATGTGTGTTTGAGAGATGCTTACCAGGGCCAGTGAGCTTGTTTGAAGATTTCACTGCATTTGTACCATTGGAACAAAACATTGAAATCCCAGGGTCTCTTAAATGTGTTTTTATGATGTCACCTGTAACAGTCAAACAGATTTTTGAATTTCTTCAGCTTAAGAGCAGGTAAATTAAAGGTGAATGAAACACAGACGCCACTCTAAAGCCCCATACACACGCGCGGATTATCCGAGGACCAGGTCCGTCGGATCATGTCCGTCGTACTTTGTCCGATGTTGGTTTTGCGTACACACGGTCGGACAAAGTTGTCGGAAAATCCGATCATTCTGAACGTGGTGACGTTTGTTGCCTACGACGGGACTACGTAGAGGCTAGTAGCCAATAGCTTTGGTCTTGTAATGTGATCTGAGCATGCGTAGCACTTTGTCCATCGGAATTCGCTACACACGATCGGATTTGGTGTGATCGGACTTTGTTGTCAAAAAATCTATCCAGCAGGAGATAGGACTTTGTCCGTCGGACAATCTGATGGAAACTGTCCGATGGTGCCTACACACGGTCGGAATTTCCGACAACATTGTCTGATAGGACAGAATCCATCGGAAAATCCGACTGTGTGTATGGGGCTTAAGTGTAGTATGACAGTAGGTTTAATTTCACAAATGGAAACGGGTACTCACAAGAGTAAAATGGTAACAGGCATTTAGGCAGAATTTGCCAGACATCTGTGAAGTCGGTGCATCCGTGGGGCTGCTTGCTGGGGGGGGCTCAGAGCGCGCTGTGTCGGTGATCGCCGAGACTTCCTGGGTCTGGAACACACGCAGAGGGAGCCGAGGAATGCCGTCACTTCCGGGTAGAGGGGAACCAATAGGCGACGCGTTTGCGGAGTATGCGCTCCTTATTCAGGCCTAACAGGGGCCATGTTGGATAAGGGCTTATAAGCACAGGAGACATTGCTACTGGGTCCTAGAGTCCCACAGCTCAATTCATATATACACACATTTTTTATTTAATTAAACATATAAATACAAAACTGAATAGAATCATTAAAAAAATTAAGAATACTCTTACTCTTAGATCAGCATTACAATACAGCAAATAACAGAAAAACACAAACTTGTATATGAGCACACCCACCCACCCACAACACACACACACACACACACACACACACACACACACACACACACACACACACACACACACACACACACAAACACACACACACACAAATCGGTTGGATATATATATATAATTGTTAAAATTATTATTCCATTATTAAATAAAAACAAAAATAGATAAATAAGTATAGAATAAAAATAAACATGGAATAAAAAATGAATAATGATAATAATAATAATGATTATTATTATTGGAAATTGATGTAAATATGAAAAAATAGGGGGTGGGGGATTGGGGGACGAAGAGAAATTGTTTCCGTTTTGTATGCTTTTTTAACACTTTAAGGCATTATCAGAGATGACAATAATAAACCAAGAACCATTATGTATTGTTGTTGTTATTGTTCTTAGAGGGATGTTACAACTTTAATCTATAATTGCTATATCTATGGGTACTTACTTTTGAAGAAGAAGACCATAAGGGTCCAGGGTAAATATGTGGACTTGGAGGGAGAGAGGAATCCTGAATGAAAAAAATTGTTTAGCTATGATTATTATTTCTACAATTTCTGTGTTAATATTATGCCAAAGTAATCTTTATATATATATCCAACCTTAAACATGTGACACATGCATCCATATCAGTACAAGGGTGCATGCTCACACGTGATAGAATTACATTGAGTTCTATACCGTGCAATACCACTATACCATTATGTTGTCCCACTGGAACATGGAAAAAATTGAACCATGGCTACATGTGTGAGCCGACAATGGAAATATTGGAAAATGGGGAGGGGGGGGATAGAGAACATGACAAACCAACACTGTCACCATGGGAAGGGGGAAGGGGGGGATTTAAAAAAGGGGGGGGAACAAAAGGGGAGGAGTACCCATAGATATAGCAATTATAGATTGTTATAGAAGTTGTAACATCCCTCTTAGAACAATAACAACAATAATACATAATGGTTCTTGGTTTATTATGGTCATCTCTGATAATGCCTTAAAGTGTTAGAAAAGTGTACAAACAGAAACAATTTCAATTCTTCTCCAAATCCCCCCTCCCCCCCCTCCGTTTTTATATTTCCATCAATTTCCAATAATAATAATGATTTTTATTATTATTATCATTATTCCTTTTTATTCCATGTTTATTTTTATTCCTATTTTTATTTGTATTCTTATTATTATTTTATATATTCTATATATAAATATATATAATTTTTGTATAAATTACTAGCCATCATCTTTCGCTGATCCTTACAATATCCCCCATCCAACCAATTTGTTTATGGTCAATGAGTTTTCTGTGTGCATGTGTATGTGTGTGTGTGTTGTGTGTACCCTCGTATACTAGTTTGTGTTTTTCTGTTATTTGCTGTATTGTAATGCCGATCTCATAAGAGTATTCCTAATGTTTTTAATGCTTCTATTTCGTTTTTTATTCATATGCTTAATTAGTTAGGCAGTCCCATATCCCCATTTGCCCAGCTTTCTCCATAAAAATGTGTGTGTATATATGAATATAGATGTGGGACTCTAGGACCCAGTAGTGATGTCTCCTGTGCTTATAAGCTCTTATCCAGCATGGCCCCCGTTAGGTCTGAAGAAGCAGCTCATACTCCGCAAACGCAACGCCTATTGGTTTTCCGCTACCCAGAAGTGACGGAATCCCTCGGCTCCCCCTGCGTGTGTTCCAGACCCAGAAAGTGTCGGGGATCACTGGTGCAGCCCTCTCTGAGCCCCCAGCAAGCAGCCCCACGATGCACCAACTTCACTGATTTCTGGAAAATTGTGCCCAATTGCCTGTTAACATTTTACTCTTGTGAGCACCCGTTAACATTTGTGAAATTAAACCAGCTGTCATACTGCACTTAGAGTGGCGCCTGTGTTTTATTCTCAGCTGTTTTAGAAGACCCTTCTTATCTTCTACTGGGATGCCTTCAAGTTGCTTTTATATGGACTTTATGGACTTTTATATGAGTACGTTTTTTAAAAATTAATCTTAACTATTCCTTTCCCCTATGAGCAATTAGGTTGGTGGGTTCACACTGAGTCTGGCGCAAGCCACGACTTATTTCCTATGTGTGTTAAAATAAGGTGATTGATAATTGGCTGCTATGGGTTATTGCACTATGCTGGCTGTTATTTTTAGTGTATTTAAAGACAAAAATGGTAGCTATGTACATCATCTCTTTTAACTTTAACTGATATATCATAGTTTTTCGGAAGCTGGAGGGTTTTATATTTTTTCAGATATACAGTGGTTGTTCTGAAGCTGCAGGGTTTCTTTCTTGGTTGTACACCAATACTCTAATGTATTTTAAGGTGAAGCTGAACACAAAAAGTGAAGATTTGCTATGTCATGTTAAAGTAATATTAAAGGCAAGTTTAAAAAAAAAATAAAAATAGCAAACATTTTATACTTACCTGAATAAAAATAAAAAGGTACCTCACTTAGGATGAGTAAAAAAGGTTGCAGCCTCCCCTAAAAAAAACTCCCGCAGGAGAGCTCTAAAAGATAAAAGTAAACAGAAAAGGGGTTAGTGGGGCTACCTATATGTTGAAGAGCAATCTGTCAATTCACACTTTAGTGGCTAAGGGAGCTCCAGGAGTGGTTAAATCACAGTAATGTGATAAGCCACCTTACCCTGACTAAGGGTAGTAAAGTAAGAAGATCCACTAGCATGCGGACAAAGCCCTCAGCTCAGCCTTAAGAGGCTATGTCCGCACTGATGGTATAACAGCAGGGTGAATGTATAAAGCTGTTGACCCAGTAATAATAAAATATACCAATGATGGTGTGAAATACAACTGAATATTGAATCCAATGAATTATTGAACTATAAATCCAAAGTTAATTCATAAGTGATGTACACAGTATACAGAGTATAACTAAAACTAAAATTATATGTATACAGAAAATATAAAGTCTGACTGCCAGAAGGCTGATTTCAAAGAATAATCAGGTTCCAAGTGATAAGATTAGGTATACAAAAAGAGTTTAACCAAAAAAAATGCAAAAAAATCGCAACAAAAAACAAAGAGTCAACAATCGCACCAGTTACAAAAAACGCATAAATGCATACATTCCAGTGTGAATAGTTGTTCGTGCTTTAACCACTTCAGCCCCGGACCAATTTGCAGCCAAAGGACCAGGCCCCTTTTTGCGATTCGGCACTGCGTCGCTTTAACTGACAAATGCGCGGTCGTGCGACGTGGCTTCCAAACAAAATTGGCGTATTTTTTCCCACAAGTAGAGCTTTCTTTTGCTGGTATTTGATCGCCCTGCGGTTTTTATTTTTTGCGCTATAAACAAAAATAGAGCGACAATTTTGAAAAAAATTCTATATTTTTTACTTTTTGCTATAATAAAAATCCCCCAAAAATATATAAAAAATTTTTTTTTTTCCTCAGTTTAGGCCGATACGTATTCTTCTACATATTTTTGGTAAAAAAAATCGCAATTAGCGATTATTGATTTGTTTGCGCAAAAGTTATAGCGTTTACAAAATAGGGGATAGTTTTATAGCATTTTTATTAATATTTTTTTTTTACTAGTAATGGCGGCGATCAGCGATTTTTATTGTGACTGCGACATTATGGCGGACACATCAGACATTTTTGACCCATTTTTGGGACCATTGTCATTTATATAGAAATCAGTGCTATTTAAATGCACTGATTCCTATGTAAATGACACTGGCAGTGAAGGAGTTAACCACTAGGGGGCGGGGAGGGGCTAAGTGTGATGTGTTGTGTTTTTTTTTTTACAGTAGGGGGGCGTGGCTGTACGTCTGACGTCATTGATCGGCTTTCCCGATGACAGGGAACAGCCGATCAATGACAGGCAGTGTAGGAAGCACGGGAAGAGGTTTGTTCTTCAGCTCTGTGACCCGATCGCTGGACACCAGCGGCGATTGGGTCCGCTGGTCCTGCGGCCGTGGTCACGGAGCTCCCGACCGGGTCGTGAGTGCGACCCGCGGCTGGGCTCTTAAAGGACCACGTACCGGTACGTGGTTTTGCCCAGCCGTGCCATTCTGCTGACGTATATCGGCGTGAGGCAGTCGGGAAGCGGTTAATACATTGTTGCAGGTGACTTTTAGTGCTCACAATTCTTGACAGGTGACCTGCCTTTTTTTTCTAGCACAGCTTTAACAGTTCGTGTTTTCTTTTATAAAACTGATTTTCATTAAAACTCCCTAAGTTAATAAATATTTATTTTCCTTAGGCTATAATTGCAATAGCAGCAGTGTTGTATAAAGTTAAACATACTAAACCTATCTTTATATGTATAGTCATACTACTCACAAATATGTGTCCAAGAACATAATCATATAATCTGATTAATGACAACAGTATTCTTATTCCTTTTTAGGAAAATATTTAACAGAATAATAATAACGTGACTTTTTTTGTACCGTTTTGTAGAAACAGAACATTTTAAAACATAGCACTTTTAATTATGTGGGAAAAAAAACGAAATCTGAAAATAAATGAGAATTTTCTGCACTCAAGCCTGCTAGAGGCTGATGAATTCACAGAAGCCACAGCTCACTAATAATATAGTCACCTTTGTTAACCATTGGTCTGACAAGTAATGAGGCATCAGCTGTAAGATTTTCTAGATGGTGTCGGCTCTCTGATCAAAGCTTCTGGTGGAATTGCTGAGCTTTTCAATTGAGGTGCTGCTGGGTCTGTGCTAGTGATGGATGACTGTAGTTCAGCCATCATCAATAACCCAAAAAATATTTATTTCACTTTAGTAGTATCATTAGACCCAGTTTAATTGAGACTGAATGCACATTAAATCAGATAACTGTATTTTACACTGCCATCTTTTAACACCGTTATTATTACTAACAATGACAGTTTTGACCAATGATTGTTTCTTTGATCATTATCAATATGCCGTTGCTATTATATTGAAACGAAATCAATACATATTATGTGTGGGGAAGATAACAGGAAATGCTGCATCAATTTACTTTTCTTTGATTCATATTCATTGTTAAGTATAGTGATCAAAAGCTGTCTAGATGCTATTAGAATTGATTGATGTCGCAATCAACATCTCAGATATAAATGCCACCGCTTGAATTTTTTTATGAGCTTCTAAATATGCACTATGATTTTTTTTAATTGCTTTTATTCATGGCCTGTTTCAAAGCATTGCAATTACAATTAAATGTTTTATTTTCTAGGGAAGAAGAGGGAAACCAGGCTCCCTTGGCAAAGATGGCCCACCTGGACCACCTGTAAGTATATAGCTTTTGTGTGATCCTTGCACTGCTGACAACCGAATGCAGTATATTTGGTGTTCTTTTATTCCAATGTATTTCCATTGAGAGATATGAAGAGAACTCTCTGCAATTTGAAAAGGCTCTAATTTCAGCACAGGCTTTATTGAGAAGATGAATGACAATAGGTCTGTTCAGTCCCTTTTGATTAGATGGTACCGTTTTCAATTATCTGTGTATATTCTTTTCACAATATCCTTTTCTGTATTGGCTTGTGATATGACATTCTCTGTAATGATCATACAGACTGCTTTGAAATATACAGGGTGCTTGTAACTTTGTGCAAATATAAAGACAGAACACATTACCTAAATTCCAAAGTATAGAAAACAATGTTATAACCATGTCTATATAAAAGTTTTTTAAAGTAAAAGTGAACCTTAAGCTTGTAAAACAACCCATTCAGCTTAAAAAAAAACATTTGTGTGTGTGTGTGTATATAGATATATATATATATATATATATATATATATATATATATATCTATATACAGTATATATGTATATTGTGACAGAGAGAGGCTCTGTCACTATAAGTTTATAGGAAAAGGTGAACCAGGTTTCTTATTAAGGGTTAATGCAAGGTTCAGAACTAGCATCTCTTTAGATTCTGTAGTTTTGAATCAGAACATTCAGTCCTGGGTCCAGGTTTTGTTAGATGCCTGCAACCTGGCTTACTACACAGGTGTGCAGGGTCATTATATAGTCAGGTCTGAGAATTTCTCAAGGCTCTCATTTTGGAGACAGCTTCCAGTTTGGAGATGGAAGATCTCACCCAGGGGCAGGGGGCCCCAGCCAGAAGCTACGAGACAGGGGTCTCATCAAGGGATCAGAGGGCCCAGCCAGAAGCCACGCAGGTCTCAGTCCCAGTAGTCAGGTCAGCTCCTATCAGGGGTGTCAGGAGAACTCCAATTATTAGGCCAGAGGTGAGCCATTCAGCAGGGCACTGCGACTGAAGGCTAGAGCGCCAAGTGAGAGAGCTGAATGACACAGTCAAAGGACTGGTAAGAGGAGCAGCCGTGCTGCCAACACGTAGGTCAGATAGCTTGGTATTTTCGTTAATTCATGTTATGTGGAAGAATCTCCTGCGTGGGCAACTGATGTATAAGTGAACTTTCCTTCTTTTAAATAAAAGTGGGCTACCATGCCCTTAAAATACAGTTTTGGACTGGCGTACTCACTGTAAACGCACCTCCTGCTTGAGTCTGATTACCCCAATCTTACATGATATACATATATATATATATATATATATCAGTCCAGTATTCTGTGTGGCAGCAGTCAGCAGGTGGATGTAGCAGCAGGACAGGCTGGTGGCAGATGAGCTGGCACAGAGCTTGGCTGGTGGCAGACTGTGGGTAAACAGCTGAGGGCAGGAGCCAGATGAGAGCTTGCTGGACTGAAGAGCTGTAGCAGGTTGGATTAGCAGGGTGCAGGGTCAGATTAGCCGGGTTGGTAACGATCAGGCATAGACGGCAGACAGCAGGATAGTCGGGTCAAAAACCAAGTCGGCAATGTGAGGTAGATCAGGCAAAAGCAGGAGGCATAATTCAGAAATAAGTTGAGGTCACAAGCAAGCCAGGTCAGGATCATAGGTCCACACAGGAATCAAACACACATAATCTGCAGACCAAACAGCAATGAGCCCATACAGTAGCCTGTTTATATAGCCCATTTGGCACCAGCATTAGTGACAGGCAACGTCTGAATGCAAGAGTGCCCATGCACACACACACACTTGCATGCACCTATGCCTACGACTATGCACATCTTCCAGGCCAGATGTCGGTCTGTGCATGCTCCAGGAACCGTCATCTGCACTACGGACATTGCTTCTCTGACAACAAGATACTTTTTAACACAAGTACTTGGTACAACAGACACTTATCAGGAAAATGAAATGTTAGGGTAAAATATTTACAGTTTCAACAATTTGAATTAAAACAGAGGCTTGTGTTGCATTGCCACACTGCTTATTCAAGGTATCTCTGTGCAATGTGATCCCCAACTCTAGTCTAATAAAGCTTTCATCTTTGTACAACTAGAGCAGCAAATAATACATTTAGGTCAGGTATGCCTGGAGGCAGCCCATTCCTCCTTAAAGATGCAGTGACATACCAGAAGTCCAGTATTTGACGCACTAGAGGTCTTCAGCTGCCATTACGCTGTGTTGGGACTCTGTTGTGTCCCTTTGCCTTTAAAGATGGAATAGGCTACCTCCTGGAATACTTGTTCTCAATTTTCAGTGCTATATATGTCCAATGATAGTAGCTCTACTAGATTAGAGAGCATCACCATTTTAAACACACTCTGTAGTTGACTGATGTGTTCAGAGTATTCCATTGCAAAAGATAGCACCACTCCAGGTCTTATTGCTACAGGCATCAGCTGTGGGTGCAAAAGCCTCAACAGAGGTATGTCTCTCACCCTGATTCAAAATAAAATGTGATTCCAAGAAAAACACTACTGTTCAATGCAGAAAACGACTCCTGCTGAACTCAAAGGCTCTGATGACATGTTTCTCCTTCTGTTAGGGCTTAATCATAGGGGCCTCTTTGAGGAGTTGAGTTTGACAGGAGTTGTTTAATGATGGATCAATTAAGTTTTTTTTGTTGAAGCTCAGATCTAAATAGCAGTAAACCCTAAATATCCTTTGGGTGCTATCTTTTGTCTATGATTTGATTAAATGTTTTGCTGGTATCTGGACCTGGCTGTAAAAAAAATGGAGGCTCATTGCAGTCGAGCAAGGCTGATGTCTGTGGCTGGTACCTCAAAAAAGGATGTGGTATTCACCCATGAAATAACAGCATCTTTACTAAATTACCTAAAATGTTGATTTCTTACAGTATAACCTGTATTCCATTTTAACCTTAAACTAAGTTAATGGTTTTGAATGGATGGATATTTCAAAAAGAATTGATATGTTGTGATACCCTTCATGGAGAGATTTACTTTAATCCTGGTGACATGTGTGCACTTGGTCATGTAATCTCTGCAGATGTGCAGGATCCGAGTCCACATTGGCTGATCTCCTTAAGCTTGGATCTTGTGAGTCAGTGCATTGTGGTGTGCTTAAAGGCAGGTGCATTTATTTGTACTGTAAATGCGCATTAAGGCGCCATTCAGAATGGATAGCAATGCACATATACCACATGTTCTGATGCATGATAACACATATTGATATAAGCATAGGTGTAAAGAAGAACAAAATGTAAGCACTTTTGGCAAGGTTCCTGACTTTACAAGACAATATAGACAGGTCCCTTTGTAGGTTAGATTAGTGATCTCAGGGTTTGGTATGAAGAAACATTCAATTTATGCAATAATAAAATCTAACATAAAGCAAAACAAATGCATTATTCTTAACCATCTTGTCTGATGCATGCTTTAGAATAATGCATAATATATATTCACACTATGCATTACAATAGTGTACAAGTATAAAAACAAGTTACAAATTGTCTCAAAATACATGCAGAAATGCAACCAGGAGATCTTTGTTTTAGCAGAAAAAATATTCAATAAGAAAACAGTCAAACCATCATGGAATTGATGATCTTAGCTCTGGGAGTCTTTGTGGCATATTTGTCCAATGAATTATAGACCTGTGCATGATAAAGTAGGACTAGTCATAGCTCCTGAGACCAATAAAAAGGTGGGTTGTGGCTGAATGTATAAGATGCATTTTAAATTATTTTGCAAAAGTAATTGTAGCAAAATGTTAGAACCCATATTTTTTTAGTATATGAGGAGCTGGACAATTCATTCTCACCTACATGTAAAATATATTTTTCTTTGAAAAACAGCATCTATCGAACGTGTGAATGAGCTTATTTACATAACTATAAAACTGAAATTTTTATCAAACCTGTTTTTGAAATCTCTATGCTCAAAATGAAGATATTTAATCCTGTACTGCAACAAAAAAGCAAGCTGTACAGTACTACAAATCCTTTAGTTTATCTTTCTATAAAGTGTACAAAAAGCAAAGGTTATTCAGGAAACAAGAATTATAAAAGTAAAATTCTTCACAGGTTCATGGGTGAGATAATTAGTGTTGTTCTCTTATATCAATATCAGACAAGAACTTTTCATGCCAGTGATTTATTTTTATTACCATGATGAGTAATGAGCGAATCAGTGTAGATTCAATTCACCTGCAATTTATATGGATCGACTACAAAATGTGCTTCCTTAATGAATAGCAAATATCAAAGAATTTAAATGTTTTAATGTTTTTCAAAATACTTTGCGGGAAGCTTAGTGTGTATTGTAATTGGGTATTGGTAACTGTAGCTTTTCCTTGTCAAAATATTAATAAAAATAAGAAATAGAGCACCAACACAGTGAGTACAACAGTAACACCAATAAATGTGTGGATATTTTTTTTTTTTTAAGTTATTTTTTAATTGCTGTAGCAAAAGGGTGACCTTGTTACAGTGGATACCTCTCAAAGCAGTGATGACATGTGACACTGATGGTAGAATTTAAATTTTGTGAGTTGAGCTGTCAGGATCACCATAAAAAAAAGTGACAACAGCAAAAGCATAAAATGTATCTGTTTTAAATATATTTTAAATGAACAGCTGACATATTATTGGCTTTTGTGGTAGGGTCTTAAATTTATCGTGGCTGACTATTCTGTGGTATGAAGAATGGGTGGCTGAAACTATTATATTATCCAACCCTTTTTATTTAAATTTTTTATTTCTATGAATACTTGCGCTTGACTTAATGCACACTAGAAGTCATGCAGAAGAACAACTGTATTGTACACTGGGGAAGATGGGTTAGTGGCACAGTCTGCATCCTCATAATGCATGTGGTCATCAGTGACGTTTTTGGTAGCTTAGGGAATTGTAAGCAGTAAGAAGTAAGCCATCCCCAACATGTCTAATGCCCCGTACACACGGTCGGAAAATCCGACCACAAAATCCATCGGATTTTTTCCGACGGATTTTGTCCGACACTGGTGTTGCATACACACGGTCGGACAAAGTTGTCGGAAAATCCGATCATTCTGAACGTGGTGACATTTTTTGTCTACGACAGGACTACGTAGAGGCTAGTAGCCAATAGCTTGGGTCTTGTAATGTGATCTGAGCATGCGTGGCACTTTGTCCGTCGGAATTCGCTACACACAATCGGAAAAAGTCCGATAGGACTTTGTTGTTGGAAAATTTGAGAGCAGGAGATAAAACTTTGTCCGACGGAAAATCCGATGGGAAATTTACGATTGAACCTACACACGGTCGGAATTTCCGACAACATTGTCCGATAGGACATTTTCCATCAGAAAATCCGAAGAAGAGTGGAGGTCTGCAGAAAGTTGAAAGATGGTTGTTGAAATCCAGTGGCAGCTAGTGAAGTTTTAAGATGGGGGCGCCAGACCCAGCGCTTACTTTTTGAACCCTCTCACTTGGCGAAACCAGGCGTGATTTCAGCGAAATAGTGGGCGTGGTTGTTATGGTGTCAGGATGATTGAAGCACATTATTTCTATATATTTCTATATATTTCTGTAATATAAAATTAAATCATTCAACTCGCCATAATGCAGAATCAGTGGGAGCCCTGAGCATGTCACCTTCCATGTCGCCTGCCACCAGATGCCATCAGGTGCCCCCAGCAGAGTCCGTCCTTACATTAGGTGCCTCAGCGGAATACCTCCTTACATCAGACACCCCCAGTGAAGTCCCTCCTTACATCAGGTGCCCCCAGCATCTTCCATCCTTACATCAGTGTCCCCAGCGGAGTCCGTCCTTACATCAGGTGCCCCCAGCAGAGTCCCTCCTTACGTCAGGTGCCCCCCAGCAGAGTCCCTCCTTACGTCAGGTGCCCCAGCAGAGTCCCTCCTTACGTCAGGTGCCCCAGCAGAGTCCCTCCTTACGTCAGGTGCCCCAGCAGAGTCCCTCCTTACGTCAGGTGCCCCAGCAGAGTCCCTCCTTACGTCAGTTGCCCCAGCAGAGTCCCTCCTTACGTCAGGTGCCCCAGCAGAGTCCCTCCTTACGTCAGGTGCCCCAGCAGAGTCCCTCCTTACGTCAGGTGCCCCAGCAGAGTCGATAACAAACACTGCCGGCCGGTCAGTGCAAACCTGTCCCCTGATTTGAAACGTCGTATGGGAAGGCACGCAGCGACGCCACCACTACAGACTTATCGAATCAGGGGACGGGTTTGCACTGACCGGCCGGCAGTGTTTGTTATCGCTTTTTCATCTGTTTTTCATCTTCCTGATGTAAGTGATTTTTAACCTTTTTAAATAAAATAGTCGTTACCAGTATCACGCTATGGGTGGCCCCCTTTTTGTTTTCCTTATAAACGGAGGAACCTACTAGGTTTTGGCTGGATATCTCGGTTGAGAGTGGATGACGTGACGTTTTCTCCTCTTCCCCCTTGGAGTGATTCCCCTAGAGGCGTTTAACCCTATCAGCTTACACCTACTGGAGAAACCACAGGCTATATTGTCAGTGCCCTAATATTGCTGCCATCTGGTAAGCCTCCAATTCATCAGGTGGTCGGGATAAAGCACCGTTTTGTATGCATGTCACAGTGTATAGACTTGGAGCACGAGCACCGTGGTGTTTTTGAACAATACCCACCTGTGGACATTAAGTTGATTACTTCCGATGCCCAGATTGATTTGTATTGGACCTTTACCATTAACATTCCTGTTTTGGACTGTCCCACATTTGATCAGTGCATTTTTTTAAGATTTTTGATGGGTCCCATTATGGTCTTTTTGACCTATATGTTTAATAATTCTTAATATTGGCGCAGCTTTATTTACTGTATATTTGTCTAGGTGTTAAGTATCCCACTTTTTAGCAGCAGCCTCCCCTTTCTTTTTCAAAAAGGTTCATTTTCGAATCCCTCAACCGCTTTCTTTCCCCTTCCAGCGCGGTTCATCCACCTCCATTAGAGGTCATGAGCTGCAGTTCTAGGTAAGCTGGAAGGCTGTGGATAAATAAATCATAATGTACATCTTACATCAGACAGTGAGATGAGTGCTACGAATATAAAGAAAAGTAGTTCAGAGAATCCCTGCTGATAGGAAAATGTCATGATGTGCATTGCACAGATATTCTCTCAATAGCAGGGACATTTTTATGGAAACAAAGCTGGCCTGCCATTATGTTGAGATTTAGAAGGTGTGAAAAACATATTTTAAGTCAATTCAGTGTAAGTGCGCATTGTTAAATCTCCTCTGCATAGCAACAAGTTTTTACTGAAACTGGAAATTGCCTTTAAGCACCACTGGATTAAAACATGTACAACCAACAGCAAGGGAAAGATTAAACTGCTACTTCATTAAAACATCTGTTTCATACTGACTAATTATTATCCAGTAAACAAGTATAAATGAGTTTAAGAAATAGTTCTCTTCCTTTGGGATTTTTTTGTATTGAATTTAAAGGTTGGTGCGCTTTTATCGCATTTGAACAGTTTTGAAATTGAACCAAGGCTCATTGACGTTTACTTTCCAGAGAGATTGATGTGCTGTCTTGTTATATAACTTAACTTTTTAAGTCTAGTCTAGTTTACTCCTATAACAAGCTATGTCTATTTGTGTGTACCTAGTAAGGCCACAATAGGCGATGAACATGAACAGCTTTTTAAATATAGATTTTCCAGTTTAAGAAGGATCAATACTTGAACAGAACATGCAAATGCTACAAAACAAAAGTAGAAGAGTTGTCCAAAGCAATCAATCAAATAATGTCTCAAAGTGGATCTAAACTGTTATAAAATAATTGCTAGTTTTGCAAAGCACTGTAAGTGAAACAGGATCAAAATATTAATTTGTTTAAATATATTTTTCTCTTACTTTTTAATGATTTTTCTTCTAACCTGTGTAGATCATATCGACTTTTTAAGAACTTTTGGTCGACATGTGCATGCTCCAGCATGGGTTAAACATCCCAGTATTTCTTCAGTGGCTGCAGTAAAATGTGACGGCACATTGGGGGTTATTTTTGTGTTTTGACATTACTGGACTATATGCAACAACATTTTTTGTGTAAGTCTTTAGGTTTAGATACATTTTAAAATTGCTAAAAATATACAATCTTTTTTTTAAATTAAAGTTTATTTAGTGGAAGGGAGTATGAACAGCAGAAGAGGGCATACCTCCATTGAATATAAAAGGAAGGATTAGTAGAATGGAATTTATTCTATCTTGAGAAAAGGAGATTAAGGAGTGGGGGGATATGATCACCATAGATAAATACTTGGTGGTCTATATAGTGAATTTGGTGTTGACTTATTCACTTTAAGGTCATTGCAGAAGACAACTGGCACTCTTTGCATCTGGAAGAAGAGATTTATCCTGCACATACAAAAAGGCTTCATCACAGTAAAAGCTGTAAAAATGTAGCATAAACTCCCTCAAGAAAAAGTTCTGCCCAGCTCAGTAGATTTTTTAAAATAGAGCTGTATGCATTTCTAAATGCACAAAATGTAACCGGGTGTTTACATTTATAGAAAATTATTCCAGGGGTAGTTGATCCAGGGAACATCTGATTATTGGTAAATAATATATATTGCGCTATCCAAAAAGTACAGTGCCTTGCAAAAGTATTCACCCCCTTGGCATTTTTCGTGTTTTGTTGCCTCACAACCTGGAATTAACATGGATTGTGTTGAGGATTTGCATCATTTAATTTACAGAACATGCCCACAACTTTGAAGAAGTTTTTTTTTTTTTTTATTGTGAAGCAAACAACAAATAGGACAAAATAACAGAAAAAGTCAATGTGCATAACTATTCACCCCCCTAAAGTAAATACTTTGTAGAGCCACCTTTTGCGGCTATCACAGCTCCAAGTCGCTGTGGATAAGTCTCTATGAGCTTGCCCCATATCACCACTGGGATTTTTGCCCATTCCTCCTTGCAAAATTGCTCCAGCAAGTTGGATGGTTTGCGCTTATGAACTGTAATCTTTAAGTCTGACCACAGATTTTCTATTGGATTGAGCTCTGGGCTTTGACTAGGCCTTTCCAACACATTTGAATGTTTCTCCTTAAACCACTCAAGTGTTGCTTTAGCAGTGTGTTTGGAGTCATTGTCCTGCTGGAAGGTGAACATCCGTCCTACCCTCAAATCACACACAGAGTGGTACAGGTTTTGCTCAAGAATATCCCTGTATTTAGCACCATCCATCTTTCCCTTAACTCTGACCAGTTTCCCAGTCCCAACTGCTGAAAAACATCCCCATGGGGATGATGTTCTTTGGGTTATGTGATATGTTGGGTTTGCACCAGACATAGCGTTTTCTTTGATGGCCAAAATGTTCAATTTTAGTCTCATCAGACCAGAGCACCTTCCTCCATACATTTTGGGAGTCTCCCACCTGCCTTTTCGCAAACTCAAAATGTGCCATTTTATTTTTTGCTGAAAGTAATGGCTTTCTTCTGGCCACTCTGCCATAAAGCCTAACTCTATGGAGCATACAACTTATTGTCATCCTATGTACAGATACTCCAGTCTCTGCTGTGGAACTCTGCAGCTCCTCCAGGGCTACCTTAGGTCTCTGTGCTGCCTCTCTGATTAATGCCCACCTTGCCTGGTCCATGAGTTTTGGTGTGTGGCCGTCTCTTGGCTGGTTTGCTATTGTACCATGTTCTTTCCATTTGGTTATGATAGATTTGATGGTGCTCCCAGGGATCATCAAAGATTTGGATATTTTTTTATAACCTAACCCTGATTTGTACTTCTCAACATTGTCTCTTACTTGTTTGGAGAGTTCCTTGGTCTTTATTGCAGTGTTTGGTTAGTGGTGCCTCTTGCTTAGGTGTTGCAGCCTCTGGGGCCTTTCAGAAAGGTGTGTATATGTAATGACAGATCATGTGACACTTATATTGCACAGAGGTGGGCATCGTGTCACTAATTATGTGACTTCTGAAGTAATTGGTTGCACCAGAGCTTTTTATGGGCTTCATAACATATACATGCGCACATGCCATATAGGTTTTTTATTTCTGAAAAATAGTTTTATGTATATATTTTTCAAATTTTACTTATTGTGCTCTGATCCATCACATATAATTCAGATTAAAAAAACATTGAATTGAAGGCTGTAATGTAACAAAATCGGTAAAAAGCCAAGGGGATTTATACTTTTGCAAGGCACTGTAAATAAACAATATACAAATAGACTTGCAGCAGCAATTAATTCTGTGAGACACGCACAGCAAAAGTCAACAATCTAAAATAAAGTTGCGCTAAAAATTGTGACCGATAAATGAAACAGCGTTACTGCAAACAAAGTCCATACAGTGATGTAAAAAAAGATCCCACGGTGCACTGAAGTGAAGTGTGAGTTCAAAAGGAAAAACCTCCACCCAATAAATTTGTCACTTACCAGCTCCTTGGACCTCCTATTACAGAAGGACTATTTCGCGTGTGGATATTTTATCCAGCCAAGGCCTTTAATCCTCCAATGAAATCAAGTTGTTGACCGCCCGCCACTCATAGAAGGACTCCATCAAATGAAATTCCCAAGAAATGGATAAGGCTTCCATAGTGTAAAATCTTCAACATACAGTTTAATTTCAAACTTACAGAAAAGTTAAAACGTGTGAATAAGCTGCCGGCTCAAAAGTGTCCGCCCATCCTTCCGGGACCTGCACAAAAATGGTGACATCAGCACGTCGCCCCTCCCTACGCAGTTCATCACAAAATGACATCGTCCCTGGGCCCCAGTACCAGCCTGATCTAGGTGCATTTCTTGAAGAAACACTACGTTTGCTTTTCGTCTCAAGGTTCTGATGGGAAAATGTCCTTTTATCATTAGAATAAAGCCCTTTAACACTGAGAGAGGACTCTAGCCATAGTGATGGTGTGTAAGAGGTGTAGTAGTTACTGCTACCCCAATGTGCAGGTTTGAATGCACTGTTCCTCTGAAAAAAAAAGGAATCCCTTATGCGCCCAAGTGGCTTGGGGAAGTGAAAGAGAGACTAGGAGAAGGAAGAAAAATAGAGAAACCAGTGAAACATCAAAACAGAAAACATTATCATTCTTTATGGAGGTTTCCAGATGGGGCTTCCGGGTCCCTAAAGAAAGGTGGTCAATGTGAAGTCCGCAAGGGAGTCTTGGAGAGAGTATAGGACTGAATTCTCCAAGCCAGTAACAGGAACTAGGCATATACTGGCATGAAACAACCTATAGATGTCTCTTTTTAAATAGAAGACACAATTAAGAGGGAATTATATCGCTATTTATAAATACATCATTGATACGTATAGTGAAGTTATTCACTTTGAGGTCATTACAAAGGACAAGGAGGCACTATTTGTGCCTGGAGGTAAAAATATTCACCCTTCACATACAGAAAGATTTCTTCATAGTAAAAGCTGTTAAAATGTAGAGTAGAAATCCTCAAGAACTGGTTATGACCAGCTCAGTGGACTGTGGTAGAACAGTCCATAATTGCTCATTAATAGGGTTTTGGGCTAAACATAGCTGATGATTTTTGACCTGTGCTTGGGTGGGTCCCCTCAGCGTGTGCGAGTTGAATTGGAGTCCCCTGTACTCCTGATTCTGCATGCCCCCTCAGTCTGCTTCTGGGGTCCCTGTGTTTCTAAATGAGTGGCATAGTTGGCTGTTGGAGCAGAGTCAAAGACTGTAATAAGGCTACAGGTAGTGACATGTGGCCCAAGGAATTCCTACCCACTGATCGAGGGAGCGAAACGTTTAGCCACCTGTATGGTATTTTGGGTAGGTCGGTCCCTGGAGATGCTGGATTACTCAGGTCCTTCATGTGATTTAGAGTAGAGGTAGTAGTCAGTAGAAAAGAGATGTCCTACTGAACATGCATGTCTCAAACTGCAGGTCTGAAGAGCAAGGAGAGGTGGGGAGTGGTGCCATTGCAGCCACCTGGGCCTTGGAGGCAGACGTTTAAAAAAGTCCACATAGAGGTTGTTAAATGAATGAAAGTCCTGTTGTGACTGAGTGATCTTTCTTGTGCTTAGCTTTAACCATGGTAGGTGAAAATAGGCATTTTAATGTGCAGGCTGGTGCATGAGCTGTGTAAAAAGTGGCTGTTTCCAGAGCCATCCAAATCATGCCTCTTCAATCTTTTTTAAGAGCAGGCCTTACAAAAAAGATTTGCTTTATAATAGAATATAAAATATTGTTGGTTTTCAGCCTGTTTTACTATAAGTGTCCCTTATGCCGCATACACACGAAGGGACTTTTCCCGGCGGACCTAGTCCAGCGGACAATCCGCCGGACTTTCCAGCTGGCTTCGCCGGACTTTCCGAGCGTGTGGACTTGCCCACACACGCCCAGACTTCTCCGGCGGACAATCCGCTGGACAAAGTCCGCGGGACTTTTGAAAATGAACGGACTTGCCCACACACGGAGCAGTCCGTTCATTTAGAACGTAACTTCAGATACGTAGCTAGCGTAGGCAGTAAATGCCGGCGCGCTAGCTCCGTCACCTGGCATGGATTTAAAGGGAGTCCCCACGCCGAAAAACGGCATGGGGGTCCCCCCCAAATCCATCTCAGACCCTTATCCGAGCACGCAGCCCGGCAGGCCAGGAAAGGGGTGGGGACGAGCGACCGCCCCCCCTCCTGAGCCGTACCAGGCCGCGTGCCCTCAACATGAGGGGTGCCCTGGGGAAAGGGGGGCCGTGCGGCCCCCCCACCCCAAAGCACCTTGTCCCCATGTTGATGAGGACAAGGGCCTCTTCCCGACAACTCTGGCCGTTGGTTGTCGGGGTCTGTGGGCGGGGGCTTATCGGAATCTGGGAGCACCCTTTTATAAGGGGGCCCCCAGATCCCGGCCCCCCACCCTATGTGAATGAGTATGGGGTACGATGTACCCCTACCCATTCACCTAAGGTGTAAAATGTAAAATAAAAAAAACACACTTTTGAAAAAATATTTTATTGCACTGCTCCGGGGGTCTTCTTCCGTCTTGGGGGGTCTTCTCGCCGGACTCCTCCGCCATTTACGTAGCTCTTTTACCGAGCGGAGAAGTCCGGCTACC
This sequence comes from Lithobates sylvaticus, assembly GCA_028564925.1. Lineage (NCBI taxonomy): Eukaryota > Metazoa > Chordata > Amphibia > Anura > Ranidae > Lithobates > Lithobates sylvaticus. The sequence goes on along the minus strand of CM053028.1, from coordinate 317,879,652 downwards.
TTCTTCGTCGTCGCCGCCGTCGTCTGGGGGTCTCGATCCGCCGTCGGGGGTCTTCGGGGGTCTTCCGGGGTCTCTTCTGTTCTTGCCGCTGTCGTCGCTTTCTGCGCCGCCTTCTTATTTTTCTTCCGCCGCCTTCTTCTTCCGATGTTGACACGTCGCTCTCTCTGGCCGGAATGCCAGAGCCGCGCTGTGCTGGGACTTATATAGGGACAAGGGGACAGGGTCACATGCTCATGTCACATGGTGACCCCGCCCCCTGTGATGTCACAGTCCCAGCATCCTCCGGGACTGTGACATCACAAGAGGGCGGGGTCACCATGTGACATGAGCATGTGACCCTGTCCCCTTGTCCCTATATAAGTCCCAGCACAGCGTGGCTCTGGCATTCCGGCCAGAGAGAGCGACGTGTCAACATCGGAAGAAGAAGAAGAAGGCGGAAGAAGAAGGCGGCGCAGAAAGCGACGACAGCGGCAAGAACAGAAGAGACCCCGGAAGACCCCAGAAGACCCCGAAGGCGGATCGAGATCCCCAGACGACGACGGCGGCGACGACGAAGAAGGTAGCCGGACTTCTCCGCTCAGTAAAAGAGCTACGTAAATGGCGGAGGAGTCCGGCGAGAAGACCCCCCAAGACGGAAGAGGACCCCCGGAGCAGTGCAATAAAATATTTTTTCAAAAGTGTGTTTTTTTTATTTTACATTTTACACCTTAGGTGAATGGGTAGGGGTACATCGTACCCCATACTCATTCACATAGGGTGGGGGGCCGGGATCTGGGGGCCCTCTTATAAAAGGGGGCTCCCAGATTCCGATAAGCCCCCGCCCGCAGACCCCGACAACCAACGGCCAGGGTTGTCGGGAAGAGGCCCTTGTCCTCATCAACATGGGGACAAGGTGCTTTGGGGTGGGGGGGCCGCACGGCCCCCCTTTCCCCAGGGCACCCCCCATGTTGAGGGCACGCGGCCTGGTACGGCTCAGGAGGGGGGGGCGGGCGCTCGCTCGTCCCCACCCCTTTCCTGGCCTGCCGGGCTGCGTGCTCAGATAAGGGTCTGAGATGGATTTGGGGGGGACTCCCTTTAAATCCATGCCAGGTGACGGAGCTAGCGCGCCGGCATTTACTGCCTACGCTAGCTACGTACCTGAAGTCACGTGCTAAATGAACGGACTTTCCGATGAGCGGCAAGTCCGTTCATTTCAAAAGTCCGGCGGACTAGCCTACTAACGGCGGGATTGTCCGCTGGACTGCCAAGTCCAGCAGATAATTTTAAAACAAAACTTAAAACTTTAGTCCGCCGGACTTTTTGAAAAAAAGTCCGTTGGACACCCACACACGAGGGGATTATCCCCTGGACTTGAGGCCAGGGGATAATCCCGCGGGATAGTCCCTTCGTGTGTACGCGGCATTAGTGTATAAATGATACCTATAAAAAAAGTTATGGCAATCACATATTTCATTAACATACTTTTGAAAATGTCCCCTCTTATCTTTTGAAGAGGCCAGATATTTGGTAGCGTGAAGTATGGATATATTTAATATTTTAAAACCACGTTAAACATGGCTATAGTTCCTTATCTGCCCTCAGATATTTTATAGATTTCTGTAATTATGCACAAAAGAATTAAACTGCATGACAATGCATTAATTAGCCATAAATTCAACTGAGAGAAACTCTCAAACTACTAACTTGAAAATATGAAAGGATTTATTGTATTATATGATTAGTCATATGTTTGTTTTAAAATAGCATAGTAAAGAGCACGGACAGTGCACATGGTAGTGCAGCATAGGGAATATAGACATCACTGCCTTAGCTAATTAGCTAATTAGTTTGTAAACTTTACATTTACATATAAATCTGAACACATTTTAGAATTCTAATACAATTTGCTTTTGCACATTATTTTTCGTTTGAACTTCAGATATAACTAGACACATTTTCAAAAACAATATTTTAACACAGAGTATAACCATACATGTTATGGTGAAAGGGGGGTAAACCATTTAGAAAGCCCTCTCTAGTCACAGCACAGTAGACCCTTCTTAAAACAGAAAGAATTTATAAATTGCCAATTATGAAAAAAAAAAAAAAAAGGCAGCGCACTAGCTTAGTGCAACACCTTCAGACACCAATTTATCATTAAAAATGTTTTAAAGTACTTGCAAAAGGAATACAATCACATATCATCCTATCCCCTACCTCTTCTAATTTCCAGAGACTGGATATTCAATTAAAGAACCTCTTTAGCACCTGCAATGGGACGCAATAAGTGCAAGCCTACTAATGGGTTTTGCTCACTTGCATGCTTGACTTTAAATGTCTTCAGTTAAGGAGGGGAGTGGCCAAAGGTCCCTCACTCCATGCAATTATGGCACTGAGTTTAAAATGTAGGCAGACCAACAGCACAGAAAATAAATCTCAATAATAATGATAGCAAAGTATTATTCATTCTTATACTAGGAATGATATAAGCGGATAGATGGTAAGCTAGTGGTCACTCCCTATCCATAGAACTTATCCACACAGATGCTCCATACATCCGACTCGAGTTGTTACAAATAAAACCTGCAAAGTGTCAATACAACAATAAGTCAATACCTTACTCTACCAGCATGTGCATCTCACTATGCTGTTTCAAGTTAGACTGCATCTTGATCAAGCTGTCAAATGGCCGTCGCAATGCTGACAGAGACGCACTGGTTGCCTCGGCAATGACAGGGCTCTGACGTGCTTGCAAGAGACCATGCCCCTCTCCATTCACAAAATACAAACTTGTTTCCAGGAGAGCTAACTCCGACCCTCTACCTGACATTTGTAAATATTTCGGCACCAGGGTATACTGTCCGGCTATGCTATCTCCTCGCATGGTACTTGCCACCAGTACCATTAGACGTGTGCGATTAGTTTCGTACGAATCGAAAATTCGTACATTCGTACGAATCCGAAATACGAATTTTTATGCATACAAATTCTGTACGAAATACGAAATTTTGTTTACTAAATTTTTGATCCAAATTAACAGAAACGTGACTGGTGTTTTGTTTACCAATTGCTCAGAGGAAGTACGAAATACGAAATTTCGTTTACGAATACGAAATTTCGTTTTCGAATCCGAAATTTCGTTTTCGAATCCGAAATTTCGTTTACGAATCCGAAATTTCGTTTACGAATACAAAATTTAGTTTATGAATTTCGGATCCAAATTAACAGAAACGTTTAAAAACCCAGGAAGTCAGCACAGCACAGGGATGGTGGGAACCCCTCATAATGATAAATTCATCATAACAATCTTTCATTATTTTAACGACAAGTTTACGAATCTAACGAAAATTCGTATTTCGTACGAATCCAAATTAAATTTCGTACACAAATTCCGAAATCCAATTTTTTTTTAAAACGGAAGGAAACAAAACAAATTTTTTGACAGCGCCCATGTCTAAGTACCATACACATGTAAACTGTGTTGACTAAACATTCACACACACATATACATAATATACCTTACATTTTCACTATTTAAAGCGGAGTTCCACCCTAAAGTGGAACTTCCGCTTATCTGATCCCCCCCCTCCGGTGCCACAATTGGCACCTTTCAGGGGGTGCAGATACCTGTATAATACAGGTATCTGCACCCACTTCTGGATAGCTGCCCCGCCCCTATCCAGAGCTGCCCCGCCCCTTATCCGGAGCTGCCCCGTTGTGTCTTGGGAAACACAGTTCCCAGGACACAGCGGGGACCAATAGGGGCGCGCAGCGCGACTCGCGCATGCGCAGTAGGGACCGGGCAGTGAAGACGTTGCGTCTTCACTTCCTGATTCCCTGACGGCGGGGCAGCGAGAGACGAGTGGTCTCTCGTCCCATTCTGCCTACACCGCTGGAACCAGGAACAGGTAAGTGCCCATTTATTAAAAGTCAGCAGCTGCACTATTTGTAGCTGCTGACTTTTAATATTTTTTGTGCGGGTGCAGCTCCGCTTTAATTACCTTTAGCCCATACCTCTCAGTGATCCAAAAAGGCAAGCATGTAAAAACTCAAATCATGCTACTCCATATTCAGGAAAAGCACTGACATCAAGAAATGGATTCATTATTTACAAGAAGAACTTATTTATAACTTTACTACTCTTACAACTATAACTATTTATTTTCTCATGTTAAGGTACATGCTCATAAACATACACTTATCACATACCTGTATATACTGTATGTACCTACCTTCTAGAGCTGCCACGGACGTTTGAATATATAAAAAGGAAACCAAGAGGAAAAAAAACATATTAATATAACTCTCACGCAACAAACTTTTTAACAAACACATTTTTTTTTACAAATTTGTAAAGACAAAACAAAAAAGTAAGTCTATTAAAAACAAAATTTCACCCAGGATGATCCTTCAGGTAAAGTAATATTTAAATGCATCCTAAAATGTAAATATGTATATAAGCTTACTCTTAATAAACAAGGATGTAGTAATCACATAGGAATAGTGGTAGAACTCTGTCAAAGCAACAAACGTTCCTTAAATGCTTACAAAAGAAGGTTGATGAATCCTTGAGTGAATAAAACAACTATAGAACAATCAATCACAAATATAGAAAAAGGAGGATTATGGGAGGCGGGTCTCACTAGACAACTCTCAATTGTTGGACAGAATTGTCCAGCACCTCATCCTGGAAAATAGACTACACAAAAAACATACTAGACTATAGCGGTACCAATGGTGTAAAAAAGTATCAAAATATTTATTAATACAAGTTTAAAATGTTGAAAATATGGAAATGTATATATATATATATCACAAACATAAAAATCAGAAAGCAATATATTGCTCTTCTTAGTGTTGATTCTCATAAATAAGAGAATTGCTGTAGCTTTGACGCAGTTGCGTTTCGCGTGGCGTAGCCCGCTTCCTCAGGAAAATATATTGCAGTCGAACACTAAAATAAGAATTATTGTAAATATCAATTTCAATATCAGTCTGTCAGTGAGTTTAATGGCTCAATAGTTTTTTGCCACATACCTCAAGATTTATACAAAAACATATAAATGGAGTCACATGCCCTTCATAACATGGAGTATATAATACTCTGTATTCAGTGCAGCGTATATATACAGTTCATTCGGTGGTGTACATTATATAATACACTTCAGGCGGTGTATTCATATACTGTATATGCACAGTCTAGTATATGTGTGTGTGTGTGTATATATATATATATATATATATATATATATCTCACAACCACTGCAGCTAACTAAATACCCTGCCTGCTTAATCTAGCTCAAGCTATCTCTCTATCCACGCCAACAACACTACACGCGGCCTCTCTGTAAGCAGCCTTATATAGTGTTGGGGCGTGGAATTAGTCAAAGGCCAGATCAGGTGCATACTTTGGCCAATCATCAGACGCTAATGCACTGTCATCTCATATTCTCAACTCGCTGGTACTGAAGCAATATTATATCACTTGGCATTAAATCTTTTATTAACACAAGGTAAGATATTACACTGAGCATAATTATAAACGCAACACTTTTGTGTTTGTCCCTATTTATCATGAGCTGAACTTAACGATCTATGACTTTTTCTATGTACACAAAAGGCCTATTTCTCTCAAATATTGTTCACAAATCAATCTGTGTTAGTGAACACTTCTCCTTTGCCAAGATAATCCATCCACCTCACAGGTGTGGCATATCAAGATGCAGCATGATTATTGCACAGGTGTGCCTTAGGCTGGCCGCAATAAAAGGCCACTCTACAATGTGCAGTTTTACTGTATTGGGGGGGTCAGGGGGGGTCTGAAAACCAGTAAGTATCTGGTGTGACCACCATTTGCCTCACGCAGTGCAGCACATCTCCTTCACATAGTTGATCATATTGTTGATTGTGGCCTGTGGAATGTTGGTCCATTCCTATTCGATGGCTGTGCGAAGTTGCTGGATATTGGCAGGAACTGGAACACGCTGTGGAATACACCGATCCAGAGCATCCCAAACCGGTGAGTATGCTGGCCATGCAAGACCTGGGATGTTTTTAGCTTCCAGGAATTGTGTGCAGATCCTTGCAACATGGGGCCGTGCATTAACATGCTGCAACATGAGGTGATGGTCATGGATGAATGGCACAACAATGGGCCTCAGGACCTTTTACAGTATCTCTGTGCATTTAAAATGCCATCAATAAAATGCAACTGTGTTTGTTGTCCATAGCATACTCTTGCCCATATCATAACCTCATCGCCCCATGTGCCAACGATCCACAACATTGACATCAGCAAACCGCTCACCCACACAACGCCATACACACTGTCTGCCATCTGCCCTGTACAGTGAAAACCGGGATTCATTCATGAAGAGAACACCTCTCCAAAGTGCCAGAAACCATAGAATGTGAGCATTTTCCCACTCAAGTCGGTTACGATGGCAAACTGCAGTCAGGTCAAGACCCCGATGAGGACGACGAGCATGTAGATGAGCTTCCCTGACATGGTTTCTGACAGTTTGTGCAGAAATTCTTTGGTTATGCAAACCGATTGTTGCAGCAGCTGTCCAGGTGGCTGGTCTCAGGCGATCTTAGAGGTAAAGATGATGGCTATGGAGGTCCTGGGCTGGTGTGGTTACACATGGTCTGCAGTTGTAAGGCCGGTTGGATGTACTGCCAAATTCTCTGAAATGCCTTTGGAGATGGCTTATGGTAGAGAAATGAACATTCAATTCAAGGGCAACAGCTCTGGTGAACATTACTGCAGTCAGCATGCCAATTGCATGCTCCCTCTAAACTTGCGACATCTGTGGCATTGTGCGGCATGATAAAACTGCACATTTTAGGTGGAGGGATTATCTCGGCAAAGGAGAAGTGCTCACTAACACACATTTAGAGAGATTTATGAACAATATTTGAGAGAAATAGGCCTTTTGTGTACATAGAAAAAGTCGTAGATCTTTAAATTCAGCTCATGATAAATAGGGGCAAACATAGAAGTGTTGCATTTATAATTTTGCTCAGTGTATATCTGAAAAAAATATTTGTTGTGTAATAAAAAAACTAAAAAGCTGGAGCCATTTTCCCGTCTGCATCAAACATTACTCTCCATGCCAGTGCTTTAAAAATCTAATCAAAATGATTCTCTTTGTTGATCAAATTATTTAATAATCAAATTTTTTTATTCCTTTACCGCTTACCTGCTTAAGCTTGGGTGACATTCTTCTGTTAATAAACAACAATTCAAGAATTGATATCTGTCCTTCCATAAGCAATTGGCCCGTTTCCTCTTTTGTAGGAAACCCTGGATAATCCTGATCACATTTACAGTAGATGATGTCATCTTTGCCTTTTTGCTTGTAGTTCATTCTTCTTCCTCCAAGGATGTCACTGCTTCTTCAATTCCTGCCTCCAGATTCACAGCTTTCCTTATCTGGGAAGTACTTCTTTCTGTTTCTCCTGGTACTCACTTTGGGGGTTATTTACTATAGGCAAATCCACTTTGCACAACAAGTACAAACTACAAGTGCAAAGTTCACTTGATATTGCAATGAAAGTGCACTTGGAAGTGCAGTCGATGTAGATCCGAGGGGGACATGCAAGGAAAATAAAAAACATAATTTTAGCTTGCACATAATTGGATAATAAAATTAGTTTCCCCTCTTTTTAGATCTACCCCTCATATTTACAGCGACTGCACTTCCAAGTGCACTTTCAGTGTAATTTCAAGTGCACTTTGCAAAGTGGATTTGCCTTTCGTAAATAACCCCCTTTGTGTGTTGCTGACTTTGGTCACCAGAACAAATAGTCGGGTGAATCTCCCAAACAGGGACACGGCAATAAAAATGTGACAGTGAGTGTAACCTTTCCACTCTATCCAAAACAAAAAAAAATAAATGTTATGCCTTCATATACTCTTTACCACTTCAGCCCGGAAGATTTTACCCCCTTAATGACCAGAGCATTTTTAGCGATAAGGCACTGCGTCGCTTTAACTGATAATTGCGCGGTCGTGCAACACTGTACCCAAACAAAATTGATGTCCTTTTGTTCCCACAAATAGAGATTTATTTTGGTGGTATTTGATCACCTCTGCGGTTTTTATTTTTTGCACTATAAACAAAAAAAGAGCGTCAATTTTGAAAAAAAGCTAAATTTTTTACTATAATAATATCTCCAAAAAATATATAGAGAAATAAATTTCTTCCTCAGTTTAGGCCGATATGTATTCTTCTACATATTTTTGGTAAAAAAAATTGCAATAAGCGTTTATTGATTGGTGTGAGCCGGTCGGCAAGCGGTTAAACAGCAGATATTACTCTGATCAAACAAAGGTATTATAATAGTATAGTAGTCATAGAATGCTTTTAAAATGTGTATTCTGACACTATTTTTTCCTTTATAATGGATATAGAAGATCACTCTTTCATTTTTCTCTTTCGTTCATTGATGAACACATCTCTTCCATTCTTGACGTAGGGTTATATCGATACCTTCAGGAGTAGGACTAAAGAACATGTATAGCACCTCCTAGGGATGGTCCTCACTGGTAGTAACCCCCCACTCTGCTACAGACAGCTCATTTTTTTCTGCCTAGTCTAGGAGTAAGGACCTAGCTCCCTGCTGGAACCTGTGGTTCCTTAGTTTTTGTTTTGTTTAATGTTCTGCAGGGTCTTCAACCAACTGCTGGGCTGGGTGATAGGCTGGATAATATAGATCCTTGTAGTCTCCCCAGCCTGGCCACTGAGCATGCACAGACCTTAGCTTCGCTGGGTCAGCCGCGATGAGCCCCATCCTGGACCGGGGAAGCCAAAAAATGAAATGTCTCGGAGGGACACATATGACCAGACACCTGACGTTTGTGTCACAGTGTCACCGTGGCCGACAGCTCCCCCGTCTCGTTGGAATGTGGATCTGTCTCGGACATGTGACCCACAGCCCCTGCTGGATCAGTAAGTACATGCCTCCCCTTCCTGTTTCGGGCGCGGGTCCCCCTTGGGGCAGTCGGTCCTGTGGGATCTCCTCCTCCCCCCCATGTTGGGTTTCCTTGTAGCCATCGCTCTGACTGGTCCTCTTCCTACCAAGGGTCCCCCCATTCGGTCTCTGTGACCTCCAGGTGCAGGGTGTATGGCCGGCGTCCCCTTCCTCATGTTCGTGGCCACCATTTTTTGGGGGATGGGCTCCGTGGTCATTTTCTCGTACCCGCAGTGGCCATTTTCTCATGGTCTATTTGCATTCTCTGTTCTGGGTTCAGTCTGCTGAAGGGCGGGGGGCGGCCATTTTCTTGTAGCCTCGTGGGGAGGCTTCTGAAGGTCCTCTAGTGCAGGACCTGCGTGTGGGCAGGGCGTTACCTCCAGAGCCTGGAACAATCTTGCATGGATCTCCTTACGGCATATCCCCTCTGCCGGCGCACTTAAGAGGTCTGGGTCAGTGGTGGTGAGTCTTTCTGGGGTTCCCCCAGTCTGCAGCAGCTAGTAGAGGTGTTTATATTCCTCCCTCCCTCATGTGCATTCTGTCCCTGGTAGTGCCCAGTTGAGCTTAAACCTGTCTATGGCGTCTGAAGTGGGGCCCCTCCTTTTCCGCTCACAAGTAGCTTTTTCGTTTGAGTGGTTCTGCTGGGAAGGGATCCCAGTCCGCTAAGGCTCCCACGAGTGGACCGAAGCGTCCTTTGCATCACAAGCCCAACAAGACTGTGGACAAGCCCTCCTCCTCATGAAGGTTCACCCGCTTTCCAGGTGGGGGGTCGCCTTCATTGGTCTGCGGACTGGTGGACTTTCCTACTTTCCGATGAACTAAGTTTGTCGGGCTACAAAATAGTGTTTCTTTCCTGTCCACCAGACAGGTTCTTTCCTTCCAATCTGCATCTTACCCCATCTCGTCTGCAGGCTTTGTTTGGGGTAGTGCAGTACTTGCTTATTCGGGGTGTGATAGTTCCGGTACCAGTTTTGGAAAGGTTTTGGGTTTTCTACTCCAACCTGTTCACAGTTCTGAAGAAGGAAGGTGTCCATCCAATCCTGGATCTCAAGGCCCTCAAATTGTTTAGTGAAAGTATGGAAGTTCAGAATGGAGTCCATTCATTCTGTGGTGGCTGCCCTTCATCAGTGGGATTTCCTGGCCTCCACAGACATCAAGGATGCATACTTGCATGTCCCCATCTGTGCCAGACAGCAGCGTTTCCTGTGCTTTGTGGTCGGACGCATCAGTTTGTGGCGGTACCCTTTGGACTGGCCTCGGCTCCCCAGGTCTTCACCAAAGTTCAGGCCCTGTTTCTGGCATTGCTGAGACAGTGGGGGATCACGGTCATGGGGGCAGAGTTGGCTTCGGCACTGAGGGACAATGTGGTGATCACCATGCACCCATGCACCCTCTGCAGGAGTTTGGCTGGGTGCTGAACCTTCAGAAGTCTGTGCTGCTCCTGGCCCAATACATGGAAAACTTGGGACTGATTCTCGACTCTCAAATGTTTTTCTTCTGCTGATCAAATTTCAGACCCTCCGCTCTGTGGTGTGGTTTCTGCTGTCCCGCAAGTGGTCTACGCTTTTGGATGGGAGTCCTGGGCCACATGGTACCCACCTTCGAGGCGGTTCTGTATGCCCAGTTTCACACTCGGGTCTTGTAGAGGGAGATCTTACCCAAGTGGAACAAATCCCTGACACCTCTAGATAAACAGATCTGTGTGGGCTGCCTGAACAAGGCCTCACTCCTTTGGTGGCTACGGTCTCTGGCACTTCAGATTGGCAAGCCGTTTCTTCCTCTCCATTAGACAGTGATCACGAGGGATGCCAGCCTGGCGGGCTAGGGGATGGTTCTGAGCCTTCAGTTGGCCCAGGGCCACTGGAAGTCAGAGGAGTCTCGTCTATCGATCAACCTTCTGGAGTTGCGTGCAATCAGGTTTTGTCTCTCCCATTGGACGAAACTTCTGCATGGTAGTTTGGTCAGGATCCAGTCGGACAGAGGGGAAGTTGTCTTTACATGCAGAGGTGTTTTGTCTCATTTGCCTGCAGTGGGGCATGCTGGACGTGGATCTTCTGGCTTCTCATCTCAATCAGAAGGTACAAAGATTTATGGCGAGAGCAAGGGATCCCTTGGCAGATGCGTCGGACGCTCTGGTGGTGCCACTGACTGGGTCATTATCGGCTCATTTATGCCTTTCCCCCTCTCAAGCTTCTTCCTCATCTAATTCACAGTAGAGGCCTAAGGGATACCGGTTATTCTAATCCCTCCGGATTGGCGTCTGTGTCCCTAGTACGCCGACGTGGTACGGATGGTTTTGGACGCCCCCCGCAGCTGCCGGTACACGAGGACCTTTTGTCTCAGGGACTGATATTCCACCCTGCTTTGATGTTTCTCGCTTTGAAGGCCTGGCTATTGAAAGCCAGGTGCTGAGAGACCGGGGGTTGTCGGTTTCTCTGATTCCCACAAGGTTGAAGACGCGTAAATCCAATTCCCGGAGAAATTATCATTGCACCAGTAAGGCTTACTTTTCATGGTTTGAGGCTGTGGGTTGACATCTGCGCTCCTATTCGTTATCTAAAATCCTAGCGTTTCTACAATGTGGTGTTGATCAGAAACTGGCTTTGAGCACTATCAAGGGTCAAATATCTGCTCTTGCGATTTTTGCCATTATCTCCATGGGACCTGAACCTGGGACTCTTAGTACTTCAAAAGCCACTGTTCGAGAGCATTAGGGAGATACCCTTGCTCACGAGCTGGCGGCCTTTTTTTGTAAGTCTCCCTATTTGTTTCTCCACAAGGATAAGGCAGTTCCGCGTCCACATCCCTTGTTTTTCCCGAAGGTGGTATCTGCCTTTCATTGAATGAGGAGTTTGTCCTTCCTTCCTTGTGCCCTCAGCCTTCTCACCCTAAGAAGGTCGTCCTGCATTCATTGGATGTTGTTCGGGCCTTCTGCATGTACCTGTCAGCTACAGCTCCCTTTCGGAGCACTACAACCTAAGAAGGTCGTCCTGCATTCATTGGATGTTGTTCGGGCCTTCTGCATGTACCTGTCAGCTACAGCTCCCTTTCGGAGGTCGGATTTACTATTTGCGATTTTGGATGGCCTGCGGAAGGGCCTGGCGGCCTCTTCGGCCACTATTTCTCGTTGGATTAGACAAGCTCTTGTCCAGGCTTATGCCATTAGGGGTCAGGTGCCTCCCAACACGGCACACTCTACCAGAGCAATTTGTGCTTCCTAGGCCTTCTGACATCAAGCGTTCGTTTCTCAAGTGTGTGAGGCCGCTACCTGGTTGTCCGTGCACACTTTTACAAGATTGATGTTTTTTTTACATATTCATTTTAAATTTATTTTACACATTACCATTGTGATTTATATGTTTATTGTAGTGCTGCGCTTTGAGTTTATTTTTCAATATAATTATTTAACAAAAAAGCATATACTTTTAAATGTAATTTATGTCCTGATTCTATAAAAACTTTACAGGCTTTTGTAACTGTATATAGTACAGAATCGGCCCTAACATTGGGTTACTGAAGAATCCATTGGATGCTTCATTAAGTGAAACATGCCTAATGAGTGTCAACTATTTCTCATCCTCTTTCAGTTTGGTAATATTTTCAGTCACTGCAGCAATACTATAATAATTATAAATGGACAAAAAAAAAAGGTGCTCAGAATAACTGACATAACTCCCAGAAAAGAGATAACATAATTTAAATGAAAAGAGAAAATTGGAATCACCATAAAGTAAATTGGGCAATCTTGCACACCTCTTTAAACAAGGACAGACTGCAGAGGTTGACATAGGCTAAATGAGCCAGTATTTCATAGGATAACTTTTTTAATCTAATTAATTTAAAAGATAAAGGACTGCCTGAGTTGAACAGAAAGAAAGGATTATGCTCAAGCCAAGACTATGAAATAACAAGTAGAGCCACTCAGCTGTAAATGAGATTAATTTATTAAAGAATTATGAGAAGAAATATGCAAATACTAACTGTAATTGTCAGAACATGAAGCATTAGTATCTACATTTTAAAAGTAAGGATTTCATAGTTCAGTGACACAGGTAGGCTTCTGTTTTTCTGCTGAAATATTGCATGGCTTCTGTTTTGCTTGATTTCAATCATTACCCAGCGGTGTAATGCGTTGGGCAAAGAGCTAATGTTGTGATCAATGCACACTAATGCCGTGTACACGCATTCTCACATTCCGACAACAAAATCCATAGGATTTTTTCAGACAGATGTTAGCTCAAACTTATCTTGCATACACATGGTCGCACAAAGTTGTCAGAATTTCCGAACGTCAAGAACGCTCTGATGTAGAACACATACGACGGCACTAGAAAGAGGAAGTTCAATACCAAGTGCGCCACCCTTTGGGCTCCTTTCCCTAATCTCATGTTAGTAGAAGTTTGGTGACGGACGATTAGCACTTTTCAGCCTCCTGCTTTTACTATCGTTACTGCTCTTCAGTTTGTGCTTGTGGGTTCGTATTTCTATTACGTATTTGATTTTCAGTGTGTTCTTGTCCGCTCGTATCTGATTTTCAGCTCCGGCCTTTCTGTTTTTCAGTGCTTTCTGTTAGTTTGTTCTGACCAGCTGACCGTTTTGAAGCCATGAGGACCCTCACCCCGGACCAGAGGGTTTATTTATTTATTTATTTATTTATTTATTTATTTCCACATCAACGAACCTTTAAGAGATTGTTATTCAACTTAACGTTCATTTATATCTCTCGTAATTTTTCACATCATTGTGGATTTTTTCTTTTTCTTGCGTTTATTTATAGACAATAACATTTTGATTTAATCCTTTGTGTATTATTGTATTTGTTTCATATAAATATTAAGTGTTTCCTTTATAGGTACAGATCCTTATTTCCCCCCCCCCCAAACCACCCCTACCCTTCACCCAGAAATACCTCTCATCCTCTAACTTCCAAGGAGGCCATGATAGGCCTTTCCATGGTTTTACATGATAGTTTCAGCATAACTCCACGTCCGTTTGAATTCCTGCCAGCATTTCCATTTGCTTATATCTCCTCCGTTCCCTTCATGTCCCGTCGATCTTAGTTTTTCTAACTGGTATATTTCTTCGATCCTCAAAATCCATTCTCTTTTGGTCGGTGCTTCTTCGAGATCCCATTTTTTAGGGATTAATTCCTTTGCGGCATTTAGCATCTGAGGAGTCAGGGTTTTCAGATATTGTTTAATTGGTTCCCCTGATCCGTGGAATAGACACGTCCATGGTTCTTCTTGCAACGTCACTCCATTTATTTCTTTTATGGTTTCCAAAATCTCCCTCCAAAATTTCTTTATTTTTGGGCACTCCCACCAAAGGTGTGCCATCGTGCCTCGTTCCAGGCACCCTCTCCAACAATTTTGCGAGCTACCTGGTTGAAATTTATTTAGTTTATCCGGTGTCATGTACCATCTGGAAAGGCATTTGTAGTTCATTTCTGCGGTCGGAGTGTCAATTGCCGAAATGTGAGTAAGTTTTAAAATTTTATTAATCCTATACTTATAATCTTGTGAACCTAGTTCATTTCCCCATTTTATAAAGAAGGGCGGCACCTCTAGGTGTCCTTCCATCAGAAAAGCTTTATACAATCTAGATACAACTTTTTTTTTTCCCCTTTTCCTCGATTATTTTTTCTAGTGACGTATATTCCTTTTTTGTTCTAATTGGTTGGGGTAGTTTTCTGATGAAATGTGACAGCTGTAGGTAGCGCCAGTCATTTATTTTTATTTGTGCCATATTTTGCTGTATATCTCTAAGTGTTTTAATATTGCCTCTTTCTGTGACATCCTTCAACTGTGTATTTTGCCCTATCCAATCCCCACCCCCTTTGTGTGTTTTCCCAGGAGGGAAATAATCGCTATCTCTTAACATCATTAAGGGTGAATTATATTTCCAACCGAATCGCTTGTGCAGTGAATCCCAAATTTTAAATACATGCTTTGTAATTTTTTGTGTGTTTATCCCTAAACCCCTTAAGTGCGGTGGGTTCCAAATTGTTCTTAAGTTTACCCCACATGTGCTACTCTGTATGTTTACCCATTGCTTATCTCCTGTGACCACTCAATGGCTCTTGACACTACAACCGCTTGATAGTACATTTTCAGATCTGAGACCCCTAGGCCTCTTTGCTATTTCTCAAGATGGTATGCAAGATCCTAGGCTTTTTATTTTGCCATATACATTTACTAAGAATCGATTTTAAGGTTTGAAAGTAATAATCTTGGGTAATAAGTAATAAGGGATTGGGAGCATTTGGAATTTATAAGTAATCTTCGGTAAAATGATCATTTTAACAGAGTTAATACGTCCAAACCATGACAGGGGTCTTGAAGAAATTTTCTTAGTTTCAATTTTGATTTCTTTGAGTAATGGGATATAGTTTTCTCTATAAAGTTTGTCAACTGAATTAGCAAGTTTTATCCCTAAATATTTTAATCCTGTTTAGGACCAGAGGGTTTATAACTACCATCTGGCCAGAGCCAGAAGAGTGGTGGAGAACACTTTTGGGATAATGGCCAGCCAGTTCCGCCTATTCCTTACGCCAATAAACATGGCGGAATATAAACCTAACCAGATAATCCTTGCATGCTGCATTCTACACAACTCTTTAAGGAGAAATTCAATGAACTATGTGGCCTCAGTTGGGCCTCAAGCCGGACTTCAACAAGAAACCCAGACGGCGCTTGAAGCTGTCCGTCCTATTTTGCCCCCCAAAGCGTCTGCAAAGTAAGACAGAAGTATGTCCAGTACTTTGCGGGTGGGGGGGTGCCATTGATATGCCAGAAACTGTTTAAGAAACATTTTATCCTATATTTTTGAACTTGAACTTAAAGATTTCCTTTGATTTACTGCCTGGGTTTATTTAGCTGTCTCCTAGGTTCTCCAATAGGCTTTTCTTTTTGGACATTTTCTTCAATAGTGCTAATGTAATTTATGAGGTGACAATCTCTTCTTCAGCTAACTATTATGTTGTGGGTCTGCTACACACACATTCTTTTTGTTGTTAATGTAGGTAATGCATTACTGACAAAAAATATTCATCATTTTCAGCACCATGAATGAATTTTGTGAGGTCACGAAAATGACGTGATTGTGGCAAAGTATAAAGCACTGTGGGTGTTATTTACTAAAGGAAATTTCACTTTGCACTCCAAGTGCACATAAAAGTGCACATGAAACTGCACTGAAACTGCACTTGTAGTGCGAAGTGGATTTACCTTTAGTAACTAACATCCATTGTCACTGTAAACACCAACTTACTACAAAAATTGCTATTGAGCATTGAAAGAAGAAGCCACACATTGTTGAGTAGAAAAAATTTTACTCAAAGCACATTCACATGTGCGTTAGAAAAGGGTTTTGGAACAAACCAACATCTTTGGTGTAATTTTTTTTTCACATTGTAAATATCTTTTTTTTGGTTAAACAGGCATGTTTCAAAGCATAACATACACAACTCAGGAACTTACAACGTTCAACCTTGACAAAGTGAATGCAATATCAGACATGAGTATGTCCAAACTGTGTTGATATTGCCTTCATCAGATGGGGTGATGTCACCCCTGTAAAAGCCAAATTTTGAAGATGCACACAAATTGGGATTCAAATTATGGATTTTCCTCCTGATCCCATGCCTAATGTCAACATGTGCTAGCTCCCTTCATGAGGGATCAATAGACGTGTTTTGGGGGTGCAACCCATTCCTCTCACCTAATTGAGTTGGAAGGAAGGGGTTGCACCCACAAAAGGCGTACATTAATATCCTGTGATGGCAGATAGCACATGTCTACACACTGTGTGAGATTCTTCAAAATTTGGCTTTTAAAATACATGAGAAAATGGTCCATCTTTTGTGTGTTTTTAGATTCTGCCTAAAACATCAATGATGTTCATTTTTTTTGAGCATCATTGATGTTTTCCTTTATATTTTCTAAATCACAATTGCACCAGATTCTCTCCCTGATTAGCATCTGGGCACTGGTGAAATTATATTCTTCTTCCACAACATCCCCATCATCTAAAAGAAAAAAACACACCATGTATTATAAATATGCAGGAATAGAAATCTTACCTGAAACTGTGGTCTCAGACACTCACCTGTTGTGGTGACAATTTTGCCCACTTCATAAACCTCTCCCTCCTCATCTTCTGCTTGTGGTGTGGGGATTTGCCCTTCTTTAGGAGGTGGGGGGTCCCTGGTGTCCTCAGATGTCCTGAGTCTTTTCTCCCCTATGTGAATAAAAAAATAGGTATACTTAGCACACAGATATTGGAGGGCAGAAATAGGAATATGAAACATTGCTTGGAAGTGTCGTACAATTGTCTGTTTTGGCAGAGTTCCAATCTGAAGAACATTTTATCTCCTTTCTAAAGCTGGAATACGTACCTTTTTTTTTTTAAGTATCACACATGTAGACACCCCTATAGTATTCACTGGAGCACCTGTGTGGGACACCCTAAAAAGTTTGTTCTGGTGTCCCACAATAGTGCTCCTGCGTTCAGATGTGTAAACAGCTACTGAGTGTCCTCTCCTTACACTGACTCAAGTTTGCATTTCATTCTAGTTACAAACCCATCTAGACAACAAACTTATTTGAATACAAATAGTGGGCGAACTAACAATGTTTCCTACGACAGATTACTCTGCCCCTGAACATGAAAGTTGCCATTTGAAAAGATACAACAGTAAAGAAAAGCACATGGAGCATCAAGAACGTTAAGAAGAAGAATAGGAACACACAACAAAATACTTACTTTTTTCAGCACTCTCTTGATTCTTCTGTACTGATCCTGCTCCCTCAATTTGAGGTCTGACCATGGTTTCCTCAGTTGATCCTTGGATCGCCGTACCCCAAAATTTCTGTGCAGACTCTTCACAACTTTAGGCATGATCTTGGCCTTTCTCACATTTGGGTTTGGGTACGGTCCATACTTCCCATCATAGTCGGCCCTCTTGAAGATGTCCACCATCTCCACCATCTTTATAAAGGCCATAATTGAGGCCTTCAATCTCTCCCGGATCTGGAGGTTCGGGGCTCCGGCCTTTCATATTTGTACCTGTTGTCTCTCCGCCATGTGCTCTCCCACTGCACCAAAAGACAAGGGGCAGGGAATAGATTAGAAAGAGCGTCAGGGGCAGGCAGAGTTTCACGCATACGCAGTGTATATAAAGCGGAACACACGTACGTCGTACGTACGATCTGTGAGCGGAGGATGAAGTAACGGAAGCGACGATTGTTAGAACGAAGGTACAATTTTAAGTTGGTGCATCAGTGGCCTATACTGCTTATAGATTGAGGCCTATATTGGGTCAAGATTAGGAGAGTTTCGCCTAACATTAGGGTTTGTCTTGTGTTGTGTCTTGCAGAGAAAATGGATCTATTCTATTATGATGACTTTATCCCCATATTCATTGATATGTACAGGTAGCTGCCCTGTCTGTGGCAGGTAAACCACACCTTTTATACCAATAAACCAAAGGGGCAGGCAGCGCTGGATCAATTGCTGGAATTTGTAAAGCCGATGATCCCCGCGGCAGACATCCCCTATTTGAAGGCCCTAATTGGTGGCATGAGGAGCACTTTTAATAGGGAGCGCAAGAAGGTACAGGATTCCCTGAGATCAGGAGCAGAAGATGACATTTATGTCCCCAGGCTGTACTATGACAGACTGCATTTTCTGGCAGGCCAGACTGAACCCAGGCCAGCACTCTCCAGTCTTCCTTCAAGGTTTCCTTCCACCTCAGCTGAAGCTTCCGACGACCAACCTGG
This sequence comes from Lithobates sylvaticus, assembly GCA_028564925.1. Classification (NCBI taxonomy): domain Eukaryota; kingdom Metazoa; phylum Chordata; class Amphibia; order Anura; family Ranidae; genus Lithobates; species Lithobates sylvaticus. The sequence goes on along the minus strand of CM053028.1, from coordinate 317,860,918 downwards.
GCCTTCCATGCAGCAACATGTGGAGGAGCACAGCTTGAGTCAGGTATAGCATTCTTCAAAATATTTCTGTTTGTCAAATTAATGATGTTAAATATATGTTAGTTTTGATAACTAATTTCTGATTTCACAAAGTGTTTTACATATCAATAGACAGTAGTGGCCACAAATGATTGTGGCAAGAATTAAAAATGCTGGGGTCAGAATAGTGGTCTTTTCTATTTATTAACATTCAATTTGCAACACATGAGCTTAAAATTGTGTGTGATTGATGAACCAAAAACTAAAACTATATCCCTTTTTCATACAGAGGAAAGCCTCAGTCAGAAAGTGGCAGCCAGGAGGTGGCGGCGGTAAGTGGCAGCCAGGAGGTGGCTGGGCCCAGAAGCCAGCCCGAATCGTAGGTCCCGCCCCTCGGCCTACATAACAGCTTTCAAAATGCTGGAAATGAAGGAGGGCCAACGCCTCTTATGTCAGGAAGTAATCTTGCAAGCCCTAAATAAGGGGTTGAGGGGTGAACTCACAAGCCAAAGCCACGTTTATGAGTTGAACCATGGTCTTCCTCCTCCTCCTCCACCTCCTGCCACACCTCCAACACCAGAGCCACAGTCTGGAAGGAAGCATGTAAGGAAGACCCGAGAGTGATGGCCTGGGTTCAGTCTGGTCTGGCAAAAGATGTAGGCTGTTGTATGACCACAGTCTGGGGACAGATATATCATCTGCTGCTGTTCCTGATCTCTTGCAGTCCTGGACCGGATTGTGCTCACTATTATAAGGACTCCTCAGGACACCAATTTTGACTGTAAAATAATTGATGTATGCCCTGGGGTACAAAGGCTTCTCAAATTTCACCTGTTTCTCCAGCGTTGCCTTCCTTTTTATTTTGTTATGACCCAGAATAAATGGCTAGTTATTTTTCACAAATACTTGTCTATGTGTTTTACTCCAAAAAGGACAGTTTGTTTGTGAGTAGGCAGGTACATTTAAAAAATACAAAGTCAAATTAACAAGGGACACAAACCAACCTCCTTGAGGTAAAAAATTACAAGATAATAATGGTGTTGTGGTAACTTGACACACAAAACGAGAAATAATATTATGGAGAGCACTAGAAAAAAAAAGGCAGACCTTGATAAAAAAAAACAAATAAAAAAAATAAAAACATTATTATGGAGATATGACGAAATTTTTTTTTTTATAATATTTATAAGATCACGAGAAATAATAAAGAAATCAGTTTGTGAGAACTCTGTGTGAATATGAGCAGCAAAACTATTTCATTCTTATAGCATTATAAAGAAGAAGAGAATGCGCTGCATTAAAAGATTTCAAAATTTGCAGCGTGACGAATGTGCTATCTCCATTACAAACGCTAGTTTTACCAGACCGATCGCTTCCGTCTCATAATTTTTTCTGAGCATGCGTGGCACTTTGTGCGTCGGAATTGTGTACACACGATCGGAATTTACGCAAAACTGATTTTGTTGTCAGAAAATTTGAGAACCTGATGTCAAATTTTGTGCAAAGGAAATTCTGATGGTAACCGTCCGATGGAGCCTACACACGATCGGAATTTACGACAACAAGCTCCGATCGCACATTTGCCGTCGGAAAGTCTGAACATGTGTACGCGGCATAAGGCTGGTGCACACAAGCCATAGAGTTCTGCGAAGCAATAGGACTTCCTGCTATTTTTACTACATTTATACACACCAGGTATTGTACAAGTGATCAAATAGCTAGACTTGTTTGCAGCATTGTGTACTATAAAAAGCACAAAGTTCCTAATAAATTTGAAAAGAGTAGATATGTCTGTAAGGCTTTCATTGCTGTCTGTGTCCACCTTGCCAAGATTTTACCTCTTGCTGTCTCAGTGATAGCTGGACAAGAAATAAGGGTAGTGTTTGCCATTGGTTCAGGAACACAGACAGTAATAATATCCTGATAGTGGTACTAATCTTTAACAATTATATTAAAAAAAGTTTTTTCTATTACAGTATTTGTCCTCACCAGAGAGATTTTCCTATTTAAATGTGTGGGAAAATCTCTCCAATGGAATACAATGCAAATAAAATCTTGACATAGCATGTATCTCTGCCCCACTCTATCGAAACTAAAAAAAACAAAAAAACGTATTAGTGCACTTGTGACAGAAACAATTGTGTATTGTTTGTGATACTTTTTTTATTTGCACTAACAATTTTTCTGGGCAAACTTTTAGGGTATGTCCCCTTCTTCAAGGTTTTCAGTACTGCTAGGACCTTGAAGAAGGGGGCATATTGTCCTGAATGATTGTATGTTAGTGCAAATAAAAAAAGTATCACGGACACTACACAATTGCTTTATGTTGGAGACTGTGTTTTTTTCCAGTCACGAGATTACAATAAAGATCACTCCTGTTAACAAGCCCAACCCTCACAAGGAACACAGTGGGTACTAATTCAGCTTGTTCATAGCTGCAGCCTTGATGCATAGGAGATGTTCTTACTCTGGATAAATGTTCCATCAGTGCAGCTAATTAATATACAAGCATACAGGAATACATGCAACTGAAATGTCTTAAGTATTTCACGCAAAACTGTACTTGTTTAGCATTTATGAAATCATTTTTGTCTAGGACATTTCAGCACCATGTACAGTGCCTTGAAAAAGTATTCATACCTCTTGACATTTTCCACATTTTTTCATGTTACAACCAAAAATGTAAATAAATTTTATTGGGATTTTGTGTGATAGACCAACACAAATTGGCACATAATTGTGAAGAGGAAGAAAAATGATAAATGTTTTTCTCAAATTTTTTACAAATAAATATCTGAAAAGAATGGTGTGCATTTGTATTCAGCCCCCTTTACTCTAATGCCGCGTTCACACGGTCGGATTTTCCAATGGGAAATGTTCGATGGGAGCTTGTTGTCGTAAATTCCGACCGTATGTAGGCTTCATCGGACATTTTCTGTCGTAATTTCCTACAAACAAAATTTGAGAACTGGATCTCAAATTTTCCTACAACAAAATCCATTTTAAGATTATCATGTGTGACTTATTTATGCTGTAAACCTTACGGCAGTAAGGTGAGAGGCTTGTACACACAGAGGTGCCACTTTTAGAAGATTGGCTAGGCACTGGATGTTTTGCTGCTTCACGGTGGAGGAATTCATTATCTGTGTGGAAAACCATTTAGATTGTTATAGTGTAATACCAATATATTTGTTTGGACCATTTTCTTTGGATTGTATTTTCTCACTGCACATCCAGTTGTGCACACTGGACCTTCATTATTTAGTTTCACTTATTTGTTTGATATATGTCACATTTTGGTTAAACAGTAATCATCTGTATCAAATATTTGGTTTCAGCTATGTTTGCTTATGTTAATTATCACGTGGTAATTTATAGTCAGCCAGTCTCTTGGCACATATTTGCACACTACACACAGCGCAACACTATCACGTATACAAGACTTGAAAATTTCTGTTCACAGACACTCTCCATCCAATCTGACAGAGCTTGAGCTATTTTGCAACGAAGAATAGGCAATAATTTCACTCTCTAGATGTGCAAAGCTGGTAGAGACATCCCCAAAAAGACTTGCAGCTGTAATTGCAGTCAAAGGTGGTTCTACAAAGTATTGACTCGGGGGGCTGAATACAAATGCCCGCCACACTTTTCACATATTTATTTGTAAACAGTTTGGAAAACCATTTATCATTTTCCTTCCACTTCACAATTATGTGCCACTTTGTGTTGGTCTATCACAAAAAATCCCAATAAAATATATTTACATTTTTGATTGTAGCATGAAAAAATGTGGACAATTTTAAGGGGTATGATTATTTTTTCAAGGCACTGTATATCCTTGATCTATGGTATAAAGATGAACTGGTGGAATATGTACCCTTAGTACTGGCCAAGTTTGGTTTGAGCCAGGTATGGCAAACTCAATGAGCCTACAAACCTTAAAATTAGGGTTTATTAAGGTTCATGGGAGGGGACTTTTGTACATTTTTCTGTCCCTTTTCAAGGCTATTACGCAAACTATTGTTGAAAAAGGGGCAATGTTAGTTGGGCACTGCAATGAGGTCATGTACCAATGCAAATATATATTTGTTAAATACTTTTTAGTGGGGATAGAGGGTCTTTTAATGCAGCAACATTGCAAATACATATATCTTTTACATAACATGCTTGGGGAATGCCTTTAAAGCTGATGTCCTTCCCTTTCTATATTCTTTAGAATTTATACATTGTGTTAGGGATTTTCTCTTCCTGTTCCGCAGTAGAAGTGGATTATTGGCATACAGCCATGACAGCTGATTGAAGGAAAGGCACACACCCTGACTCCACATAGGTAAAGACGTGCAAAGCTGTGCTCTGAATTGAGCAGCTCTGTGCTAATCTATTTATAGCAACCTCCCACGGCACAAATTTAGGCTGATTTTATCTCCTGTGTCTGAGAACTTGTCAGAACTTATCAGGCTAATAACTGAGCTACAGAACAGAAGAAACACACAGGACTCAGTGCTTTGGAGAGTGATAAGAAAACACTATAAATATATGTGCCCAGCTCAAATTTCATGAATCAGGTTTATATCCACTTTAAGGGAACCTTTCATGGTGTTTAATAACATGTGACCCTTTTTGTTAACGGTGTCCCTCCAGCTCTCCCCCTGGTCCTACTCGAGGCACAAACTGTGAGTATACCACATTCATTTGGGCCGGAAGAACTTTTTCAACAAACTGGAGGTAAGCCAAGGCTGCTTATTATAGTGCTATTAAGAAAGACGCTAAATGTTTGGCAGTTCCTGTAAAAGCCCAGGAAAAGGTTCATTAAAGGTTCATTAAAGCACTGGGATGTCCCCGGATGGCTGCTAGGGGAAAAAAAAAGAAATAACTACCTCACATAATAGCTTCACGGTATTACCCGAGGCCCACTTTGCGCAACACCCTCCACGGCCAAAGTGTCTTGTGTGTGATTTATCCAGGACTGGCGTTATATTATTTTTATTTTTCTCCCCTTTTAATTTTGTTTCTCTGTCTTGGCCACTGACTTGAGGAGAGTGAAAAGACCACTCTCTCCTCCCCCCTAAGACCTCCTGAAGTTTGGGGCAATACAACACACACACATGGAAGATGACACAATGTTTGTTCTTCTCAATGCCTGAAAAAAACAGTAAAAGGTTCCGTAAAGCACTGTATGCCCCCTGTTGGTTGTAAAGGGAGAAGGAAAAGGGAAGAGGGATGGAATATTTTTTTTCTTTTTTTTTTTTTGTGTCTCTTCTTTTTTTTTTTTTTTGGGTTTGCCTACAGTAGCATTTTTGGTTTTCTTTTTTTTTTTTCGTTGGCTTGGCTTTGAGGAGTGGGAATAGACCCCTCTCCCCCCCTAATACCCATAGAGAGCTGGGACACAGCCAGAGATTGTGTGCGTACGCAACCAGCAAACTAACCACCCAACCCGGGGGACACATTAGAACTTCATCACAGAAAACAGCACACGAAGCATACGTATTTAAAAATTTTGGAACCAAAACGGGTACGAGCAGATTCCCTGCTGCTCCATTACTGTATACTCCGAGAGAGCCTGAGAAAGTTAGCGCATTAGGAAAACCTGGCTCCCTTCCCCTTCCCCTAGAAGGGTTCAGGATCCGGGGCATAGATTCGCATCCCGGCTACCCCTCCTCCCTAGGACCTGCATTCCCTAAGGCCCTTCTCTATGCAATCTTACAGTGGGTGCTGAACGTAAGACAACATAGTAACCCTTCTAGGAACACAAATATAAATTAAGTATACTCCAAGGGCAGCTGAAAAGTGTGGGTATAGAAAGGGAGCTAGGGCAGAGGAGGAGAACAAGAGGGGTGAAGTTGGAAAAAATGAGTAAAAGTACAACCAAAGCACCCAAAAAAGGGACCTCTAAAACACCAAAAGAAGATACGAGCACCATTCAACAGTACTTAAAACAAGGAGGTATCCCCAAAACCCCGGAGACCAACCACCAACCCAAGGCTACTATGGAGAAAAATAAAGGTACTAACAGGAAATCGGAAGGGACACATGACCAATCTAGAGACGATTGCACAAATGGAAGCGAAGTGGAGAGTAGTAGAGCTGAAGATCAGGATAGGGGCGACCAACTTCCAACGAAAAGAGAAATGGAGGCTATGTTATTGAAAGTGGAAAATGTGATAAAAATGGAAATAACTACTCTGAGAGAGGACCTGGGTCACTTGTTGACCAGAGTTGAGGTGGTGGAGGAAAGAGTAGAGGAATTGGCCAAGGAAATTAACAACATAAAGATATCACTCAAAAGATGTCAACTGAATCAGAGAGAAATGTTACAGAAAATAGAAGACCAGGAGAACAGAGACAGAAGACAAAATATCTGCCTGAGGGCGATCCCAGAACAAAAAGGGGAGGATCTAGAAAAAATAGTTAGATCACTCCTTTGCCCCATAACAGGGCTAGAAGAGGGGAAATTCCCGACGATTGAAAGAGTACATCGCATTGGAGCGCTGGATCGATCAGAGCACGGAAGAGTAAGGGATGTAATAGTTAGGTTCCGGAATTTTAGGGATAAAGAAAACATCTGGCAGAAGACAAGAGGTAACCCCCATTTACAATACGAAGGCACCGAGATACAGCTGTATGCGGATCTCTCGGCACGCACGCTAGAAAGAAGACGGCATCAGAGACCGCTGTTGGAATTAATGCGTAAAGAAAATGTAAAATATAGATGGGGGTTCCCAGCATGCCTCATCGGCATAAAAGAAGGACGGTCTGCCAGACTCAGGGTACCAGAGGAGCTGCAGGACTTTTGCACCTACCTTAACATCTCTACTCCCGCTCTTCCGGGATGGACAGAGAGCTGGGAGGGCGATTTTGGGATGGGTCGGGGGTGGCGGGGGGGACGAGTGGATCACGGGGGGAGCTAAATGGAGAAAATAGATTAGATCTCATCCAGCACTTCTCCATCCACCTGGCCCACTTTTCCCCGATTCCAACTGGGAAAAAGAAAAGTGGGAGGGGGCGGGGAAAGAACCCCACCTCACCTTAGCTGTTCCGAGGGACTCTAAGAAATGGGTCATCGTCGGAACAGAGACCCGAGATGGGGTCGGGAAGGGGAAGGAGGGAGGGGGAGGAAGAGGGGGGGAGGGAGGGGCTTAGGAGGGTTGGAGGGATGGGGGGGGGGGGGGAGGGAGGGAGGGGTTTAGGAGGGAAGGGGTCCGGGGAGGGAGACTCTCATCGCTGCCCTATACTCAGGCAATTTTTTTTTTTTTTTTTTTTGGTTAATTGACTAATGACTCACGACTTGAAATTCCTAACCTATAATGTTAAAGGATTGAACTCTACTAGCAAACGGCATATGATTCTCGATGAGATAGGGAGGTATGGGGCCAATGTGATCTTCCTCCAAGAAACACATCTTGCTCACAACACAAATCTGAAACTGCTCTCAAGAACATACCCTAACTGGTTCTATGCCGATTCTCCCTCAAGTAGATCTAGAGGGGTGGCCATTGGCTTTTCAGGAGATATGCATTTCCAGCTAGAAGATAGAAAGGCTGATCCAGAGGGAAGGTATTTGTTTCTGAGGGGATCCCTATTTGGAACAAAATATACGTTTGCTAATGTTTATGCGCCAAATAATAACCCCATTAAGTTTATGAAAGGGATATTGAGAAAACTGGGGGCTTTCAGAAAGGGATATGTAATTCTTATGGGCGATTTTAATTTTACCATGGACCCCAGTTTAGATAGTACGTCCGGTGGCCAGGGGACAAGAAACGAACAGTTATCGTCGGTAAAAAATGAATTTTACAATAAACAACTGTTGGATGTGTGGAGGGTACAGCACCCCCAAACAAGGGACTACACGTTTTTCTCCCCTGTCCACGGGACGTACACTAGATTAGATTATATATTTGTTGATCACGGAATTTTGGATAGGGTATTACAAACAAAAATAGAGACAATTACGCTGTCCGACCACGCCCCCGCCTCCGTGACTCTGGCTGTCCCAGATTATAAACCCCCATTATGTGGGTGGAAACTAAATGAGGAGTTACTGCGAGACGGGGAAGTGGTGGAATGCGTAAAAAGAGAATTGGAGGTTTTTTTTACTGATAACGATAATGGGGAAGTTAGTGGAGCCAATCTTTGGGAGGCACACAAAGCATTCATTAGAGGGATACTGATAGGGAAAGCCGCGTGGGCGGATAAAGAGAGGAGGAGGAAAGTGCAGGATCTGTCGAACGACTTAAAAAACCTTGAACAAAAACATAAGGCAGCCTCGGCCCAAAATAAGGCTGTATTCCAAGACCTTTTAGCAAAGAGGGATGAACTTAGAGACTGCTTAGAACACGATGCAAAGCAGATTTATAACAGGACAATAAAAGAACGGTATATCTGGGGGAATAAATCCAGTAAACACCTGGCAAGAATAGTTCAAAAACAAAAATCAAAAAATTATATAGAAAAAATCCAAGACAAAAACGGTGAGTTTAAATATACCTCCCAAGATATTGCTTCATCCTTTAAGGCGTACTATGAAGAGCTGTACTCTGTAGATTATAAGGATGCAAAAAAGGGGGACCAAACAAAAAAAATATCAAAAAAAAAAAATAATATAAAAAAAATCTCAGACTTTCTTAAAAGAGCGGGGCTGGAATCCCTGGGTCAGGAGGATAGAGAGGCACTAGAACAGCCAATTTCGGAGGCGGAAATATTACGAGCCCTGAAGAACTCCTCTATAGGGAAAAGCCCGGGCCCAGATGGTTTCTCCATCTTTTACTATAAAACTTTTAAGGAGATCCTGATCCCTAGACTCCAACAATATATGAATGGGCTTGGAATAACATACGCTATGGGCGAAGCCTCCCTGTCAGCAACTATAACAGTTCTCCCTAAAGAAGGGAAAGATGGATCTAAGTGTTCTAATTACAGGCCTATCTCCCTGTTGAACGCAGACACTAAGTTGTATGCCAAAATTTTGGCTGAGAGAAGGAGAGGGCATCTGGAGGCACTGATCCATCCTGATCAAGTGGGCTTCGTCCCAGGGAGGGAAGGGAGGGACAATGGAGTCCGGACCCTATTGGTCCTCCAGGGGATGAGGGAGTCGGGGACCCCCAGTCTGCTCTTGTCTATAGATGCAGAAAAAGCATTTGACAGAGTAGACTGGGGGTTCATGTTTAGTACCCTGGAGCACATGGGGTTTGGGCCGAGATTCATTAGTCGAATTAAAGTCCTTTATGGTAGCCCTAAGGCAAATATTAAAGTAAATGGAGTCCTCTCCGCATTGTTTGAAATGAGGAATGGGACGAGGCAAGGCTGCCCCCTGTCCCCTCTCCTTTTCGCCCTGACGTTGGAGCCCCTATTGTCATCAATAAGAAATAACCCTGACATAGAGGGATGTAGAGTGGAGGGGGAGTCCCACAAATTGGCGGCATTTGCGGACGACATTTTGTTTTACGTAGGTAACCCTCGGAAGACGATGCCCATTCTTTTGAAATCCCTTACTGAATATGGAGCCCTATCAAATTTTCGGGTTAATCCCTCTAAGTCTCATATACTTAATATTAATGTAAGTAAAACCGAGCAGAGGATACTAAAGAATGAACATAAATTTGTTTGGAAGAAGCAAATAAAATATTTGGGGATAGAGTTGGCTAATTCAATCGGAAAACTGTATAGGATCAACTACCTCCCCTTGTTAGACGAAGTACAAAAAAAATGTAAGGAATATAATAGCAGGCCCATGTCCTGGATCGGACGAGTCAATACGGTTAAAATGATGATACTTCCTGTAATAACGTATAAGCTACAGATGCTCCCTCTCCCCCTACCCCAGCAATACCTTAGGAAGCTTAACTCAATACTGATGAATTTTGTATGGAAAAACGGGAAACACCGCACGTCGCTGAATCTTTTAAAACAGTGTAAGAACCATGGGGGACTGGCGGTCCCCGATATAATTAGTTATTATCACGCAATTGCACTCTCTAGAATCCCAGAGTGGGGGAAAATAAACTCAAGTAAAAGATGGGTACACTTAGAAAGGGTATTGAGCAAGGCTCACTTAGGAAGAATCACTTGGAACCCCCCGGGGTATAGAGCATTGGATGTTCACACACACACTATCACACGGCACACGTTTAAAATTTGGGACAAGGTATATAAACAGTTGAACGGAAATTATAACTCACCTTTACTATCACTCAAGGAGAACGATTACTTCCCTCCTGGGAAAATAGACATAGGAGGGAATTGGATAATTAAAGATGAAACAAAATTAGGGGATGTAATATTGGCGGGTCAACCACTAGCACTAATTGATTTAAAAAAAAAAAAAAAGGGGGGGGGAAAAAAAAAAAAAATGTAACAAGAGTTTTGAATATAAATTAAGTGGGACTTAGAGAATGTTATAAATTTAAAAAGATTAAGCCCCTATGATGACAAGACTAGACGGGACAGAGGTGAAGTCCTCATTGATATAGTCCTTCTTATTAGGTTTTTCTGAGGGGAAAAAAAAAAAAAAATAAGGGGTACTAATGTTGGCATTCTAATTATAAAGCAATGCAAAACACATTGCTGGTGGCCTTCAAAAGAGCAAATTGATCCAGTGATGATTGTTGCTAGTATCAAAATAACTAAACCATATCAACTGGTATGCTTCTTTACATGGTTGGTAAATTGACTATAAATAGATTAGCAAAAGATGTAATTCAGCACATGCTTAAAACCACATATAGCAGCTGTATATTTATTTCCCTCCTCTGCTGTATATAAATGTCAAAGAAAACAGTATTGCATAGTATGATTAGGAACCAGTTAGGAGCCTCTGATGCATAGTGCAGAAATAATTTTTCAGCTGAAAGGTAGAAGCAAGCTTCATGCCAGTGAAATAGTTTTTGACGCTCTAGCATTCAAATCAAGGATAAACCTGCCCTTTGTGCTCTTGCACTCAACATCAGAAATATTTTGTAACATTTATAGTTAAATGAAGAGAACATCAGTCACACGTGTAAAGGTAGATACTGCTTATTATAATAGAATGCTAGTCTAGAACACTTTTGTGTGTCACATATTGTGAAAGGTTAAAAAAATACAAGGGGTATGTAAGGTGTACCTAAAAATTTAGTGACTGAAGGGTAACTTATGTGAACTGAGGCAGGTGAATGAAGTGTGTGAAAGTTAGTTTGTTATCTATGCAGTGTTGTAGTTGTGTTTGCCATAGGCAAAAATCAGCTTTTCCACTTGCCTGATTCTGTATGTCTGTAGTTAAGAAAAAGATCTGACTAAGAGTGTGACATGATTAATTTTGAATGTGCCTCATAAACTGGGTTATGGTGTTGTCAGCTCAAGAAACTTTGCAGCATTGCATAAAGGTGTAAAAAAAACTATTTACGTACCTATTGACGTTAGTTTGTGGTCATGCTTTACAAGGCAAATGCGGTCTACATGCCTAGGGACTCATTATATCAATACTATAAGCAGAAAAGACAGGAAAGTCTCTACAATAATTTAAACTCTACAGTACTCAAACATGGTACTGTTTAAACAAACCTGAACACAATAAAAACTTAAAGGATCTAAAAAAAAACAATTGACCACTCTCCTGGAACAGACCTGGGTCTTATATTAACAACAATGCAACTGAATTAAATTAACACTTGCTGTGACACTTTACCAAAATAAATATCAGCAAAAATATAAATAATGTGTTAAAGCTCCAAACTTCTCACTCTAAAATGCCTACCTAAATAAAAAATAAAAAGAGAAAAGGTGGTGTAAACTTGGGAGATAGCTTGTTAGCAGACTCAGATGGAAGCAGAGTGCAAAATAGATTCCAAAAGTATTCGAGCGGGGATCAGCAACCTGACGATCGCGATCTACCCGTCAATTGTGAGTGTGTGACCGGTAGATCGCATGCCTAACCTGCTGACCTGCTGACAAGGAACCCTCTCCCCACAGCAGCGCTCCTTACTGATGCAGAGTCTGTACAGCGCGGCTGCACTGGCACCTGTGATCCTTCCCGGCTACACTGAATCCCACTATCTACCCCTCACATCCATCCTGTCCCCTAATTCTGTAGTCAGTGTTCCATTGAGTGTTATGCCGTGTACACATGAGTGGAATTTCCGTCCAAAAAATCTTAGATGTTTTTTCCGACGGAATTCCTCTCAAGCTTGTCTTGTATACACACGGTCACACAAAAGTTCTCTGAACTTTCGACTGTCAAGAACGCGGTGACGTACAACACTACGACGAGCCGAGAAAATTAAGTTCAATGCTTTCGAGCATGCATCGAATTGTTTCCGAGCATGCGTGATTTTTTTGCGCGCCCGAATTGCATACAGACGATCGCATTTTCGGATAGGAACTTTTCCCGACCGAAAAATAGAGAACATGCTCTCAATCTTTGGCTGAAATTCCGCCAGGAAAAGACCGATGGAGCATACACACGGTCGCATTTTCCGACCAAAAAGCTCTCATCTGAGTTTTGCTGGCGGCATTTCCAATCGTGTTTACGCAGCATTAGTCATCCAAATCAGTTTGTGGATATTTTCATGGTTATGGGATGGAGTAAGATTTTTTGTCTGCATTAGGAAAATCTGTATATTTGTTAAACGGGTTGTGATGGGCTGATTAAACAATTATTGCTGGCTGCTTTCTATGACAGAGTGTCAGTATAATGTCAGGAGTGAAAGAAAAGTTAAAAGGAGAACTGGCAGAAAGAAAAAATATTTATTTCATCTGCTTTTCTCTTAAAACAGTATTGTATTTTACTGCAGTGAAAGCACAAAATGTACATTCTTGCAAATGAGCAAGTGCATTGTTTGCAGTTGGGTCTGTTCAAACAAGTGTGTTGTGCTTAAAGGTATTTTGAAAAAATCTCTTGAATGCAGCATTTTCTTGGTATAAACTCCTATAAAAGCTTATTAAATGCTCTAAAAACACTTGTGAATACCCACAGATAAACATTAGCATATGTATGGTATTTGCTTCTAGTGTGTAGTGACAACATTGTATCACTGCTTACACCAAGAATTGTGAGATATGAGTCCAGTGAAGGGCAGGTGAAGAGAACGATGTAATGGGAATAAAAATGGACACTTATATGTAATACACAATATGATTTGGTATAATTGTATTCCCTATAGTAAAAAATACATTTTAACAAATGACACGTTGATCCAACATCAATACATGAACCATCATTTCAATAGAAAGGCTGTTCAATTAAAAAAAAAATCAGTCTTGGTAAGCCTTATAACAACTGCACACTGATATGGTGCAAACTTTTTATTAAACTTGAGAAACACAAAATATATATGCACATGTATTACTTTGTTATAAACAGCACACCTAAATGAATACTATAAAAAAAAAAACATGTTAGAATCCCCTTTATAGCGGAGCCAATGATTTTGCAAATAGCAGTACTAGGATCCCCCACATTTCCAGTAACATTGCATTGATTGGTTTCAAATCAATCTATTTATCGATGCTTTGCTAGCTCTGAATGCAAATTCTAGAAGGCATCTGCTGTAGTAGGCAGCTAATTAAGGCTTTCTGTTTATTACATGGTTGTAACTGCATTCAACATTTACATAGTAGGTGAGGTTGAAAAAAGACACAAGTCCACCAAGTGCAACCTATGTGTGTGATTATATGTCAGTATGACCTTGTATATCCCTGTATGTTGCGGTCGGTCAGGTGCTTATCTAATAGTTTTTTAAAACAATTGATGCCCCCCGCTGAGACCACCACCTGTGGAAGGGAATTCCACATCCTTGATGCTCTTACAGTAAAGAACAATAATGCTATGTCAGTAAACATATTTATTTTGATGTGTACTAATGGTAATCCCATAGGTGTGTGCAGGGGGTGCTCCAGGTGTGCCTGGGCACACCCTAATCACTCTGCGAGGTGATAATTCCCCCCACTGCCCAGGCTTCCCCACGTGTTTCACCCCCACCGCAGTGCTGATGGCTTCCTTCTTTTCCTTTCCTCTCCGCCAGCTGCTGCAGGGGATGTTTTAGGGTAGAGAGTGGAGGAAGGGGCTAATCAATGTCATTTACCTGCCTTTACCTTTTATAAATGAACACACTCACTGTGTTCAATAATAACTGAAGCATAGAAACAGTTTAATATGCTTCAGTTTGTGAATGAACAGGAAGCCACTCAACACAGAGCACTTCTTATTCATTCACTGTCTAGTGCAGCTGAGGCTGCAGAGAAAGGCATGTGTCTTTGAGCTTTGGGGTGCACACCTATGGGTAATCTCTAGAATTACCCCCTAGCCACTGATGGGATTCTTGAATAATTTTGTACAATATTACATTATAATGTCCCAAAATGTACCACTGTCATTGAAAGGAATGAATGAATGAACGATTTGTATAGCGCTGCAAATGCGAACTGAATTGCTTCAAGGCGCTTGTCTGCTCTTGTTATCATGCAATATTAGAAGAGGTGGGTCTTGAGTTTTTTCCTGAAGGCCTGATGATTTTCTTCCAAGCGGATGTTGTTTGGTACAGCATTCCATAGCCGAGGTCCCTGTACTGCGAATCTTCGTTCTCCCTTCGATTTGTAGCGGGCTTTGGGGATGAGAAGGCGGTTTTGGTTTGTCGATCGAAGGCTGCAATTCGGTATGTATTTTTCTATTTTCTCACAAAGGTATTGAGAAGCATTTCCTTGTGTACATTTGTGGGTGAGGCAGAGGGTCTTGAATGTGATCCTGTCTTTTACCTTGAGCCAATGGAGGGTCCTTAGGGTTGGGTAGATGGATTCCCAAGGTTTCTTTCCGGTGACTAGTCTTGCTGCTGTGTTTTGGACGACTTGAAGGCGTGCAATCTGGTAATCGGGTAATCCTATGTAGAGGGAGTTTGCGTAGTCGAGACGCGAGTTGATGGTAGTTCCTACTACTACCGCTTTTTCCTTTTCCGGGATGAATGGGATAAGTCTGCGAAACAAGCGGAGGAGATGATGGGATCCGCTGATTACCAATCCTATTTGTGCCTCCATGGTCATCTCTGAATTAAAGATTACTCCGAGGCTTTTCGCTTTGGTGCTTGGGAGGATGGTCTGTCCAAGGATGGTTGGTGGTGTCCATGGGGTCTTCGTTTTTTTCCTTTTGGTTTTTGGAAAGGAGAAGCCATCAGTTGTTTAGTGAAGGAGACATAGTAGACAAATGACAATGGAAGAGAAAGAGAAAATGGGGTGGATTTAGGCAAATAGACTGCACTTTGCAATTGTAGTTGCCTTTGCTTTCCCCAGAGCTTAAGATACGTTCACACTGGTGTGTGTGGGGGGGGGGGGGGTCGTTAGCGGTAAAGCACATACAGACCTACCCCATTTTTAAGTACACAATGGGCTTTATTTACTAAAGCTGGAAAGTGCAAAATCAGGCTCACTTCTGCATAGAAACCAATGAGCTTCCAGGTTTTATTACCAAAGCTTAATTGAACAAGCTGAAGTTAGAAGCTCATTGGTTTATATGCAGAAGTTAGCCTGATTTTGCACTTTCCAACTTTAGTAAATAAACCCCATTGTGTACTTAAAAGTGGGGTATGCCTGTATACAGTTGGAACCATAAATAATGGAGGGAAACTGTAAAGACATGTGTAAACCCTCTTGAGAAGTGAAAATAGTATCTCACTGCTAAAAGTGTTCTAAATACTAAACCACGGAGTAAGCTTTCTAAGAGACAGTGAGGACATACAGTATATTGGAAGAGGCTCCTATAGGAAAAGGCATGGCACCCCTAAATACTCAGCATTGTTCTTCAACATATAATAGCTCATGCCTGATAGCACAGTTGGCAACTATGCCAAAACTGTCCAACTGTAACTTATTGTCTGCTAATGCTCACTGCCTATAAATATTTAAATTCTTTTTTAGGATCCAATCATTCTTGATGGGGTTATTTCATGAAAAGTGTAAGAAGGGACATTGTTCTTCGCAACCACCAAACTTTTCATGTAGCCCATTGTGCATTCCTTTATTGACCAATTTATCCTTTTGAAAATATTTGTAGTGGAACATAATTCAAAGGTAGCAAGTACACTTCTCCTAAGAATATATATCATATTAATTCACAGAAGTTGAAGTTAGCAATACCATGTTAATGTTTGCGGTTTCTGGAAATCCATCATTTAATTTGAGAGAATCGCATTTGCTGCAAAGATTGCTACCAAATTTAGGATTCCTCAGCTGCTGTGTCAGACTTATAGCTTATTTGCATGAACTAAATTGATACAAAGAATGATGTGAAGGAGGAGACAGCACTTTAATAAAATATAACAAAAAAAGTAAGTAGAATGCTTTTTACTGATTCTGTCATTTTAATTACAGCTTAACTCTGGAAACAGACAGATCTACTAACATTGATCACCATAGCTGATATACTACATGATAAATGCCTGGTCCGCCTTATGCAGTTGTGATTAGAAATACATCTTCTCAACTTGATTTCTGTTAAATTTATGGGCTAATCCAGTCAAATTGTTTAAGCAATTTAACTCTCTGTTATTTCTGGTGTTTTACATAGGCTCCTAGTATCCATAGCCTGGCTCAGCAATTTCCTACTGGATAAACTTAGTAGTAAACTACTACTTTGTTATTGATTGGAGGGTCAGATGTAGGAAAGTGGTGGACTAATGATTAACCTGTCACTTTCCTATATTTGACCAGTCAACCAAGAGGAAGTTACCAAGAGGAAGTTTCTACTGCATGTATGAATGAGCACTAAAAATAAAAAGCTGCTAGATGTCAATTATAACAGCCAATGCAGTTTAGTAAAGCTGTGTAATATGTATGCCAATAGGTTCTAACCTTCACACTGATACATGTATGTATTAATATAAATAATTACACATGACACGATCAGGTACTGCAATGTATCTTTAGAAAGTAGACGTGCATTCGTTTTCGTCCGAATGCATTTTCGTCCAAATTTAGGGTATTTTCGTTATTGTTTTAACAAACGATAACGAATGTGCAGAGTCTGAAAACCGAAAGATCCTACACAAACAAATGCTTCGTTTTCATTTTCAAGGTGTCAACAGTTCGATATAGATAGGAGATTCAACATGGCGCTGACAATAGCGATCTGTGTCCATCGAACCTGTAATCGAATGTGCCTAACCTTAGCTATATTAGTCCAAGATTATTCTACATAGAGAGAAAAGATTCTATAATTTAAAAAAACAATAGCAAAAAAGGTTGAATGTGCCTAACCTAACTCTATTAGTCCAAGATTATTCGACATTGAGAGAAAATAATACATAAAGATTCGACGAAGCAGTCGGCGCGAGCGGACATTTATGGTCAAATGCTTTGCCCATAGGCTATAGAAGAATTCTAATGTTGGTTGACTAGTAATAATAATTAATAAATATAATTATTACTAGTGTCATACAACATTAGAATTCTACTATAGCTTGTAGGCGGAACATTCGACCAGAAATGTACGATTGTGGCGTCGTACAGTTTAACTGCTCCGTCGAATCTTCTTAGAACATTCGACAGACCCCATAAGCCTTCAATAACAGCTTTGAACTTAATTATTTTGGCTTTTCGGACGAATGCATTTTTTAACGAAACAAAATAAATAAAAACGAGTAACTCAATAAATAAATTTTTCGGACGAAAACGAAATTCCGAAACAAAATATTTCAGTGTGCTCATGTCTATTAGAAAGTACAGGTTCCAGTCACATAACATTGTATGGTGCCCCAGGGATAGCTGGCCATACAATAAAACCAGCTACCCTAATTTCTACTTTTTGCCCCACTGAATTATATATTTAATATGGCATTGTGGCACTTGGAATTGCAGTTGCTGTAGATCCGAGGGGGACATGCAAGGAACATAAAAAAACGCATTTTAGCTTGCACATGATTGGATAATAAAATCAACAGAGTTCCCCTCATTTCAGATCTACCCCTCAGATTTACAGCGACTGCACTTCCAAGTGCACTTTGCACTTGTAGTTTGCACTTGTAGTGCAACGTGGATTTGCCTTTCATAAATAACCCCCACTGTCATATGTTATCTTATCTTATTGGACCTAAACTATCAGACAGTGGGTCTATAATATTATCAATAATTTTGTTTGACAGTGTAGACTGAAGTAGTAAAGATGTGAATTGTCAAAGATACGCTGCTTTTCAATTCTGTTGTAGTTGTTTTCCCCAACAGAGGCCTAAAGCAAAAGGTTTACTTGAGCTGTCCTTGATCTGGCTTTGCTAGCTTTACACAGCCACAGCATACAAATGCTAAATAAATCGCATAACTGTTACAATTATTTTCAATAAAAACTGTTATTTCAATTCTTACACCTGTTTCTCTAAATAGGTATTGTACTGCAAGGGGTTTTGTAATGCACGAAAATTAACCTATTTGTTTTGTCTGCTTAGAATGTGTCAACATATTCTTCTTTTATGACAGTACTGCAGGCCACTCACTAATGCATATATCTCTTGGGTTCCAAATCAATATGTTATTTTTGTTTATACAAAATTGTGAAAGGAAAGTCATATCAGAGTACCAGGCAGCAATCAGCAAGCTACCTTCCCCGACATGTTTTTTAAGGCGCACTCTTTGGGACTATTATATTTGTGTCAGTATTTAGCAAATCTCTGTCCTGGAATTAGTAAACAATTTGAAATGTATGAATTCACAAACAGTATGCTTAGTCCAAGAATACCCAGGAAATAAAAAAATCTGAGAGCCTTCGATTAGGGTGGGTGCCACGTACCTGGTTGGAGGGTAGCTTGATGAGAGGGCTTCCATTGCAGCTGAGCTCTGAGCACCCCTGAAGATGAAAACAAGGAGTGCAAGGCCCAAAGTATCACAATGCCTTTAGGTTGCTCTGCTGGTTGTTGCTGGCACATTTCTGTGAAAATGAGCATGCTCATGTATAGTACTGCTAACTACAGTATCTCACAAAAGTGAGTACAACCCTCACATTTTTGTAAATATTTTATTATATCTTTTCATGTGACAACACTGAAGAAATTACACTTTGCTACAATGTAAAGTAGTGTGTGTACAGCTTGTATAACCGTGTAAAATTGCTGTCCCCTCAAAATAACTCAACACACAGCCATTAATGACCCTGAAACTGCGCTGCAGCATGGTGGCCAAAAACAGGCCTCGCCATGGTTCATCAAATAAGTTGAGTGCATGTGCCCAGCGTCATATCCAGAGGTTGCCTTTAGGAAATAGACGTATGAGTGCTGCCAGCATTACTGCAGAGGTTGAAGGGGTGGGGTCAGCCTGTCCGTGCTCAGACCATACTGCACACTGCATCAAATTGGTCTGCATGGCTGTCATCCCAGAAGGAGGCCTCTTCTAAAGATGATGCACAAGAAAGCCTGCAAACAGTTTGCTGAAGACAAGCAGACTAGGGACATGGATTACTGGAACCATGTCCTGTTGTCTAATGAGACCAAGATAAACTTATTTGGTTCAGATGGTGTCAAGCGTGTGTGGCGGCAACCAGGTGAGGAGTACAAAGACAAGTGTGTCTTGCCTACAGTCAAGCATGGTGGTGGGAGTGTCATGGTCTGGGGCTACATGAGTGCTCCCGGCACTGGGGAGCTACAGTTCATTGAGGGAGCCATAAATGCCAACAGGTACTGTGACGTACTGAAGCAGAGCATGATCCCCTCCCTTCGGAGACTGGGCCGCAAGGCAGTATTCCAACATAACGACCCCAAACACACCTCCAAGACGACCATTACCTTGCTAAAGAAGCTGAGGGTAAAGGTGATGGACTGACCAAGCATGTCTCCAGACCTAAACCCTATTGAGCATCTGTGGGGCATCCTCAAATGGAAGGTGGAGGAGAGCAAGGTCTTTAACATCCACCAGCTCCCTGATGTCGTCATGGAGGAGTGGAAGAGGACTCCAATGGCAACCTGTGAAGCTCTGGTGAACTCCATGCCCAAGAGGGTTAAGGCAGTGCTGGGAAATAATGGTGGCCACACAAAATATTGACACTTTGGGCCCAATTTGGACTTTTTTACTTAGGGGTGTACTCACTTTTGTTGCCAGTGGTGTAGACATTAATATGTGTGTTGTGTTATTTTGAGGGCACAGCTAATTTACATGGTTATACAAGCTGTACACTCACTACTTTACATTGTAGCAAAGTGTAATTCCTTCAGTGTTGTCAAATGAAAAGATATACAAATATTTACAAAGATTTGAGGGGTCTACTCACTTTTGTGAGATACTGTATACCAGGTATTTTCCTCAGCACAACATTTTTATTCCAATGTCTTCTTCTCGGTACATGCTGACATTTGTTACAAAAGGCACTCTGACAGTGGGGCAAAGAAAGTAGGATAAATAGCAGAGCACACCTAGGATGCCACAATCTGCAGACTAAGAGCAGCAGGCGCAGCACAATGTGACAGGTTGAAGGGTTTATTATTGATACACGTAATGTACTGCAGATAATATTTGGGTAATAGCGGCATGGTTTGAAAATAACAAGCCTGCAAATGGTTTAAATAGTAGTAATATTGTCCTCTAAACAAATAACACTGACTTGACCTTGGTAAAAAAAATTGCATGTACAACAAACAAGCAATCATGATAATACACAGACAAAAAATAAGTGTCTTTTGCAATCTGAGTAGTAAGAAAAATCAGGCAATTGTGACAACACCCAAGCAACAAACAGGCAGTTAGTCAATACCATACTTGCTATACTGTGCATGCAGCTCAAAGAAGGCTGTCAACACTTCCACCAGCCACTGCTGGAACTGGAGAGACTTAATTAAGAACTGGTGTTAGAGAGATAACACAAAATACCTGGTGTGGTATCCATGCTAAAGTTAGCAGAACACCAGTAGTTTTCTCCTCTTTTTCCAATCCCTACTCACTGATGTCACCACCTTAGTGAACCAGGAATTTGTCAAACTATTTATAAACTCTGGCTAAAATTGGCAAGTTTTTAGGCCTGACTTCACATCATTGTCTTAGTAGTGAAGCAAGTATAAGAGTAACAGACCTGCAACATGCACCAATTAAAAAAAACAAACAAACAATATATACAAAGGAAAACCTAACTTTAGCAAACAAGGAATTTTGAGGTACCACATGTTTGTATAAAAAGGTCAATATTTATTGTACAAATGTTAAAAAACATATATGACATTTTTGAAGAAACCACGGTATTTCATTGCTGTAACTTTGATGCGTTGCATGGGTCCATGTCCACTTCATCAGAAGATATCAACAGTCAAGCTCTATAATAATAAACAATGCAATCATCAAGACACCAGTGAAATAATAAATATCCAGTACAGGTTTGTCCTGCCTGCTGGGGAGAAAAAAAAAATATTGCATACCTGTATTTTACATAAAAAAAGGATCCTACATAGAGTGATACACACAGCCACCAATTGTAAACATTCTGGAACAGATATGTCAGCTCCTCCAAGGTTAGTCCACTCCAAGTCCACATACAAATGTAAGAGGGAACCCCTCAATAAGACTAATGTTGAATCACATTTGAAAGAAAAGGAGAAAAAAAATTATATATATAATAGTGATAATACGGGATAGCTCAGGTAGAGGGATGTGCCTACTCATTATCGAGCAATAATGTACTATTTTCATGTTATTAAAGCAATATGAACGATGATGCTCACAGATGGTGAAAATAATATCATGATTGGGGGCCCACATTTTCCAAACTATACCCCTACTCCCCAAGTTGTTATTGTTTATTATTATAGAGGTTGACTGTTGATATCTTTCTGATGAAGCGGGCATGCACCCGTGAAACCCTTCAAAGTTACAGCAAGCATGTGATTGTCCAAGTCTAATGGGAAAGATGAGTGATGATATATTCAGTTTTTTTATGCATGTGTATTGTTTACGTGAAATAGTAAGGTTTCTTCAGAAATGTCATATATGTTTTTTAACATTTGTGGAATAAATATATAGACATGAGGTACATCAATAGTCTGCTTTTTCTAAAGTTAGGTTTTTCTTTGTACATATCAAGTTTTTAGGATCTAGTACCGGACAGCATATGTCCAATAAATAGAAGGTCTCCTATTGGATCTCTTCCTCCCATTAGCTTACTTAATGTAAAAAAAAAAAAAAAAAAAAAAATTTCCATTGAATAATCACCCTTTTTACACCCAAGACACCCTCAAATACACCAACATGTCAGTGCAACCCACTTCCCTTTTGTGATGGAATATGAGAACTGTCTAACTTTGATCATACTGTAGCCCTTCCAGCTGTTTTAGGGCATTTAGCAATGAATTTTGCCCCTGGCTGTACTCTCTGCAAACTGCAAGTCTAAGGGCTTGTTTACACTTGCTTCAAAACAAGGCTTCGGACACCAGCTCTCTGAACACCAGTCAAAGCCCCTGTCACGAAAATAAAATGGTTAGCCTACAGTCATGTTTACACATTGATTTTTCTTTGCTTTACTTTATTAAAGCTTCAAAAAAGCATCATCAAAGCA
Organism: Lithobates sylvaticus; assembly: GCA_028564925.1. Lineage (NCBI taxonomy): Eukaryota > Metazoa > Chordata > Amphibia > Anura > Ranidae > Lithobates > Lithobates sylvaticus. The sequence goes on along the minus strand of CM053028.1, from coordinate 317,838,423 downwards.
CCACCAAAGCATCATCAAAACACCACCGAAGCATTGCAGATGCATCAAAAACACATAAAAAAGCATGTTGAAGCAGTAGGAGAAGCAAATGTAAATGAGCCCTTGGAGTGTGTACTGATCTGAGCAGCTCAGTTCACACTCTGTATCTGGGTACAGGACATTGCAGCAAGTTATTCTAAATATTATCTGCAACATTTGCACTGAGGTTGCCTTTTGTATTCTTTCATGAATCATAAAATGCAGGCTCTAAACCACAACAGGCCACGTTTTACAGAAATTGTCTTTAGTGCTTTTATCACCCCAGCAGCTCTACAGGGAGAACACCAAGAGCGGTGCAAAACAAGTCTTGGTCCAAAATTCCAATTACACAAACGCTTGGGAATGGGCATCTAAAGTGTAAGTAATGTCACTGTCAATATATGAGTTCCAGTATTATATCACTGTATCACAATCCAAAAAACTGTTTATTGGAGAGTAGGGCAAACGGTCCTGAAATAATTCCATATGGTTAAAAATGCACAACAGTCACAAGTGTTCATGATATGTCAAAGCAGTTAAAAAAAAAAACATTAGTGTAAAATGACATCCAAAAAGATTGGCTTACATTGCCCCAGATTAGGCATAAGGATTATGGTATGTCACTACTGCGGTATGGAGGAGAAACCACAATTGGTAACTTTTTAAAGGAATTTGAATGGTGTAGTGACTCAGGTGGAAGCTGGTATTGTGTACAGACAACCAATGTAGACTAAAGGCTATGACCGACATTCAGCTGGTCTCCGGAGACAGCACCCCGGATGTGACGTCCTCAACCCAGAGTTGACTAGACGAAGAGCCACGCCCAAAACAGTGTCATGACGACAGCTCAAGCCTCATGTTGACTCCAGCTTGGCTTGCGCTCCAACCCCACTTGGCTTCCGGCCAGCGGCTCCCCTTCCGGGTCAAGGGTGTCATATACGACGTGCTGTTTCCGGAGACTAGCTGAATTCTGCCCATAGCCTTCGTTCCACAGCAGTATTCTGTGCACAATACTGGCTTGTACCTGAGTCCGTACACCATTCAGATTCCTTCTTGAAGTTACCTGTTGTGGTTTCTCCTTTATACCGCAGTACCGGCATACCATCATCCTTAATCTGGGGTCATGTAAACCATTTTTTTGGATGTTATTTTATACTAATGTTTTTTTTTTTTTTTTTTAACTGAAGCTAAAATATCATGCACACTTGTGACTGTTGTGTATTTTTAACCATATAGAATTATTTTTATGACCATTTGCCCATCCCTTCAATAAAATCTTGTATTCTTTGGCTTCTCTCATTAGGCCACAGGCAGAATACAACTGATACAGAAACACACTGTATCCAATCCAGTCCAGTGTAAACATGGCCTAAAACCAAGACAGATTGAACAATTTTTTAAGAACATAATTCTTATTGAAAATGGGTAGAAATATGAGAATTGGCATTGCTGACTTGATTTTGGAGGTACAGTCTCTGGGGCTGCCATTCGTGTGCCTGCTTTACATAGCAAATTTTTGATTTGGAGCAAATTTGATCCCTATAGTTCAGCGACTCCTCAAGCAATAGTGGAAAGATGAGGTTGACAACAATCCTGTAGCTTCTAAACTAATTAGACAACAGCATATTTCTTTTGTAAAAGATATCCTTTATTGACAAAAATATAATTTATTATGTTTACCGTACTGTATAGTTGATTGGGCAATTTGCAGTATCTGTGGATAAAAAATTGCACGAGTATTATAATATAATTATAATGATTCATCCTAGCCAAACCCATACTTTGTTTTGTTCCCAGTGTCCATATATTCCTATTGAAGCCTTAGGGAATGTTCATTTCAATGTGACCCATAATAAATGATTGAATCAACAGGCTGATGGTTCTCATAATATGTGCCATATTATGAAGATGATTTACTAAAAAAAAGTTGAGAAACTTCACTGAAAAAATAGTTTGAACAACAAATGTAAAAAAGTGTACCCTAGCAAACACTTTAAATGATCCATTCATGACTGGGTATTCAAAGTGAGTTGCCTTTCACGTGATTGGATAAATCAAGTAACTATTCACACATTTTTTTCCAGTAAAGATTCTCTGTCTGGTTGCATACAATGCTAAAAACTGCAGACAACATACCATTTATAAGAAATCACAGGCTACTTTTTTCATTTGTGTGTAAAATTCATAGTGATCTTCTTGTACCAGACATACTACTTATTGTTTTAGTCTTCCATAGCTTTGTTAAGCCAGAGCCAATTTTCTGGTCCATATTTGTGTATATCTTTTATTGCTGGTGCTTACTAGTCATCCCTGACACACTTGAATGCATTGCAATTTACAAAGCGAATACATGTCAGTTTATTTCATGGTCAGCAGCTCCCTCTAGTGGAATTTGATATACTAAGCAATGCTTTAAGACTAACCAAAATGCTGCTTACAAGACTTGAAGACTGCATTTATTGTATTATATATTCACCAAAACACGCTTAAATAACATTTAATGTGTGTTTATTAGAAAGACTTACAGTAGATCTAATTATACCAAAATTAAATATTAATTACATGGGCAACCAGCAGTTAGACCTTCATCTGCGTCCAGCAGTCTTACTGGGAGGTCCTGCGGCTTGCTTAATTGAGCATTGTTCAATACTATATACCCCCTTCACCCACCCTTCTTTTTCCATTTACATAATTGAGATGTTTGTGAGACAGAAGCTTTTCTGAGACTTAAACAGTTTTTTTTAAATAAAGTATTGTCTGCTTAAAATTTAATTTCACCAATTACTTTTTTCTACTTTTGAGCTGCAATATCACATATGAGCATTAGGATATTATATGTATAGTCATCAGCCCTCTACCTGCAATATGCACACAAGGAGAGTGTTTCAGCCCAAGTTCTCTGCTGTACTCTTTGATGCACTCCATGAATTCTGATGCTGTGTAAGCAGGAGTAGAATTTCCATGACTGGTCCTTTTAGAGGTAAATTCTGATAGCAAAGTGTTTCAAATAATATTCACAATAGTTTTAAAAAAATGATAGAAGGCCCGTAGAGACATTTACAAACATGCAGCCTCTATAAGATAGCAAGTTAAATAAATTACCTCTTTGTATTTGGCGTGATTAAAGGACAATGTCACCTTTAGCACAGTGTAATCTCTACCCCCCCCCCCCAAATCTCAAAATACCCCCCCCCCCCCCCCCCCCCCCCAAATCCTGTAGGTTTCAAAATAAATCACTGTAAGAGTTACTCACACATTTCATCACAGCCCCCTGCTGCACATTCCCTCATTCATCATTAGGATTAGACTCCAGGGATATGCAGTTAAAATACAAGTGAGGTATGTTGCCTGTCAAAGCTTTGTACATCTGTGATTATACACCACTGCCACAATGCATAGCCGGGACAATCACTCTTCTGATTCATGGTTCAATTTCACAGCTTTCTGTGTCACCTGCCTGTCCCTTGGACATTGTCGATGATGCTGATTCATTGTCCAGAGAACAGGCAGGAGGCAAAGAGATGACACTGGAAGCTGCAAAATAGATTCAGGAAAACAGTGGTGTCACCTGCCAGTGGGTATGCTATATGAGAAAGATTTGTCGGTGGTTATTTCATAAAAAGACAGCAGCTATTCTCCTTTTCAACAACCATTTCCTAGAGACTAAAGGGGCAGGGGGAATTCCAGCAGATATGCAGATAATATTACACACATTCAGGGCTTTTTTTTCCTCAGAGAATAGGTGCAGGTACTCCCTCTTTCCGAGTCACCACTTGTCTCCACCCCCTACCCACCTCCGAGCACCATCCCTAGGTCCCACCCCCTGGTTCCTCTTTTAACCACATCAATACTGGGCACTTTCGCCCCCTTCCTTCTCAGACCAATTTTCAGCTTTCAGCGCTCTCGCACTTTCAATAAGAATTGCGCGGTCATGCAATGCTGTACCCAAATTAATTTTTTAGCATTTTGTTTGCACAAATAGAGCTTTCTTTTGGGGGTATTCACAACTCAGTTTTTTGCGATATAAGAGGAAAAAGAGCGAAAAAGTGGAAAACAAAAAAAACAATATTTTCTTCTATTTTAAAAGAAATCCAATAAAATCGAATTTTGTCATAAATTTAAGCCAAAATGTATTCTGCTACATGTTTTTGGTAAAAAAAAATTCCGTTAAGTGTATAATAATTGGTTTGCATGATCAAGGACATATGTACGCAAATGACCATGTACAGATGTACGCAGGTGGTCACGGACATATGTGTGCAAATGATCATTGGGACATGCAATTTTACTGTTATATATGTGGGGGACATGTGTTTTGGGGATCATTACTTTGTGGAGACATGTGTTTTGGGGACATGTGTGTTTACTTTGTGAGTTTTACTGTGGTGACACTCGACTGGTGATCAGTGAGTAAAAAGCTGTAAAAAAACAGCTCACTCACTGATCACCAGCCAGCTGCAGAGATCTCCTCTCCTCAGCGACAACTTCCGTGTGAGGAGAGGAGAGCCGATTGCCTAGCAATCGGCTGTTTGTTTACATCACATGATGGCTGTGATTGGACACGGCCATCATGTAATCAGGAGGGCCAATCACAGAGCCCTCCTGCCGATCTAAGATGCGCCGTGTCCGGGTGACACGAGCGCATCTGGATCACGCCCCTGCGCGGGAAACTGCGCAATCCTGCTACTTCTGAGGGACGTTCCTGAATGTCCACTCAGAAGGAGAGAGCGCCCACCCGGCCGTACATGTGCAGTGGCCAGGTGGGAAGTGGTTAAAGAATACGGAACCAAGTATAATTTGTGGTAATTTTAGTAAGTTGTATGGAATTTGGTAATAAAAACTGTAAAATAGATCCCCTGCAGCTGGCAAAAATAGATCTCCCCAGCAGCAATAGACCCCCACCAGAAATAATACATTTCCTAGCAGCCAGCATGAATAACTGAACAGTAGATCACTCCCTCAGCAATTGATCTCCCCAGCAACATAAGCCAGTAACAAGATTTCTCCCACCAGCAACAAGAGATCGTCACCCACAACAATAGATCCATCCCAGCAACAAGAGATCCTCCAGCAGCCAGCAACAATAGACCCACAGAGCCCCTTGCCATTACATACTTTCAATGTAGGAGGTGCCGAAACTGCGTTCCCCCATGTTCTCACTGAAAAAAAGCCTTGCACACACTGTAGATGTAATTATTCACGCAGAGATAAGATGAACATCTTTATGCCTTATTTCACTGGTAATGTATCACACACATACACATATAATTGCATTCTCTGACAATATGTCAAAATATTTTTCTTCAGCCACATAAGAAATCTATAAATAATGGCTTTGATTGCCTAATCTTTAATTTTGTGATTCCTTGAACTTCCCTTTAGACTAGCGTAATATTTTAGAATGGACTTTTTTGCTTTTTTAGCAGTTACTGGTGGGACACAGCTTAGCTTTACCAATCCTCACTGGAAAACTAGTACAAATTCTTAACCACATCTTTTATTCTGAGGGCTGATGCAATTCCCAGTGGTAATCATGCAAAGTCAACACGCAGCATCTTTCTGTGAATTTCCTCAGTCATTACATAAAGTGCATTCCTTATTACAGACAGATAACTCTATCTCTGCTACTACAAGAAATGACTTGGCATCTGCTAATGCATTCGCTTTGCCATCACGGTTATACTTTTATTCCCATTTGTTTGGGAAATTGAACAATGATACTGTGAAAAACACCAGTGAAATACACAGATTAGAGTGCTGCGCTTTGCAAAAAAAAAAAAAAATAAGCCTCTGTAAGGTATGCTTTTTGTAATATACAGTATGTATTTTTGATCTCTGGTGTGTTAGTGGACAGTAAACCCAAATGGTTCTGTATGTGACAGAACTACTAGTAATATATTCAGTTATGCATATGTAAAGACGTCTTTCCTGGGACTTATAAATAGTTGTCAACTCTGAGGTCAACTGTGTCATCACTACAATACTATCTTCACCTAAAATATCTTTTAGTTCTGATAAGCCTCTGAAATTGTTTTCGGATTTATCTGTAAAAAATCAATATATAAAACTGACTTGTAATTTATCTTTCCTGGCCTTTAAGAACTAGCTATATACAATTTGTTTTTATCAGTTATCACAGCATGGATTTAGTACGCCATCAATTGAATATCACACATAGAAATTTTTGTTCATTTGGAGTAGTTGAGTTTATTTAGGTGTAAGTATGGCTATGAAGGTTTTCCTTACAGTACAAAGTTGGTGATGTAATTATCTAATGCTATGCACAGTCCACTTAAAATCCTATTGAGCTTCATGTTGATGCTCTAATTGGTTTTGCACACTTCACAGGCTGTATGGAATGATGCCATCTGTATAAATATAGAAAATAGAGGAAATAAAATGCTTTGCAATTGTGTAAAGGAAAATGTAGAATGTGATAGAGAACTTTACAAAACAGACACATATGAATGTAGCTGTACATTTCTTCTTTCTTACAATGTGCATTGTATTATGCCTGGGAAAATGTAAATTGCTCTGTAGAGACATCTCTGCAGTACTGTGTTATGTGCATCGAGGGGTTCTTAAGTGCCTTGTAAGTCACCAAAGACTCTTTCAGTGCTTTGTTTGGGAATTCACAATATCATGAATCCCTAATTATCCATTTAGGCAAAAAAAAAAACTGTGAACATGTTACAGGGCTTCTTTTAAACCACAATAAGCCCACACTTTACTATATTCAAAATATAAACCTTTCATTGCAGATTACACTGTTTATATTTAATAAGTAACAGTGGCTGGGATTTAGAAACAGCAATAGGCATGTTATAAAAAAGCTTAACAAGTAATAATAATGGTTGAAGAAACGCTTAACATGTTAGTAAACCCAGGAACCTGTATTCACCATATCTGGTCTCCCACTGTTACACAGAATATGGACAAGGCAATTATTTTAGTAAATATGAACTGCTAAATGCAAAAACTAGAGAGTAATGGGATTCCCACCTAAGTACATAAAATAGTAGTACTTTCCGAAAATATCGGGGGTGTAATCAAAGGTAACACTGATATTAACTTGAAAAAATAAAAAATAGAAAGATAAAGACACACCCTAAAGAGTTAACTACAATATAATGTATTGCTTGTATTGCTTAAAAAGAGCAAAGTACAAAAAATTCCACAGCAACTCACAAAATCCCACTAGTCCCCTGTATATAGAGCAAGGAGGAATGCAAATTCCTCAGTGTTCTATACTTCCCCGCATAAATAAAAACAGATAACCCATGTAGATATTTTACCGTCTCCCGCTAGGGAAACAAACAGGTTAAATACGGCAATCCACAAACCCCTAACTAGAAGGCACCCCTAATAATACGTTAATTCCCCCAAAACTTCCTCTAACCAAGTATCCAGCATAGAATTCCTAAAGTGAACAGCGTATATCCGTAAATCACAGATAATATACACTCTGGGGGTTATTTACTAAAGGCAAATCCACTTTGCACTACAAGCGCAAACTACAAGGGAAAAGTACACTTAAAATTGCACTTGGAAGTGCAGTCACTGTAGATCCGAGGAGGACATGCAAGGAAAATAAAAAACAGAATTTTGGCTTGCACATGATTGGATGATAAAATCAGCAGAGCTTCCCCTCATTTCAGATCTAACCCTCAGATTTACAGCGGCTGCACTTCCAAGTGCACTGTCAGTACAATTTGAAGTGCACTTTACACTTGTAGTTTGCACTTGTAGTGCAAAGTGGATTTGCCTTTCATAAATAACCCCCACTGTTCCGTAATGGAATAAATGCCCAATCCACATTAGTCTGATATGTCCATAAGTCAGGTTGGTATCACTAGTCAGTCAGTCAATGGGATAAAGAAACTCAAATTGTCATTCATAGTGAGACGTGCTTACTGCAAACTGCAGGTAAGTTCCCATGGACAGATAATGCAATAAAGCGATTTTTTCAATCTGTGTTGGTTACTCACGGATCCCGCTGCCAGTTCAGAGATCAACCACTAATCTTGTGTGGTGATCAATCTGTTAGTGTGTGTGCAATACATACGATTCCTCAGCGGTTGATTCCTCTCCTGTGATTTGTCTGTGGATTATACATTTAGTGCAGTGTCCCAATGCTTTCACAATAGACTGATAGCAGTCCAACAGACAGGTCAATGTCCAGGGAATGTGGTACATAGGATAAGTCTCAGCTGGAACATTCAGACTAGCTGTTTTGAATCATGGATCCTTGGCTTTTAAATAATTGTCCCCATCGGAACATGGTGTAGGTAGGGGTCGGTATAAAACTGGGGTGCTATCCCAGCATACAGGTTTACATGTTTCGTTCCTCTGTTACCGAAACTTCTGTTCCGGTAACAGAGGAACGAAACATGTAAACCTGTATGCTGGGATAGCACCCCTGTTTTATACCGACCCCTGCCTACACCATGTTCCGATGGGGACACTGATTTGTGAGTTGCTATGGAATTTTTTTGTACTTTGCTCTTCATGAACTGTTAAATACCTTTTCTCATCAGCATTATATAGCAGTCTTGTGACTTCTATCAGTGTCCAGCTAAGCACTGGTTAAAGCTTGTAGGAAACATTTTCTGAGTGTCCTATGAGACTGCAAGACTCATGATCCTCTGTCTGGACAGTGCTGATCACATGCATCCTTCCAAGGGAAAAAAAAAAACCTCTCTAGCAATGCACACCAAACTGAGGATGTGCAGCCTGACTCCATAGACTCTGTGTTATCAGGAAATTATTAGGGGACAGTGGAAGGAGGGGATGATCAGAGAAGATAGGATCAAACTGTCTTTTTACGCAATGCAGAGAATTAACCCCCTTAGGTTCCACAGTGAATATAACAAGCATGCTTTACTGCATATACAGACTATACCGATTTTACTGTTGTGAGTTTAGTAACACTTTAAGCCTTGCCTAAAGTATATCTACAGCTATTTTTTGTATAGAGTGTAAAATGGTTAGAACCCCTGGCATGGTTTTATTCCTGTTTGTGTTTCTGCTGGGAAGATTTACACCTTTCATTTTTTCTGGTAACCATAGTTAGCAGGACAGAAGGTTATAGATATTTTAAAAAGTTAAACTTGTTTTATGTATCTAGAAGATCTTTAAAAGTTTGAGTGCAAGGGAGCTAATTGTCATGCATAAGGCATCACCTCATTGCATTGCTGAATTTTTGAAGCTGCTGCAAATGGTGCCATGCCAAATGACCCTTGTAATCAATCATTTCATAATAAAACAAAGGTCTTAAAAAATTATAACAACACAAGCAGAAATTAAACTAAACTGCTTTACTCCATAAACATCTGCAAAATTTTCATTTCCCCATCTTGCTGGCAAATAGTCTGTAATTGTACTGTGTCCTGTTGGCTGCATTCCCAGCAAAAAGCTGGTCTGCATGAAAAATGTTAACTGGGTACCAACAGAAGACTTGCCAGTGGGATGCACACACCAATGCCTGGTGTCCTAGTTGTCTAGCAACTTCAACGTCTGTGTAATTATCTTCCCTCTGCAGCACTAGAGTCTTTAAATACAGACACTTTAAGGCTTTGCTTGGCTCAGTAATGACTTGTCCCAACAAGTATTCTGTGAAGACAAGCAAAGGCAGTCAGCTTATATACAGAGCACGGAGGCTATCTAATCAGCACCTTACAGCCTAATATACGGAACCAAGCCACACACAGAAATAACATTATAATTAGCTGTGAAATACAGCACTGCATGGCTATAACTAGTTAGATGTCTTCAGAAAAACAAGAACAGATAAGGCATGGTAGTTCCCAAGTACTGATTTGAACCATATTTTTTTCTCAGTTACTTTAATTCATTTTAGGTACATATCGAGCATTATTATAGGATTTAAAGGAATACTCATGTCAAAACTAAAAAGCAAAGATGAAATATAGTAAAAAGCTTAATTAACTAATGTAATTTTTTTCCCCCTGTCCTACTTTATCTTATAGTATTTGTCTAATTTATTCATTCAATTTTCATACATGAATACTACAGATATATAATTGCTATCAATATTATTATTTATTGTTATTATTATTTCTTTTACAATTAAATCATTTGATTATCCAATAATTTTTTATTTATTTTTTGGTCCTTCCATTGGAATGGCCCATTTCTTTGTTCTTTTTAAATGACACCTTATGGAAACGCACAATAACTGGCAGCCAAAAGGTAGCAGTCTTGTTCATGGCCATACACAGAGGGGTTTTTAATATTGTTTTGTTGGTATTATTACAAGAATTATTTCAATATATACAAATAGAAACTATATAAATATATACAAAGAGAATAAGTGAGGCTTTAATAAACAATGGAGTGTAGAGTGCAAAATCTGGTGCAGCTGTGCATTGTAGCCAATCAGGTTCTAACTTCAGCTTGTTCAATTAAGCTTGGTCCAAAAAAAAAACCCCAAAAACCTGATTAGTTTCTATGCAGAGCTACACCCTATTTTGCACTCTCCAGTTTTAGTAAACTAACACCGATGGGAGTTTTTTTTTTACTTAGTAAATATTCCCGTTATTGGAGCGAGTGACCCAATATGCTGGCCAACTAGGCAAATTAATTTTACTAGATAGCGTTAAACTATATGCCCCTTAGAGGAATGCATCTCTCACTTTGTAAATATTCTTGTTACTGCAGTGAGTGATCCTATATGCTGACCTCTCACAAGAATGCATCTCCCACTGGGTAAATAATCCTGTTACTGAAGGAAAGGATTCTAATTTCTGACCCCTCTGAGGAATGTATCTCCCAGTTGGTAAATACTCCTGTTACTGGAGCAAGTGAATTATTGTGCCCGTGATTTGAGGAAACTGATACCTACCTCAGAGGGAGGTCATATCTTCTTGTTGAAAGAGGTTGTTTGTAGAGGTGAAAGGTTTATTTATTGGTTGAAGGTGTTTTTTTGCATGCGTGTACATTGGCAATTTAAACTTTTATAAGCTCTATTCATACTCTGATATCTTTGGGGTCTGAATCCATTGCATTTGTGAGGTGCTTATTCTTACTTCATCAGGAGCACTACAAGAATAGGTAAAGCAGGACCAATGTGTTACAAAAAAGGACTAAGATGTTGAGGGAATTGTTTACTACTTTTCAGATTATTACAGCCATTGGCAATTAATAAAAGTTAAAATCTGTGAGAATGGCACTTTTTTTTTTTGTTATTCATTAGCAGGAATAGGTCACATGGAATAGAAGCTTATAACACTTTTCTCTGTATTCATACTGCAGGTAGTTATTCAATATAGCAAAATGCGTGAGATAAACATTGCATTATCCTTAAAAAAGGGAAAGAATTATGGGCTACTTTGTCTTTCTCTTGTATCAGTCTTATATGTCTTTGTGCTTTTACACCCAGAGTGATTATAGTATCACTCTGCATCATGAATCTGAACACTGGCAGTCTAGGTATAAACACATTGCTTTGTCTAATTAGTAAAGCACTGCAAGCATTTTCCTGTCTTGCTGACTCACTTTCTGACGTACATAAAAAAAAATACTGGGGTTGATTTACTAAAACTGGAGAGTGCAATAACTGGTGGGGGTAGATTCTTGTTCCATGTGACCATACACAGAGACATTTTTATTATTGTTTTGTTGGTTTTATTGAATGATTTCAATATATACAAAGAGAAAATATTTAAATGTATAGAAAGAGAACCATAGAGGCTTTAAACAATGGAGTGGAGAGTGCAAAATCTGGTACCCAATCAGCTTCTAACTTCAGCTTTTTAATTAAGCTTTGACAAAAAAAACTGGTAGCTGAGTTGTGCAGGAGATCTGCACCAGATTTTGCCCCCTTCAGTTTTAGTAAATCAACCCCACTGTATGAAAATTGTGTTTGGGTATTGGGTGAGTACCATTGCAGGTAGCCAAGTTTGCAAGGAAGTACATTTTTTGTAGGGTGGGGACAGTTAAAATTCAGGGCAGTCTAGAGGACAAAATTGAAAAACACTTTTAACGGTGTTAGCAATTACATATACTCTATTGCTCTTACAATAAATGAATTTTCCAATAAATCAAGGCCAAATATTTATTAGTAATATGAACCAGGGATTGTAGTGAAAACCCAATAGTTTGTCATCTGTCACAGTGGTTGTAAATAGAACATTATTACTGAAAATCTCCTATTAGCATTTCAAAATGATCTTTGCCATTGCCAGTGGCAAGAGATGTCATGCTTTTTATAGAATATGTGCCAAGTCTGCCCTAATATTTGGACATATATCAAAATGGCATAATGATTTGACTGCCAATTAAATGGGCCACATCTGTTAACATACATCACTCTTCCCTAGGAGAAAATGTTGTCATAGAATTACTGAGTAATATTTTATTTTTTTACACTTCTCATACATAGCGGAGTAAACTTTTATAGCTTTTACACCCTGAATTATTATGAAGTTGACACATTTAATGCAGCTCTAAATAATTTCTGAAAACATATGTGCATCCTTTAGATATTTCTAAGCAACTTGGTTTGCCTGTTCTCTGTAATGTGCCTATTCTGCAGCAAGACAAGTGCATTATTCATGGACAAACTGACTGCTTAGGTGATTCTTATTTAGTAATCTCGGTATGGCAGCCCAAAACAAACATGCTTAGCTTCAATGAATCCCATTATTCAGAGAGATGAAGCTTTGACAGCCAGGTAAAAGAATGACATGTGGAAATGTCATCAAAGGTAGTCTTCAGCACTACATTTCATATAGGCCAAAGGCTGGATCTGTGGAGAAATAGAAATGCGGAGGAAGTTATCAGGTGTGCAAGGTCGTAATTGCTTTGGCATCAATGTACATTGCCTGGTACTGGTTTTGGAATAACAAAAAGGTTATAAAGGTTAGCTTGGATGCAGCTTGTGATAGTAGAACAGAAAAGCTGGAAAGACTTATGGGTCTTTCTTTGTGAAACATAAAAGTTAGTTTTATGAAAATTCTGGGGTACCCGGGCAGCTCTCGCGGCTCCTCCTTGCATCAGATAACCCCCTTGGAGAAACTCTCTCCCGAGGGGATTATCTTGCGGGCGCATGCTCCCGAGTTCAGCATTTGCGTCCACAGACATGGGTGCCCGCGGTGAAATCCACATTGGATTTGATTGACAACAGCGGGAGCCAATGGCTGCACTACTATCAATATATCCAATCAAGAGCCGGGACCCCGTGGAGAGAGGGACAGCATGTTCCTGCCAAGGAGATGAAGGGGCTCAGGTAAGTAAAGAGGGGGGCTTTGCCAGGTGTTTTTTCACCTTAACGCATAGGATGCATGCAGGTGAAAAGACACAAGGGTTTACAACCCCTTTAATACAGTTTAAAATGTTGAAGCAGTATTTTGCAGTGTACAGTATGTAGATTGATATTGCTATGTTAGTATATTTCAGATCATCAGAGTTTATTGCTTCATCTGTGAACTTGTTCTTTCACCATCTTCACCAATGTTTAGAATTTTACTGAAAGTAATAGAAATGGTTGTACAGTACATAAATACATTGTAAAAAGATAGATAAAAGCATAGTATGATTTGTTTATCTAATCCTGGTATACAATATCTAAGTAAATATTGATCAGTCAGGGTTTTATTATGTAATCTGAAGCATCTGCATGTCTGTTCCACAGCTAAGCCCAAAGGAAAGTATAATAAATAGTCTGTATGATCCACTTTGGAATCTGCCCTTTGCCTATACAGTGGTGTGAAAAAGTGTTTGCCCCCTTCCTCATTTCCTGTTCCTTTGCATGTTTGTCACACTTAAGTGTTTCGGAACATCAAACCAATTTAAACAATAGTCAAGGACAACACAAGTAAACACAAAATGCAATTTGTAAATGAAGGTGTTTATTATTAAAGGTAAAAAAAAATCCAAACCATCATGGCCCTGTGTGAAAAAGTGATTGCCCCCCTTGTTAAAACATACTATAAACTGTGGTTGTCCACACCTGAGTTCAATTTCTCTAGCCACACCCAGGCCTGATTATTGCCACACCTGTTCACAATCAAGGCATCACTTAAATAGGAGCTGCTTGACACAGTAAGGTCCACCAGAAGATCCTTAAAAGCTACACATCATGCCGAGACCCAAAGAAATTCAGGAACAATTGAGAAAGAAAGTAATTGAGATCTATCAGTCTGGAAAGGGTTATAAAGCCATTTCCAAAGCTTTGGGAATCCAGCAAACCACAGTGAGAGCCATTATCCACAAATGGCGAAGACATGGAACCCAGGAGTGGCCGGCCGCCCAAAATTACCCCAAGAGCGCAGCGACGACTCATCCAAGAGGTCACAAAAGACCCCACAACAACGTCCAAGGAACTGCAGGCCTCACTTGCCTCAGTTAAGGTCAGCGTTCATGCCTCCACCATCAGGAAAAGACTGGGCAAAAATGGCCTGCATGGCAGAGTTCCAAGGAGAAAACCACTGCTGAGCAAAAAGAACATCAAAGCTCGTCTCAATTTCTCCACAACACATCTTGATGATCCCCAAGACTTTTGGGACAACATTCTGTGGACCGATGAGACAAAAGTGGAACTCTTTGGAAGGTGTGTGTCTAAGTATATCTGGCGTAGAAGGAACACTGCATTTCAGAAAAAGAACATTATACCAACAGTAAAATATGGTGGTGGTAGTGTGATGGTCTGGAAGACTTGCCGTGATAAAAGGAACTATGAATTCTGATGTCTACCAAGAGATCCTGAAGGAGAATGTCCGACCATCTGTTCGTGTACTCAAGCTGAAACGAACTTGGGTTCTGCAGCAGGACAATGATCCTAAACACACAAGCAAGTCCACCACCGAATGGCTGAAGAAAAACAAAATGAAGACTTTGGAGTGGCCTAGCCAAAGTCCTGACCTGAATCCTATTGAGATGTTGTGGTATGACCTTAAAAAAGGCCGTTCATGCTCGAAAACCCTCTAATGTAACTGAATTAGGACAATTCTGCAAAGATGAGTGGGCCAAAATTCCTCCAGGACGCTGTAAAAGCATCATTGCACGTTATCGCAAACGCTTGGTTGCAGTTGTTGCTGCTAAGGGTGGCCCAACCAGTTACTAGGTTTAGGGGGCAATCACTTTTTCACACAGGGCCATGATGGTTTGGATTTTTTTTCACCTTTAATAATAAACACCTTCATTTACAAATTGCATTTTGTGTTTACTTGTGTTGTCCTTGACTATTGTTTAAATTGGTTTGATGTTCCGAAACACTTAAGTGTGACAAACATGCAAAGGAACAGGAAATGAGGAAGGGGCAAACACTTTTTCACACCACTGTAGTTTGGTCTGTCTGCGGTCCACCTTGCCTGTTTGACTATACTTTTCTCCATCACATGTCTGAACCCCTTTTCTGCCTGACTACACTTCTGCCTCTCAACTTGTAGGGACAGCTGGGAGTTATTGTGTAAGTTCTGCTGCTGTAAAACAAATTGACCCTTTGAACACTGTTCAGACACATGCTAGAGAGATACAATGTAACATTGCAATTTTTTGTGAAACTGTTTCATTCATCTGCAGATCAACAATACATAGGGGGTTATTTACGAAAGGCAAATCCACTTTGCACTACAAGTGCAAAGTGCACTTGAAATTGCACTGAAAGTGCACTTGGAAGTGCAGTCATTGTAAATCTGAGGGGGTCGATCTGAAATGAGGGGAAGCTCTGCTAATTTTATCATCCAATCATGTGCAAGCTAAAATGCTTTTTTTTTTTTTTTGTCCTTGCATGTCCCTCTCAGATCTACAGCGACTGCACTTCCAAGTGCAATTTCAAGTGCACTTTGACGCTTGTAGTTTGTACTTGTAGTGCAAAGTGGTTTGCCTTTCGTAATTAACCCCTAGAGGATGTTAGTTAAAGCAACCAAATTAAAAAAGTTTGTTTGTATTGTAATAATTTATTTTCATATTTATTAACCCTTGGTTTAAAATATCTCCAATAAAATTTCTTAAAGTCCCAAAAAATAAAAAAACATAATAACCTAGTTTAGACCGAAACGTCCTGCGAAACTATATTTTAATGCAAAAGAAGCAAAAATAGGAATAAACTAAAACTGCCAGGTGTTAATCCCAAAAGTACTGTCATCAAAATAACCCCAAGCTGTTTTTTGTTTTTGCGTTAAAATATAGTTTAGGTAGAGTGTTAAATGTAAACTGGGTTTTTATGGGGGGGATTTTTATAACCCTTATGCCTCATACACACGATCGGACTTTCCGACAACAAAACCGTGGATTTTTGTTCGAATGGTGTTGGCTCTAACTTGTCTTGCATACACACGATCACACAAATGTTGGCCAACAATTACGAACGTAGTGACGTACAAGACATACGTGATACCTCCATTACGAACGCTAGTTTTACAAGACCGATCGCTACCGGCTCGTACTTGATTCGGAGCATGTATGGACTTTTGTGCGACTGACTTGTGTAAACACGATCGGAAAGTCCGACAACAAAAAATTGTTGGCGGAAAATTTAAGAACCTGCTAGCCAACATTTGTTGGTGGAAAGTCCGACAACAAATGTTCAATGGAGCATACACACGATCAGACTTTCCACCAACAAGCTCACATCCAACATTTGTTATCGGAAAATCCGTGTGTATGTGGCATTAGTTTACCTAATTTAGCCCTAATTGACCATTTATTTCCCATTTCCTCTTAGCTATTATTTTTCTACGGATTTCTTTCTATTTTTCTAACTATTAATATTTAAACACTTTTTTTTTAATTCATTTTATTCATTCTGTTCATTGTTTAATGTCATATTAAAAGCACAAAATTAAATAAAAGGCTTTTTTTCATCTGTAAATAATTTTGCAGTTCTGTGTACCAGAATTATTATTTTAGTGCCATTTTAGAGGACACATTTTAGAACAAAAATAGAATAAAATGTGTTTCAGTAGAAAAAAAAGGTGAGCTTTTTTATGAATTGCATAAAAAATAAAATAATTACTGCAAGATAAATCACCAAAAGAAAGTTTTGTGGGACCTAAAAATATATTTCATCCACAAGGTAAGTGTAAAATAAAAAGGAAACTTGGTGGCTTTTTTCTATGCAATCTATCTGGAAGTAGCATTTGTTTTTGTTTTTTTTGGGTAATTTTCCATCAATAAATGTTTAATGATTTTATAAAAGACAATACAGAAAATCATAAATGGTAGAAAGGACACATGGTTATATCCATGGTATTTTTTACATTCATTACTTCAATGGTCAGAGAACTCCAACAAAAACATTGGTGAAAGGTGAAAATAAGTCAAACAGTTTTCAGTATAATGAAAGCAACCACTGAGTAGATCTAGGAGTAGCATTTGTTTTTAATAAAACATTTTTTAATGCAGATTTACACTTTTGGGCTGTTTCCTTTTTATGTTACACTAGCCTTGTGGATGAGAACTGGTGTAGAGATCCATGTGGTTGGAGAGTGTTTCCTGAAAGAGAGCTGACAACTTGGAGGATTTGTGTAATGCCAATCTTTTAACCAAGAGGCATAACATTTTTAGTGAGTTGCTGTCTAAAGGGCGTGGGTCACAGTG
Organism: Lithobates sylvaticus; assembly: GCA_028564925.1. Classification (NCBI taxonomy): domain Eukaryota; kingdom Metazoa; phylum Chordata; class Amphibia; order Anura; family Ranidae; genus Lithobates; species Lithobates sylvaticus. The sequence goes on along the minus strand of CM053028.1, from coordinate 317,820,843 downwards.
CATAAAAAAAGCAATATTATGTGAAGACTGTGCTTGTGAAGACTGCACTTGAAGATTTATGTTTGATTTTATTTTCGTTTTTGCACAACTGTATATCATGAGAACACATGGGAGGCTGGAGACTATATATCATAATGATATGAACTTTATTCATTTTTCATGTAAATTAATAAGCTGGCATATTATGATGGTTTGTTTTATTGATTATGAGTTTTGATATTTTTGAGCGCTAATTATTTATGGCACGGTACTACAACCAATTCTAATTTATTTTAGTATTGTGTTATAGTGTTTTGGGGTTTATATTTACAGCAGCATTGGAATTGGGTTTCTATTTTATGGGTGCCCCTTTTACTTTATCCTGAGCGTAGAGTAGGTGAGATCCAATATGCTGTATTTCTAAGTAACTAACCTGTATGGTGTTAACAGGGCACATAAAATACCCTTTCTGTTCATCTGTGTTGATCTATGTAGAGCAATGCAGCTCAATGGACATGGTATGAATGAGCCCTAAAAGTAAAAAAATCAATAGTACATCCAAATTATCTGATGCCAGAACATGGTGTCTCTGAAGCTATCCATAACAATAGTGCTGTTCCCTAATACCACATACAGCTTAAAGGCATCTCCAAAGCATTTAATTTAATATTTCCCTATGTAACCCTTGAAGTCACATTGAAAGGACCTTCTCCCCTCTGTACTGTATCTTTGCCTTTTAAATGTCTGCTATGCCAGTGTTCAGCTTCCTATGACAATGGCTTGGATATTATCTTTTCAAAATGTCCAGAACATAGTTTTAAAGTGGTTGTAAACCCTTACAGACCACTTTGACTTACATGTAAGCCTAGATTAAGGCAAAAGACAGGCACTAGTGTCTACGGCGCATGCGCCGTAGACATCAGCACGCAGGCGCACTGAGCATGCCGCTGCTAGCGGCAATCATGCCGTTCGATGGTGGCTCCCGCGCGCATGCGCGGGGTTGACATCATCGCAGCTCCAGCCAGTCATATCGCCGAAGCCGTGATACTCGGATGTCACTCCGGGTATCATGACGGCATCGGAGAAGGACAATGAGGGTCGATTCGGGGGCTTCTATCTCAGGTAATGCATACTAGCTCATTATGCCTTTGCCTTGCAGGGTCTATTTTTTTTTTTTTAGTTAGGCTTTACTTCCTCTTTAACCACTTCCCAACTGGCGCACAACGATGTATGTTGGCAGAATGGCACGGACAGGCAAAAGGGCGTACAGGTACGTCCCTTTAAGATTACCGCCATGCCATCGCGTGCGTGGCGGTCAGGACCCCCGTGAGTCCGGTCGTGGGTTCCGCAGACTCGAACGCCATGGGGATACCTGCGATTGTCTCACGGAAAGGCTGAACGGGGAGATGCGGAAGTAAACAGCATCTCCTCATTCTGCCTAGCAACTAGTGACACTGATCTCTGCTCCCTGTGATTGGAGCAGAGATCAGTGTTCACTAAAACACAGTCACACCCCCCACAGTTCGTAACACGCCCATAGGAGCACTTAAACCCTACACTGCCACCCCATGGTTAACCCCTTCACTGCATGTGTCATTTACACAGGAATCAGTTCATTTAAATAGCACTGATTGCTGTATAAATGACAATGGTCCCAAAAATGTGTCAAAAATGTCCGATGTGTCCGCCATAATGTCGCAGTCACAATAAAAATCGCTGATCGCCGCCATTACTAGTAAAAAAAAAAATATTAATAAAAATGCTATAAAACTATCCCCTATTTTGTAAACGCTATATCTTTTGCGCAAACCAATCAATAATGTTTTTTTATATATTTTTGGGGGATATTTATTATAGCAAAAAGTAAAAAATAATTTTTCAAAATTGTCGCTCTTTTTTTGTTTATAGTGCAAAAAATAAAAACTGCAGGGGCAATCAAATACCACCAAAATAAAGCTCTATTTGTGGGGAAAAAAAGGCGTCAATTTTGTTTGGGAGCCACGTCGCACAACCGCGCAATTGTCAGTTAAATCGACGCAGTGCCAAATCGCAAAAAGTGGTCTGGTTTTAAGCCAGCAAAATGGTCCGGTCTGAAAGTGGTTAAGGTTCACTTTCCCCCTTCCCATTGACTTTAGTGTGGTTTGATGCCAAGTTCAGGTTAGCTGACTTCAAGCAGGAGTTAATGAACCCTCCTCAATTCTAACCCTGGCAGGTTTGCTTATTCCAACTTATCACTGCATCAACTGGTCTACTTCTGTTTACTAAAACTTCTCCACAAATATCTTAACTTTTTCCCAAATTAAAAGAAGATTATTGGGCCTAGCTGGAAACCTAAATGAAAACATGCTATGGAAAATTGTACACATTACATATACAGTATCTATTAACCTGATCTGTAATGCCTAAACCCTAGTGTTTGACTGTATTTTGACCTTCAGAATTCTGATTATGTCTAATTGTCTTTTATTTTTATTTTATTATTAGAAGGAAAACAGAGGGAATGTATTTACATGCATATGACCTTTTGAGCTTACACGTGTATCCAGTTGCTGAATGTCTATCAGTGAACATATTTTCTTGTGCTCCAGGCGCTATCAGCCATGTATATTAACATATTTCACTCTTCATACATTTTATATTATCCTCAGGGGTAAATGAATACCTAATGGCCTGGAAACATATGAATATGAATCATGATGACTAGCATTAACTACATAAAATGAACTCTCACCTTTCAGTTCAATTGAAGCTTTACCTGATTGACAGTTTTAGAAAAAATAAGACCATTGTAGTATTTAATATAACCTCCAAGATATTAGTGTTAAATCAAACCGGTGATACAATATTGTGCTCCTGCTTGATTATGCCTCCTTTGCAGTTTATCATATTTATTTCATTTGCTAATATTGTTCATTAGCTAAGACATTGTCCAGTTGTCCTCATTATGTGACTTTCTTAGATTAAAATAATTATTCACTTCCTTGACATTCTGATGATGGAAAAGGACATTTTAAACAAATACATTTTGCAAAGCTATAAAGAAATCATAAAATTGGATGCTCACAAAGACGTTTTTATTACCATGTCCTAAATATGTTTTCACACTTTGAAGTAATTCACACTCTAATAACCATGTTATTTCTTATCAGCTCTATTGCATTAACAAACCTTTGTCATTCACTTATATAAAGACTGCCATCTAGCAAATTTTTGTTGCAGTCTATTTTGTATAGTTCTCTAATGTATTATTCAAATGGAATGCAAATTATTCTGAACCGTTGTGGATGGTTATAATTGTAATGGCTACCTTGTGGTGGGGGATTACCGTATATACTTGAGTATAAGCCGAGTTTTTCAGCACATTTTTTTGTGCTGAAAGTGCCCCCTCTGCTTATACTTGGGTCAAAAACTTTTCTGCAGCAAAAAATGACAATTTCCGACCCGACTTTGCGGCCCCCTATCTCGGGGACACTTGGTGCTAGGAACCGAATGTCCAAAATGACATTGCTGCAGATGGACACAGTTGACCGACTTTGTTGCCCTGTATCTCGGGGCGACTTGGTGCTAGGAACCCCAAATGGATATGGATGGATATGTTGTAGTGTTGGTTCCACTGGGTTTTCACACCAAATACGGGAGATATGGGGCCACAAAGTCAGGTTCCAAAATGTCATTTTTTTGCTGCAGAAAAGTGCTTGACATTTTCCAACCCGACTTTGGGGCCTCATATCTCAGGGCCACTTGGTGCTGGGAACCCCAAATTTGGTGTGCAAACCCAGTGGAACCAACAATACAACATATCCATCCATATCCATTTGGGGTTCCTAGCACCAAGTGGCCCCGAGATACAGGGCCCCAAAGTCGGTCAACTGTGTCCATCTGCAGCAATGTCATTTCGGAACCCTTTGGGTCCAGAGACACCAAATTTTGGCTGCTGTTAGGGGGAATCTAGGAACCCTTAACTACCAAGTTTGAAGTTCAGGGGACCTATGTCTGCAAATGGGCACAGTGAGTCATGCAAATGGGCACAGTGAGGCTGCAAATGGGCATTGTTGACCATCTTTTCCACTTACAGTAGCTGCGCATTTCTCACCCTAGGCTTATACTCGAGTCACTAAGTTTTCCCATTTTTTTTGTGGTAAAATTAGGTGCCTCGGCTTATATTCGGGTCGGCTTATACTCGAGTATATATGGTATGTAAACCCAAGCACACTATACACTATACTCACCCATCTTGCCAATGAAGTTCCTTGTGGCAATTGGCAGCACACTAGTGTAATAACAACCCACACCTTTCACTGTTTCAACTGATGGCAAGTTTACTGTAAATGATAAGGGATGGGCTGCATGACCCCCTGTTCAGTTCGCACCAGAACTTTCGAACGTCGCGAAAGTTCGGAACCAAATAACAAACCCCATTGAAGTCTATGGGTACTGGAGAAATCAAAAGTGCCCATTTTGAAGGCTAATATGCAAGTAATTGGGCATACAATGGTTATGGCGGTCTGGGTACTTCCCTGGGGGACATGTAGAAATGAAAAAAAAGTTTGTAAAAAAAATTCATTTTTAAATGAACAGTGATTTATTGATGCTTTATTGATGCTTAAAGTGAAAGCACAAAAATTAAAAAGTCCTTTCAATATAGTGCTTGGGGGGTAAAGTGGTACATCTGTACTGTGTATAGAAGCTGCTGCAGCAATAATTGTATTTATAAAGCAAACAAATTACATTTTCCCTGCAAGCTTTCTTTATTTTGTAAGCAACAGCTTGGGGAGCCAGTCTGCATGATTAGGCCACAATGTAGTGCATTGGGAACAAGATTAGAGATTTTTTGCTTGCAAAAGATTTCTATTAAAAAGTTTAACAAACTTATTAGGATAATAGTATCATACAGATATAGAAAGATCCACACACCCTCAAGGGTAACCAAGTGTCAAATCATTGTAACTATAATACAAAAATTAATTGTAAAAGGTAAATTCAATTGAATTTGGCTACTGCTTGACCAGGGCCTATATGGAATAATCATAATTACTCTGTGGTATAAACAATTCAGGAACATTACTTTGAAAAACATCCCTGCAACAGTTGATTCAACTGTAGCACCATAGCTTAACTAGAGATCGGAGCACTTGTCACCAAGGTTGATATGGTACTTCAAGTCACTTTATGTAGCTCCCGCATTGACATAAAAAAATGAGGCTCTAGGACTCTCCATTTGCAACCATAAGGTAAATGACATTAAGCATAAAAAGAGAATAAAAGAAAAAGATAAAAAAAAAAGGGGGAGAAAGGAAAAAGAGACATAAGAGGAAAAAAGCAGTAGTCAATTCCCTCGGCCTAGGCCCCCGACCGCCCAGTTGTGGGAACTTTGAGGGTTGAAGGTATTTAATCCAGGTGCACCACACCCTTTTGAAATCTGGCTTGTTTGTCCTTGAGGATGCTGGTCAAATTTTCATTGACCATGATCCAAGAAAGTTTGTGTTTTACTAATGCGACACTGGCCACTGGAGTTTTCCATGCTCACGCTATAGTAATTTTAGCTGCTGAAAAAAATGAAAAAGGGGTGAGTTCCGAGATGTCTAGGGATCTCTTCCAACAGGTCCTCAAACAGTGCCATTTTAGGATATTTAGGTATGTTTTGATCCAAAAGCGCTGGGCCTTAGGACAGGACTACCAAACATGGAACATAGTACCCTCTCACCTGCACCCTCTGAAGCAAAGGGGTAAAGTGCCAGGGTACAATCTTGCTAGCCTTGCCGGGACCAACCAGGTACCATCTGGACAGTACCTTGTAATTCACTTCCACCAAGGAAGTATTGAGTATTCCTCTATGCACCATGGTTGACCACTGCCCCCATAACTCCACCACTATAGTCTCACCCAGATCTGATTCCCATGACATTTGACAAGAGGGCTTAGTCCGTTGATTATTGAAGAGGACATAGAGCTCCGAAATCCCCCTTGTGACTCGGGTCTGCTTATGCATTTGTTTTAAAACAAGGTCTTAGTGGTTATTTCTATCTGATCTGTATTCAGGGATTTTATAAAATGCATAATTTGGTACTGACAAAAGGATTCTGGTCTACTCTCTTGTGAATACACTCATGCTATCCTCATATGGCACTAATGTGCATTTTAGACACTATTTGATGGTGAGAGGTCTGTACATTTATTATGAAGCCTGTAGCACTGCAGAGTATTTGCTTCTGCAAATTGTGTTTGTAATTCTAATGTGTTTGTTTGCATGGCAGGTATTACCTATGCTTCTATTGTCTGTCTATATACAAGGTCTATTTTTCTCTAACGTTGTGGGAGAGCCAAGCTGATTTGGCTTGGTCCTGGTTGACAGTGTCCTAGGTAAGTGTCTGCCATTATGGCCGACACCTTCTTTTACCGCCGGTGTAAACACTTCTTGTGGTGAGTAGGCTGCTACTACTTCTGTTTCTTTCTTGCTGATGCATTGCAGGTTAATGATATAGTTCTATATGGATAGTGGAGTTTCTCTATCTATTATATATCATTATACCCGGCATGTCCCCACATTCACTCATGGCTCATCATGCATGTGGATTCCCCCTAGGTGCTGGTTCACAGACACAATATTTCTATGCTTACATATCACACCGGTGGATAAGTATACAATCTTTGATATATAACGTTGAATATATTTGCATTTATATACTTAATAAATGTCTCTTTATTTCTACCTAGAAACTATATATAAGCTCCCGAAGAAGCAGTCCCCCGTGAAATATGTCAAGCTTTCATTAATAGTAATGTATGTAAAGCCGTGATGTAGTCATCAGGGTTGCCAGTACTGCATCCCTAAACCAGGCGGTTGTCTTGGAGACATATATTTGACAACTGTAAATAATTTTTATCAGTAGTGCCTACAAAGTCCAGTCTTTCCAGCTATTTTATTTCCATTTTTCTCATTTAAAGAATGTTAATGGTATTGTAATCGGCAGTGACCGAAAAGAATATAGGATTCGAGGGAGAACTGTCATCTTAATGGATGCTATTCTACCCATCCAGGAAAGCACATGCATCTACCAGTTCTTTAATTCTTGTTCAATGGAGTTATAAAGGGGGATATAGTTAACCCAAAACAATGTGGAAATGTCCTGAGTGAGTATAACTCCAAGATAAGGAAGTGCTTGTGCGCACCATTTAAAGCAAAAGGACCTCTGTACAGTTTCCAGTACCGAGTCAGGAAGATTTATGTCCAACGAACGCTTCTGATTTGGATTGATTAACTCGCAGTCGTGAGACAGATTCAAACCTAGAAAGTTTAGCAAATAAGTTGAGTGGGGATGTGATAGGATCTGTTAGAAATAGCAACAAATTGTTGGCAAAGAAAGTGCATTTATGAGTCTTGCTGCCACTAGAGACACCGTGAATATTGAGGTTGGCTCAAATGGCCACGGCCAATGATTCTATTGCCAAAACAAAGAGGAGAGGACATCCCTGCCTAGTTCCTCTCCTTATCTGTAAAAGATACAATTTACGCCCATATTCAAGAATGTTAGCCAAAGGGTACCGATAAGACTCAAAAATTTTGGTCCACAATTCAATTTTCTCAATATGTGGAAGAGGAAGGGCCAGGAAAGGAAGTCAAAGGCCTTGTGAAGGTCCAAAGACAGCAGCATTCCTCGCCTAGCGCCCATCCCATCCCAGATCTATGGCCCATCGGATCTGGTCTAGAGCCTGCCGCCCCTAACAAGTCCCACCTGATCTATATAGATATATTGAGCCAAAAATTTACTAAACCGGTTTGCATCTAGTTTTGTGAGTAGTTTCAAGTCATTATTAATCTCGATATCGGGGGATAGTTTGCCACACCACCATGGTCATTATCCTGTTTAGGGGTCAAGCATGTATGAGCTCTATTAGAATCTGCATCAAGTGCCACCCAATCGCGAAGAGCCGTAAATAATTTTTGTAGGTGGGGTGCCAACAATGGGGCAAACTTTTTATAATAAGGGGCTGAGAAGCCATCCGGCCCCGGGGTCCTGGACATGTTAGCCTGTTTGATCACGGCCAGCACTTCTGCCACAGTAATGTCCCCTTCCAAGATCTCACAATGAGAGTCTGAAAAAGATGGGAGGGCCACATCCTAAAGAAGTCATCCAGGGCCTCGGGTGGGGGGCCTCATTGTTCAGAGTATAGAGAGGTATAGTAAGAATGGAACAGTTCCATTATAATCTGCAGGTTCTGTGTCAAATTTCCATTAGACTGTCTAATCTTAGGGAGTACAGTTCAGTGAATCTGGGGTGTAAGTCTGTGGGCCAGCATAGTACCGGGCTTGTCCTTCAAACTGTAGAAAGAAGCCTGGTTCCACCTAAGACTTTTTTCCGCTTTAGTTGTCAGAGATTCACTTCCAACCGAGCGGAATCTATTTTGTCTCTAAGGTCTAAGTCAGGGTGTTGTTTATGCTGGGTCAGCATATCAGACATTTCTCGTTCTTTGTCCCTTATTAACTAGTGTTTTTTAAGTCGGGAGGCTATTTGTATAGATAACCTCTAACTGTGGCCTTGTGGACCGCCCAATTAGTCACAGGGGAAGTGTCCTCCGAGTCATTCAAAGAAAAATATTCTGTGAGGGGTTGTTCTATGTCGAAACAGATGGAAGGGTTACTCAAAAGTGAATCATTCAGTTGCCAAGGAGCTGGACCTCTTGTACCGTGCAAGGAATCACATGTGGTCCAGAGAAGGGAGTGATAAGATTGGAGATATTTTGGATAAATTCTGGTATCTCTTTCACAGACTTTGGATAGAAGTAACAGGTGTGGAAAAATTGAGCTTTGGGTGTTGGTGGCGCCTTCACACCGTAACCCAAAGAGGTACTCTTGATGAAAGCAAGAATTGGCCCTGCTGTCAAAAATTGCAAATGATATGCCCCTGTTAAACATTTGATGAAAAATTGGTTTTGGGTGGCTGTTGCGCCATCACAACCTAACCCTATGGAGATACCCTTGATGAAAGAATTGGCTTTGCTGTCAAAAATTGTGGAAAGAGTGGTGTGGAAAAATTGGTCTTTGGGTGTCAGTGGCGCCTTTACACCATAACCCTCTAGAGGTACTTTTGATGAAAGCAAGAATTGGCCTTGCTGTCAAAAATTGCATTAATATGCACCTGTCAAACAGGTGCATAAAAATTGGTCATTGGGTGTCAGTGGTGCCTTCTCACCGTAACCATAAAGCAAGAATTGGCCTTGCTGATAAAAATGTAAATTATATGCACCTGTAAAGCAAACAAAAAGGTCTTTGGGTGTTACTTGGGCCCATGAAACCTACACCAAAAAAAAATATTCCAGATAAAATCATTACCCACAATACTAGGCAGCCTAGAAGTCCTGCAAAGATTCCACATCCCAAAAACAATCAGTTAAATCGGCATCAGGAGGTTCATAGCTACTGCTAATCCAGGACTGATTAATTTTGATAAATGCCAGACGGTCCACGGAGTCTGTGGACAGACGCGTTCTATTATCAGTAACAAAACCTCTAGCAGCACAGGCTGTCCATTCGGAGAGCATGCTGGATGCAGGGCAGCCCAGTAGCTCAGTTGCATTCTGGGCAAGTTCTAGCCAGTGGTCTATTCTCATGACCCAGTAAGCCAGTGGATCGTTCATTGGAAAGCTCTCCATCTCTGTTTTTGTCCCTTGATTATCATCCATGTGATGCAGAATCTGCCGATGGGATGTGGAAGCTGACAGCCCTTGGCGGTGAGGACTACATTTTCTATGACACTGTAACCTACCAGAGTTGGGAAAAGCGTTAGATAAACTCCTCTTTAACCACTTCCCATCCGTAGGACGTCATTGGACGGCCTTGACTTCCCCGGGGTATATCTGAATGATGCCTGTAGCTACAGACATCATTCAGATATTGCCGTTTTCATCCGGCGATTCCCTGCACCATAAGAATGATCATAGCGGCTGTTCCGCCGCTTGATCGTTCTTACGGGCGGCGGGAGGGGACGTCCCCCCCCTCCCGCTGCCCTCCGGTGCTTCTTCCGACTCACCGCTTCCATCGGTGAGCCGGACACAGGATCCGCCGGCCCCCGGATGATGACCATAGAGATTTCCGGCGGACCAGATGGTCGCCGGATTCTCTATGATCGTTCGGAGGCTGGGCGCGATGTTATGATGTCACGCCTGGCCTCTGCATTTAAATAACGGCGCCGCCTCGGCTGGGAAGCGGTGATCGTTTTATTTTAATTTTTTTATTTTAGGCTTCCCAGCCTAGAGGTGAGATGTGGGGTCTTATTGACCCCATATCTCACTGTAAATAGGTCCGATCATGTAATATTCCTATTACAAAGGGAAGTTTACATTAATGAAATAAAAGTAATCAATTTTTTTTTTTTTTTAAAGTGTCAAACTAAAAAAATAAAAGTAAAATTAACAATAATAAAAAAAAAATGTTTTAAAGCGACCCTGTCCCCGTGAGCTCGTACGCAGAAGTGAACGCATACGTAAGCCCGCCCACATATGAAAATGGTGTTCAAACCACACATGTGAGGTATCGCCGTGAACGTTGGAGCAAGAGCAATAATTCTAGCCCTAGACCTCCTCTGTAACTCAAAACATGTAACCAGTAAAAAATTTTAAAGCGTTGCCTATGGGGATTTTTAAATACCAAAGTTTGGCGCCATTCCACGAGCGTGTGCAATTTTGAAGCGTGACATGTTGGGTATCTATGTACTCGGCGTATCTTCATCTTTCACATTATGCAAAAAAAAATTGGGCTAACTTTACTGTTTTGTTTTTTTTCTGAAAAAAATGTGTTCGAAAAATTGCTGCGCAAATACCGTGCAAGATAAAAAGCGACTGTCATTGTATTCTATAGGGTCTTTGCTAAAAAAACATATATAATGTTTGGGGGTTCTATGTAATTTTCGAGCAAAAAAATTATGCATTTTACATGTAGGAGAGAAATGTCAGAATTGGCCTGGATGCAAAGTGGTTAAGGCGTCCTCAAGGGATTATAACTTCTGCACTCTCTGTGGGGATGGGATGAGTTCTGAGACTTTCCCCTTGTAACGGTGGTCAAGGAGGGTTGCCAACCAATAGCGATCCTTCTTCTTTATGCCACATATTCTTGGGTCCTTTCACAGGCTTTGAAGCATGAGGGAGCTTATGCACTGCAAATTTGTAGAGGCATGAGAAGCAGACTCCTTGGGGTCACTGAGGATTACAGTATCTGGAACTGCCTCCTCCCAGCCACGTACTACTCCCAAGGGTTCTGACGATGAAAAACCATCTTTTACTGTTTGACGTATGCCTTCCTATGCTTCAATGACCCTAAAACTGCCAGAATCCTCCTCCTCCTCCACCTCCTTCCTCTCCTCTTGTGAGTTCTGTGGTGTAGGAACAATGGTGTCTGCATAAAAGTGGGATTTGAGAGGAAAGGATCTTCTATTGGCCAATAGAAGGAGCTGATGTTCCGAGCGCATAGCCTGCCAGTCCCTCTTCTTTCCCTGTGATGGCTCCTCCAGATGTGATCCTGTGACCCCTGGCGGAATTTCCGTGCGCTCCAAGCTAGTTCCGGTTTCTCTCCTGTGGCCACAGGACATGCTGCGGACCTGCTGTCCACACAGCCATGCACCAGGAACCCCTTCCAGACATTAAGAGCCCCCAGGACTACTAATACAGATGAGCCTATATTTTTCTTACCTCTTGTAAGTGTACTTGTATGCCTTGTCATTGAAATCGGCTTTTAATACTGCACTTAGGTGGCACTTCCGGTGTTCTCCCTTTCAGAATCATCGAATAGCCCCTTAAATGCTTAGGAGGTACTTGTGATTTATAGACCAATTCAGCAGAGGAGGGCATGGAGGAGGAGGGGGTAGAGCTGACAAATCTCACATCATCACTACTAGCTGTATGGCGACATGGCAGCACAACAAGCTGCAGCACTGAGCCCTGTCCTGCATCCTTACGGGTTGCAAGCAGAGTTACCCAGTGTGCTGTGAACAAAATATATCGTCCCTGACCATGCTTGCTGGCATGTCAGCAGTAACGTGGACTTTGCGGCTGACTGCCTAGCCTAACGAAGCCACAACATTGCCTTCCATGTGATGGTACAGAGCTGTAATGACCTTGCGTGAAAAGAAATAGGGCGGCACAGTGGTGTAGTGGTTAGCACTCTCACCTAGCAGTAAGAAGGGTCGCTGGTTCAAATCCCAACCACGACACTACCTGCCTGGAGTTTGCATGTTCTCCCTGTGCCTGCGTGGGTTTCCTCCGGGTACTCCGGTTTCCTCCCACAATCCAAAGACATGCAGGTAGGTTAATTGGCTTCTGTCCAGAAATTGGCCCTAGTATATGAATGGGGACCTTGGATTGTGGGCTCCTTGAGGGTTGGGACTGATGTGAGTGTGCAATGTACAGGGATAGGGACAATTGTAGAAACTCACTCAGGTTGAACTGGATGGACTGATGTCTTTATTCAACCTTACTAACTATGAAACTATGAAATAGCTACTGGGAACCTGTCATTGTTCTACAGTACATTCTGCAAATTCACGGAAGGGGCAGAATCCACCAGACGGAAAGGCAGAAGTTGTAGAGCCAGCAGCTTTGACAAGCTTGCATTTAGACACTGGGCATGTGGATGGCAGTGGCGGTTTTTTTCACTGCAACAGATGGGTCAGATAAATTTGCCAGCTATAGTCTACAGCTGGTAGTGTGCTACTGGCAGATGTGCTGCAAGGACCTGGGACACCCTGTGCTATACATTCATCCCTGTCAGTGGAGGCTGCTGAGAGATCATAAGGTATAGTGGGCGGCAGACTGAGGTAAGTAAGGAGGAGGAACAGAATTGTGCCCCTTTTGTATGGCTTTCAGGTGCTCTTGCCAAAGGGTTGAGTGGTTGGAGGTTAACCACTTCAATACCAGGCACTTATACACCTTCCTGCCCAAGCCAATTTTCAGCTTTCAGCGCTGTCGCAATTTGAATGCCAATTGCGTGGTCATGCTACACTGTACCCAAACAAATTTTTGTTAATTTGGTTCCCACAAATAGAGCTTTCTTTTGGTGGTATTTGATCACCTCTGCGATTTTTATTTTTTGTGCAACAAAGAAAAAAAGACCGAACATTTTGATTAAAAAAAAGTTTTTCTTTGTTTCTCTTAATTTGTTTTGTAAATAAGTACGTTTTCTTCAATGACGGGCACTGATATGGCTGCACTGACAGGCACTGATAAGGCGGCATGGATGGGCACCGATGAGGTGGCACTAAGGTGGCACTGATTATGGGCACTGATGGGCAGCACTGATGGGCACTTATAGGTGGCATTGGTATGTGGCACTGATGGGAATGCATAGGCAGCATTGATGGGAACTCATAGGCGGCACCGATGGGTACTTATGGGTGGCACTGATGGGTACTTATGGGTGGCACGGATGGGCACTGATGGACACGGATGGGCACTGATAGGTGGCACTGAGGGACACTGACGGGTGGCACTGATTACACTGGTGAGTGGCATTGCTGGGCATCACTGATTTTATTATTTTTATAATGGTGCCAATTGTTAACTCACAAGATGTATGAGATGTCAACGTATGGGGGATTTGTTGTGGCCAGGACTAATCAAGCATTACCTTGGCAACCTTTCAAGGTGGTAATTAGTGGATAATGGGGCGCTAAAGTGTCAGATTAACCAGTTAGATAACATCAAGGTAATCTAATAGCTATTCAGATAAAAACTATTGTATACTGGATGGTTGCGAATAAAACAAGGTTTTACAATTATTATTGGAAACAATGGAAAAATAAGTGAGTATCGGGACAATGATTATGGACAATATATGATGGTGGAGATCAAAATAAACAAAATATTAAATTAATAATGAAGTTAAAAATGTAATTAAAAATAAAAATAAAGAAAAATATAGAAAAAGAAATTAGGGAGGTAAAGGGGGGGGGGGGGGCGAGAGGACGGGAAAAAGAATGGGTGGGGGGAAACTAGGGGAATGAGGTAAAAGAATAGAGGGTGACCAATTTGATAATGGGGGTAAGGTACATTGGGTAGTTACTATTGGAGGATATCAAGAGTGCAGTGTGTCCCAGGTCCTTGCAGCACATCTGCCAGTAGCACACCACCAGCTGGAGACTATAGCTGACAAATTTCTCTGACCCGTCTGCTCCAGTGAAAAAAAAAATACCGTCACTGCCTCCCACATGCCCAGCGTCTAATTGCAAGCTTGTCAAAGCTGATGGCTCTACAACTTCTGCCTTTCCGTCTGGTGGATTCTGCCCCTTCCGTGAATTTGCAGAATGCGCTGTACCACAATGGCAGGTTCTCAGTCGCTATTTCTTTTCATGTAAGGCCATTCCAGCTCTGTACCATCACATGGAAGGCAATATTGTAGCATCTTTGGGCAAGGCAGTCAGCCTTGACACTGCTGACACGTGGTTCAGCAATTATGGTCAGGGACGATTTATTTTGTTCACAGCACACTGGGTAACTCTGCTTGCAACTTGAAAGGATGCATGAGAGGGCTCAGTGCTGCAGCTTGTTGTGCCATGTCTCCATACAGCTAGTGGTGATGTTGCTAGATTTGTCAGCTCTACCCTCTCGTCCTCCTCTTCCTTCTCCGCCATGCCCTCCTCTTGCTGAATTGTCCTAAGAACCACAAGTACCCCCTAAGCATTCAAGGGGCTATTCAAGGAGTCAGGTTAAAAGGTGCGATGAAGTGCTTCAGCTGGTGTGTCTAGGGGACAGGAACCAGACCTGAGCAGAGATTTTGCCAGCTCAGCTTTTTTCCCCCACGCTAGTGGCTGCTCATAAAGGATGCATGCACTGTACTGTCACCATTTGAGGAGGCCACGAGGATAGTGAGCCATGACAGTGCATGCATCAGTGACACAAACCCTGTTGTGTTCCTGCTGGAGCAGACCCTGTCTGGCATTATGGAGAGGGTACTCTAGGCAGAGAAACGGGAGGAAGAGGAGGACTTCCTTTACTCTCAAGGCCCACTTTATGCATACACCATTGTTCCTAAGCCACAGAACACATAAGAGGAGAGGGAGGATTCCAGACATTTTGGAGGCATTGAAGCAAAGGAAGACATACGTCAAACAGTAAGAGATTGTTTTCCATCCCTATAACCCTTGGGAGTAGTACGTGCCTGCGAGGAGGCAGTTCCAGATACTATAATCCTCAGTGATCCTGAGGCGTCTGCTTCTCATGCCTCCACAAATTTGCGGTGCATGGGCTCCCCAAGGATATGTGACATAAAGGAGAAGGATAACTATTGGTTGGCAACACTCCTTGACCACCGTTACAAGAGGAAAGTCTCAGAACTCATCCCGTCCCGACAGAGAATGCAGAATATGAAATCTCTTGAGGACCCCTTAAAGAGGAGTTTACTAAATGTTTTCCCCAACTCTGGTAGGTTACAGTGTCATAGAAAAACGTAGTTTTGAGGCTTCTGTTGGTCAAGAGAGGATCGGTGGAGAAGGCGGTCGCCTAAGTGATGCATTTCACAATTTTTTTAGTCCTTGCCACCAAGGGCTGTCAGCTTCCACATCCCATCGGCAGTGTCTGCATCACATGGGGGACGATTATCTAGGGGTGAAAACTGAGATGGAAAGCTTTCCAGTCGACGATCCACTGGCTTATGGGTCTTGAGAATAGACCACTGGCCAGAACTTGCCCAGTATGCAATTGAGCTGCTGGGCTGCCCTGCATCCAGCGTGCTTTCCGAACGGGCATTCAGTGCTGCTGGAGGTTTTGTTACTGCTAATAAAAACATCTGTCCACAGACTCTGTGGACTGTCTGACATTTATCAAAAATAATCAGTCCTGGATTACCAGCAGCTATGAAGCCCCTGATGCCAATGTCACTGATTAAGTGTTTTTGGGATGTGGAGTGTGGGTGTTGATTTCATCTGGAAGAATTTTTGTTGGTGTAGGTTTCATGGGCACAATTAACACCCAAAGACCAATTTTTCCACACCTATTTGACAGGTGCGTATCATTTAAATTGTTGACAGTAAGACCAATTCTTGCTTTCATCAAGAGTACCTCTACTGCGGTGTGAAGGCGCCACCGACACCCAAAAAACTATTATTCCACACCGGTTTGACAGGTGCATATTATTTCAATTTTTGACAGCAAGGCCAATTCTTGCTTTCATCAAGAGTACCTCAATAAATTTAAGGTGTGGAGGTGCCACGGACACCCAAAGACCAATTTTTCCACACCTGTTTGAAAGGTGCATATCATTGCATTTTTTGACAGCAATTTCGATTCTTGCTTTCATCAAGATTACCTCAATAGGGTTATGTTGTGAAGGCGCCACAAACACCTAAAGACCAATTTTTCCACACCTGTTACTTCTATACAGAGTCTGTGGAAGATGCACCAGAATTCATCCAAAAAATGTCTAATCTTGTTCCCAGTGCACTACATTGAGGCCTCATCATACAGACTGGCTACGCAAGCAGTTGCTTACAAAATTAAGAAAGCTTGCTGGGAAAATGTAACTTTTTTGGCTTTATAAATGAAATTTTTACTGAAGCAGCGTCTATATACAGTACCGATGTGCCACTTTACAGGTAGACTAAGGGGACCCCCAAGCACTATATTTGAAGGAATTTTTCATTTTTATGCTTTCACTTTAAAGCGGTGGGCCAGTTGATTTTTATTTTTTTTTTAAAGTCAGCAGCTACAAACACTGTAGCTGCTGACTTTTAATAAGCACGCTTACCTGTCCAGGGTGCCCGAGATGTTGGCCGCTCGAGGCCGACCCATCCCTCGGGTCTCGGTGCCGCCATTCGAACTAAGGGAAACATGCAGTGGAGCCTTGCGGTTTCACTGCCCATTTCCTACTGCGCATGCACGAGTCGCGCAGCGCTTTGTGAATGGCCGGCTGTGCTCTGGGACACACACAGTTCCCAGAACACAGCACTCCCCATTTCCCAGAAGACAACGTGAGGAGGAGAAGACTGAAGTTCACCGCGGTGTAGGAAGTGGCAGATTAGGACGATCTGCCCAGCAATAGCCATTTCTGGTAAGTAAAAAAAATGTTTTTTTTTCATTTTTTCTTCAGATTTTTAGGAACATTTTTATGTTTTTTTTTTTTGTTTTTTTTTAGGGTGGCCCTCTGCTTTAAGCATCAATAAATCACCTAAAAATAAATGGAAATACCACCAACCCAGGCAAAATAAAAAAATTCTATTAATTCTTTAAGTGAAATATATGTGAGAGCAGCTCGTTGACTAAAAATGGAATATAAAGCATGAAAATTAATTAATTTAACAAACTAATTAATTAAACCGCACTGTCTAAAAACTGAAAGTGAATTAAATATATGGTGAAAATCAAACATACGCAAAAATGTAAATATCCAAATTTCTCTAATAATTGAAAAGTTTTTTTCAAATTCTTTATTTATAAAAAGGGAGGCAGAAAATATATTAATACATATCTTTCCATCCAGTACATACACAGTCTCTGTCAGCTTTTGTTACAATTAGGCTACTTTAATATTCCACCCTTTACACCTGGATATACCCATTGATTTTTATCTTTCCGCATGTACCCCTCCTATCTTCAACTGGTCTCATTCTTATCGCCCTAGGCTTCAAGCCTAGTTGACTGTCACTAGTACCTCTCTTCTTACCTCATAGTCTCTCTACTCCTCCCCTTACTTTTTTTCCCTTTCTTCCCTTTATTAGATAATCAAAACTAAATCAAACAACAAAAACAACCCACAAAAAAAAATAGCAATCTCCCCCCTCTCTCCCCTCCTCCCCACCCCCTCCCAGGGAGAATGGAGAGCTTCCGTACGTTTACAAGGCACGTGCCCACCCTGCCTTACTCCCCACTGAGACCTTCCATCATTCTCCTTCCTTCTTCTGAGTATATAAACTGATGCCATGCTGACTATGTTTTGTTATATTGCTTTTTTCTATTTTGAGCCGAAAGCACTAAGTCCTCCATTACCCAAGCCACAATGTGATAGCAGGTGGTTTAGAGTGTCCCCAACATAGAGTGACACCCTTTCGTGGCATTAAGCAAATGACATAACAACATAGATTTTTTGTATGTCTGCCGAGGGATTTGTGAGCAATGTAACAAAAAGAGCGTGGGCTCATCTGATATCAAGAAGTCTGTAAACTTTTGGGAGATCCCCTGTACCTCCAACCAATACTGTCTAATCTTTGGGCAGGACCAAAATATATGAAATAAAGTTCCCTGTTCTTCTCTACAAAGCCAACAGCGATCTGAGGGTTCCTCAGAAAATTTACTAAGCCTTGACGGGGTATAATACCCTTGCATCAGCATTTTATAATTGGATTCCTGCACTCGCGTACAGATTGATGACTCCGGTGACAAATAAAAAATAATTTCTGACGCTGAACTGGGGTGAAGATCTTATTAAGGTCTCTTTCCCACATACTAATGCTTGGCATCACGTAATCCTCTGAGGGGGTGCTTAAAAGTGCATACATCTTAGAGATCGCCCGGGGTAAAGGTTCTTTCTCATCGCAATAGGATTCAAATCTAGTTAGTTGACGTTGATATTTTCACGATGGTCCCAGAGAGCCAAAGAAATGGCTTAACTGCAGTGCTTGCCAGAGCTTTATTCTGAACCGCCCCCCCCCCCCCCCCCCGTTTGCATCAATGTGGCAATCGTAGGCCAAATCTAGGGAACTCAAAGTGCGATGCCTGAAAGCAGCCCTTTTCTACAAGATTCTTAAAACACTCCTGTTTTCATACCTGGAGGGAAGCTAGGTTTCCCTAGGATAGGGAACAGTGGTGATTGCATCAAGGAATGTTTAGGCTTCCCGACAAATCCTAGAAGCAATTTGCAGTGTGGGGGGCTTATGATAGGGTGCGTTTTAAGAGGGGCTGGGAGTGCTGCGTAGCACCAAGGTGCTCTACGAAGAGCCACCGGACTGAACTGTTGTTCTAGGTCTGTCCAAAGTTTGAGTTCTGTATGTCTACAATTGGAGGTTTTAATTTTTCCCTTAGAGCTTTGAAAGACCCCCAAAACCATATATTTTCTGAAAGCATATGACCTCTAGAATATGACCTCTAGAATAAAAATAAGTTGCTACTGATTTTTTAGACCCTGTGGTATTTGCGCAAATGTTTATCAATCCAATATATTCGCAAAAAATACACTGAAACCCTTATTAGCAGATAAAAACACAGCTAATTTTACAAAATTCCTGCAAAATCCCTACTGAATATTAGACATGTGCACACTGAAATATTTCGTTTCGGAATTTCGTTTTCGTCCGAAAAATAAATTTATTTAGTTACTCCCGAAATTCGTTTTTATTTATTTCGTTTTTCGTTAAAAATTGCATTCGTCCGAAAATTCAAATGAATTAAGGTCGAATCAATCATTGAAGGCTTATGGTGTCTGTCGAATGTTCAAAGAAGATTCGACAGGGCAGCTAAACTGTATGACTCTGTATAGTTTAGCTGCAATTCCACCCAATTCCAGCAGGAATCTTTCCTCTCTACGTCGAATTTTTCCTTTCTACGTCGAATCTTTCCTTTCTCCGTCGAATCTTTCCTTTCTACGTCGAATCTTTTCTCTCTATGTAGAATAATCTAGGACTAATACAGTTAAGTTTAGGCACATTCGACCACATGTTCAATGGACACAGATTGTTATTGTCAGCGTCGAATCTCCTATCTATATCGAACTGTTGTTACAACGAAAATAAAGCATTTGTTTATGTCGGATCTTTCGTTTTTCGGATTCTGCACTTTCGTTATCGTTTGTTAAAACGATAACGAAAATACCTGAAATTCGGACGAAAATGCATTCGGACGAAAACGAATGCACATGTCTACTGAATATAAAAACTACTGATTTCTCAGGTGGTATTTGCGCAAATGTTTACCAAAACAATATTGTCGCTAAAAAGTACACTAAAACCATTATTAGCAGATAAAAACACACAATTTTACAAAATCCCTGCTAAATTCCTGCTAAATATAAAAGCTTATCCTGTGTTGAGTTAATAAATAACAAATATTTGTAAATTTTAAATTGCGCCTTTTTGAAAAATGGTGAAAATCGAACGCAACCAAAAATTTCTCAAAAAATCTGGAGGTTTTTATTTTTCACTTACTGCTTTCAGAGTTTGTAAAAGACAGCCGAAACCAAATATTTTCTGAAAGCATATGACCTATGGAATAAAAAGAAGGTGCTACTGATCTTTTAGGCCCTGCGGTATTTGCACAAATGTTTATGAAATTAATAATTTTGCTAAAAATACACTAAAATCATTAATAGTGGATTCATACATGGCAAAATGTACAACATGTCTGCTAAATTCCCAGCAAATATAAAAGTTAGAACTGTATTTAGTTAATAAATAACAAATATTTGTACATTTTAAATTGCACCTTTTTGTGAAATGGTGAAAACTGAAGGTACGCAAAACTGTAACTAAAAAAAATTTACTCTAAAAATCCGGAGGTTACGGAGGTACGGACTTGGCCACCTGCAGGCATTTTACAAGTCCGTACAGCATACAGACCTGGCAGTGAAAGGGTTAAAGCTCTTTGCATTCTTGCATGGGTTTCTTTCTGAAGCCAATATACAGTATTTCCTAAGCAGATGTGGTTTGTTGTGTATAGGGCATTGCCAATTTAGGTCTTTGATTTTCTTGTTCTGATCAGTCTTTTTTTAGAGACTGTAGTAGGTGCAGTTGGCATATCGGAGCTTTTCACAGACTCCGGACCTCTGCTGTCTCTATGTGAAATGCTGAGCTTGCAGGCCTTGCAGAAGGTGGACTGAGAGGGTTGAACCCGCCAAAGTAGAAACTTGGATCATTCTTAGTATCTGCAGTTCCCTTAAACTCACAGAAGTAGCAAAAAGGAAGAAAATAAACCTTTTTTCTTCTTTGTATCTGGATCCAAGTGATGTCTATTTTTTCTGTATGGGGTCAACCAAATAGTTGGAGACTATTTAGTTGACCCCACAAGTGGTATCTAGATAACTGATGTTGGTAGGTGGGCATTAGCATTAGCCTTGGTGAGATGAAGCTCCAAGAGAAGGACACTAAGCTCTTGAATCTTTAGATTGTCTCTGCTATATATTTTTGGGAAGCTTTTAACCACTTTTTTGAAGAGGGATATCTCGGTTGTGGCAGCAGCTGCTGCCACAACCGAGATATCCATCTCTTCAGGCGACAGTCGTATTTACGATAATGGTGGTCTCCGTGGCGTATTCACCGTAAGATCACCGTTATCGGCGGCGGGAGAGGTGCCCCCACCCCTCCCGCCGCTCTCCCGCGCCCTCCGCCGCTTACCAGAGCCGTCAGTAGTGGCAGAGGCGATCGGGTCCTTCACGTTACTGGGTATGGAGACGAGTGAGGCTAAGATGGCCCCCACCCGTATCTATACCATAGCAGGACGGAAGCGACGTCAAAACGTCACATCCGCCCATACCTCTTAAAAGAAAAATTTTTCAATGTAATTTTTTTTAAATTACATTTTTTTTTTGCATTTAAGTTGATATGAGATCTGAGGACTTATTGACCCCAGATCTCACATTTAAGAGGACCTGTCATGCTTTTTTTTTTATTACAAGGGATGTTTACATTCCTTGTAATAGGAATAAAAGTGACCCAATTTTTTTTTTAAAACAGTGTAAAAATAAATAAAATCAAGTAAAATAAATAAGAAAAAAAAATGTCCCGACGAGCTCGCGTGCAGAAGCGAACGCATACGTGAGTAGCGCCCGCATATGAAACTGGTGGTCAAACCACACATGTGATGTATAGCCGCGATCGGTAGAGCGAGAGCAATAATTATAGCCCTAGACCTCCTCTGTAACGTACTGTAACTGTAAAACATGCAACCTGTAGAATTATTTAAACGTCGCCTATGGAGATTTTTGAGGGTAAAAGTTTGACGCCATTCCACGAGCGGGCGCAATTTTGAAGCGTGACATGTTGGGTATCAATTCACTCGGCGTAACATTATCTTTCACGATATATAAAAAAAAATACTAACTTTACTGTTGTCTTTTTTTTTTATTCAAAAAAGTTAATTTTTTCCAAAAAAAGTGCACTTGTAAGACCGCTGCGCAAATACGGTGTGAAAAAAAGTGTTGCAATGACCGCCATTTTATTCTCTAGGATGTTAGAAAAAAATAATATATAATGTTTGGGGGTTTTAAGTAATTTTATAGCAAAAAAAAATGTTTTAAACTTGTAAACATCTAAAATCCAAAACGAGGCTGGTCTAAAAGTGGTTAAATAAAGCATCCCCAGCAACTTCTGGACTGCAGAATCTATGATCAAGTCTGTTGTACAACAGTACTATTAGGCAATCACTGTAGTATTGGTATTATAGGTTGTAGGATGTTCTGTGATTAGCTTGCAAGCATGAACAGGTGTTTATGATAACTTCTGCACTGTCCTATGCTGTTGTATATCCAGGGTCCACATCCCTCCTCAGTGTATTCCAGAATTATAGATTCTTTTTTTGAGTGGAGCTAAATGATTTTTTTTACTGGAGCTAAATGATTTTTTTGCTGGAGGTAAATGATTTTTGACTGTTAAGCTTATACAATTTAAGCATTGCAAGTGTGATCTCTATAACTGATCCAGTTGTGACAAGATAGCTGTAATTTACAGTCTCAGTAGCAGACAGTGACTTGATCCTAATGATATCTTGCAGATTGTACAAATCTTTAGTCCAAAACTTGTGCAGATCTTCACACATGAACATCAGAAAGGGCAAAAAAATCATAGTATGTCTAGCTCCAGCAATGACATGTGCTCAGAACAAAAACTAAGACACGCAGAAAAGAGGCAAGGACTAGCTATACAGAGCATGCCCTAACTATGGAGTGAGGAAGGGACAAATTATTAAAAGGCAAACAATCAACAAAGCATGCTTAACATGATAATATCACAGACTGTAGTATTAAAAAATTACTATTTTTTTTTTTTGACCCTTCAAGCCTAAATTTAGATTTCCGTAAATTGGCTGCTCCCCATAGAAAAAAAAAACAGTATATTTTTAGTATGTACCAGTAGTAGTCCTAGTTAGTAGTTTTTGTGTATGTAGTTAAAGTTCCCATCCCTTCTTTTAAAGGTAATGAAGCTACATTGTACAGAAGTCATGAGTGGTGATGAGGTTTGGCCCAATTTAAGGTTCAACCTGAACTTTGCATGTTCGGCATTCGTGGGAAGTTTGGCCCAATTTAAGGTTCAACCTGAACTTTGCATGTTCGGCATTCGTGGGAAGTTTGGCCAGAATCGGATATCCTGCTTTTTCTGTAGCAGGAGGTCATTTACTTATTGGCAGTATTACTATCGCAAATAAATGAATATTTCCACTGTGCAGATTTCACGGCATTTGGCTGCTAAGATAACAAGTGTGCTTCAGCGCAAAAGGTGTACTCGCATCCTAAAAATTAATAACTGGGTGTAAGGGAACCAGACCATAATAATAAAGTGAATAATACAGTAAAGTGAAAATAAGTGAATGACATACATCCACAGTCTTGCCTTGTCCTAGAGTGCACCCATGTATGTTTCTTGTAGTTTCCCTGCAGATATTCAGTGAGTGTTAGCCGATCCTAGTTGTCCAGTGTCAACTTTGCCTAAGCTCTGGATCTCTGCTGCTCTAGTATTACCACCACTGCTGCATTTTGCTGCTTTCTTTGGAGCTGTGTGGAAAGGAGTGTCGCATACTGCCATGCCATTATGCTGTTTACTTCAGTTTGAAGTTTAAGTGTATATTATCTTTTATTGCTTATTGCTCTTGTGCTTGTGTTTCCATTTGGTTGCTAAGATGGTAGCATTCTGGCATCTCAGCAACTATTATCCTGCAGCCTGCAAGCTTCAATGCTGGCAGCCCTTCCAGGAGACTTTATCCAGCAAGTCTCCTTTTTTGTTAGTGTCCTTAGGAGAATGGATGTCTTATCTCGCCTTTGAAAGAAGCAAACCATGTGCTATTTTATTTTTGGATACTTTGAGTCAGCCACAGGGTGCTCTACTGGTTCAGAGCCATGGTAGTGCCACCTGGTGTACCCCTGAAGACTCCATAAGATGTATGTCCACCAAGAGGATGTATCCCACTAAAAGGTTGTTTCCTACCACCCTACCTATCTGCTGGTTAACCATAGGGTAGATGCCAAAGCTAAAGGTATGTCTGAGAGTCTAGATGTGCTGTGTTCTGGGTAAGATATGGAATAATTTTAAGAGCAGAAGTTGTTCACATTTTGAAATTGGCATAATTTAGAACAAACATGCGGACCTAGCTCCACTACTCCTTGCCTCGTGTTCAGCATAGTGATCCTTAGTATGTTCCTGGGACCCATGCTGTCTACAGTGGCTGGTCACAGAAGGTTTAACCCCTCCTGCTTTTCAGTGCATAGTCGAGAGTATGCCTAGTCCGTTTACAGGTATTCATATAAAACAACAACAATTTATGCTATAGATTCATCTCAGTCCCTTGCAGTCTAAGGTGTAATCTATCTTACATGCATACAAGCACACAAGGGCCAAATTGGACAGAAACCAATTAGCCTAACAGCACATTTTTAGAGTGTGCGAGGAAACCAGTGCAAGCAAAGGGAGAACATGCAATGTCTATGCAGACAGTGTCCTGACCTAAATATGAACCAGGGACCCCACTGCTGCAAAGCAGAAGTGGTAACCACAAAGCCACTGTGCTACCTCCCATTCTGTGACAGGTTCTAGTCAGGAATGGATCAGGGGGTCTGCAGTATTTTCCCTAAGGGTCCTAAATGAGTTGCTACTCTTGTAAGAGACCTACTTAACCCCTTCAAGGGTGCTCATATTCTCCTACTAATCAAAAGAGGAATTTTCTGACAAATGTCTTATTTTATGGGGAGACTTTCAGTCCTATTGGAGGCCACAGGCCACAAGTAGCCCCTGTCTGCTTCTGCTCTTCCGGATAGGGAAAAGTGAGGATTATACTTCATCTGGTGCAGAGGACTCGATATAGAAGGTGGTTCAGTCCACTGATATATCTCCCAAACTCTAGAATACCATTTCATATCCTTGTTTATGTTTACCTGCTTTCACCTAGAGCAACCTGCATCGGCCTGCCAATGATCAGCAGCCAGGGTTCCCGAAAAATGCCTTGGCTTTTAAAGTCTGTATTGTTCAGTGACTGCCCAGTGATCCTGACAAGCTCTACACCTCGCCCTAATTATTACCCATCATCAATATCCTATTAAAGAGGAGTTGCTGAATGAATGGGCTTTTCCAGTTTTGCACCCAACCATTACCTGTCTTACCAAGACCTTAAAGTAGAATTAAACCTTAAAAAAGCACTGACAGGTTGGTCTTTTATGACAGAAGAGACCCTATTGTCCTTTTTTCTTCTGACAGAAGAGACCATATTGTCTTTGTTCTACCTTGCATGATCTCGGTAATTCAGTCATGGATTTCTTTATGCCTCCTGCGTATACTTATATTAAAGATTTGTGAGTCTTGTCTACTAGGTAATTAATGATAATAAGGGCAAAATATAAACATATAACTATATCGATTTTTATGTCCTTTCAGAGAATTTATACTGTACTTAATTCTGTACTCATTTTTTAATTCCATTTTAATCATATTGATATCATATTCTATATGCTAAATTACTATTTGTACTCTGCTTTAATGTGTTTGTGCATTCTTGGAAGTGTCTCAGAGATAATCTGTTGTGCTAAACATAAATCTGAACATCAGACACCCCCCCTCCACAGGTTACAAATAATATTAGAATTACTCATATATTACCACTAGTATGAGGATTATAGATAGGATAATTTTTTCAAGAGAGTCTGCTGGTTGGCCCAACAGAATTACAAGACTACCAAATCCACTTTTCTAATGTGCCTCTAGTATGCATCTTGTAGTTATATCTACAGTATATATGTTTGTAATACAAAGTGTATAGTACTCTAGGTGCTGGTGTGATTTTCTGTAATTTTTTGGCCTTCCTTTGGTTTGATATTTTTATATTAAAGCTAGCATTAACCTTATGCAAATCAATGGTGGATTGCTACTTTTCCTTGACTGGTTTAAAAAAACAAAAACAGAAAAAGCTTTTAGAAAAGTATCCCTAAATACGTTTGTTTACTCAAGAGCATTTCTTGATATAGAATATAGATCAAATGCTTGATGTTTTTTCTTTGTCCACATTTCCAAGCTATAAACTTCAAAGTCATGCAAAAAAAAATCAAACACAACGGTATACTTATACTTGTATTTCACAAAAAAAAAGTTTTGTTATATACTTTGTTTCCTGTTAACCATATATTTACTTTCATTACTTTATTTTAAAGACTTACTTTGAAGACGCACTTAATGTAAAGTGAGCTAAATAGCCATGCATAGTTAAAAAGGTTTTACATTTTTAGTTTATCGATCCTACTTGACTTTTTATGTAAGAAAACATTCAAATTACTGCTGATTACATACTGAAAATCACAGTAGTATTATTAAGAAAAGCTCACCAGTATGATTTCAAGGGAGTGTACACTAAAGGAGGTGGGACAAAATCCTCAAAACATAATTGCAGAAAAGTATCTGAGTTGACACATTACCATGCATATGAAAATGATTTTAATCCCTTCCCGACCAGCTGCCGCAGTTATACTGCGGTAGGATGGCTCCCCTGCGCAAGCCATCGTAGCTGTACGTCGTTTTTTGTAAGACGCTTTTGCAGGCACGCACGCGCCCACAGCTTGTCCCTGGGGCCCATGCGCGTGCCCGGCTGGTGGGATGACCGCCGGGCACCCACGATCGCTAGTGACAGAACAGGGGTGTGTGTGTGTGTAAACACATGTAGTGGCCATAATCCTTGATGGGGCAGCCTTGACTTTTGGGCTTACCGGTTACCTCCGCTTGGCTTGTTAATGAATGTCCAGGGGTTCCCAGGGTTACTACCCAACAACTTTGAATGCTGACACAATGAAAGTCCTTTTTAAGGTTTGTATTCTTGCAGTGGTAACATCCAACAAACACAGTCTTAGATGGGAATAGAGGGCAAGGATGAAGAAACTCAGGCACCTTGAACTGCTGACAATAGAATGTCTCTAATACAACCCAGAGAGTAGCCACTCGCAGCTGGGTACTTCAATGCCAGACCAACCTCTAGCCAGAGGTATGGAAGCTGGCAATGTGATCCAGAAACTTGTTAAAAGTCTCTAACACAGAATTAACATGCAATTGAAGGGTAAATGGGAACCTTTTCCCAGTACCTGAAACTTTCTCTGTCTCCTTGGCAGTACTGTGAAATTGCGGATTCTTTAGTGTCCATAACAACCCAGCAACCAGGCTCTTCTTGAGATGCCAGCTTGTTGGCCCTCCTCCGAAGAGTCCTCCCCGGTCACCTATGCGAGCTGTGGTGCCCCTCCAGTGATGAGAGCACACCAGGATGCCTTGAATCCCCCTCAGTTGCTGTGCCTCAGACCAGACTTGGGAACAGATGGATTCTTGCCCCAGACCATGCGAGTCTGAGGGGCTAGTCAAACTGACCATGTTGGCAAAACGCTCCCAGGCCCAGGACCCCTCACGGGGCCACCCCGGTCCAGGAACAGACAGCTACGGCCGAACCCCAAACATGTGACTTCAGCACCTTAAGTCCCCTTCCCCAGACTACACAGTGGGGCCAGACTGATACCTAAGACGTCCAACCAGGCCTGGTTCTAGGCCTGTCATGTGTACCTCACTGTACCCATGACCAGGCAGGACCCTAGTACAGCCCAGCCAAACTGATGCCAAATTTAACCTGCACAATTCTCAGAACCCCATTACTGTTCTGAGGGAAAAAACAACATTTCCACCTTGTAAAAGTGTCCCCGCTACACACAAATCCTGGTGCTCTCAGGGGGGTAGAGACAGATTGTGTGCTCCTACTAAGTAGGAACACCGATTGATCTCCTCCCCTAGTCAGTCCCATCCCCCCACAGTTAGAACACACCTAGGGAACACAGTTAACCCCTTGATCACCCCCTAGTGTTAACCCCTTCCCTACCAATGACATTTACACAGTTATCAGTGGCTATTTTTAGCTCTGACCGCTGTATAAATGTCAATGGTCCCAAAAAAGTGTCAAAAGTTTCCAATCTGTCTGCCGCAATGTCGCAGTCATGATAAAAACCACCACCATTACTAGTAAAAAAAAATTATAAAAATGCCATAAATCTATCTCCTATTTTGTAGACATTTCGCGCAAACCAATCAATATACACTTATTGAGATTTTTTTTTTTACCAAAAATATGTAGAAGAAATTTGTTTTTATTTTTTAAATTTTGGGCAAAAAGTACAAAATGTTTTTTTTTCAAAATTTTCGCTATTTTTTTGTTGTGCAAAAAAACAAAACGCAGAGGTGATCAAGTACCACCAAAAGAAAGCTCTATTTGTGGGGAAAAAAGGACATCAATTTTGTTTGGGAACAATGTTGCACGATTGTGCGGTCGTCAGTTAAAGCGACGCAGTACTGTATCGCAAAAAATGGCCTGGTAAAAATGGTACTCAGGATAGCTTTATGGGCTAATATATGGACTAGCATCAGTTCCTCCACCAGCTCATAATATAATAATGGTATACGATAAATATGTACACTAACCAATCATAGTGGTAAAAAATTTTTTTAACTTCAGGCATATTTGGTACACCGCATGTAAAAGATGCAAATTAATACAGCAGATAGTAACAGATCATTAAAGCTGAACTACAAGCAATTGGCTAATCACACAATGAAATACATATATGTGAACACTGGAGATGAGATTTTTCTCTTCTGCAGGAATGTAATGCTTACGATTTCCTCTTCTTCCTGTCAACCTGCACAGTTAAAAGTGAAACAGGAGACTGATGAGCTCAGCTCTCTGTCATTCTGCTCTCTTCGCTTTTCAACATATTTCATATTAGTCCATGAGCACTGCAGCACAACTTATGCTGCTTCCCCTTTCCCAGTTTGAGATCTGAACTACAAGAGGCTAATACCAAATAAAATTCAGGGACTCGCACTGCTTGCATTAAAAAAATGTAAATGTAGTTTTAATTGCACTCAGTGTAAGAACCAAACTGTGATTTGGTATCAGCCTCTTGCAATGCCTTCAGAAGCAATCAGACTGGGAAGTCAATTATGTGTAGTGCATGCAGATGTGCTGACAAGGAACATTCTGGTAGGAGGAGAGCGAGCAAAGTGAGCAGGCAGACAACCTTATACCTCTTCTTCCCTGTCCAATCAGCAGGCTAGGAGAGGAGAAGGGACATTTTGGGAGCCTAGCCGCGTACGGGGCCCCGAAAAAAAAAATTTTTTTCTTTTTTCAAATTTTTAAACCTTTGTGACAAAAAGCGAGATCTGCACAAAACCCCCCCAAATGACCCCATTTTGGAAAGTAGACACCCCAAGCTATTTGTTGAGAGGCATGGTGAGTATTTTACAGCTCTCATTTGTTTTTGAAAATGAAGAAAGTAAAGAAAAAAAAAAAATTTTTTTCTTTTTTCAATTTTCAAAACTTTGTGACAAAAAGCGAGATCTGCAAAATACTCACAATACCTCTCAGCAAATAGCTTGGGGTGTCTACTTTCCAAAATGGGTCATTTTGGGGGGTTTTTGGGGTTCCGTACGAAGCTAGGCTCCCAAAAAGTCCCACACATGTGGTATCCCCGTACTCAGGAGAAGCAACAGAATGTATTTTGGGGTGTATTTCCACATATGCCCATGACATGTTTGAGCAATATATCATTTAGTGACAACTTTTTGTAAAAAAAATATATATATTTTTTTTTTTTTTCATTATTCAATCTCTTGGGACAAAAAAAAAAATATTTAATGGGCTCAACATTGCTCTCAGCAAATAGCTTGGGGTGTCTACTTTCCAAAATGGGGTCATTTGGGGGGGGTTTGAACTGTCCTGGCATTTTATGCACAACATTTAGAAGCCTATGTCACACGTCACCCACTCTTCTAACCACTTGTAGACAAAGCCCTTTCTGACACTTTTTGTTTACATGAAAAACATATTTTTTTTTTGCAAGAAAATTACGTTGAACCCCCAAACACTATATATATTGTTAAAGCAAAGGCCCTACAGATTAAAATGGTGGGTGTTGCATTTTTTTTTTTCCACACAGTATTTGCGCAGCGATTTTTCAAACGCATTTTTTGTGTGGAAAAAATACACTTTTTTTTTTTTAATGCACTAAAACACACTATATTGCTCAAATTTTTGATGAAATAAAAAATATGATCTTAGGCCGAGTACATGGATACCAAACACGACATGCTTTAAAATTGCGCACAAACACGCAGTGGCGACAAACTACATACATTTTTAAAAGCCTTTAAAAGCCTTTACATGATACCACATTAGATTCACGGAGGAGGTCTACTGCTAAAATTACTGCCCTCGATCTGACCTTCGCGGTGATACCTCACAT
Organism: Lithobates sylvaticus; assembly: GCA_028564925.1. NCBI lineage: Eukaryota > Metazoa > Chordata > Amphibia > Anura > Ranidae > Lithobates > Lithobates sylvaticus. Next base: position 317,790,437 of record CM053028.1, on the reverse strand, counting down.
GCATGGTGCAATTGCTGTTTACATATGACGCCAGACCAACGCTTGTGTACGCCTTTGCGCAAGAGAAGGGGGGGCAGGGGTGCTTTTTTTTTTTTTTTTTGGTTTTTTTTTTATTTATTTAGCTTTTTTATTTTATTTTTAAACTGTTCCTTCCATTTTTTTTTCTTTGTTATGATTTTTATTGTTATCTCAGGGAATGTAAATATCCCCTATGATAGCAATAGGCAGTGACAGGTACTCTTTTTTTGAAAAAATTGGGGTCTATTAGACCCTAGATCTTTCCTCTGCCCTCAAAGCATCTGACCACACCAAGATTGGTGTGATAAAATGCTTTCCCAATTTCCCAATGGCGCGGTTTATATCCGGGAGGGGGGACATTCCCTCCCACTGCTTGTAAAAGCAGTCTAGAGGCTAATTACCCGCTAGAATTGCTTTTACATGAAAGCCGATCACTGGCTGAAAAGAATGATACCAAGATGATACCTAAACCTGCAGGCATCATTCTGGTATAACCATTCAAAGTCCAGCAACATACTGGACATATATTGTAATCTTTTTTTTTTCATGCAGCCTCTTGGCTGAACGAAAAAAAGAGATTGATTGGTGGGTATGCCCACATTAGAATACCTCCCTTCATCCACCCACTAATGATGGGCATACATGCACCATTTATATATGCCGATGCATGGGGGCATCCTCCCGCAAAAGTTATGCCGTGTACACACGGTCGGAATTTCGACCGTATGTACGTGGCATTAGGAGCCAATCGCTCCCCCCCCCTGCTGCCCCCATGCTTCGGCATATATGCTCTTTTTTTTAACTGTGGTGGTGAAATCACCTCCTACAGCGTTGGAGTCGCGGCTTTATGTATCGTGAGAGAGAGAACAATAAAACGACAACTATTTTATTTTTTTTTATTTTTTTGAGATTCACAGGTAAAAAAGCTCCTGACTGAAGCGACTGAATCAAAACGCTACCACAAAAAAAATGTTAGCGATCGCAGGGATCAGGCCTGACTCTGCGAACGCTGCAGTTATGTGTGCTTAGTGTTTTGTAAGTGACAGTGATCGATCGATACTGCACTTGGGTGGGCTGGGCTGGGCGGAGGGGGAAAACGCAGGTGCTAGCAGGTATCTGGGCTGATCCCGCTAACAATGCGTTTTTTTTTGGAACCCTAAACTGCTGGGACGCTAGTATAGATCTGATCAGATCAGATATTGATCTGTTCAGATACTGTGCCACTAAGGGAGGTGTATGCTTTGTGCGTGGGTGTTTGCGGTACTGGCACTAACCTGGGGCGACGCAGACCTTATTTGACCCTAAAACCTAATTGATATCACCCGCCGGGCGATCAGGGGGTTAAACCGTTATTGGGTAATAAATGGCGGGTGCCCTGACAGTATAAAAAACAAGCTAACTAACCAGCGTCACCCGTAACAGTAATACAAAAAAAAACTGGTTACCTAGCGACACTAATGCAGCGATCAGAAAAACGATCGCTTAGTGACACTGGCAAAAGGGGGTGAAAGGGTTAACTAGGGGCAATCAGGGGGTTAAAACCTTTATTAGGTAATATATGGGGGTACCTGACGCTATATAAAAACCTGACGGGGAACCTAAATAACGAAATAACTAACTGGCTAACCAGCGTCACCAGTGACAGTTATACAGTGATCACTGGTGAAAGGGTTAACTCTAGGGGCAATCAGGGGGTTAAAACCTTTATTTAGGTTGTAATATGGGGGTACCTGACCTATAAACCTATTTATGAACCTATATAAACATGGCGGTTACCTATTAAAAAAAAAAAAAATGGTTACCTAGCGACACTAATGCAGCGATCAGAAAAACGATCGCTTAGTGACACTGGCAAAAGGGGGTGAAAGGGTTAACTAGGGGCAATCAGGGGGTTAAAACCTTTATTAGGTAATATATGGGGGTACCTGACGCTATATAAAAACCTGACGGGGAACCTAAATAACGAAATAACTAACTGGCTAACCAGCGTCACCAGTGACAGTTATACTGTGATCACTGGTGAAAGGGTTAACTCTAGGGGCAATCAGGGGGTTAAAACCTTTATTTAGGTTGTAATATGGGGGTACCTGACCTATAAACCTATTTATGAACCTATATAAACATGGCGGTTACCTAAAAAAAAAAAAAATGGTTACCTAGCGACAGCAGTGACACTAATACAGCGATCAGAAAAACGATCGCTTAGTGACACTGGCAAAAGGGGGTGAAAGGGTTACCTGGGGGGCAATCAAGGGGTTAAACCTTTATTAGGGGGGGGTGGGGGCTACCTTGGACCTAAAACTAACTGCCCTGACAGTTATTACAGTCACACTGACACTAAATGCAGTGATCAGTAAAAAAATGATCACTGCAATTAGTGACACTGTGACTGGGGGGGGAGGGGGTGATCTGGGGGGTGATCAGGGGGTGACAGGGGGGTGTTTTGTGTGCCTATGTGTACTGGTGTCAGTGTACTGTTTGTGCACTAACCTTTAGATGTTCACAGCTCGGCGTTCCGGTCACATAGACCGGCGCACCGAGCGTGACATCACTTCCTCTGCCTGTGTTTTGATTGACACAGACAGAGGAAGCATCTGATTCGCCAGGAGCGATCGCGAGGGGGTGGCCAGAAACCACTGGCCGTCCCCTCATCCCGGATCGCTCCTGAAGCGATCCCGACCGTCCCCGCCGGCCGGGGGGGGTCCGATCGGACCCCCCACAGGGGGCGGTCGGCAAGTGGTTATACAGTCTATAACAGTCTGAAAGAAGGTGATATCATCCATCTGACTGTGCTGTGTGGAAGAACTATGTAGATATTATAAATTGATGGACAGAGATACAAATGCATTGGTATTCCATTTGTGTTTTAGCTGTTTGCCTTGAGTTCAGCTTTAATGACATTGGAAATGTAATTCCACTACAGAGCAGACCTAAATTCATTGTGCAGAACAAAGCCTCAGTAACACATTTCTTGGTTTTAGGACCCACGACTTTCACACAATGGCCATTGGGCCTAAAATAGAGACTTGTTGAAGTAGGCCATAGCAATCAGTGGCTTTTTAACCCCTTTTTAAATCAAAACTTTAATAATTATATGGCAGATAGAACAGAAAAAAATGTACATTTCTTCCCTCCTGTTTCTATAGATGAGACCATATATTACTTTTTTTGAAGATACATGTACAACTGGAGAAATGCCTTGTGCCTATTGAATCTTTTGATTTGTATTGTTGCCACCAAAATTTTCTTTCTTTACATTTCTTTCTGGCTTTCATAAATTTCTTATGAAAAGGTTCTGCAGCTGAATTCTCTGTTTATAGTGACAAAAAGTGTTTTGATTAGTGTTTTTGCATTAAGTAAATACACATATAAATTTTAAATAATTTTTTTTTATTTTTTGTCTTTCAGTATGTAATGAAGTTTAGTTAGACTAGGTATTTATCAGTTAGTGATTCACTAACTTAGTGAAGCCATCAGAGGTTTGTTAGAGAACCTTAGTGAACAAACAGGATCATGAAGGCCAAGGAACACACCAGACAGGTCAGGGATAAGGTTGTCGAGAAGTTTAAAGCAGGGTTAGGTGGTCTCGGATGAGTTCAACGTGGCCGTGGTCCTGGAAGCAGCACGATTGGGGTCCTATGAGGCGCTACGGAACCTACTTTACCAGGGCCCCAGGGCTCCCTTTCCTCTTACTTCGGCAATGAGAGCGGTCTTACGGACATGGTCAGTGGCAAATTTGCTACGCCCCATGCCCTCTGCACACATTTCCCTGTATAGCCCTCTTTGGTTTAATCCAAAATTATCAGAATTCGGATCCATTCCTGACCCCGGTGTGGGCTGGCAGGGGCATCAAATATATAAATCATATTTGTCTTGAGGGCAAAATACAGACGTTTGACAGGTTAAAGCAACAATATAATTTACCTAACTCACACCTGTTTAGATTCCTCCAGCTTAGACATGCTTTCAATACTCAATTTGAAAATGCTCCTGTAGCCTTTTATACCTCAAATCTGGAGACTCTACTCAGAGATGAAGCTCTATCTAAGCCCTTATCCACCATATATAAAGCATTACTCCCTAATGTCCACACAGGACTGGAAAACCTTAGAGCAAAGTGGGAGGTAGATTTCCCTGCATTAGACACAGAAGATTGGGAAGAAATGTGGGAGTATCCATTTTCACAGTTAGTATCAGCCAGAGATAAATGAGTGCAATTTAAAATACTACATAAGGTATACTAAACGCCTGTACGTTTACATAGAATTTATCCATCTGTCTCCGCCTCCTGCTGGAGATGCAGCTCACCCTCAGCGGATTTCATTCACATTTTCTGGAATTGTCCTAAGATTGAAATTTTTTGGGTTGAGATAACCAAATTTATTTTGACTGTCACCACCATTCCTGTGCCATTGTCCGTAGAGATCTGTCTGCTGGGACTAGTTGAACCACTGGCCCCAAGCCGGGCAATCATAACCCTGCTGGGATTATTACTATACTATGCCCGTAAATCTATAGTACTCAGATGGAAGGCCCCAGCAGCACCTACAATAAATTTATGGAAGAGGTTAGTGAGTACGGCTCTACCACTATATAAAGCTACTTACCTGTCACGTGGTTGTGGAAAACAAATTCACAAAATGTGGGATATTTGGACTGAATCCCAGTCCACTAATGCAGATTCAAGCGATGATTAGTATCACTCTATTAAGTGTTAAATACCAGGAATAGCATCCCTGATCTCATAAAGGTTCCTAGGTTTCTGAGTCAATATTCTGTGGAGAGGAGGGGGAGTCAGAGTAAGATGGTGTATGGCTATTGGACACTTCATCCTATGATTAACTACTGAAAGCTTTGCAGGGTATAGGTGGAATTAAAAGATTGTTTGGCACATGCTACATAGGTGGTTGAGCATACAGTAGTTTTATTAGATTGTTTAATTTTATTTATTTTTTCTCTCTTTTTCATGTTAGTTTAGTTTATAGTAGTGCTTGAGCCTGGGTCTGCCCAATAAGCTGTTTTGTTCTATATTTACCTGAAATTTCAATAAAAAACAACTTTAAAAAAAAAGCAGGGTTAGGTTATAAAAATATCTCAAGCTTTGACAATCTCACGAAGCACTGATCAATCCATCATCTGAAAATGGAAAGAGTATGGAACAACTGCAAACCTACCAAGACATGGCCATCCACCTAAAGTGACTAAAATCCCAATAAAATACATTTACATTTTGGTTGTAACATGACACAATGTGGAAAATTTCAAGGGGTATGAATACTTTTTCAAGGCACTGTAAGTGACCTGGAAGACAAACTGCCAACAATATTTACTAAGACCCGATCCAAAGCCCAGCTGATGAAAGCTAATTCCTTAAGAGTTGAGGATCTTGAAAGCAGACTACACCAAACTAATATTCATATTGTGGGCCTCCCAGATCACGTAGTAGGGAAATGATTTCACTGTTTTGTAAAGTCACTGACAGAGCTATTCAGCAGAGAGGCCTTTACCCTGCTATTTGCAGTGAAGAGAGCCCACAGAACTCCTACTTGCTCATAACCACCAGGACATCCACCCAAGTCAATTTTGGTCCATCTCTTAAACTACAGAGATAGAGATATGGCCCTCTGCTTAGCCAGAGAGTGCTCTAACATCCAGTTCAATGGTGTGAAGGTATCCTTTTTACTTGTTTTTCATCTGATATACAACGTAAAAGGGCTAGGTTTCTTGATGTTAAAAACTGCTTACAAAGGTCACATCTAAAATACGCAATGTTATATCTGGCCCATCTGCGAGTTTACAAATACATTACACCCTGTTCAAACTATATACCATGGGTCTACTGCAGGATCCTACCTGCAGTAGATAACACAGGGACCATGGTGACCTTATACATACATTCTGGTGTATGCTCCTAAACTAAGACATGGTTTGGCAACATCTTATCTGCTTGAGCACAATTTTTGCAATTGTAATTTCACTATGTAGTGTATTCCTGTGTATTGTACAATCGCATTCTGTTTTATATAATTTAGCATTTTATAAACATATAATACAACATACTGTATCAAAACAATGTCAGTTTATAATTCATATATCAGTAAAAAGCAAATCAATTTTTCTCCAATAAAAGACATGTTAAAATGTTGTAAATGGATATGTGAAATATGTGAACAAAAATTGAATAATTTTATTTAACCACTTCAGCCCCAGAAGATTTGGCTGCTCAATGACCAGGCCATTTTTTGCGATACGGCACTGCATTGCTATAACTGATAATTGCGTGGTCGTACGACACTGTACCCAAACAAAATTGATGTACTTTTTTCCCCACAAATAGAGCTTTCTTTTGGTGGTTTATATTTTATTTTCCTTGCATGTCCCCCTCAGATTTACAGCGACTGCACTTCCAAGTGCACTTTCAGTGCAATTTCAAGTGCACTTTGCACTTGTAGTTTTCACTTGTAGTGCAAAGTGGAGTTTCCTTTAGTAAATAACCCTGATACCTTTTACTTTTTGCTACAATAATATCCCACTTTTTTTGCAAAAAAAATATTATTTTTCCTCAGTTTAGGCCAATATGTATTGTTCTACATATTGTTGGTGAAAAAAAAATCGCAATAAGCTTATATTGTTTGGTTTTCGCAAAAGTTATAGCATCTACAAAATAGGGGATAGATTTATGGCATTTTTATTATTTATTTTTTTACTAGTAATGGCGGCGATCTGCGATTTGTATTGGGACTGTGATATTGCGGCGGACAAATTGGACACTTTTGACACATTTTTTGACCATTGGCAATTATACAGCAATCAGTGCTATAAAAATGCACTGATTACTGTAAAAATGTCACTGGTAGGGTAGGGGTTAACACTAGGGGGCTATCAAGGGGTTAACTGTGCTCTAACTGAAGGGGGATGGAACTTACTAGGGGAAGAGATAGATCAGTGTTCATACTTTGTATAAACACACGATCAGTGTCTTCTCCCCTGAAAGTAAACACACAGATCCCGTTTCCCGCTCTGTCACGAGCGATCGTCGGTGCACGGCGTCATCGTGCTCTCCAGGCACTCGCATCAGCTTCGGCGGCGTGCACGCGCCTCTAGTGGCCACAATGGGAAGCGACATAAGGTAATGTCAATTTGCCCAGCCGAGCCAACCTGCTGCAGTAGAACTGCGGCTGCTGGTCGGCAAGTGGTTAATAAAAAAAAAATGTAAGGGTGTGTTGTTTGAAGTCGCAACTTAGAATTGGTTGTATTTAAAACTAAATTTCATGCAGGTGTTAAAAAAAAACAACAAACACAAAATAAAGGCAGTTATGTGATCATTAAATAAAATGTATTTTAAAATCTATAAAGTGTAATCAATTGAATTCCCTTGATATTAGCCTCATGTAATCCCTTGTACTAGAATTGGAAGAGGCAAAGCGAGCAAAGGGAAATGGTTTATTAGACTGTTACTGCTTCTTCGTTTGCTGTAATGATGAAAGGAACAGTGGTAGAGAGCTGATAAGGAGAGTATAAGGGTGGTATTTTCTCTAGAGCTTAGTTAATGAAGTGATGCTTTGCAAACCTCCATCACCTGACCATGTGCAAAAATGCATTTTTTTTTTCTTCCTTGCACGTGATTAGGTAGTCTTTACAAACCCAGATAGCATGCAAATTAGCTGCAAGTTTGAAAATGACTTGCTAAGCTATTGCTAGACTTGCCAGGCTTCACAAGTTTGTTGCAGAACTGTTGTGTTGCACAATTGTAGACTACCATCATCTGACCATGTGCAAAAATGCAGTTTTTATTCCTTGCACGTGATTGGGTAGTCGTAAAAACCCAGATAGCAAGCAATTGAGCTGTAAATTTGAAAATGACTTGCTACGCTATTGCTAGACTTGCCAGGCTTCACAAGTTTGTTGCACAAATGTAGCAAGTCCGCATGGCATGACATTCTGCAAGTCTGCTGCAAGTTCTGGTTCAGTTATGTTGTGCAATAGTCATCCCACCACAGCGGTCATTGACTGAAATCGGAAAACGGTCAACTAGAACTTCAAGTGCTCTGCCAGTGAAAATATGCAGCAAGTTAACCTGACTTACAATTCAACACTGCCACAAATTCTTGGCAAGTTATCCTTGCTATCTGGGAAGTGACATTTCACCACATTTACTGAACTTCCATGCATTGTGCAACTTGCCTTGTAAAGTGAATAGCCTATTTATCTCTAGTAAATCAACCTCGATGTTACATTGTCCTGCATGGGCAAAGTAACAGTGGGGTTGATTTACTAAAGGCAAATCCACTCTGCACTTGGAAGTGCATTCGCTGTAGATCTGAGGGGGAGATCTGAAATGAGGGGAAGCTCTGCTGATTTTATCATCTAATCATGTACAAGCAAAAATGCTGTTTTTCATTTTCTTTGCATGTTCCCCTCAAACCTACAGCGACTGCACTTCCAAGTGCACTTGTAGTGCAAAGTGGATTTGCCTTTAGTATATACAGTGTCACTTTAATTTTACCTTTATGCTCACAAATGTCTATCTGATATCATTAGTACACCCTGAGACAAAACATTTCTAGTTTGGATAGTGTGGGGTGAAGGGTTAGAAGCCTTGCCAGGTTTATTAGTGCTGTCTGGGTCCCTATTAATAAGATTTCCACTCTCTTTCTGTCCCTGTCACTACAGAGGTTTTTATTACGGTCTGTGTCCCTGTGCTTTTATTGTCCTTTTTGCTGTTGTAAATCATTTCTTCATAAAACATAAAACATTTCTTCATTAGACCCTCTGGAGAAAAAAATGTGCGTGCGCTGTACCACATGCCCACCAGTTCAATGGTGGATGGCAGTACTGGCCAGACCAGCATAGGCCATGGCCCTTGAACAAGGTCACCTACTGTTCTGAGGTCTGAAGTGGGGGCTATAGGTTGTATTTGGAGAGTATAGAAACAATTGGATTTGGATTTTGTAGGTATAATTCTAATTTAAAGTAAACCTGTTTTGGCCCCCTATGATCTGGTGGTCAGATTACCATTAGGAGTTGTTTCTATTCTTCAATATTCCCAATCAGCATACTTCTTTCTAGTCGGAGTCAGAAAATATTGAAAACAATGGTGAGGAATTTCCTTAAGGGGTTTAACTTAGCTGCTTTGTACACCAATGACAATATAGGCAAGACATGTTTGAAAGTAGGAAAGATGAAAGAATACTACATCCACATTACTTGTTAACACGGGCAAGTTATGGTATTTATAATTATTTCCACCTTGAAGATAGTTTTTTTGCATTTTCAAGGAGACAGGGGAAATTGAATTGTAAGGTATATAGCAATTGTTTCTTATACACAGAAGCAAAGATCACTTCTTGTTATCATAGCGTTAAAGGGATTCTTGTAGAAGTAGAATAGAGTCCATTGTAACACAAAGATGCAGGAGCCATTGTTATAAAAAGGAACATATAATATGATTTTCCTAATCTCTTTGGCTATGCAATCATTTTATTTGCCTGAGGCTGTGTAAGATACTGTGTTATTGATTTTCTGTCGAATCACATTAATGAGCACAATAATTCCTGTTATATGCGCACCATCTAATATAAAGTTGTACTAAGATTAGCGTGCTCTCCTACATTCTCCCCTATTGAACAGGAATTTCTTTATATTATGTTTCACAACAATCATACTTAATGCAGTAGTTCTGGATAAAAGGTAAAGAATTAAGTCCATCCTAATGGATTGTTGTACCATATGCGTAATGCAATAGGATAATGACATACCTGTTTATTGTCTAAGGGGTTTACAATGCTGAAGTAAAGGGTTGGATGTCCACCAGGGTCTCTGCGTACATGGTCAAAAAGAAAAACTATCCTTGCAGTGGGACTCTCCCACAAGGGTTAAATTCACATTAACTGTAGGGAACAAGGAATAAGGTCAAATACTCACCTTACTCCTCTCTCCAGCAGAATCCCACCATCTGTGAGACCAGTTACTTGAAAACTGTTATATAAGGCCCTCCTGGCTGTGGCTGCACAATTACGCCATCACGTACAAAGCAGGGCTAATAGCCCTGCATTGTATATGACAACAGTGATGTGACCACAAGCTGAAACAGGAGAAAGTGTGCAGCGAGGTGTAAAATAAGTATTGTATCCCTTTCTTCTCATCCCCTAGAGTTATAATGAGCATTTAATACTTTTAGGGTGGAGGGTCTCACTGCGAAAGTAGTGTTTTGTAATAGTTTGTCTTAAAGTGGTTGTTATCCCTCCCCAAAAAAATCATGCTCCTGTCCTGCCTTAAAGAAGCACGAGCTATAGTATAGTGCTTTTGCCTAGTCCATTGCCCCTTTGTATCTCCTACAGCACCTGGTTCATTCTGCCTGGTCCTGACTTCCCCTTTGTGAGCTGACCCATGTTTATCGTGGCTGCTGAGCCATGAGATCGTGGTTAGGATATGTGCCACCATCATCTAGCTTCTCTCCTGTGCGTCTGTGTGTCTCTGCAGCTCCCCTCTCCCCTTACCTAAAACAGAAGGGGAATCTCGGCCCCTGCCACTTGGCTCTCTTAGATCAGGATACAGAGCAGAGAGTGGAGGTGACAACAAATGAGCACAAAAAAAAAAAAAAGACATTTAGGATTGAAAAAAAAAAAAAACACACTGCACTGTAATTTTAGCCATTTGAGTTTACAACCACTTTAAATCTCTTTTACAGCTTGTTAACAATTTTAGTCCCAGAGCATTTTCTTTGTTTCAGGGATGCCTTTTAGCATTTGTAATCTACCTAAATGTATTATACATATTTTTTTTAGGACAGATAGAGTTTTTATTCTGCATGACTTTAAGGAAATAAATGGTAAAAAAAATAGTAAAAATATATAAAAAATAAAATGAGAAATAAAAATGGATTTTCCTGTAATTCTTCTAAATGCAGTTTATGCAGTGGCTGAACTACCAGAGTCGCAGCAGTCACACTTGCGACTGGGCCCTGGCGTTCTGCCACAGTGGGGAGGCCCCAAGACCCAGCATCTCCCCCTGCACCTCTGGCTGGCAGCTAACTATACAGTCGAGGGGGACGGGAGGGGGCGATCGGAAGCTCTGTGATGTCCGTGGGATGTCCCATTCAGAATACTGGCTAGCAGTTGAGTGTCGGTGTATACAGTGGAGAGAGGAGGCGCCTCTGACCATGGCATGTATCGGCAAAGTGTACAAGCAGAGCATCTCACTTGTGCACTGAATATGGTACCTGCCTGGGTCAGAGGCCCCTCACCTCTCCACTCTATACACTGACACTCGGGAAGTGAACTACTAGCCAGTATTCTGAATGGGACATCCCACAGACATCACAGGGAAGCAGTATGAACAAGGGCTGCTGCTTCTTATATCTAGGCTTCTCCTGTAAGGCAAGTCCGGAACCTGAGCATGCTTGTGTCTTACTATAAAAAAAGCCCACCTGTCACACTGCCCCCCACCTGTCAAACTGCCCCACCACCGGTCACAATGTCCCCCCACCTGCCACACTGCCCCCCACATGTCACACTGCCCCCCACCTGTCACACTGCCCCCCACCTGTCACACTGCCCCCCACCTGTCACACTGCCCCCCACCTATCACACTACCCCCCACCTGCCACACTGCCCCCACCTATCACACTGCCCCCCACCTATTAGACTGCCCCCCTCTTATCACACCCTCACCTGTTATACTGCCCCACTTATGACACTGCCCCCCACCTGTCACACTGCCCACCTACCTGTCACACTGCCCTCCCACCTGTCAGACTCCCACCCACCTGTCACACTACCCCACCACCTGTCACACTGCCCCGTCACTTGTCACACTGCCCTCCCACCTGTCACACTGCCCCCACCTGTCACACTGCCCCTGACCTGCCACACTGCCCCCTCTTATCACACTGCTCCCCCCACCTGCCACACAGCCCCTCTTTTATCACAATGCCCATGTCATAATGTCCCCTGTCACACTGCCCCACACCTGTCACATTGCCCCCCACCTGTCACATTGCCCCCCACCTGTCACACTGTCCCGTGTCATACGGCCTCCTTGTCACAATAGCCCCTGTCATACTGCCCACCTCCTGTAACATTGTCCCCCATCATTCTGCCCCCTCATCACACTGCCCCCTTCTGTCATATTTACCCCTCTCCTGTCACACTACCCCCGTCATACTGCCCCCCTCTTGTTACACAGCCCCCTCCTTTTACGCTGCTCCCTCGTTACACTGCCCCCTTCTTATCACACTGCTTCCCTCTTATGACACTTTCCTCCACTCCTGTCATACTTCCTAGGTACCCTTTTTCTGTCACACTGCCCCCCTCTTGTCCCAATATCCCCCTGTCACACTGCCCTCCCCATTGTGTTTACTTATGTGAGCTGCTTGCACATTAAACACAGATGTCATGATGATGTCATTGTCGTGCCTAGGGATTAATCAGAGGATGGAATTTATTTATTTTTTAGGATATACTGTGTGTATGTGTATGTATATATATGTATATATATATATATATATATATATATATAATTGGTCACCGGAGACCAGATCTAGACCCCTCAACCCTCAATGCAGCTAAACAGCAAACAATCTTATCTAATAGTAATCTATTACTGACGGAAATCAGCCAGCAATAGATCCCTTTAGAAGTGTTCGATTGCTGTAAGAAGTGGCCAGTACTGAGAGTAAGTGTCTGTACTACACTCACAATCTAAACACAACATGGACATGCTGTGTTTACATTTGCTTCTAAAGCAAGCTCCCATTAAGTGTTCTGTAGAAGCATAAGAAGCACAGTAGCTGATCGTTTCAACTTTTGGGCACTGGCCAACAGCTGAGGTCCTGCGGAGTTTCAAGCTCTTGTACCCACAGGAATGAATAACTCTATCCCAGATTCATTTTAAAATTGCAGCTGGGATTCAATTGATTAGGAATATGTACTGTACATGGTTTAACCCTTTCACTGCCAGGCCATGTGCTCCATTTTGTACACTCATGTGGTCAGACCATTTTGGCAATTTTTCCTTTGCTTTATTATTTTTCACTTATAGCTTTCAGAGTTTGTAAAAGACCCACCAAAACATATATTTTCTGAAAGTACATGATCAGTAGAAAAAAAAGAAGTTGCTACTGATTTTTTAGACCCTGCGATATTTGCGCAAATGTTTATCAAACCAATATATTTGCAAAAAATACACTAAAACCATTATTAGCAGATACAAACACAGAAAATTTGACAAAATTCCTACTAAATATAAAAGCCTAACCTGTATTGAGTTAATAAATAATAAATATTTGTAACTTATAGATAGGGTTCACACTATCGCAATCTCAGAGATTGCATGTGATTCGCACACGCACTGCAGATGCCGATCACATGCAATCTCTGAGCAATGCAAGTTCAGCCATACAGTTGTATGGCTAAACTTGCATTGGACTCGCACAGAAAATAGTGCAGGGACTTGTTTTTCCCCAAACTAGAATTGGAAATGTGATCCGATTCCTGTGCACAAGGCAGTGTGAAAAGCCTTAGGGAGAGGAGCGATGCGGGAACCGGCGCTGTAATCTCGCTGGTTTTTGCATCGCACTAATGTGAACACAGGGTTAAATTGCGCCTTTTTGCGAAATGGTGAAAATTGAACAGACGCAAAAGTGTAAAAAAACACATTTCTCAAAAAATCGAAAGGTTTTAATTTTTCCCTTACAGCTTTCAGAATTTGTGAAAGACCCCAAAACCATATATTTTCTGAAAGCATATGACATCTAGAATAAAAAGAAAGTGCTACTGATTTTTTTTAGACCCCGCAGTATTTACACAGTTTATTAAACCAATATGTTCTCAAAAAATACACCAAAATCATTATTGGCAGATAAAAACACAGCTAATTTTTACAAATTTCCAGCTAAATCCCTACTAAATATAAACACTTAACCTGTATGGAGTTAATAAATAACAAATATTTGTAAATTTTAAATTGTGCCTTTTTGCAAAATGGTGAAAATCTGAAGGTTTTAATTTTTTTCCTTACAGTATTTAGAATTTGTGAAAGAGCCCCCAAAACATATATTTTCTGAAAGCATAGGAACAGTAGAATAAAAAGAAGGTGCAATTGATTTTTAAGGCCCCATGATATTTGAGCAAATGTTTACCAAAGCAATATTTGCGCTAAAAAAAAAATTCTAAAAATACACAAAATCATTATTAGCAGATACAAACACAGCACGTTTTACAAAATTCCTGCTAAATTCCTACTAAATATAAAAGCTTAACCTGTATTGAGTTAGTAAATAACAAATATTTTTACATTTTAAATTGCAACTTTTTGAGAAATAGTGAAAATCAGAGGTACGCAAAAGTTTTAGAAAATCTGGAGGTTTTCCTTTTTCACTTACAGCTTTCAGAATTTGTAAAAGACCCCCCAAACCATACATTTTCTGAAAGCACATAGCCAGTAGAATAAAAATAAGGTGCTACTGATTTTTAAGGCAGCACGCTATTTGCGCAAATGTTTATCAAAACAATATTTTTGCTAAAAATACACTAAAATCATTAATAGTGCACATAAACACAACATAACTAACAAAATTCCTGCTTAATTGCTACTAAAGAATCATTCACAGCTGGCATACTAAAGTGTATGTCCATGAAAGGCCATATTTACCCACACAGGAATGCACAGGTGTTCCATGCATTCCCTTACAGGCAGTCCCATTTATGTCAATTGGGATGCAATGACTGCACAGGCATATCTGTTGTTCCCAATCTGACATCTGTGTGGGTCCCCGAACACAGACAGTGTGAGCTCAGGGGCATGCATGTGGACCTACATGGATGTAAAATTGGGAGCAATGGCTCTGTTCGTGTAGGTGCTACATCCCAAATGAAATCAATGAGACTGCCTGCACAGAGATGCTCGGAACACCTGTGCATCCCTATAAAGGTATGCTGTGTATGCCCTGTGTGAACAAGGCCTTAGGCCCCTTTCACACAAGCACACCGAGCAGATATGCCTGTTTGTTTTTTAGGCGGGCCCAATTGGACCACCCATTGTTCTCTATGGCGAGGCTGATGTAAATTGACATGCGTCTGTTTACACTCGCCTGCATCCGATCAAGTCCAGTCCTCTAAAAACAGAGGGATGATGATCCCATTCCCCATCCACCTAGCAAATCGTATTGGATGGTATCCGATGGAACTGGACAGGCGGTCCGTTTCCATCTGACTGCCCCATAGAGAATAGCGAGCTGTGTCTGTGTCTGTGTCCGCTCTTCATCATCAGCTGACCTGTCATCCGCCTGCTCAGCAGGGATCAGCAGACAGATCTCCCGCTGAGCAGGCAAATCTGCTTGACAGAGTACATTCCTTGTGAAAGGGGTCTTACCAGGAGCAGCCGGTCCATTAGGAGTGCTGGGGCGCCGCCCCCCTGCAGGGATCCGGAGGTTTGTTTTCAAGCCACATGATTAGAGCCTGAGGCTCTAATTGGCTTGAAAAAGGTTGGGCTTGTGGCGCAGAGCCTTGCACCCCAAACTCACCCACTGGGGACAATAGCGAATTCATATTCGCTATTGTATTCCGGCTTCTCCTCCTGGCCAATCAGGATGGATAGGGTTGGCCGGGAGGAAAAGTTGAAGAAGCCATAGAGGGGTGAGTGGGGGGGCATCACCGTAGAAGGGTGAGTGCGGGCAGACCTGGTGGGTCTTACTATGTTTGTGTTTAAGCTGTGGCTGACAGTCTACATCTCTCTGCTTACGGAGCTGTGGGAACCGAGCGATCGGCAGTGTTTGATTGCTCGGTTGTCAGTGTTAGAGGTGCCGGGGGACCGATGCTGCATCCACCTAGGTAAGTATGATACTAAAAAATAAAAACAAGAAACCCATACATCTCTTTTAATGCTCTATATTTGCAACGTTCCCTAACTAGCATGCAGTGAATCAAACTTTGCCTGGTTTGCTCCTCACTACCCTTCATCATAGTTCCTCCCCTAAATACACTTGAAGTTTCTCTATGGTTAGGAAGATGCTGTTTGCTTGGAATATGAGGAGTTAACATACTTGGTAGGTAATTATTTTAGACCAATGGGGTTGCAGCAGGACATAATTGTCATGTAATAGAGGGGTTGTAGAATGCCTAGCTGCCTTGAAATTGCTACAGACCCTGTCTTTATGCCATTGAACAGTATACTATAAACCACTTTGAAAAGGCTAATTATACAGACAAATAATTGTTGAATGAAGAATACATCAATTACAGACATGCATAATAGTAGGTGAAATACGGATGTTTTCTATTTATTTAGCAAAAAACCTTTTATGTTTGACCATTTGGATATAGCACAGTAGGAATAATAAGCAGTCCTCAGACCTGTGGAAGTAACATTCTCATGACATTTATACAGACATTGATAATATCGTGTTCAGTGCACTGACATAAATAGCATGCTGTTCCTACTGTTTTTCAGAAAACAAGTCTTTTCCAGACATATGCTTTCATCTTCAGGGTGAAATGTTTTCTTGTCTTACTAATATATTCTTTTCTTGCATTTTCTTCACAATGTTCTAATTCAGAGATTGCCTTATTTTTTTATCAGCTGTTTAACTAGTTCAGTTCACACTTCTGTATACCCCCATATGGACCAGAGCGGTTTTTGCATTTTATTTGGCAATAACATTGACACTACTTAATAAAACAAGGTAATGCATATAGTTGTTGATTTACTAAAACTAGAGAGTGCAAAATTTGGTGCAGCTCTGCATAGTAACCAATCAGCTTCCAGGTTTTTTGCCAAAGCTTAAGTTAGACCGCGGCAGGTTGGTGCAAACTGCGGGAGGTGTATGGCTGCTTTAAGAGCTATAGGGGGTGTGACGCCGATGTGTGTGGCCGACGGCCACAATGTCTGCTGGTGACCTGCGATCGTTCCTCAGAGAGCCAGAACGGGGACCTGTCAACGTAAACAGACAGATCCCATTCTGTCAGGGAAGTAGAAAGAGATCTGATGTTCCTAGTGATCAGGAACAGCGATCTCTCTCTACTCCCTGTCAGTCCACTCCCCCACAGTTAGAAACACCGCCCTAGGGAACACTTAACCCATTGATTGCACCCTAGTGTTGTTAACCCCTTCCCTGCCAGTGACATTTATACAGTAATCTGTGGCTATTTATAGCACTAATCGCTGTATAAATTTCAATGGTCCCAAAAAAAGTGTCAAGAGTGTCCGATCTGTCAGCCGCAATGCCGCAGTCCCGCTAAAAATTTCTGATCACCAGCATTACTAGTGAAAAAAAAAATTATAATAAAAATACTATAACTCTATTCCCTATTTTGAAGACGCTATAACTTTTGCGCCAACCAATCAATATACGCTTATTACGATTTTTTTTTTTACCAAAAATATGTAGAAGAGTACACATTGGCCTAAACTGATGAAGAAATATATTTTTTTTTTTTTTTTTGGGGGGATATTTATTATAGCAAAAAGTAAAAAATATAGTAATTTTTTTTCAAAAGTTACACATTTTTTTGTTTATAGCGCAAAAAAATTAAAACCGCAGAGGTGATCAAATACCACCAAAAGACAGCTCTATTTGTGGGGAAAAAAGGACATAAATTTGGTTTGTGTACAACATTGCATGACCGCGCAATTGTCAGTTAAAGCGACGCAATGCCATATTGCAAAACATGGCCTGGTCAGGAAGTGGGTAAATTCTCCCGGGCTGACGTGGTTAAGTGGCAATTGCTTGGTTATGCCATACTGTACCCAAATTTAATTTATATAATTTATTTTCACACAAATAAAGCTTTCTTTTGGTGGTATTTGATCACCACTGGGATTTTTATTGTTTGTGCTATAAATGAAAAAAAAAAAGAAATTTTGAAAAAAAACTATTTCTCATTTCTATTTTAAAAATATCCAATAAAATAAATAAAATAACAAATACATAATAATCAAGTAAATTTAGGCGAAAATTTATTCTTCTATATTTCTTTGGTAAAACAAAATCCCAACAAGTGTACAATAATTTGGTTGTGTGAAAGTTATAGCATCTACAAATTATGGTATATACTGTATACTGGAATTTGTGCAGTTTTTTTTACTTTCTAACCGTCTATCACATTTCTTCAGGTGCTAAAATGCCAGGGCAGTACAAACACCCCCAAATGACTCCTCTTTGGAAAGTAGACACCCCAAGATATTTGCAGATCTGTTGAATGCATGGAAGATTTTATTTTTTGCCACAAGTTTTTATTCAATCTAATGAGATATTTATTGCATATGCCATGGGTATATGTAGAATTACACCCCAAAACACATCTGGCTACCTCTTCAGAGTATGGAGATACCACATGTGAGAGACTTTTTGGCAGCCACGTACAGGAGCCCCAAATCCAATGACCACCTTCTGGCTTTCAAAGGGCTTTATTTCTTTATTTCACATCCTGACTACCTACCTGGATATTGCCAGGATAGTACAAACCCCTCCAAAGCATATACAGTACAGGCTGAGTAGATGGGTTTGGTGGAGCTGGCTCTAATGGATAACTGAAGGACAGCCAGTGTTGCTGACCAACATAATTGAAACATAGCATTAAATCTCCATTGCAGCTCTCACACATAAACCTGTAAAGCTAAAGATGGCCATTTGAACCTCCATTTTTGCTTTGGGTTTGACCAATATTATGGTACAGTTTTCGAAGAAATGTAGCATCTGGATTTGCTGGTACAGAAAATGGATCCATTGAGTCAGCCCTCCTCACTTCCCTCATGTCCTCCATGAACAACATCATTACTGAATCCAATCCTGAGAGGTTCTGGGACTGGTGGTTCAAACAGGACTAATCTGTAGAGTATGAAATTATTTATTTACTCCTTTTGAGTGCTTTTATCTGGTGAAGTGATTCCTTGACTGACCCCATATCAGTAACCATATTGGAGGAGGTATATTGAGGCAGGAATAAATACCTGAATGACTTATGAGATCCCTTAAAGGGGAAAACGTGCAGTCACCTATTGCAGGTCTGGGTGCTAAGTTGAGCGGAGAGAGTGTTTGGTGGTGGAATTCACCAAGAGTGATCACACAGGTGAAGAATCAATCAAGATATACTGTATTTATGATATATATTAGTAATACATTGGACTTATAACATAGTGTTAGTGGAACCCTCTCATATGCACAGTGGACATTTGCATAGATTGTTTAGTGCACATATATATATATATATATATATATATATATATATATATATATGGCCAAATATTGATATTTTGATTGTGTTATAAATGCAAGTGTTAGTAAAAACAGTGCTGTGCTCAAACACAACAATAAATAAAATCAACTAAAACTAAGTCACAAAACATGAATATATCAAGTGAATAAATGGTTACTGTCCCTTTAAATGACATGGGACAATAATGTGAGAATAGTATATGTACAAAAGCAAAACAAATAAAATAATTTAGTGTTAGCTGCTGTTTTCTTTACTTTTTCTGCTAAGCGCTGACTTTACATTTTTCATCTAAATGCAAGTGCTGGCAGGTATCGGGGCTGATCCTGCTAACACTGCATTTTTGGGGACACTGTACTAATAGAGACACTAGCATAGTTCTGTTTGTGATCAATACATTGATCCCTACAAACACTACACTGACAATGGTGGTGATCAGCGACCTGTAGCATGAGTTTGATAGTGTGCGGGCAATCTAACTCTGGCTGACCCTGGCTGGGAGGAACACTAACTGACCCTGACACTATCTGATGCCGCTAGTGACAATAATACAGTGATCAGTGAATAATACAAATGGCACTGTCTGGGTGACAGGGGTAATCAAAGGGTTAATGAGGGCAGTCAAGGAGTTAAATGTGCCTATCTAACGTGTTTGTGTAAAGTGTGCTGCTTTTACTCACTTTGTGGTGTTGTCTCTTCTCTTACTGGACAGAAAAGGGTCCAGAGAGAAAAGAACCAGCTAGGTCCAGTGCCTGTATTTACTAACAAAGGCACAGGACTGCTTTCTCATTTGCTGCAGGCAGTCAGCAGGTTCCCAGACAAATGTATTGGTTGAGATCCGCTGACAAATTGCTCCTGCAGCAAATGATGGTGGGGTCAGCAGGAGCGTGTGCACATTCGTGCTGAAGACACGGAAGTAGGTCGCAACGTACAGCTACATCGCTTTCCCAGGCAGGTTGTCCACAGTACATTGCAAGCGGGCAGTCCACAAGTGGTTAATTCACTCAATAGATAAAAACACAGTTTTCCTAAAATAATCAGTGGGTAAAAAAAAACAATACATTATATTCTACATTTTATGCTGTTGAAAATGACACTCCTGTAAATTTACGATTCTGGCACAAGGAAATATACTAACAAAGTGTAGCACTAAAAATCTAATAAAATACATGATAAATATTTACACATATAGTAATAAGTGTACACAAATGACACAATTTGTGTGTATAAGAAGTCCTGTGAATAAACCAATTCCAAAAAATAAGAATTTAAAAATCATAAAAATAAATTCAAGTCCATAGTCAATAATAGAGCATGCCAAGAAATATGACAGACTATAAAATCTTCTTATTCCAATGTGTGAAACACCAACCTATGTTTAAAGAATTTGTGTGCCAAGAGATTCCAACCAATAAGAGAAAGACACACAGTGTGAAAATGTACACTGCAGCTCCTTACCAGATTGCAATGGCCTCTGTGCAAGACAGATAGGTCTAACGGCACTTTAGCAAGGTAAATGAACCACATCCAACCTCTAACATCCTCCAGCAGGTAAATGCAAGTCTGTATCTCCCAATTTGCTCAAAAGACAACATGTAAAAGACACTACCATAGTGTAAAACCACTTTCTCGCTACTGTCTGCAAAATCCAGAAATATGAATATCAGGGTCTCAATTCTTAAGCAAGACCTAGGTCTCAGATAGAGTTGTGGGCTCCAGCAGAGTTGAACTTCACTTATACCAGGCTATAAGTAGTATATAGTCTGTCAAATTTCTAGGCATGCTCTATTATTCACTGTGGACTTGGATTGATTTTTCTGAATTTAAATGTCTTATTTTTTGCAATTGGTTTATTCACAGGGCTTCTTATATGCACATATTTTGTCATGTGTGTACACGTATTACTATGTGTTATTATTTATCATGCATGTTACTTGATTTTTTTAAGATGTGCTTTGTTATTATAAAAAGCTTTGAGGGGTTACGTATCCAAACTCTTTGTGCTGGCAATGTTTTTTCCTGCTTTTTTATGTGGCACAAAGAAATGCAAAGTTAATTACAAATTAATTAAATGCTTTTTCCCCCCAAGTCTATGCTTTTTTTTAAGGCGACACTAAAAATTTTTTAAACAAATGGTCAAATAAAATTAAATAAAACCAAAAAAGCAAGAAAATAATTGCAAATGGGGTTTAGGAGTTAATTAGGGCTTCTCAACCTCAGTCCTCAAGTACACCCAATAGGCCATGTTTTCAGGTTTTCCTTTATCTTGCACAGGTGCTTTAACCACTTGCTGACCGCTGCACGCCAATATACGTTGGCACAATGGCAGCGGTGGGCAAATGGGCGTACCTGTATGTCCCCTTTAATTGGCGTTAGTGGGCCTGAGCACATGCTCCCGCCGCATACAGCGTGACCGTGCCCGCAGGACTGGTGGTCTCGATGTCCGCCGGTCTCCCGGTGATCGTGTCACGGAGCCGCTGAACGGGGAAGTGTAAACAAGGCATTTCCCCGTTCTGCCTTGTG
The DNA here is from genome assembly GCA_028564925.1 of Lithobates sylvaticus. Taxonomy (NCBI): domain Eukaryota; kingdom Metazoa; phylum Chordata; class Amphibia; order Anura; family Ranidae; genus Lithobates; species Lithobates sylvaticus. The sequence continues at coordinate 317,768,685 of CM053028.1, read as the reverse complement.
ACATGACAGAGATCACTGCTTCCTGTCATTGGGAGCAGTGATCGCTGTCATGTGAGTTGTAGCCCCTCCCCCCACAGTTAGAATCACTCCCTAGGACACACTTAACCCCTTCATCGCCCCTTAGTGGTTAACCCCTTCCCTGCCAGTGTCATTTACACAGTAATCAGTGCATTTTTATAGCAAAAATGTGTCAAAAGTGTCTGCCATAATGTCGCAGTCATGATAAAAATCGCAGATTGTGGGCAATTACTAATAAAAAACTATAAAGCTATAACTTTTGCACAAGCCAATCAATATACCCTTATTGTGATTTTCTTGTACCAAAAATATGTAGAAGAATACATATCGGCTTAAACTGAGGAAAAAAAATTTTGTTTTTTTATATATTTTTGGGGATATTTATTATAGCAAAAAGTAAAAAATATTGATTTTTTTTCAAAATTGTTGTTCTATTTTTGTTTATAGTGCAAAAAAAAAAAACGTAGAGGTGATCAAATACCACCAAAAGAAATCTCTATTTGTGGGAAAAAAAAGGACATCAATTTTGTTTGGGTGCAACGTCGCATGACCGCGCAATTGTCAGTTAAAGCGACATAGTGCCAAATCGCAAAAAGTGCTCTGGTCAGGAAAGGAGTAAAATCTTCCAGGGCTGAAGCGGTTAAATCAGAGTCAATGGCTTGGTATCTTGGACAGCTATTTTATCTATAAATTCCCCAAACATGGCCATTGGGGGGTACTTGAGAACCACTGGATTAGAGTAACCTAAAGCCTGGTACACACTACAATCTTTTCTTTTTTTCAACCCAGCAACGCTGAATAAAAAAAACTGACAATTCAGGAGGAGTGCAATGCAATGTTAGTACAGTGATCTCCCCTGCTGTGCTACTGTGTTCTGACAGGTGAGCCAATGGCCCGAGAGCAGTGATCGGGAGTCAATCAACAGACCTTTTTCAGTCAGGTCCTTTTGACAGAAGCCGACTGAACGGCTGGCTTCTGTCAGACCTGCTACAGTAAACACGGGCCGAATGTCTGCAAGTTTCTATAGAACTAGCCGATGCCTCCTGACATTGGGCTCGTGTGTACGGGGTTTAAGAGTTAACAAGGGGTTAACTAAGGAATAATTATATGTAACCACCTGCCAACCTGCTGTAGTACTTTTACTTTGGCAGGTCAGTTTGTACAGGCACAATCACATACCTGTATGTCACAGCTTTTTTTCGGGCCTACTTGTGCATGCGTGGACCCAGAAGACTGTGCTGCCATTTGCTGCAGCATAACCTGATTAGCAAGCCCTGACCAATGATTTATGGCCAGCGTGTGCTGGTCGGCTCAGTGAATGACAGGAGGCAGTCCTGTGTTTGTAAACAACACAGAGCTCTCTTCATTCAGCAGTGATGTGCCGCTTTGGTTCTCCCTGCGAAGCATGGTGTAAAAACCAGCACATTGCTTAGTAAAACACATCACAGTAAACATTGTTATGCCCCATACACACAGTCAGAAAATCCGACCACAAAATCCATCGGATTTTGTCCGACGGATTTAGTCCGACACTGGTGTTGCATACACACGGTCGGACTTTGTTGTCGAAAAATCCGATCATTCTGAACGTGGTGACGTTTGTTGCCTACGACGGGACTACGTAGAGGCTAGTAGCCAATAGCTTTGGTCTTGTAATGTGATCTGAGCATGCGTGGCACTTTGTCCGTCGGAATTCGATACACGCGATCGGAATTGGTGTGATCGGACTTTGTTGTCGGAAAATTTTTCCAGCAGGAGATAGAACTTTGTCCGTCGGACAATCCGATGGAAACTGTCCGATGGTGCCTACACACGGTCGGAATTTCCGACAACATTGTCCGATAGGACAGAATCCATCGGAAAATCTGACCGTGTGTATGGGGCTTTAGGCACACATTTAACACCTTGATCATCCTAGATGTTAACTCCTTCCTAGCCAGTGTCATTAGTACAATGACAGTGTATATTTTTATCAGTGTCCGCCACACTATCGCAGTGCCACTATAAGTCACTGATCGCCACCATAAGTAGTATAAATAAATAAATAAATAAAAATTCCAGTATCTATACCATAGTTTGTACACAATATAACTTTTACGCAAACCAATATAAACGTATTGGGATTTTTTTTTACCATAAACAGGTAGCAGAATACTGTACATTTTGGGCTAAATTTATGGAGAAATTGCATTTGTTTTATTTTCTGTTGGATATCTTTTGTAGCAGAAAGTAGAAAATATTGGGTTTTATTTTTCAAAATCTTTGGTTCTTATTTGATAATATCGCAAAAAATGAAAAACCCAGTGGTGATCAAAAACCACCAAAAGAAAGCTCTTTTTATGTGAAAAAATGATTTAAATATCATTTGCATACAGCATTGCATGACCAGTCATGGTCATGAAGCGGGTAAAATCTTTCAGAGCTCAGGTGGTTAAAAAAAAGTTTTTATTACTTTTCGGGTTGCTTTTACTGACACCATATGCAGACCGAAGCTTAAAGCGGTTATGCACTCTGTAAAAAATTTTTTTTTTTTTGACGGAATAAAAAGGATGCTTACCTTTATTGGGGGACTCACCTGTTCCATCTTCCATCTCGATCGCCGCCGGTTTTCGTCCGATGAAGTTCCTCGTCTTCTTCTTTTGTGCTGGGGGCCATCTTGCCTGTGGGCATGTGAAACACCCATATGAACTTTAGATGGCCCAGCATGCACCGCCGTTACTCGCGCGTGCGCAGTAACGGCACATCTGCCGACATCTCGCGAGATTTCGGCAGATGTGGCCGAAATCTCGGGAGATTTCGGAAGATGTGGCCGAAATCTCGCGAGATTTCGGAAGATGCCCGCACTGACTCCGTGACGACGATCGACGCAGAGACCCCGCCCGCCGCCGCAGAGAGAGAAGACCGGAAGTCTTCAATTACAAGGTAAGTAAAAAAAAAAAAAAAAAAACTCTTTAGATCTTTGCCTGATTTGGAAGGCATAGAGATTTACTAAATGAAATGGGTTTAGAACCGAGCAGATACCGAAGTAAAAGTATTACTTTGTATATCTATCTCATGTCTGAACACTGTGTCAGATGGTTCAGTTTTTGACAGCAGTAACATCTAGTTGCCATTTTCACAGTCAGAAATTTCTGTCAAGTGCGAGTTGAGGTAGTGACATTGGAGAAGAAAGACATGTGCCATGTGAACTTTCGTGAGGTGTCCAAGACGGTTTAAAATATATGTATGCCAGTGTTGCCAACCTACTAGATTGAAATTTACTGACATGACACCCAAAATTTCCTGGCACAGCCAAGTTTTTACTGGCATTTCCAAAAGTTACAAAATGACAGTTTTAAGTGCAAATTTTAGTATTTAGGCTACAAACAAGTACAATATGCAATTAGCAATGTGATTTAAGGTAGATATTAGGGCAACATTTTTTTTTTTTTTTCCAATATAGTAAGTAAGTAGCTTAGGGACAGGACTCAGAAGGGCAAGAAATTAGAATGGGAAGGCACACACACACATGAAGTTGACTCTTGGTCCCTTCAGTCCACTTCAGTCTAAACAGCACTGACAGCCCAGGTCCTGACCTGCCTGGCTCCTGTCCTGCAGACCCACACACAAGGTTCTGGCCGCTCTGCTTGGCTCCCTTGCACCATGACATCACATGACACGCTCGGGCACTGCCTCCACCAGAGCCGCCCGATCACACTGTAGCAGGGACTCGGATGGTCGCAGACAGATTTTTTACTGGCAACTTTTTCCTTTTACTGCCATTTACTGGCAGGAGAAAATTGTCTTTTTTATTGGCTGCCAGTAAAAATACTGACAGTTGGCGACACTGATGTATACATAATCAGTCTGAAACAAAAAAAAACTTCTGACCTTTGTGACAGTGTCGGTGAAAAACAATCTTGTACATAGTGATGGATCTCACATGCAAATGTGTTTTGCCTTCTGTAATGCTGTGAGAACCATTCCATTATGGAACTATTCCAGTAACAGATGACATTACTGTTATAGAAGGAGTCATTTGCTTTTAGCATCCATTTTTCTTAGGTTGTGTGTGTGAGGTTGTACCTATTAAAACACGTGGAAAGCAGACATATAGTGCATTTAATAAATCTCTATCAAAGATAATTTTGCAGGAATCCCCAGCTAAACTAAACCAAAGCATGTAGAATTTTAAAAGGACACAATAAAACCTGGGGTAAATGCATTTTTTTATATATATTTTATTTATTATATTTTCAAACTGCTATTTTATGCTTGTATATTTTAATTTTTTTATTATTTACTGTATAAACAATGTTTGTTTAACCTCTGTAACTCAAAACATGTAACCACCGTCACCTATGGGGATTTTTAAGTACCGAAGTTTCGCTCCATTCCACGAGCATGCACAATTTGGAAGCATGATATATTAGGTATCTATTTACTCAGCGTAACTTCATCTTTCACATTATGCAAAAAAAAAAAAATGGGCTAACTTTAGTGTGTTCTTTTTTTTTTTACAGCATGAAACAGTTTTTACAAAAAAAACGTGTTAGAAAAATTGCTGTGCAAATACCGTTCGACATAAAAGGTTGCAACGACCGCCATTGTATTCTCTAGGGTCTTTGCTAAAAATATATATAATTTTGGGGGGTTCTATGTAATTGTCTAGCAAAAAATTATGAATTTTACATGTAGGAGAGAAATGTCAGAATTAACCTGGATGGGAAGTGGTTAATTAATTAGTTTGTAAACTTCAGCTTGAATTATTGTGCTCTGCAAATAATCAGAAATATTATGCTATATTTCATAACTTTTCTAACAAAAAACAAAAGGAATTTTAAAAAGGTCTGTTGACCCTAAGGCCCCTTTCACACCGGGGCGGGGAGCCGCGGTGGTGGTAAAGCAGCGCTATATTTAGCGCTGCTTTACCGTCGTTTTAACCGCGGTATTCGGCCGCTCGCGGTGCGGTTTTACCCCCGCGAGCGGCCGAAAAAGGGTTAAACACCCCCGCAGAGCGCCGCCGTAGCGGCGCTTTGCGGCGGTATTGCCGCGGTTTTACCGCGGTGTCCCATTCTAATCAATGGGAAGGAGCGGTATAGGAGCGGTGAACACACCGCTCCTATACCTCTCCAAAGATGCTGCTAGCAGGACTTTTTTTGTCATCCTGCTAGCGCACCGCTCCAGTGTGAAAGCCGCCGGCTTTCACACTGGAGTTAAAGGGGCCGGATTTTTTCATGCGGTGAACAGGCGCTATTTTTAGCGCTGCACTACATGAAAAACGCCCCGGTGTGAAAGGGGCCTTATAAAAATGTTTTTAAACTGGGGCCTGTAAAGTCAGGGAGCGCTAAAAATGAACGTAGTATTTAGTGCCCTGATTCCCCACCCTCTTAACTAATTGACTGATCTATCACTACTACCTCGTGGTCTCCTCAGCTTGCTGATTGCTGGGTTAGTTAATAAGCTAGCAGATCAATTGTCCATGTCCCATTGCAGCCCTCTTCTCCTTATTCTACTTCAATCCACCTTTTTTTTTTTTACTTTAAAACACTACTACTTACCACATACTTTCTCCTTTCGTATCTTTACTTTTCATTTCCTAAACTATGAACTTTGACTACTCTCATGTATCCAACTTTTTGTCAAGAAGATGCTGATACAATCTAACTGCATTATATTGACCAGATGGCAATATCCCCATCAGAGCTGCCTGTTCTGCTATTACTTATAACATTTAGTTCATAGTAACTAGTTATTAACAATCATCTTGCCTGACTTGATTCCCCCCTCATTATCTATGATCCTGTCTTCTGTTTTTCTGTCACTTTTTTCAAGTAGAATAAAAGATTAGTTTCAATACACAGTATGCTGGCCGCACAGCCAAGATATTTTCCCCAGATAGATTTCACATAGGATCAGTATGATGCATATGAGCTGATATTCTGTGATGCTTTCATATACACTATATTGTAAAAAGCGTTGGGACACCTGCCTTTACACGCACATGAACTTTAATGGCATCGTAGTCTTGGTCCGTAGGGTTCAATATTGAGTTGGCCCACCCTTTGCAGCTATAACAGCTTCAACTCTTTTGGGAAGGTTTAGGAGTGTGTCTATAGGAATGTTTAACCATTCTTCCAGAAGAGCATTTGAGGTCAGGTATGTGGACGAGAAGGCCTGGCTTGCAGTCTCCGCTCTAATTCATCCCAATAGTGTTATATCAGGTTGAGGTCAGGACTCAGTGCAGGCCAGTCAAGTTCCTCTACCCAAACTTGCACATCCATGTCTTTATGGATCTTGCTTTGCACCTTTGACCTCCTCCTCGTCCCCAAATCTCGGTACAAGTCAAGGGGAGAACGAAGATTTGCAGTCCGAGGACCACGGCTATGGAACGCTCTACCTACGAACATCCGCTTGGAAAAAGACCATCGGGCCTTCAGGAAAAAACTCAAGACCTACCTCTTCTAAGAAGGAATCAACGCAGGTCGGATCAAGCGCCTCGAGGCGATTCAGTTCGCAGTTGCAGCGCTATACAAATCATTCATTCATTCATTCACAAATGCGCTTCTAGAAGAATGGCTAAACATTCCCATAGACATGCTCCTAAACCTTGTGGACATCTTTCTCAAAAGAGTTAAAGCTGTTCTAGCTGGGCCAAATCAAAATGAAACCCTACGGACTAAGACTGGGAAACCAGTAAAGTTCATGTGTGTGTGTAAAGACAGGTGTCTCAATACTTTTTGACAATATAGTGTATATCCAGATTCCATCACACCCACTGTATGCAACTTTATAATTGGATTACTTTACAACTGTGACTTTGTAATGAAAGTATACCATGTTTGATGTAGAAGGAGTGCAGGAAAAGGAGCCATTTAAGTTGATGACAAATGACAGCTTTGTAAGGAGAAATTATATTAAAATGATCATGTGTAAATACAGCTTTCAATCATTAATCAACCATTTTATGTAAAAAAAAAATAAAAAAAAATGTCACCTCAGTAAGGTTTGGGAATGTAATACTTTTTAGATAAAATGGGTAATGCAATGATATAATACATTAGAAATCATAAGGATTTGAACCCTGTGTCATGCTGTCATTTATAGTAAGAAAATGTTTTGCTGCATAGCTATAGTAGGACCTGAATGCCATTGTATGTCATACATCGAAAACAGGCTCACAACAGGTGGTGCAATGAAACATAAAACAATCCAATTGCCAAGAGCTACATATTTACATATATATTTAAACATTTTAAAGCCTTAAATATTGTTACTTCCCCTTGAAAGAGAATCTTTTGTGTCACACAGATACTTCTTTGTCTTCATTGCTTTCCACTTGTTGGAGTGCATGTTCAAGCACATTCAAATAAAAATATCAGTTAAATATGGCATAAATGTCAAAGAGCATGCTTTTTGTTGTTGGTTTAGTCAGCAATTACAGGCTGACATTGTGTCATTCTTCTCAAAATATAGTGGAAAAAAATCTGCCAGTTTGGCAAGAACAAATTTTTAGCAGGGAGGTGACATTGAGGAAATTTTGACATTAATTGCCTAAAGCACAGTACAAATTAAATTTTCTATCAATATAAAGTGCTTTCTGCTTTAACCCTTAACACTGTCCACTAAATCCCTACAGCATTATCATTTCAATATCACACCGAGGAATATTTAAAAGACTTTAAATAACTGGTATGTCACAAAAGACTGCAGAGCAAAAATATACTAAAACTATAGGAATGCTTCATATACTGGCTATGCAATTAATTTGACAAATATATATTTATAACATCTATATTTTTCAAAGTGTCATAGGATAGGATACAACATTACTCTACAGTGCCAGCATATTTCTCAGTACAGGCATTGCAGCACTGAAAAGAAGTATGAATTTAAAAGTATGCCCTAAATGTCCATAAACTCTCGCCATCTCCAACCATTCAACAGATCCTACAATGTAACATACTGTTGGGGTTATTTACTAAAGCTGGACTATGCAAAATCTGGTGCGGCCCTGCAAAAAACAAAAAAGCTTAATTTAACCAGGTGAAGTTTGAAGCTGATTGGCTACTATGCACAACTGCACCAGATTCTGAGTGCAAAAGTTTTAGTAAATTTCCCCCAGTATGTCTTCCCTCACCCTATCCCTTGCACTTATATTTGTTTTATAACTTTTGATAGAATGGTAATAATTAGAACTCCTGTCATGTTTACTTTTGCCACCTTTGTCCCCACTGGCGACATTCACCCTCTGTTTGTCTTGTTGACCATTGTCATAAGAGGGGAGAAAAAACTTTTGCAGTTGTCACTAGAGCAGACGGTGAGTTGGAAACTTCCAGTGGGCATACCTGTTCTGTTGACATCTGTCAATGGGAGTATTTCTGCTAACTTTCAAGACATTTTCTGTTACTTCATAGTCACATAGTTAGTCCAGTTTAAAAAAGACACAAGTCCATCTAGTTCAACTTCTGTTTTATCTTTGGTAACTGGTCACTACTCTATACAAAACAAAAGAAAAGTTTTGGCTGAAGAATTATCTTTAAAGAGAGACTCTCTTCTCCCTAATGAGAATCTCTCCTCTTCCTAAAATCAACTGCCTGAATAGAAAAACTTATCAAATGCAATACATATAAGAAGAACTTGCAATAGCAACATTACATTGAGTATTCCCAAGCAAAAAATGCTTTAATAATTACAAAATTACTTTAAAAAATGGAAACCACCAACTCTTTCTCTCACATTAAAAAAACAGGACAAAGTTGCCCCAATATAATTTGTAGGTTCTATCACCCAAATCTATCCTCTCCAACTTTTTGCGAATCTTCCATAGGAACAATGGCTCAAAATGCAAAGAAATCCCCTGTAACTAGTTTCCCTTTGTGAAGTACAAAGCACCTTCCCAAGCTATAGAAATGAGGAAAAGGGGAGGAGTACAATAGTCCTAACTTACTCCCTATAGTACGGGGACAACATTTTTCTTCCATAGATACAGTATGAGAGTGCTGTCACCCTAGGACAGAAAGTATGTTCACTGGCAGGGTCACCATATAAAAAAAATAAAAAGCCTGCAAAAGAAATGTAATACATCCACCAAATATAACAGCAGAAAGTGAAAGAGATCCCTCCAACATGACACAGACAGTGAACAAATAAAAACAGACAGGAGTCGTAACCGTTTCCTACTCTATTTAAAACTAAAGAAATGTGTTGTCTTTGCATATACACTTTAATATGTAGAGACCTGACAAGGGTTTTAATACTTCTCTACACTATCCAAATAAAAAGAAAAAGGCCTTTTTTATATACTAAATGATATATACTAAAGGATATATACTAAAGGAGTAAAGTGAGAATTACGTATTCTTCCATTGCTGATCTTCTACTGGAACCCCTCATTGTCTGCTTCTTTTTTTTCTTACAATATTTTATTAGTAAAGAAAAGTTTACAATGATCTTGAACAGGGTGCCGGAGGCAACATTACCCATTACAATGAATTTTATAACAGTTTTATTCAGAACAAGCAGGCATAAATGGCTGCAATGAAAATCAAGTCTAAGTCGACAAAGTGAATATTAGTTATAAGGTTTGGTTATGTTAAAGTGGAGGGCCACCCTGGAAAAAAAAACTTGATAAAAATGTTAATAAAAATTTAAAATGAAAAAAAAAAAATATATATATATTTTTTTTTACTTACCAGAAATGGCTGTTGCTAGGCAGATCGTCCTAATCTGCCTCTTCCTGTTCCTTGGAGCTGTTTTTTCTTCTGCTTCTAGCGCCGCCTTCTAGTGAATGGGGCGCGGTCTGTTATGGGAACTGTGTCCCACAACACATCGCGTTCCTCATTCACAAAACGACTCGCGCATGCGCAGTAGGCCGCGCGACGACTCGCAGTAGGAAACGGGCAGGGATCGCTGCCCGTTTCCCTTACTGAGGATGGCGGCGCTGGGACCGGAGCGCCAAGGGACATCTCGGCCTCCACGATCAACATCGTGGGCGCCCTGGGAGGGTAAGTGTACTTATTAAAAGTCAGCAGCTACTTTTTTTTTAGCTGCTAACTTTTAAATTTTTTTTTTTTTAGATGCAACACCACTTTAAGTCTGCTAAAGTACAATGCTTACTACAATAAGAATTCTTCTGTCTAGTGTTAATATAGATCTGGGTATGTTTCGTGGATAGAATTGGGAATCCAAGAGTAGGTATGATAACTACAAACTTTGAGTGTGATATTTCGTCCATGTACCATATGACCAAAGCTGCGAATACCGGCGTTCAATGATAAAGAGCTCTATTCGTTGAAGAGGGTGGTTCAAGATGTAAACCCTAGGAGAAAATAGAAAGGAAAAAAAAAGGGCAAAGAGGAAAAAGGGGGTGGATAAGAATGAGGGGAGGGGGAGGGGTATGAGGAGAGAAGAAAGGAAAAACAAAGTGGGGGGAGCAGGGGTGGGGTTGGGATGGGGGCAGGGGTATAATTTACCTCCCAGTCTCTGGCAACATCCTCCACAAATTGATGCAAGATGGATAGAGTAGCCTAGTCTGAAAATGTTGGATATGTAATTTGGATATCTCGCTAAGGGTCCTCCCTCAATCTTCCCTTGTTTAGCGGTGGGAGGCCCTATGTCTCATATTTTATTGGGGATAGCTGTTGAAATGTAGGAGTAGGACCATTAAGAGTCACAATTGCCTTGGGGTGTAGCATTGCCTGGTTCATATGCTTTCCCTCTGGCTTTCTGAGTCACTGACCAAAAGTATACATACCAGGGGATCTAACTTTATCTTCACCTGCTGCATACTTGTTCCAGGTCAGTTACTCTAGAACAGTGGTTCTTAACCTCAGTCCTCATTACCCCCCACCAGGCCATGTTTGCAGGCTTTCCTTTTCCTTTGCACAGGTGCTTTAAATCTAAGTCAATGGCTTGGTATTTTGGACAGCTATTTTATCTAAGGGAAATTCCCAAAACATGGCCTGGTGGGGGGTAATGAGGACTGAGGTTAAGAACCACTGCTCTAGAAACTACTCAAGACAAATATTCAAATTTTCTTTTTTACCTTCCTAATTTAACCCTGCTGTCATTTTACGTAATTATGTCATAGGTAAATTTCACATGCAGACTTTAACCCTTAACATCAATATTTGCATGAAGCAGTAATGTCTAGATAAATTATTGAATTCTTAATACAATTATTTAGTAAGTATTTAGAAAAATGTGCACATTGGTATGCAATTGTACTTTTGTATTCTACTGTTTTAAATAATTCAGATGTGATTATGACTTACATTGCTAGACTGATTGGTACAAAGCATAGGTCATTGTCATCATGGGTGCATGATGATTCGGAGGCTTGTTAAAAAGAGAGACGCAATTTAAAGACTTGTAATAAAACGAGCTAAATCAAATAAGATTCAGCATTTGCAAAGAATAATTGGGCATGTATTTTTTGAACCTTTAGAAAGGTTTCTCGAGGGTGAATAATGAAAATGAAGCTATTTCTATGTGGCTCAATGATTAGCTAAACCACTGTAACTAGATTTTGGATGTACACAAAAATTGTAACAAGTAGCAAATTCTGTTATTGTCATTGCATAAAAAGAAAGCTTAAAGTGATTGTAAAGGTTTGCATTTTTTTTTAAAATAACAAACATGTCATACTTACCTCCACTGTGCAGTTTGTTTTGCACAGAGTGGCCCGAACATCGACTTATGGGGTCCCTCGGTGGCTCTTGCAGCTCTTCCTATCAGATAACCCCCTAGGAGAAGCGCTCTCCCGGGGGGTTACCTTGCGGGCATGCCCCCGAGTCCAGCATTTGCGTCCATAGACACAAATGCTGGACTTAGCCCTGCCCCCTGGTGCCCATGTCATTGGATTTGATTGACAGCAGCGGGAGCCAATGGCTGCGCTGCTATCAATCTATCCAATCAAGAGCCGAGAACCCCGAACAAAGGAAGAGCACATCTCCGCCGGGTTAAATTCCAGGGCTCAGGTAACTAAAACGGGGGGGGGCTGGGGACTGCCAGGTGTTTTTTCACCTTAATAGGATGCATTAAGTTGAAAAAACACGAGGGTTTCCAACCCCTTTAAAGTTTAAAATGTCCTTATGTGCCATATGCATCTACTATAGAGTCAGTGTGTGTCTGACATGTTGAAACTAAAGCCTCGTACACGCGGTCAGATTTTCAGACAAATGTTTGTCCATTTTTTGTTGCATGCTAGTATCATGTCGAAAGTGAAAAGGTTACTCACCATACGGAAGTTCTCGTATGACAGAATTCAACTTCAGAAGTGACGTAATGTGTTGAAAAGTTTTGTATGTATTCTTTCGTTTCTGAGCATGTGTAGTAATGCTCTTACCATTTTTTTTAACGAAAACTGTTCTGATTAAACGAAAATCGGATGTTGTGTTCACATCCAACACATTTTTTGTCTGCACATCCAGCTTTTGTTGTACGAAAAATTTGGAATCGGCTGTAGAAATCACCATACAAACGATCCGAAAATCAGCAGATCTTTAATCGGGCAAAATTTTACCTCCAATTTTCGTATCGTGTGCCTTTAGTTTTCAAATTCCGATGTGTGCATTTAGTGGTGTGTGTCAGAAACCATGAATCAGAGTGAGACAGAAGTACAGTTAAATATTACTTGATTAATAATAGTAAAAAAAAGGTAAACAGAGTAAACGTAGTCGAAACATAGCCAGAGTTCAGGAACCAGAACGGATAGTTAGACAAGCCAAAACATCAGGGAGCCAGAGATGAGCGTAGTAGAACAGCAAGCAGGATCTGGAGCCAGAAGGAATGTCAGCCAAGCAAGTCTTTAACAGGAATACAGGAGAGCGTCTCTAGAGATGTGACCAAGGCGAAGGCAGAGATCATCTGGGCTGGACAGCTTAAGTAGGCAGGACTGACGAGGAGGATATCATCAACAGGTAAGTCACTGTGGAGAGATAGGAGCTGGCAATTAGCCGACAGCTGAGTGGCCAGCTCAGAGAAGGAAGGGCTAAGCCCAGCCCTGAAAGCGTTTCACCTTGTGCACAACAAATGATGCACTTCAATCTCAATTGCCTGGAGTACAACTGTGCAGTTCTTCACATTATGGAATTCTTCATGCACGTGTACAAGAGAGTCAGGGAACTGTCTATTATCGGAAAGAAGACACTTTTTTTGTCACATTCTTGAATCTATGTGTTTAAAACTACTTACAGTTAAAGATAAAAGTACTGTCTGAAACCAAGCACCACTTTTCTTATTATTTATTATAGTCCTATTCTGTTCACCGCTTTTATGTTGGCTTTCTGTGTTACTAAGGGCCCTTTCATATCTTTGCATTGAAGTTAAGCAGAGTAAACCATGCATTCCCACAACACTTGTAAAAGTTTAACGGCTTCCGGACAGCCCCACGTACTTTTACTGCGGTAGGGCGGTCTGTTAGCGTGAAATCACATACAGGTACATCGCAGCTTCTTCCGGGTCTGGGGCCCACGCGTACTGCTAGCGACCCGGTCCCACTGTGATAGACAGACACTGTGATAGATAGGCAGGAGCTAATCAGCTGATCTGGAATGTTCTTCAGAATCCAGCAATCTCTCCTGAGAGAGGCAGAACGGCGGTCTACCTATGTAAACAAGGCAGATCGCTGTTTTGTCAGATGGGAAGATGGAGAATAGTTTTATCGTCCCTGATGTTAACCCCTTCCCAGCCAGTGTTATTAGTACAGTGACAGTGCATTTTTTAGCACTGATCATTGTATTGGTGTCACTGGTCCCAAAAAAGTGTTACTTAGTGTCAGATTTGTCTGCCACAATGTCGCAGTCCCGCTAAAAATGGCTGATCGTCGCCATTTCTAGTAAAAAGAAAAATGCCATGAAAACACCCCATAGTTTGTTGACACATAACTTTTGCGCAAACCAATCAATATACGCTTATTTGGATTTTTTTTTACCACATATAGCAACTTATTGGCCTAAATTGATGAAGAAACTTGTTTTTTTTTTCATTTTTTTTATTGGATATGTTTTGTAGCAGAAAGTAAAAAATATTGTTTTTTTTTTTCAAAATTGTCTGTCTTTTTTTGTTTATAGTGCAAAAATTTAAAACCATAGAGGTGATCAAATACCACGATAAGAAAGCTATATTTGTGGGAAAAAAGGACATAACTTTTGTTTGGGTACAGTGTTGCATGAACGCGCAATTACCAGTTAAAGTAGCGCAGTGCCAGATTGCAAAAAATGATCTGGTCAGGTAGAGGGTGAAACATTCAGGGGCTGAAGTGGATAAACTGCAATTCATAATGGTGCCATTCTCTTTGAATTGCACATGAACACACAATTACAGTAGATGTCAATGTAACCATACTGCAGCATACTACAATGCACAATCAATGCGTTGTGGTATATGGCATTAAAAAATAAAATCTGAATTTTTATAATGCTAAGCCCTGGTTCACACTGAATGCAACTTTAAAAGCATGCTACTTCATTTGAAATAGCATGCTTTCAAAGCCACAGGTCAGTGCAAATTCAGGTGCAACTTGCCTGACATCTGTATGGATTCATGCACAGATATCTATGAAAATCGAACCTGAAAGCGCAAAAAAAATTGTACAGAAACCTTTTTTTCAAATTGGTACAGCGCCGCAAAGTCGGGTCGTACCCATTTGAGCTGTCCATTGCCAAGTAGGAACTGTCAAATCGCATGAAAAGTCTCATCTATATGAATTGGGGCTAAGGGATAGCTAAGATTAAACTTTCTTGCAAAAGTGAACAGCCTATTTGCCTTTAGTAAATCAACTTCATAGTCTGGGTGAACCCTAATTGCTCAACATCAACAAGTTTTTAACTAATCCTCTGACCACTGTGTATAATGAGAGCTCCTCATTGGAAATAAAAGGGTGATGGGTAGACAGTCTTAGCACTGAAGTACTTTGTAACAAAGTAAAAACATTATAAGAGGGTTGCCCCAAGGACAACGATGATAGGATATACCTTGTGGTGTCTGGAAATATGGCAACTGTCTTAAACGAAAACACTACTGAATCATTTTGGGTATAAAGGAAAATAGTACTTGTTCTCTAGACTATCTTATGACTAGAGATGAGGTTCAAGTTCACTGCTCCCATGGGTTTGAGATTCACTGTTCCATTGCATTTATGTTCATCTTTGCACAGGAGAATTTTTTTAAACCACAATGCAATGCACGGCTTTTGAACTATCGCCAGCAGGTCTAGAAGGGCCAATAGGGAACTTTGGTTAAGCTAGCCTTCTGACTATAAAAGAGAGTGGGCACTGAGCAGGCATAGTGTTAGTGAATTAGAAGCTGTTGTAGGGAAAGCTTATAAAAAATGTACAGTTTTCATAGGGAGAGATTTATGGTCAATTAGCAACCTGTACTTTTTTTTCTGTTTGCTATCTCTATGGCCAGTCAGCACTAACGTTTTTTTGCTGCTGCTGTTCTTTTATATATATATATATTTATAGTTTATGTTGATAAGGCTTTTTTATTATGTTAAACTTTTTTTTGTTTTTTGGCTGCAGGGCTTCCTTTAAAAGAAGTAGGATTTTGTTACATTTGTTTCAAGGATGGTATTTTGGAGTTTTCATTTCTTTTGTGGGTTTTTTTATATTATGTTGATAGGGCATTTTTCAAGTGATACTAAAGTCAAAATAACAAACATGCCAAACTTACCTGCCCTGTGTAATGGTTTTGTACAGAGCAGCCCAGATCCTCATCTTCTCGGGTCCCTCTTCAGCTCTCCTGACCCCTCCCTCCTGTTGAGTGCCCCTACAGCAAGCACCTTGCTACAGGGGCACCCACAGCTCCCTGAGAAATTATTTGTTGCAGAATTGTGATTTTAGTTTTAAGAGAGCTTCTCAAAGGTTTGTACTTTTTTATAGGACCTTGTGCTTTTTGGGAAAGGTTAAGTATCCATCACATTGGTGCACTGTGTATTCTACAGAATGGATTGTGTTAACTAAACCATTCCTTATTTTATGCTAATGAAAAATGAGAAACCTTTACAAAATAATTTATTTGAGTTCTAAATAGTAACTTGGGAAGTAATGAATGTAATATTGTAGGCGCTGTTCATTATCTTATTGCATTACAAGGTGCAATCGGCTGAAACTTTAATCCAAAAGCTATTGTGTTCACTTTCAGACTGGGAAAACAAACATTTTGGAAAATGATATCTGGTAAACAAGCATTTGTTCTCAGTTTCTGAATCAATATATGGAAGGCTAATGTTAAATAGCGTTTTGCAGAAGCACCTAAAAGTAGATTTGTTTTTTTGTTGTGAGTAAAGAGCAGGCTTACAGTAAAAAAAAAAAAAAAAAAAAAAATCACCCACAAATGTTTCGTTTTAGTTATATATTAAATGCATATGATGAAGAAGATATGCATTTGTTATTTTCTATAATGTTTTTAATTGTAGCTATGCAGTGTTGATTTTCAGCTCTTGTTGTTTCTCATTTCTGAAAATAATCTAGAACATAACAGTCATAACTTAGTTAATTGATCCTACAGACAAGTTTAGGACACATTAAATAAAGGCCAATCAAAGAAGCACAAAAATGTGTAATAACCAATCAAACAGCTTCTCTAATCTAAGCATGCCAGTATTCAACTACAATCTGATTGTTATTGTCTACTGGACTTTGCATATCAGCATTTCTTGTTACATTGACTATGTCTGTACAGTTCTATTATATTTCCTTTGGCACAATGCACTAATGGCATTTCAGATGTGAACGTAGTGCTTATGACAGTAGTTTGACACTGAGCACTGCAACTACTACTGCGACAGCTAATACGACTGCTGTAGGGCCCGAATATTTGATCTGGGCTCTTATATCATCATCTGGAAAGCCCCCATTGCTTCTCCCAAAGCCTAGCTGTTAGTAATGGACCATAGAGTGAAGTATGTTTTAGTGACTTTGTCAAGATATCCTCATTGTCAAGATGTCTTCTGAATTAGTTGTCAAGTTAATGTGCAATACGATGAGATTCAGAAGGAAACTTAACATATTGCTTCTCCACCATTTTAATTGTGTGATGTAGAATCCATATTATAGTATTGGTCCTTTTGTTTCAAAATAAATTAATATTCTCACAATAGAAGTGATGTGTGGGTAGGTACAACTAAGAAGTCACGTGGAGAATTAAAAGAAACCAAAGGTAATTTAGTGTACCGGTACCTATAAAAAATTATGCATATAATTTTGAAATGTACTAACTAACCAAGAAAATAGCAGCAGCATGGTTAGCTTGTATATTTTATGGAGTTTTTTTCTCTGCACAGATGAATGTGAGGTTCTGTTTCTAAAACTGTTGCAATTGTATTTTGATCCAGGGTTTCCAAGGACAAGATGGACTTCCAGGTCAAAAGGGAGAAAAGGTAACATTTGCAGAAAGCAAAGTGAATTGACATTCATTATGTGCTGTTTGTTTTCCAGGGTTTTTTGGCTCTTTGCTTTCAGATGTATTGTGCCAAATGTCTAGTAATTGTGTCTCGCTTATTTGTTCCTGTGATGTCTTTTCCTGGCAGTATTTTACTCCATGGGTGGCTCTATTCAAGTCTATAAAGTCAGTCTGTAAATCAGTGTAGAATTAAAACACTATATAGACACAGCTGCTTTCATGTTTATACTACATTTTATAGACAATGCTGTTTTTCAAGCACCATCCCCATAGTATAAAATACATAGCATGTTCACAGTTTCCATATATTGCACATTTTTTAGTAGTGAAGTTAAGTAATGCATTCCTGGAATAATTATTAATATGTTTATTCATTTTTGCCTAATGTGCATACATTTGTACAGAGCCGTTAAAGTCTTTTTTCGTAAACTATTTTCTGCCCAGTCAAGCTTGTAATTAAGATTTTGGTGACTGGAACATGAAGTGAGAAAGTTACAAGAAGCTGACACTGCAATGTAAAACAGGGTTTGCAATCAGCCTTACATGAGGAGGCTTTTACAGAATTTCAAAAATGTAGTCCCTCCATCAAAACATTGTGCATTTACTAAGTTGTGTGTTCAATTATGTTGAAGTTTACATTTAGTATTTGTGACAGGGCCATAGTGCCAAATCTCAAGACCCTGGGGCAGTGTTTGGACCCTGGGTCCCAGACAACCACCTCCGTTTTATTAGTTAGTCTTTCTTTTTGCCTACCCTTACAATAAAGAGCACACCAAACCCCTGGAATCCTTTTCCATCTCCCCCAAATAATACTTAGCATAGCTCACTTACATTAAAACAAGGAATTAAGCTGAGATGCCACTGATACATTAACCATTGTAGAGCTGTACAAGGAAGTTACAGACCAGTACAGGGATGCTTCTTCATGCATCTTTTGTATTCAGTGAGGCCGGACATAGGGGACTCATCATTTGATTATCAAAATCTGGTAGAGTGGGACATTCAAAATCATATTTTATAGTATGTTTATTGTTGATATTACTGTGTTTATAATTTTTTTAATCTCTTGCTTTCAGAAAATATATGGCCTGGGTAGTTCTTGGCTAATGTTAAAGGATGAAAGGCATTAAGAGATGCTGTCCTGAAACAATTGCCTAGGCATCCATTGTTGGCCTCCTTCTGAAAATGTTAGTCACTTAGCTGTCAAATTAAGCCTTTGTCTTTAACACTTTGATCCCCTTTTAAAAATTAAGTTTTGATTAAAATGGGACTTACTTTAAAATAAACCTGATACACGTGAAACAAGATGAATCTTGAAGAGTAGATTAATGTAAAAACTGTTTTCACATGTGCTTGTATATCTGGATACCATATTGCCCTGCTAGGCAAATCTTCGTGTTTAATTATTATTATTATATCCTAAAACGCTAGTAAAAATGTATTGCAAAAAAATAAATAATGTAGAAATCACATTACCTCTAAAATGTATTGCCTACCAAGAATAATTATTACACGTTCGATTTAAATCGTTTTCCATCTGTATAACATAAAGTTATACAGTTCACAGCTCTCAGCACATTTCTGTGCCTGGACACTGCACACCATGCTTCAAAATTAGCATTTCTAGGAAAAACTTTCATAAATCCAGGCACAGACATGCAGATAAAGCTAAAGTATGCTACTATTTTGTGAACTGCTGCATGTCTGAGCAACTCTGCTAATTATAGAGACACAATTGGGTTGATTTACTAAAGGCAAATCCACTTTTCACTCCAAGTGCACTGCAAGTTTACTTGGAAGTTTACTTGGAAGTGCACTTGGAAGTGCAGTCACTTTATATCTAATGGGAAGAACTGAAATTAGTGGAAGCTCTGCTGATTTTATCATCTTATCATGTACAAGCAAAAATGTTGTTCTTTTATTTTCCTTGCATCACCCCCTCAGATCTACAGCGACTGCACTTCCAAGTGCACTGACAGTGCACTTGTAGTACAAAGTGGATTTGCTTTTAGTAAATAACCCCCCCCCAGTTTGATTTAGTAAAGACAAATAGGCTTTTCACTTTGCAAGAAAAGTTGCACTTTGCAAGGGAATTTCCCTCAGGGCTAAGTGAATGTGGTGAAGTTTAACACCCAAACACGTGCAAAGAAAATTAAAAAACACTCAATCTTTGCTTGCACATGATTGGATGATGGACATTAGCAGAAAGTAACCTTATTCACTAAGCTCTCGGGCAAAGTGAACAGCCTAATTACCTTATATGCAGTGTATTGTGTTTTTTATAAAATAAAAAAAAACACAAAATATATGTAAGCAACCTGGTGAGCGTTGACAAATATCTTAGTCATTTTTCTTAAAAAATATGCCTGACTTCCCATTTTACTTGAAATTGGAATCTATTTGCATATAACAATAACTACAGTAAGCTATTTTTGACAAATTGTTTGCCAAACATGTTGTCATTCATTCTGTTGAAAACATAGGTGCGTGTATGTGTCAGCAAAATAGGGAATTTTCCAAGAAATAAATAAAGTGGTTGTCAAAGTCCACAAATTACTTTTTGCAGCTTTGATTTGTCACGCTGCATGTGCAAAGCCTATCGCACTGTGTTTTTACTAGAGTCACAGACCTTATGTATAATTTTTCACTCCTTCTATCAGTTTGTAAGTCAATTGTGGATTTAAAGCAACCCGCAATAAGTAAACACAGCAGCTTATGTAGCTTGGAAGAATGATGATCTTATCTGTCCCGGCTTTATTACATTTACTGCTATTTTATAACAAATGCATATTTATGATGAATTCTAATTTGTCCACTGCAAGAACTTGATTAGTGTTTAATGTGTCGTTTATTCTCGTTTTGTATAGTAAACCCATCCTCATTATAGAAATTACAGTGCTTATCGTCCCTGCTCCAAATACATTAGTTTGATGCTCTTTTGTAAAATGTAAGCTTGCAGGGACTTGGTAAATGTTGTTTTTCACAAGGATTATTCCAGTTGTTTTCTTATTGTTTTGATTTGTAGGGGGACGTCGGTCCAAGAGGATTACCCGGCCTGCCAGGATTGGTAATTATATAACAGCGCAAATTAGGTTTCAAATTGTACAACATGTGAAGTAGGTGCCATAAAATCCATAAGGTTTAGTGCCTAGCCAGCAGAGCAGGCAGCAACAAAGCTAATAAATACAGGCAAATGGGTTTCTGTAAAATCATTATTTTGAAACAAAATAGCCTAGTGTGAGTGCTGTTCTGCATGGTTCATGATCATAAAACCATCGAAAAAAAACTATGTTGTTCCTTAAGAAGTGTGTTACAGTAAATATGCTATTGACAGCATCTGCAGGAAAAATATTGTTAAAGCTGTGCCTTCTTATGCAAAATATTGTATCTAGATATTGCCAGATGTTGACTTGCTTCCTCAAGCTGAGGTTTGAATAATACAATATTTGTTGCTTAAAATAGGTATATGATAAAATGTGTTTATTAAAAGCATAATAAGACAGCTAGCATTTTTATGGAGCGTAATGTAGAATTCCTGGCAAACCACTACTAAGTTAACTACATATATGGTTGCTGTTTTGAGTTTATCTGACATAGAATTTCTACTTTTGGACAGATGTTCTTGCCGTACACATCTCAGCTTTTCAGAAAGCTTGCTCTGTTACTGCCTGGTTTCCATTACGGCTTCCTGGTTTAGATTTAACACATCCTATGCCAGCTCTCTTGCAAGAGGAGCTTGGGTGATGTGGACTTTATATGCCAGTGTTCAGTATCACTAGCATGCTTTAGGCCTTCTTGGATTGCTGTAGGCACAACAGTCTCAATACATTTTACAGTCCTGCCCTTTAAAGTGATTGTAAAGGCAGAATTGTTTTTCATCTTAATGCATTTTTTGCATTAAGATAAAAAACCTGTGTGCAGCAGCCCCTCTCAGCCCCTAATATTTTCCTGAGCCCCATCTAGATCCAGCAATGTTGTAAGAGTGTTGCAGCTTCCCGGGACTCCCCTGCTTATTGGCTTAGACAGCAGCATGGCGCCATTGACTCCTGCTGCTGTCAATCAAAGTTAGTCAGTCAATGAAAAGAGAAGGAGTGTGGGGCTTGGCTGCGGCTCTGTGTCTGAAAGGACACAGGGAGCTGCGGCTTGGCTCGGGTCCCCCATAGCAAGCTGCTTGCTGTGGGGGGCACTCAACATGAGGGAGGAGCCAGGAGCATCAAAGTGGGACCCGAGAAGAGGAGGATCCAGGCTGCTCTGTGCAAAACCACTGCACAGAGCAGGTAAGTATAACATGTTTGTTATGTTTAACTAAAAAAAAAAACAGACTTTAGTATCACTTCAAGTCATTACCAAGATAGCAAGGATAATTTGCCACAAATATGTGGCAGTGTTTAATTGTAAGTCTGTTAACTTGCTGCATATTTTCACTGGCAACTTGCACACTTACAGAGCACTTGAAGCACAAGCTCTAGTTGACACTTTTATCATTTGAAGCAAATTTACATGGGAAGTTTCTAGAAAAAGCAATGTTGCAGTGGTGAGTCTACAGCAAGAGCTCTGCAAGTCTACAGCATCAAAATGCAGCCACAGTGACCCCTGTGGTGGGATGACTATCGCACAACATAACTGAACAAGAACTTGCAGCAGACTTGCAGAATGTTTGCGAAGAAAGTTGATCTGGAGTCATGCAATGCAAACTTGCTGCAATTGTGCAACAAACTTGTGAAACCTGGAAAGTCTAGCAATAGCTTAGAAAATCATTTTCAAACTTGCAGCTCAATTACTTGCTAACTGGGTAGCCCATGGCCACAGTGCTATCGTACTCTTTACCCAGTATCATCTTCCAGCCGCATCCTGGCTAATCCAGCTGTATATTAACTTCCCAAGATATAGGTCCCAGACAGGCACACAAATCTGGATCTTTATTGTAAATATTTGGGAACATAACATTAATTAACATCCAAAAACATCCATCACAGAACCATAATGCTTAGCTTCATTAAGCGTACTTCTTCAACTCTACTCTCCCTAGGCTTAGCCTGGTCTTTCACCAGCCAGGGAAGGCCACTTTCTGTATAAATACTGTAAATCCTGCTGACTAAGGATGTAGGCACTCCCAGACACACCCTGCTCATTGCACATAGGTGATCATGCCTTTTATCTGACCAATAAAGAAGCTGGAGATTGAGAAGTGACAGAAAAAAACTGATTTTACAAATGGAAAGTTGAATTGCCTAATCAGAAAATGAGCGTGTCATCTGTTTTACTGCGCAGTTTGGAAAATTGTGGACATTGTATAACTGACTAAAGAATTACAAACCATTTGACATGTAAAATAGTAAACATACATGTATTTTACCTGTATATAAGCACTTCTAGGAGCTTTGCATTAAAACAACTGCACGGGGTTTGTCCTGGCTATATATACATATATACAGTATCTCACAAAAGTGAGTACACCCCTCACATTTTTGTAAATATTTTATGATATCTTTTCATGTGATGTATATACACACACACACACACACACGCGTGTGTGTTTGTTTGCTGGGATGCACACCCTAATGCAATAGTCTTGCACACTTATGCTATCACTTGAAATAAGAATTATATTAAAAAACACCTACAAAAGTACATTCATTATATTTATTACCCTTGGATAGCAAGTCTTCACTCAATGTCTCACAGCATACTGTGGTTCCATCCACAAGCCTCCAGCCAAAAAATATATTCAATTTGACACCCTTTCCAGCCTCATCAAATATACACTAATGGAAGGTGCACCAGACCTAAGCATAAAAGAGTCCAAATGTATTATTTTTTAGACTAAAGAATCCAATGCATTTCAAAGTCATAAAAAAAAACCTTTCTTATCTCGATTGCTAACTGATTGCTCACACAAATGCTGCTAACCAGTAACTCTCCTAATCTAGCAGATTCACACAGGAAAGCCCTATGCTGAGTCCATTCAAGTTTCCTATTTTAACTGAAGCCATGGTGAAGGGGAAGTTTTTTTTTCTGAAATCTGAAACACATTGGTTGTTTTTAGGGTAAACCAATAAATGAATTGGACTCTTTTATCCTTTGGTCTGGTGCTCCTTCCATTGGTACATGTTTTATTTTTCTGGGAACCTGCTGTATACCCGCTGGAGGGTAAGTCTGTTATGAGCAGCCAAAATTCAGCCAATGAGCTTTGTGTCTTTGCCCACTTTGTATGAACTCACATCAAAATTTCAAGTGCCTCTTGGTTGTTTTTCTTTAATTTTCCATCATACATACAGGCACTAAACCCCACATACCAGGATCTATGTAACATGTCAGTATCAGTAACAAGCAACTATAGACAGCTTGTAGAGTTGGAGGAGGAAGTCAAAATAATATGAACCCCTTTAGGATAAAGGTTGATTGATTATACCCAGGGCTGGCCCAAGACATTGTGCTGCCTGGGCCCAAGAATGAAATGCTGCCCCCCCCCCCCCCCCCCAAAAAAAAAAAACAATAATCAGGCCCACAAAAAGGCCCCCACATTCATTATTTTATATCATGACAACTAAAATTAAATTTATCAGAAAATCTTATTAAACATGCCAAAGATCTATTCATTATTTTGTAGACGCTATTGGGCAAACCAATCAATATACGATTATTGCGATTTTTTTAAACCAAGAATATGAAGCAGAAAAACATATTGGCCTAAACTGATGAAGACAGTTTTTTGGGGATATTTATTATAGCAAAAAGTAAAAAAAAATATTTTTTTTCAAAATTTTCATTTCTTTTTGTTTATAGCGCAAAAAATAAAAAAAACAGAGTAGGGCAGTGGACGGTGTCAGTAGGGCAGTGGACGGTGTCAGTAGGGCAGTGGACGGTGTCAGTAGGGCAGTGGACGGTGTCAGTAGGGCAGTGGAGGGTGTCAGTAGGGCAGTGGACGGTGTCAGTAGAGCAGTGGAACGGTGTCAGTGTTTTTTTTTACCATATTTTTTTTATTAGCCCACACAGGGGTCCCCCTACTTCCTGTGCACTACAAAACCCAGCATGTCCAGGACTCACCCCTCCCCCATGCTGGCTCCTGTCACAACCCCAAATATAGGATGTTCCCAGTACAGGGGGAGTAAGGAGAATTTTCAGTCTCCCTCACTGTGTAGTGTGTAGTGTGTAGAAGCCCTGTGTCCCGCACTGCAGAATGTTCTAACATTCCCGCTTCCGCCCGCCCCTGCTCCACTCTTACCAAGGCACACTTCTTTGGCTCCAGCTAGAGAGTTTGATTATCCCCCAGTGGGCCCCGCCATGACTGAGGACAGGTGGTGGGAGAAGCGGTTGTAAATGAAGAGGGAGGTGAAAAGACACAAGCGGCGTCGGACCTGAATGGAGATATGAGGGGAGGAGACAGGGGAGGAGACAAGGGAGGAAGGGTGGGACCAACCTGTTTCTGAGCCAGAGGCACAGACACCAGGAGGACACAGAGTTCCGAGGCAGTGCCGAGAAGGCGGGTCTGTGCACCAGGAAGGCAGAACGTTCACCGCAGTACTGCCTGTGATTCCATGCAGTAAATTACCCACCTCCTCCACTCAGCAGCCCCATCTCACCTGTGTGAAGGGGAGGAGTGGTCTGCCTGTCACATACTGGTATATGAGGTGATGCCTGCCATCCACACAGAGATGCATTAACATCAGATCTAATGTGAGAGGAAGCCCGCACCACCCCCCTGGAGCAGGGGTCGGGTCAATATGGCAACTCCACGGCTGTATTCCTTCATGCTGCCCACTCGTCACTGCCAGCTGCCGCCCCTCTGTAAATGCTGCCTGGGACCATGGGCCCACTGGGTCCCATGGTAGGGCTGGCCCTGATTATACCCACTAATTGTAGCAACACATCATGGTGGAGTTTGCATGTGGCCATCTTTCTCACATTAAAAAAAATATAACCCCCAATGTTAACTATGAACTATGACATCTATCACACATGATACATATTTACCATTAGTTTATAATGCATGCTTACAGAAACTCAACATGATTGTAGATAAAAGCAGCAAAACAGATAATAGTATCATACAAGGAAGTGTGCCAAAAGCAGAGACTATAAAAAGTACCATTCTGTACAGGTTGCAACCTAGAGCTGGTTCTAATTATTGGCCATGTAAAAAACCTGGATATTGGTTTTGTGCTTTAACTCCTGTACCACTTTAATTTATATTCATTGATTTCAAAACATGTATTACCAAAATTAATTACCAATATTGTATGTGTAGTGGTACCTCTATCTGAAAATCATAACTAGTTTAAAAGAAAATGTAACCAAAACTAAAGTATCTAGTGCAGCAAAGTTATAGCAGTAGGAAAAAGAAGAATGTTTTTACTGATAGGGAATGGTAGATTAAATACTAAGCTGGCTGGTTTGACTGCTGGAGTATAGTGCCAGTCCTGTGATTACAGCCACAATGGGACCTCCATGTTGGCAGTAGTAATATGTAAGCCTGTCTATATTTCATGCAATTTCCAACTGGCATGAAATCTCAAAGCGCATTATTGAGATCTCTTCTGTTTAAAATGGTTTTATCTGGTTTACTATCCAGTGCCATGGTCAGGCTTATTTAGAGGCACAGAGTGGATTGGTCCCCCTAGCTATATTATTGCATAATAATTACAAAATTACGTGAAGCTTAGCAGATCTGCGTAGCTGTGAATTTCAATCAACAGTTTTTTGCATCGGGAGAAGGGCACATTGAGGTATTTTTAGTTTTAGTGGACTCTCTAACCTGCCAATATACTTTCCATATCTCTGAAAAGCACATTTAATGAATGACTTGTCCTTATGTGGTAATGATATTAATATGGTTGTTGCATATTTGATAATCAAGATTTTTTGTTAAAATCTATGTCGGCAAAGAAAATAGACATTTTTAATCAGTGTTCAGAATAAGGGACTGATTCTATGCTGTAATACAAAGGAGACAAGGGAGCTTTGACCCTGAGCAATCAATCAAATTTTAACATATTGGATTGCCACTAATGAATACAGGGAAAAATGCATTCATACCACTGTGCACTAGCATCCCTCGTTTAATGCCGGTGGAAGTAGCATAACGTTTTTTTACAAAACCAGAAATATTAAGAAAACAACTAATTTAAATCAGCTTTACATTGTGGCTCTTGCCACCTTTGTTTAAGAATATGTAATTTTAAAATCATGAGGCTATCATGGATTGTAAAGCAGACATTTCTTTGTCCAGATTCAAATAGGAATATACTGTATATTTAAAATCAAATGCTCAGTGCTGTCAATAGAAAACCAAAGTTTTGTAAACTGGATACACAGTCAAATTTCTATATTTTGATTAGTTTGATGATGTGTGATGGTGGTGGTTTTAATGCCATGTACTAAAGAGATATACTGATTGCAATACGATATTGCATTTTCATAATGTTTATAGCTATCTAGACTCCAAAAGTGTTGTGTGATACAAAACATTCCTTTTGTTGAGGAGAAAAAAGTCATGGATTAAGCCAGGTAAACACTTGGCACTTTGAGTTTGTAACAAATTACTTAATTCTGGTTCAGTTAAGCCATCACCTCTTCTAACAAAACTGCCAAAACCTATTTGTATTGAAGTGACTGGGCAATACAATGTTTAACTTTTTTTTTACATTTTGGAGTGATTATCTATTATGGAAGAAATGAAAATAAAAGGAAATGGGGTTGGCGCTGTTCAACAAATAAAAGTATATAAGGGGTAAAGTTATTAAAAGTGGGAGATGTGTAGGTATTAAGAATTCTATAGAATCATAAAAGCAAGTGCAAAAAGGCAAAGGCTGAATAAGTGAGTCAGCAATAATTTTGCAATAAAATCACACTAATTAAAAGTGTACAGAATAAACCAAAGTGTTCAGTGAACAAAAGCAGCGATGAATGAATAAACGAACAATATAAATAGGGAAAATAAATAGGGAAAAGTGCACGTGCATAAATATATACCGATATTGTATAGCAGTATTATAAATTGAATACAGAGCAGTAAATCATAAATAAGGTGCAAGTATACTATACATGCTAAACGAAATTGAGGTAGTAGTGTGTAAATATGTGAATGGTCCAATGAATTCAATTAGAATATAGATATGTGAATATTCAATTGAATCAATATGTGACGTAAAAGTCCAGTAAATACCAGTAGTGTTATATGCTGATAACAAATAGAAAGTTAATTAGTATCAAAAATGATGGTTAATTATATATGTTCCAATCGGCAGTAACTAAGCAGTAGGCACTCCGCCATATAGTGAGTGCGGAAAAGCTGTAGGCAAAAAGTCAATAGATGGATGCAATCTGCACACAGTGAATTGTGTGATTATTCTTGGCAATGTGATGGGTAACAAGCAGCTGCGGGGGTCCCGTACTCCCCTCCTTCCAACTGTGCCCCTAATGTGTTTGCACTCACCGGAGTGCCCAACCCCTGCAGGGGTAATGGGCATAGAAGGGGTGTCCTCCTTCTCTAGGGGGGTTTGTGCCCGCTGGATTCTCATTCCTCTGTTGTCTGGTGTGCTCAGATGAAAAAAGTGTGGGGAAGGGATGGATTCATAGCGTGACTCCGTATATTTTTTAAAAAGTACGAAATTTATTCGGTAAAATAACACAGTCACCCACCAAGTTTTTTTGGTCATACCACTTGGTGGGTGACTGTGTTATTTTACCGAATAAATTTCGTACTTTTTAAAAAATATTTTGGTCATACCACTTGGTGAGTGTGGGAAGAAAATATAGCTCTGTGTGTGTTATTTTACCGAATAAATTTCGACTATCACACTACAAGTCTTTAAAAATATACAGATGCAATCTGCACACAGTGAATTGTGTGATTATTCTTGGCAATGTGATGGGTAACAAGCAGCTGCGGGGGTCCCGTACTCCCCTCCTTCCAACTGTGCCCCTAATGTGTTTGCACTCACCGGAGTGCCCAACCCCTGCAGGGGTAATGGGCATAGAAGTTGTTATCCACACGGATTTCTCCCGTCCGGGTCAGGGGTGTCCTCCTTCTCTAGGGGGGTTTGTGCCCGCTGGATTCTCATTCCTCTGTTGTCTGGTGTGCTCAGATGAAAAAAGTGTGGGGAAGGGATGGATTCATAGCGTGACTCCGTATATTTTTTAAAAAGTACGAAATTTATTCGGTAAAATAACACAGTCACCCACCAAGTTTTTTTGGTCATACCACTTGGTGGGTGACTGTGTTATTTTACCGAATAAATTTCGTACTTTTTAAAAAATATACAGAGTCACGCTATGAATCCATCCCTTCCCCACACTTTTTTCATCTGAGCACACCGGACAACAGAGGAACGAGAATCCAGCGGGCACGAACCCCCCCCTAGAGAAGGAGGACACCCCTGACCCGGACGGGAGAAATCCGTGTGGATAACCACTTCTATGCCCATTACCCCTGCAGGGGTTGGGCACTCCGGTGAGTGCAAACACATTAGGGGCACAGTTGGAAGGAGGGGAGTACGGGACCCCCGCAGCTGCTTGTTACCCATCACATTGCCAAGAATAATCACACAATTCACTGTGTGCAGATTGCATCCATCTATTGACTTTTTGCCTACAGCTTTTCCGCACTCACTATATGGCGGAGTGCCTACTGCTTAGTTACTGCCGATTGGAACATATATAATTAACCATCATTTTTGATACTAATTAACTTTCTATTTGTTATCAGCATATAACACTACTGGTATTTACTGGACTTTTACGTCACATATTGATTCAATTGAATATTCACATATCTATATGCTAATTGAATTCATTGGACCATTCACATATTTACACACTACTACCTCAATTTCGTTTAGCATGTATAGTATACTTGCACCTTATTTATGATTTACTGCTCTGTATTCAATTTATAATACTGCTATACAATATCGGTATATATTTATGCACGTGCACTTTTCCCTATTTATTTTCCCTATTTATATTGTTCGTTTATTCATTCATCGCTGCTTTTGTTCACTGAACACTTTGGTTTATTCTGTACACTTTTAATTAGTGTGATTTTATTGCAAAATTATTGCTGACTCACTTATTCAGCCTTTGCCTTTTTGCACTTGCTTTTATGATTCTATAGAATTCTTAATACCTACCTACTCTCCCACTTTTAATAACTTTACCCCTTATAAACTTTTAATCGCTGAACAGCGCCAACACCCCTTCCTTTTATTTTCATTTATTCCTGCTACATTTAGGTGTCGTTTTTTAGGGGGGCAGCAGTTCATAAATTCCTAAGCGCGGATATTTCTACTTTTTTATCTATTATGGAAGTCTTTTTTTTTTTTTTTTCTCCATAAAAATAATGAAATATTAAGTAATTGCCCATGCTGTACTGGTAACAGCTTTGTGTATTCAAAAGTAAAAAGTGTTGAAAAAAGTAGACTTTCCTTTTCAGTTCATCCACTCTTTTTACTGTTATCAGTGGTTGTGGTGAAACCTAATTTGTTAGAGTACCTCTCGCAGTTGTACCTGAGTTATTCTGGGTACTCATTGATATCTGAACATATTCCTGAACTGTAGGGTAACTGCAGAAGCCCAACTCGCTCAGACATGTTCTTAAATGCAATCCCTATGTCTGTATCAATTACAATGCATACTGAGGTTCTTATTTAACTATGCACCCATGGAAAGCATTACCAAAGAAAACTTTTAAATATAAACCAAGGAAATTGGATTCTTATGCTAGGAATATTGGAATACGTCAACCCTAAAACTGTGCTAAAGAATAATTATACCTATCATGAATTGTTATTCTTATCAAAACTAAGACACTGTAATGAGTACCAGGGTTAGTTGTAGCCTTTATTTATATATATATATATATATATATATATATATATATATATATATATATTATGACTAACATGTAGCTTTTCTGTCACATTTAATTATATTTTACACGTGTTAAAATGTCATCATATGTGTCTTTTAGGTCAGTTCTGATACGAAAGGGGAAAAGGGTGACCTTGTGAGTATGTTTAGGATACTTGTGTTGCTAATAGAAACCATATTATTATGTTGTCATATATTGTTAACATATTTGATGCATTGAAGGGGCACAAAAATGAGCCAGCCTCCAAATGCCTCATTTGCTTGAGTGGGCTGTTCAATTTATTTGCAGACATTTTAGTAAAGCTGCCCTAATGCAAGCTTTTTGTGGTTAGCATTATTAGGAGATCATCTTGTTTATAAGATTATCAATAAAAAACTGCACAAACTATTTAAACCCATCCTATACCTATGGCTAAAAATATTTTTTTATATAACCCATCAAGATGCAATAGACATCAATGGGATCATATGACATCTTCACTCCTTATTTCAGGATCATATTGTTCATGATATTATGTGAAATGTATAAAATGGAAATAAAAAATGCAGGCTGAATGAATGATTCATTGTATTAGTCTGATGATGATTGATGTAGACACTGATTGTGCAAAACTGTAGACAAATAGACTTCATTTTTCAAAACGTTATCGTTGGTGTCAGCGGTTAAATATGTACTTTTCACATTGAAATTTCTAAAGATTTAAAGCCATTTCTTGTTCACATTGCATAGCATAATATGTTTTAATTTTCATAAATTAATAGTATATATCAAATAAAAGGCATACATTTTCTTATGACAACTATTGTTTATTTTCCCACATTGTTTATTATAGCTTAATGTAGTTTGAGTTTGGTTTAGCCTTTACAACTTCTTAGATTTTGATGTAATTATTGAAAGTGTTTGCAAAGTCTAAGTTAAACTAATCAAAATTGAATTAATATTTTACAATTTTTTTAGGGGGTAACTGGAACTACAGGAGAACAAGGAGTGAAGGTAATTTATTAAAAACATTTTTTTTTTTCAGCAATATTGTTCAGTCATTCTCTAAGGCAATGGGAACAGTGGGTGGCCCTTGCATTACATGTATTTCCATATGGCAGACTTCATTTTCATTTGTAAAATTTCAAGGTATTCTACATTGGCAGCTTTCAGAAAACAGGATAAATGACCTCAGGGAAAATATACTATGCAATTACTGGTCCTGCCTACAGGCGTATATAGGCACATGCTGATATACACCTTCTGCTGTGGGCACCATTGTGAGAGCAGTGGGTTGGAAAATGCAAACAGGCAGACAGTTTTACCCAGAGGTAGCTGTACCACCTGTAACCTTACTGTAGAGTTAATTGAATTCAACACAGAAATCATTCATATTTATGACAGTAACATCCAACTTAAAAGGAGCCATGGCCCACATTTGTACCCACAAGTAGAGTTCGGGACTGCATCCAAATAAACCAGTTTCTATACAATTTCCAAAAATATTGAATTCAAATATATTTTATTAAATTATACTGAAAATTAAGCATAATTTCTGAAAAAAGTACCCACTTCAGTGCCTTTGACCCATAGGTGCTGGGCTTATCCTCAATTTCCAAGCAGAATGCATGTACAAGGAAAACAGTAGCACTCCACCTTTCCAGTTTCTATCAAAACTTTATTAGTCAAGTTGCTAGTATGCCTTACAAGCATGTTGACTAATAAAGTTTGATGAACACTAGAATAATGAAATACAACAGTTTTACTTGTATATGATATGCACAGTGATTTAAAGAATTTGTAGGCATGGAGGGAAACCGCTGACGTCAGAATTTGTGCCTGGTACCAAACCAATTTGATTTTCCTTGCAAGCTCCACATATCAAAATATTGTCAGTTTTTTGATTTGCTAACAATAACAACCTAAATAAAATCATTTTCATAACCTTTTTGTGGGTCTCGTTACAAAAGGTCCCAGAGGCTGCCAGTTGGACAATCCTAATCTATGCCCAGTCTATTTTAGGGACTTGCCTAGTATATAGAGCATGCAACATCTAAGACACATCCATTATATGGAAAAAAGTTAAAATTCCCAGTTTATCAATTATGTGCAACCAAAGGCAATAGTGCACCAAAAAAGAAAAACATTAAGAAATATTGCCATACTACAGATACATCCTGGGGTAAAGCGAAAGAAAAAGCTCTGTTAATTCTAAATTATTATGCCAGGGTTCAAACTAACAAGTCTGTGCTTCCCATGTTGCTGTTGGAGTAAATTAGACAAGTATATTAGTGAATTTCAGATAATTGATAGAAGAAAATCCTAAAATCTGCAATTCTCGCATTTTAATTCTCTTTGTAACACTCTACTATGGACACATTTTTTATTGCCATCACCTCTGGAAAACTACTAACAGTTTTCTAAATGGGTACTAGATAGAAGCAATAATTGTAAATGGTTTCAGGATGGCAAAAACATACATACACTGCAGAATAATGAAAGCTGCACAGACATGGACTCTTCACATCAATGTCTCTTCTGACTCAATCAAAGTAACATGTAGCCGCATAGCATACTTTATAAAAGGCTATAACAGAGAATCAAGCTGAGAATTACTACTCATCCTCATAGGCAGCATCCTTATAGACCAGTGTTTCTCAACCTTTTTTCAATCCACGCACCCTTTAAAATTGTACACAGTCTCAAGCCACTCTTTAAAATGATGGCACCCCATTCTAAAATGTAAAAAACGATTCTAATAGGTTTACATATTGCAGCAACATCCACACGTAGGACACCCAATGTTAGAGGTGATTTATTCTTCAAGAGCAAATACACTTTTGCACACTGGTACTGACAATTATTCCAATGTTTCTCTCTTGCCAGTACCTAGAATGTTGTAATGGTGCATAATAAAAATCAGTGGCTTTGTGTAACTTAAAGGCAGGCTTGCTCCACCTGCTGGCTTGTATACAATTTTTGATAAATTCTTAGGCGTTTTGCCAAGGCACCCCTGAAGAAACCCTTAAGGCACCCCAGTGTACTTAGGCACCTGGTTGAAAAAGGCTGTAATAGACTGCACCCTTGGAGCTGGAGTATTCTGGGAACAATCAGGGAGGGACTCCTCTGGGGAAGCTGCTTGTTTTTAAGCATCAGCTCGGTTGCCCGCACACTGACAATGGAGGGCCTCTCATCTGGCTACAGATCACTTGCCCAGATGTTTCTGCTTCATCAGGTATGGCCTCTCTGAGCTCCTGAGAGTGTAGTTGAGGAATTTCTCTTGCTGTGCATGTCCAGGAACCCAGGAAGTTGGAAGAAATGGAGGTAAATGGGCCTGTGACTGAATCGGAGTATGATGGAAAATGGTCACTCTGCTACACTGTAAGATTAGATTGAAATAATCTGATTTATATTTGACTGTTTCATTTTCATTTTAGGGTGAGCCAGGACATCCAGGATTACCAGGATTTGCAGGAGCCCCAGGTCCTCAGGTAATATTCTTGATTTTAATACTCTGTTTTTTACTACCACTAAACAACATATAGGTCATCTGCACTCCTTTTCCAGTAACAAAGGGCACAAATGTTACTTTAACAGTATCTGAGAATTGGGCATTAATAACATATACATTAGAAATACAGACAACAGGTTACATGACACTGTTGTAAAAATAAAACAGATAGTAGGTAAGTAGTACTGTGCTTTGCCAAATATTGTGAAATAGACTAGGATATTGTGGTCTTTTGGTACTCATTCAAGGTAGTTAATGAATCCTGTGTTAATGTTATGATATCATGCCTTTATTAACCGTGGATTTTGTTTACAATGTTTTTAGGGAGAAAAAGGGGAGCTTGGATCTGTTGGGCCACAAGGCCCACCAGGAGGAGTGGTATGCTTAGTTTACTGAAATATCATAAAATGTTTTTAGCATTTGTAAAACTGTGTAAATGTTTGTTTATTTTTTTTTTTGCGACATTATGGCGGAAATGTTTGACACATTTTTGGGACCATTGTCATTTTTACAGCAATTAATGCATTTAAATGCATTGATTTCTGTATAAATGACACTGGCAGTTTAGGAGTTAACCACAAGGTGGCAGTGTAGGGGTTAAGTAGGCCTAGGGGTGTTTTTTTTTTACTGTGGGGGGGCGTGGCTGTCAGCTAGTGAATGCTGATCTCTGCTCCAATCACAGGGAGCAGAGATCGGCGTCACTAGTTGCTAGGCAGAACGGGGAGATGCTGTTTATCTCGGCATCTCCCCGTTTAGCCGCTCCGTGAGACGATCGCGGGAGTCCCCGCGGCGATCGAGTCCGCGGGGACCGCGGCCGGACTCACGGGGGGTCCCGACCGGCGCGGGAGCGCGCCGCTCCCGGCGCGCTCCCGATGGCACGGACAGGCTAAAGGAGGGATGTATATATACGCCCTCCTGCCTGTACGTGCCATTCTGTCGACGTATATCGTCGTGCGCCGGTCGGCAAGTGGTTAAAAAAGTGCTTAACAGATCTGTATATAAGGTAATTTGTATTTGTTTAAATTGTAAAAAAGTAATGTTGTATAATTTTCTTTCCTATTTGTTAAATAATTAGTATAATATATTAACATACAAATAAGATGTGCAAAATCCAAAATGCAGAACTCCTCAGACTTCAAAGCATTGCATTAAACTTACCCATAAGATACAAATAATATAAAACTCTGCTCCTAAAACTCTGTAATGTGGAAATAATGTTTACAATGCTAATCAACAATTAAAAAATATCCCACATGCTGAAAAATGTCTTCATCATTCCAAACTATACAATTGCAATTCCAATACATAATACTAGTATGTGTGGTATCACCACTTGTATCAGTGATATAAAAAGGTCCCACTATATATATAAATAGTCCTCTTTATAACAGGTGTCTTCTGCTCCACACCACGCTGTAATCATGATCGCCTTTGTATCCTTCTTCAGAGGAAGCCATGTGATTGGTGTAACACTTAAAAGGCATCATGACCCTGTAGGATCGGAAGTAAGGTTGTTTGCCCCAAAGCTTGGCAGCATGGACACATCCCTTAAATGGGAGGGCCAGCCGGGAAAAAAAAATTAAAAGTCAGCAGCTACAAACACTGTAGCTGCTGACTTTTAATAAGCAGACTTACCCGTCCTGGGTGCCTGCGATGTTGGCCGCCCGAGACCGATCGTCCCTCGGGTCTCGGTTCCCAGCGCCGCCATTCCACCTAAGGGAAACCGGCAGCGTAGCCTTGCTGGCTTCACTGCCCGTTTTCCTACTGCGCATGCGCGAGTCGCGCAGCGCTTTTTGAATGGGAATCGCGTTGTGGGACACACAGTTCCCATAACACACCGCGCCCCATTCACTAGAAGATGGCGCTAGGAGCAGAAGACAGAACAGCTCAGCGGAACAAGAAGAGGCAGATTAGGACGATCTGCCTAGCAACAGCCATTTCTGGAGAGGCAGATTAGGACGATCTGCCTAGCAACAACCATTTTTTTTTCATTTTACATTTTTATTAACATTTTTATGAAGTTTTTTTTTGCAGGGTGGCCCTCCACTTTAAGGGGCCAGTATATGTTATGGGCTATGTAGTGCAACAGTCTTGTGCACAGTAGATTGTAAGCACAAATTTAACATTTAATAAAATTGGCATTATGGTTTAGGCGGAAAAGCACTATGATGGCTTCAATTTTCTTTTTTTAGCACTTTTTGAGGAATATAAAAAGCATGATATATATGTAGAAAACAAAGTAAAGTCACAGCATTACCTGAAAGGTAGGATATGTACCATTAGGTATCTTTATTTAATAAAGTTCTTATTACTATATGCTTGATTCTAAGTCAAGAAATGCATAGCACCCAGTCAGGATCAACTTAATGTTGAAATCAGACCAGTATAATATGCAAGATTGATAGCTATGACCAACTGTGCATACTAATTAGTGCCTGAGGAAGCACACTCTTTATTGACCAAGACTGATGGTTGCTGATTGAATTCTACACATCTTATTGAAATTATTGAGTAAGGCTGAATGTTTCACTTTCACTGGCTGAGAATCAGTAAATGCTATCTTTTGGAGAAGTCTGTCAGGTAGAACACCACAGAAGAGACTTCATTATGTATAGGTTTGTTAGATGACAAAGAAGTGGATATATTGTCCTTGCACGTTGTGGGTTTAAAAATCCTTTTCTGGGTAGATATCAACTGAAAGAAGCATGTAAAAATGTACATATTATTTTGCAAGCAAGGCCTATGTGCACAATCAGTAAGCTTAGCAGAGTTTTCGTTTCCTAATATTAGTTGGCTGTGACAGGCCAAACGTCTTTGCTTGATTTTCTTTTTTTAACTAAACTATTAACAAATGTTTAATGTCCTAAAACAGATTTTCAAGATTACAGTAACTGTGTCTTCAATTACCTTTTTTTACCTAAGCGCTGAAAAGTACCTGTAAGAGCGCCAGTCTCTCTCTTTTCCATGGTAGCCATAATGAAGATTAAAGCTATTGTGCCTCTACAGTTGTATTATCCTTTTGCCAAATGGATACATTTGAAATATACAAAATGAAAAGATTGTACATCATAATGGCCATGGCTAGGACAGCTGAAGATAGAAACTTGACTTTCAAGTGTTTATTCATCTCTTCTTTCAATGGACCTAAACTGTTAGGGCAGTTTGAGTGGGGGAACAGGATTGGTTTTGTTTTGCTTTGTTAATTCATACCAACAAAAATAAAATACATGTTTTAGGGAAATACACAACGTAAAGTATGATTGATGTAATGTTACAAATAGTTTGCCTCTATTTCACTCTTTTCTAATATTCTTTTTATGTAACAGGGATTGCCAGGAGAAAATGGCATCCCAGGAAAACAAGGCAGTAAAGGAGAGAAGGTATTTTTTTTTTTTTATATATATTTTTTTTTTCTTAACGGTTTTTAGAAATGCAGTTTCTAACACACCTGTCTTAATTGATGTCCACTGTTTTATGAGTAATTTCTTAAAAATAACTGCTTGCTATGTGATTTACACATTCTTAAAAAAAATAATGAGGCATATATTTGCTGGGCACTGTATTACTAATCTATTACAAGGATAACAGTACATAAAAATAATTAAGGGAATGTATGTATGGTGCAAACAATGGTGGACAAATTCATATACAGGATATAGCGCTGCAGCTTAAGCAGTGT
Organism: Lithobates sylvaticus; assembly: GCA_028564925.1. Taxonomy (NCBI): domain Eukaryota; kingdom Metazoa; phylum Chordata; class Amphibia; order Anura; family Ranidae; genus Lithobates; species Lithobates sylvaticus. The sequence goes on along the minus strand of CM053028.1, from coordinate 317,731,239 downwards.
TTTCTGAATACCAAAGGGCATTAGCACACATTTGCTAGCCTTTATAATTTGTTTCACATTGTTAATAAAGACCAGTGAATGCCTAGGAATAGGCACCCATTTTAAGCCTGTGTAAGCCATGATCTGTAAGTTTTTACAATGTGGTATACCCTACCAGTGACCATGATGAACCATCAGGGCCTATTTCCTTCTCAGATCTCAGAATATAATCAGCAGCACTACACCCCCACAGCCACCCCACAACATTGTGTGACAGCGCTGAAAGCTAAAAATTGGTCTGGGCAGGAGGGGGGTTTAAGTGCCCAGTAAGCAAGTGGTTAATTGAGGTACTTTCTGGAAGTATGTATAAGAACAATAAATGTTTGGTGCCGGGGCATCCTGTGGAGATTGCTCTGATGTCAAGGAAGAAGTTGCAGGAGAGGGGGATGGAAGATTGTTCATAGCCACTTTGTGTAGTTACCAATTAAATCATGGGCATTATTAATTCATGCTCTGCCACCACTGTGCTATGACAGTGTAGTGCAGGGATATGCAATTAGCCAACCTCCAGCTGTTGCAGAACTACAAGTCCCATGACAGCCACAAGCATGACACCCAGAGGCAGAGCATGATGGAACTTGTAGTTTTGCAACAGCTGGAGGTCCGCTAATTGCATATCCCTGGTGTAGTGAAAAGATGAAAGGGGTTGTTTTCTTTGAACCATGGCCAACTTCTGTTCTACTGCTCCTTGCTCCATCATAAACCTGGGACCACTGTGAAGACATTCAAGATGGCCAGGGAGGGGGTATAGAGGAGAGGGAGAACATTCTTTTGCTGGAGATGAACTTAACAGTACTCTTAGAAATGTTTTTACTAGTGGTAAGGGAGATATCAGAGGCCTAATAGACCCCCGATATCCTTATAAAAAGTACTTGTCTCTACAATTACCTAAGGAGCTCAAAAGGCCAGTCACCCAGAGCTTACTCATGAAAGGATTATACATTGAGCTGCACATGCTCGGCTGTAGGTGTCCAATGGATAACCACTGTTACAAAGAACATTTTCTTGTTCTACTGGTGTACATAAGCTTGTATGAGAAGGCTGTATTTATACTGATGGTGTGAAAAATATGTGACCAATAACTTCAAAGAGTTCAGTTGCCTCTTTCCAACTTCCACCTATAGGCGTAACCCTACAGTGCCTAATGGTAAACAGGGACCCGACTAGATCAGAAAAAAATGTGTGAAAAAATCTGATATAGCTGTGCATGGCAGCCAATCAGCTTCTAACTTCAGCTTGTTCAATTAAGCTTTGACAAAAAAAAAAAAGGCTGATTGATTTATATGCAAAGCTGTACCAGTTTTAGTAAATCAACCTTTGCACACCCAAGGGTATAACCAAATTGATTATTTGTTTTAAAGGGAGAATCTGGTGGAATCATGGGGCCTCATGGACATCCTGGTCCTAAAGGAGATCCAGGACCACCTGGATTTGGTTTACCAGGAGAACCGGCAAGTATATGTTTACTTTTTTAATAACATGAAATGTAATTTCGATCTCTAGATTAAGATTGATGCTATTAAACAAACATCCCTTTCTTTGCTGTGGGTTTCCAATTTATAGGAATTCATATACTGCATAGGTGATATTAAATAATAACCCATTATTAGAATGTAACTGTTAGATCCTATTCTATTTTACTATAGGTAAATAAGCTGTTAAAGGCTTAGCAGCCTCTCAGTCCTTTTGGCTACACATCATATCAAAAACTTTGACTTTACATGCCTGTAAAAGCAGCTTTTTGGAGCTGCTGTGTGCATGCGCCCTAATTGTAACACAATTAAGTATTACAATTGTGAATATTTTTACATCCAAATTTAGAAAAGTTCTTAATATCCCAATTTATGTATTTTTTTCATTGGTGGGGAAAAATAATTTAGCCAACCATAAAGTAGTACACACCACTTTACTGAGTGGAGGACACTAACGTATCTTAGACCGGCGGTAAGCAACTTGTAGATCACAGACAGGTGACTGGTAGATCGCAGTCTGGACTTGCTGACACGCCATTCCAGAGCATCAAACAGAGTGCAATGCAGAGGGACTACTTGTAAGGTCGGAGCTGTAGTAGGTGAGAAAGCGATACGATACCTCCTCACCACCTGATTTAAACTCATTATTGCCGTGCAATGCATGCAATTGCAGCGCAGTAGTACAGCAATTACAGGTTTAAATCAGGTGTGAACAGGTGACATTGTGCCCAGTGATCTTTGATTTCTCCCACGTTGTTCAGATAGATCTAAACCTCTTTAAGGTTGCCACATAAGCCGCAGCAGGAGTTATACACCCTGTCATGGTTGGTGGGTGTAGCACCTGCCAGCATAACCAATTCAGGTGAATGAGACCGCTTTACAACCTTGTGCAGTACAGAAAACAGGGTTAAAGCAGGTAGTATTGTGTTGCTTTACCACCACCTGTTTTAACCCCTTTGACCCCGCAGAAGCATGCAGTTGTGGGGCACTTGCAGATTGGCCCCATTTACTTTAATGGGTCACGATTGGCAGGCGTTGGCACCCACCAAAAGCAACAGGGGGCTTAATTCCTGCTGCTCCATGTGTACACCTTTGATGGCTGCCTCAGCATCTAAAGGGGGTAGGGTTTGGGGGTGGGAAAACCAACCCCCAACTCTACTTGTGAACAAGCCCTAAGTACCATTGCCAAATGCAACTAAGGGCTCATTTACTAGTGCAGCACACACTGCTGCTCCTCTGAGAGTGAACCAAGAGTGTTTGGCAGGTAGTGAGAAGGCAATATGGTACCTCCTCACCACCTGATTTAAACTCATTATTGCCATGCAATTGCAGCGTAGTAGTACAGCAATTAGAGGTTTAAATCAGGTTTGAAGAGGGGACACTGCCCAGTGATCTTTCTCCCATGTTGTTTAGATAGATCTCCAAATGTTTAAGGTTGCCTACCCCTGTCTTAGACTTTTTATTAAAACTAGTGTATGTCTACTGATTAGGCCTCAGACCAACAGATGGGTCCACATGAGGAAACTCAGCAGGTGTTGTTTAGCTGGCATGGCTCTACTAAAGCACCCACCAGCTATGGAGGATGACAAACTCCTGGGTTACATAGATAGAGAAATGAAGGGCTAGAGGTCACAAGCCTCTGGACTTTTGAGGTGTTGTATATTAAGAATATAGATGCCCAAATAACATCATATAAAATATATACATTTTATTACAAATAATTAAAAAACATGAGACAACTTTGTATTTCAAATTCAATTGTTCCACTAGGGCGTAATGCATAGACAATACCACTTTCTCAACATATTTCGCTTGGCAGAGCTTCCTCTGGAGATTTTTGATGTGGCGTCTATTATGCTATAGATAACAAAAGATTTGATAAATGCTCATGTTAGAATCTAATATGCATGTACAACATACAAATTGGCATAGATAAATTGTTATGCAAAGAATATCAAAATATATCAAAGAACATATCAAGTAAGGATAAAAATATTTATATCAATGATGGCTATAGAGATACAAAATAAAAAATGAAAATGAAAAAACACAATGAACCTTACCAAAACTGCTTCGTGTGTGTGTGTGTGTGTATATATATATATATATATATATATATATATATATATATATATATATATATATATATATATATATATATATATAACTCATAGTTGGAAATAAAGAAATACAAATTTCATATGTGCACAAAAATTTGTTGGAAGTTTTTTCTATTAGGAAAAAACAACACAGCATAATAGGAGAGGTATATATGTATATCAATAAAGATCAAGCATACAGCCTAATTATCTATGTTCAGAAGGAAAAATAAATAAATTACCTTCAATGAATCAGTAAGATTGAATCAATTGTATACTCTTGAATCGCACACCATACTGGTGAATATTCTCCTTGCTGAATGGGATGTTGAATGGTAGGGGGAGAAAAAAAAAGACCAAGCATATGGTCTGGAGGACCCCAAGTATAGTAAAATTAGGCCAAAATCGACCAAACACTGATGCTCTCCAGGTAAAAAAGCCAAAAAAGTAATGAACAACAAAAATCTGAAATAGTATATGGAACATAAGTTCCAAAAATGTCCGTATGCACTGTAATGCGGCGTACACACGCTCAGACTTTCCGGCGGGATAGTCCGCCGGACCTAGTCCAGCGGACAAACCCCCAGACTTTCCAGCGGAGTTCCGCTGGACTTTCCGAGCGTGTGCACTTGCCCACACATGCCCGGACTTTTCCGGTGGATTGTTCAATACGCTGGCGTTTTGTTCAAAGTTCGCGGGACTTTTGAAATAAACGGACTTGCTGACACACGATCGGAAAGTCCGTTCATTTAGAACGTGACTGCAGGTAGACGGAACTAGCGAAGACAGTGAATGCCGCCGCGCTAGCCCCGTCACCTGGTACGGATTTAAAGGGGAATCCCTATGCCGAAAAAACGGCATGGGGGTCCCCCCAAATCCATCTCAGACCCTTATCCGAGCACGCAGCCCGGCCGGTCAGGAAAGGGGGTGGGGACGAGCGAGCGCCCCCCCTCCTGAGCCGCACCAGGCCACGTGCCCTGGGGAAAGGGGGGCCGTGCGGCCCCCCCACCCCAAAGCACCTTGTCCCCATGTTGATGAGGACAAGGGCCTCTTCCCGACAACCCTGGCCATTGGTTGTCGGGGTCTGCGGGCGGGGGGCTTATCGGAATCCAAGAGCCCCCTTTAATAAGGGGGCCCCCAGATACTGGTCCCCCACCCTATGTGAATGAGTATGGGGTACGGTGTACCCCTACCCATTCACCTAAGGTGTAAAAGTGTAAATAAAAAAAACGACACAATTTTTTAAAATATTTTATTGCACAGCTCCGAGGGTCTTCCGTCTTGGGGGGTCTTCTCGCCGGACTCCTCCGCTATCTTCTGCTCTTTTACTAGCTCTTTCACCTAGCGGAGGAGCCCGGCTTTCTCCTTCATTGCCGGAGGATGCTGGGACTGTGACATCATATGGGGGCAGGGTCACCATGTGACATGAGTCGGTGGCCCCGCCCCTTGTCTCTATATAAGTCACAACACCGCGTGTCTCTGCCATTCCGGCCAGAGAGAGTGACGAGTCAACATCGGAAGAAGAAGAAGACGACGCAGAAGGCGCAGGCGGCGGCGACATCGGCAAGAAGAACCGAAGAGCGGGACAAGACCCCCGAAGGCGTAACGAGACCCCCAGATGACGACGACAGCGGTGGCAACGAAGGAAAAAGCTGGGCTCCTCCGCTAGGTGAAAGAGCTAGTAAAAGAGCAGAAGATAGGGGAGGAGTCCGGCGAGAAGACCCCCCAAGACGGAAGAAGACCCCCGGAGCTGTGCAATAAAATATTTAAAAAAATGGTGGCTGTTTTTTTATTTACACTTTTACACCTTAGGTGAAGGGGTAGGGGTACATCGTACCCCATACTCATTCACATAGGGTGGGGGGCCGGTATCTGGGGGCCCCCTTATTAAAGGGGGCTCCTGGATTCCGATAAGCCCCCCGCCTGCCGACCCCGACAACCAACGGCCAGGGTTGTCGGGAAGAGGCCCTTGTCCTCATCAACATGGAGACAAGGTGCTTTCGGGTAGGGGGGGCGCAGGGCCCCCCTTTCCCCAGGGCACCCCCCATGTTGAGGGCATGCGGCCTGGTACGGCTCAGGAGGGGAGGCGCTCGCTCGTCCCCACCCCCTTTCCTGACCGGCCGGGCTGCGTGCTCGGATAAGGGTCTGAGATGGATTTGGGGGGGGACCCCCACGCTGTTTTTTCGGCGTAGGGATTCCCCTTAAAATCCATACCAGGTGACGGGGCTAGCGCGGCGGCATTCACTGCCTTCGCTAGTCCTGTCTACCTGCAGTCACGTTCTAAATGAATGGACTTTCCTCCATGTGCGAGGCAAGTCCATTCATTTCAAAAGTCCCGCGGACTAGCACACAGACCGCGGGATTGTCCGCCGGACTGCCGAGTCCAGCGGACAATTTTAAGTCTGAACTTAAAACTTACTCCGCCGGACTTTTGGGAGGAAAAAGTCAGCCGCCGCCCACACACTCTAGTCTGGCAGACAATCCCGCTGGAAAGTCCACTCGTGTGTACGCGGCCCAACTCTCACCTGGTAATCGTTATTTTTTTTTAAAGCGTGCCTATGGAGAGTTTTAGCTAAAATAAAAATAAATAAGAACATTTTTTTTTTAAAGCGCCCCCTGTCCCCACGAGCTTGCGCAGCAAAGAAAACTTATGCGTAAGTCGCGCCAGCATATGTAAACGGTGTTCAAATCACACATGTGAGGTATCGCCACGATCGTCAGAGCAAGAGCAATTATTTTAGCACTAAAGCTCCTCTGTAACTCTAACCTGGTAACCGTTATTTTTTTTAAAGCGCAGCCTATGGAGAATTTTAGCTACCGTAGTTTGTCGCCATTTCACGAGTGTGCGCAATTTCAAAGCATGACATGTTAGGTATCTATTTACTCGGCGTAACATCTTTCACATTATACAAAAAATTGGGCTGCCTTTACTGTTTAATATTTTTTTAATTCATGAAAGTGTATTTTTTCCTAAAAAAATTGCGTTTGAAAGACCGCTGTGCAAATGCAGTGTGACACAAAATATTGCAAATATTGCCATTTTATTCTCTATATTATCTGCTTATATATATATATATATATATATATATATATATATATATATATATATATGTTTATATATCTATATAATGTTTGGGGGTTCTAAGTAACTTTCTAGCAAAAAATATGGATTTTTTCTTGTAAGCAACAAATGGCAGAAATAGGATTAGGCATTAAAGGGTTAAGGAACAATAAATCCAAATCCTGCTGTTCACTTTTAACACAGGCTGACAAATGGGTTCCTCTGTAGATTATGTAGTCATGTGAACTACTTAGTCAGTTTTTTACAGAATTTCAAGTCATTTGTTACATCTCCTATTTAGGAATGTTATTATTATGGGGGACTTCAACTATCCTGATACTGATATGGCAGATGGAACTGGACACTCAAATAGGGCCTTTTGTTTCTTAAATGTCTTGCAGGACAATTTTATTAAACAAATGGTGGGCACCCAATCTTCAAATGCTTTGTTGGATATTTCAATTTCAAACAACACAGAGCTGATTTCAGATATGGAATTTGGACAACACATATAAACAAACAAAAGTTACATTCTTGAGTAAAAAAAAAAACATAAATGGGAAAAAAAAAGCTTTTAAAAAATAGACAGAAGGGTCACCGTCAGCATTTCAGAACAACAAAGAAATGCAATAAGAAATGCAAGATCACAGTCAGAGAAGCTAAAATACATTAAGAGAGTATTTTGCTGCAGAAACAATTTCTTCAAATATATCAATAGTAAAAAGGTAAGGCAGAATATATAAGCCTCTATAAGCGATGTACCAGGAGAATTGATAACAAGTGACAGGGAGAAAACAGCTGTGTAAAATACATTCTTCTTTTCAGTTTATTTAAAAGTATAGTTATTTAAAAGAATAAGAAGAGTGTAACAAATAAAATAGAAATGCTAAAAATACTTTATTGAACCTCTGTCACTAACAAAAAATCATGTTACAAAAAACAATTAGAAATACTTAATGTAAATAAATCACCAGGCTTACACCCAACAGTCCTCAAAGAGCTTAGCAATTTAATAGCAAGGCCATTGTTCCTAATTTTTAAGAACATCATACCGGCTGGAAAGGTACCAACCGAATGGTGAAAAGCAGTTCCAATCCTCAAAAAAGATATATAACCGGAAATGACAGATCAGTCAGCCTAACATCAATAGTATGTAAAGTAATGGAAGGAATAGTAAAGTACTGTATCCAATATTTTCCTAGTGAAATTGGTGTCATTAGTAGCAGCCGATAAGGATTTATGAAGGACTGCTCTTGTCCGACCAAACTTTTAATATTCTATGAGGAAATGAGCAATGATTGGATAGAGAAATGCCCATAGAAATAGTTTACCCTGATTTTGTTAAACCATGTGATACAGTACCCAACAAACACTTAATTTTCAAATTAAGGTCAATTGGCATTGAACAAATTATATGCACATGTATGGAAAACTGGTTACAGGAGTGTGCCCAGAGAGTTGTGATAAAAAGGCTTTTTTTAAACAGTCCAGAGTTGTGAGGGGTATGCCCCAGGTCTTTGTTTATATATGATATAGAGGTTGGAATAAATAATTTGATCTCAGTGTTCGCTGATGACACCAAGCTATGCCGGGCAATAACGTTGCCACATTGTATATCAACTTTACAAGAACACAATGATAAAATAGAGGTGGGCAGCTGCATGTCAGATGAGGTTTAATGTTGGAAAATGTACAGTTTTGCATTTGGGGCTAAAAAATATGTATGCAAGATACTTCTTGGGGGGGTGGGGGGTATTTCCTCTGGGGCAATCAAGGATGGAAAAATATCTGAGGGGGGTCTCGTTGTAGACCACAGGCTCAGTAATAGCATGGAATGCCAAGCTGCAGATGGCGGACTACTATAATGCATTCATGCAGGTTTATACTCAAGAGATAAAACTATCATTCTATCACTTTTCTGGTTCTGCCTCAACTTGAGTATACATTCAAGTTTCGGTCACAAATCTTCCGGAAAGATGTCCTTGAATTGGATAGAGTTCAGAAAAAGGTGACAAAATAATAAGGGGCCTAGGGGACCTCAGTTATATATAACTACTAAAATCAAACTTATCCTCAGTGGAATTGTATATGTAGTATTGAAAGAAACTGTTTAATCTAAGGTGTCTGAAGAGATGAACAATGGTGTTTGATGAGAAGTGGTTTAATTTTAAACTGCATAAGGTGTTCTTCTTTATTGGAATGGTAAAGATGTGGAACTCCCTTCCACAGTTAGTGGTATCAGCAGAGAGCATAGATAACTTAAAAAAAACTGGTAGATGTGTTTCTCAGTAAGAACAGGCATATGGGAATTCATAGTGACATGCACCTGTGCACATACACACACACACACACACTAAACTGGATATACCCGAGTCTTTATTCAACCTTAATAACTACCGTATATACTTGAGTATAAGCCGAGTTTTTCAGCACATTTTTTTGTGCTGAAAATGCCTCCCATCTGCTTATACTCGAGTCAAGCATTTTTCTGCAGCAGAGAATGACATTTTCCGATCCGATTTGGGGCCTCGTATCACAGGGCCACTTGGTGCTAGGAACCCCAAATTTGGTGTGCAAACCCAGTGGAACTAGCACTACAACATACAGACCTTCAGGTCTGGTATGTATTTTAAGGGAAACCCCACGCCAAAATTAAAAAAGAAAAATGGCGTGGGGGTCCCCCCAAAAATCCATACCAGACCCTTATCCGAGCACGCAACCTGGCAGGCCGCAGGAAAAGAGGGGGGATGAGAGAGCGCCCCCCTCCTGAACCGTACCGGGCCACATGCCCTCAACATGGGGAGGGTGCTTTGGGGTGGCCTCATCCCCACAACCCTTGCACGGTGGTTGTGGGAGTCTGCAGGCGGGGGGCTTATCGGAATCTGAAAGCCCCCTTTAACAAGGGGACCCCCAGATCCCAGCCCCCCCTGTTTGAAATGGTAATGGGTACATTGTACCCCTACCATTTCACGAAAAAAGTGTCAAAATGTGAAAAAAAACACAAGCCACATCTTGGGACAAGTCCTTTATTTAAAAAAATGTAAATGTCACACAAAATCCATTCATCTTCTTCTCTCGCTGTGCCGACGGACCGAAATATTTTTTTTGCCATGTTACTGTAATTTGCAAATCTCATTGGAATGAAAATAACTCTCACTTTTTACCTAACATAAAGATCCTTATCCTGCACTGTTGGCTTTTTGGAATTGAGCTGAGTGTGTAGCCAGATAAACTCTCACAGTTTTTAGGAAAGTGTTAATTGCAGTAGGTTAAAACATACTGTATATATACTGTATCTATCAGCCTAAAAAAGACATGCCAAATTATCCTTATACATTGCACAGTATTTGTATTATTTATTTTATATTTGTTTTTATTTTACTATTCTTCATCTCTACCAATATTAGGGACCAGCTGGAGATTTGGGTGCTCCTGGTCCAAGGGGTCCAAAGGTAAGTTACACTGTACTTTTACCTGCTAAAGGTAATTAAATATCTGTTTATAAAGTCTATGTTCTAATGATCACATTCCCAGTGACATCTGTGTTCATTTATATAAAAAAAAAGCTTTATCAATTTATACCACTAACATATAAAAAAAAAAAGGAATACTATAATAATAATAGCCAAGCACAGTGGAGACATTGTATTGATGTTTGTTAGTGGCTTTCTAAATGGTTCTGTCAACCTGGGAGACCCACTATACCTGAGGAATGCTGTTAAGTTGCTATGGTGAAGGGTGTTAGATTGGGAACATTGTACCTGTACACACATTTTCTAACAATAGTTCCTCAAATGATCATCTAGAAGTAAATTGTGTTTTAGAGACAGTTAAGCTCGGTTCAAATTCGGGCGACCTGTCAGGCGACTTAGCCGCCTGACAAGTCGCACTCCATTCAGTACAATGGAACCGTTGCTCCAACTTAAAACTACTTGGGGGCAACTTCAGATCTGCTTGCATTGCCTTCTATTACAGAAGTCGTTTGCAAGTCACGCTGAAGTCACGTTGTGCGGCGCAGCTTCAGAGTCAGGCGACTTTGAAGCAGCCCCAGTGTGGACCGAGACGAAAGCAACAAAGCATGACAAATATTAAACTTGCAAATATTACTATTTTCTAAATGTATGCTATAATTCAGAAGTGAAAGAATAAATGTTGCATGACAAAATATTTTTTAATGTATTCCTATTTTTCTAATATACTTTAAAAATAGGGAGAAAGGGGTTTGCCTGGTGTTCAAGGATCCCCAGGCGAGCCAGGAGTACCTGGAATCAGCACAGATGGTCCTCGTGTAAGTAAATATGGGCATTTTTCTAAAAGGATAGCAATATGAAGAGATTAAAAAAAATGTACATTGTATATACGTATAAGCTAATTAATGCAGATACTTTTTTTTTTTCTTTTTACTTTTTTTTTTATTGAATACCAGTACAAAATCTCCATTAAAAGTACAATCATATTTATACAGTCTTCGGTACTTATACACTTTTTTAACAAAATACCTATTTTGGAAAGTACAAATAAAAGGCTAGACAGGTAGGCTGCCCTTGGGCTGTGTCCGCCTGATGTTTGTAGCAGCGCTGTGTACTACTTTCTCAACTTAATGTGAAAATATTAAGCAGAGTGCACCTCTGATAAAATTTATATAGATTACTAAACAAATAGTGAATAATAAATAGTAATAAATATCAAATGTGCACGTGAATAAATAAATAAAAATTAATTAATTAATAAAACAATAAAAAGTTAATTAATTAAAAATTGTATGGATCAATGAATATAATTCACACTGCGTGTCTCTGAAACTCCAGATGTTAAAAAGTTAAAAAGTCCACGTGTTCAAGGAAAATCATACAATCCAGTGATGATAGCAATGTAGCAATAATAATTGTGACAGTTCTATAGTCGTGTAACAATATAAAATTCTGTGACGATATTCTGTGAGTCCTCCAAGCCTTCCACCATAGATTTCACCGTGCGGGAAGATTATCCCCTTTTGGGGGTACACTCACCAGAGATATACTTTATATACGCCTGTAATTATCAGTTATGTGGACCTTCTCTTCCGACATCAGTCAAAAAATCTCACAACGCGTGAAACCAACCAGAAGCAGCCTTTTCCTCCAGCCTCGGTCACATCATCATCAGCGCGGTCATTTTTTAAAAACATGTGTGGGAACAAATATTGGGCCACATAGCGTAATATTGCTTAAAAAAATAATTTATTGAAGTAATTTCCCTTTAACATTAAAATTCCCCCTAGTGGGTTCTGCGTACCGAAAATAATAAATTGTGTAGCATTTGGGGTAAATGTAAGCGGTATACTGTGCCTGCTCTGGCCGGATATGGAGCCTTTCTATGCCTTCAATGGGGAGATCGGCGTCCTTCCTGTCCGGAAAGCCCTGGAGCGCACCGTGGACCGCACAACGTCTGACGTCACTTCCTGTTGACCTACGCCCTGACGCGTTTCGTCATTTCCGACTTCTTCTCGAGGGCGTAGGTCAGCAGGCAGGAAGTGAGGTATATGTACACTAATGGACGGCGCAGCCGCCCAATCAGACGGCCGGAATGTTCACCAATGATTGCTGTCAACGTGTAGCCACGAAGCCAGGCATCAGAGGTCTATTGCGGACAGTGCCAGCAAAATCCAGCGCCATTAGAGTGTATTGTTAAATAAACAAAGGAAACATGCTGTGAACATTCAATATTAAATTGTGATAGCCGTGCAAGTTGCATATTCTTATAATCTAATCAGACCCCAGCTGATACATGCAACTTTAGAATGCGAGGCTAATACAGAATACCATCTATGGCTTTATACTAATGTCCAAAGAACATGAATACAGTGTGCAATAGTGTACTGCACATAAATGCATGCGCTCATATTATTTGTTTATGAGACCCCCCATACAGGATTGGATAATTTGGTGTGCAGAACCAAAATATCAAAATTTCACATGAATATGAGGGTTTAAACGTACGGATAAAAACAATCGTTTTAATTTTTGTATGGAGGGGTAAGAACCGTAACTATATGTATTTAAATTTTCATAATTAAATGTTAAAAGAGAGCGACTGTTAAGTGTGCAAAATAAGATATAAATATATTAAAAATTATATCATTATTTTATAATAGGATTTAAAATTATTATTAAAACATTAGAAAAATGGCCGTGGACAATATAAGTTAAAGTAAAAAATATATTATAAATATAAAAATAAAATAAATATATATATAAAAAAATACATATATATATATAAAAAAAATATAAAAATAAAAAAATATATGAAAAAATGGACAAGGATACATATGGAAAATGATAGATCGTATGTCCATGTATCAAGAGGCCGTATGATTATGATCTGGATCCACTATAAATACTATACAGGTAATATGTTGTATAAAATATACAACATATCTTAATATATATGCAAAGGATAAAACCGGAGATGGGAGTGCCCCTGGTATGAATAACCATAGCTGGTTTAGATAATGTATTAATGTTCCTTTGACATCTGGTAATATGATACATATCTATAAAAAAACCCAAACAAAAATATAATTGACATAAGAAAGTGGCTATATTGGGGCGTAGTGGTCTGTGAGCTACCAGGTAGGAGTATTGTGGTTAGCGTGGAACTATGTGTCGCTTATGAAGCAGTTTATATCTAGCTCAACGTTTAAACCCTTTGGAGTGAGTACATCCACCAAATAAATCCATTGGGTCTCTCGCTTCGACAGTTCCCTTACCATGTGTATACCCCTCCAATGAGGTTGTAATTGCTCTATGCCCCAAAATTGTAGCCCTTTGGGATCCATATCATGTTTCAGTTTGAAGTGTAGCGAAACATTGTGATCCTTAAAGCCAATTTTTATGTTGTGTACATGTTCAGCAATACGCACTCTTAATAGCCTCTTTGTGCGGCCTATGTACATAAGCCCACATGGGCATTTTAGAGCATAAACGACATAGGTGCTGTTACATGTAATGAATTGTTTTATTGCGAAGTTATTGTTATTGGATGTTGATATGAAATTTTCCAATTTTCTAATTGGGCAGGCCACTTCTCTACAAGCCTTGCATTTCCGACATGCAAAAAAACCGTTTTGCTCCCAGAATGTGGGTGGTTTTTTGGGGGGGTCAATGACCTTTTTGACTACTTTGTCACCAAAATTTGGTGCTTTCCTGTAAATGAAACGGGGCACTGGAGGTATAGCAGTCCCCAATTTTTTGTCTAAGAGTAGGATATGCCAATGTTTTTTAAAAATCAGCTCAACTTCCTCATACTGGGCATGAAAGCCAGATATGAACGACCACTCAAGCTTCCGTTTATTTGTGGGTGCTAAATCCTTGTTTTTTTCTTCCAGTATTGTTAGCCTAGGTATTTGTTTTACTTCTTCTACGATTCTCTGTAGTTTTTTGGGGTTGTAGCCCCTTAGTTCAAACCTTTCAGTGAGGACTTTTGATTGTTCGATGTAGTTTACTTCCTCTGAGCAGTTTCTTCTCACCCGCATTATTTGACCTTTTGGAATATTTTTTAGCCAGAGAGGATGATGTGCACTTGTCGTTGGTAAATAGCTGTTGCGATCAGTTTTTTTGAAATACACTTTCGTTTCCAATCTATTATTTTTACGGTAAACTGTAACGTCTAAAAAATTGATTTCCTCAAAATCCCAAGTAGATGTTAGTATAATATTGTTATTATTATTGTTAAGACCATCTAAAAACATTTCCAAGCTAAAATGGGACCCTGCCCAAATAAAAAACAGATCATCAATAAAACGTTTATAAAATACCAGTTCTGGTCGCTGGTTATTAAAAATGATCTTGTCTTCCCATTCAGCCATGAATAAGTTTGCAATGCTGGGGGCAAACTTTGCCCCCATCGCCACTCCTCTCTGTTGGGAATAAAATTTCCCCCCATACCAGAAGTAATTATGTGATAAGCAGAAATCGAGAGCATTTCTTAAAAAAACTTTTTGGTTAAAAACAAGATCATCTCGTTTGCTTAGTGCCCAATTAAGAGCCAATAGGGCGTCATCATGTTGTATAATGGAATATAATGATGAGACGTCCGCTGTCACAAGAATGATTTGCCCAATGTTCTCCAGATTTACTTCTTGCAGGGAATTTAGGAAGTCTTTTGTATCCCTTAGATAGGATTTTGTCTCTTTTACGCTTTTTTGCAAAAAAGTGTCCAGGTATTGTCCTAGTCTGGACGACACAGATTCAATGCTGTTGACTATTGGTCTTGCAGGTGGGTTGATCGCATCCTTATGAATTTTTGGAAGAGTATATAGTGTGGGTACTCGACTGCTTGTAGGTAGTAGATATCTCTTTTCTTTATTGGAGAGTACTCCTGTGCGTGAGCCCATCTCTATCAGTTTCTCCAGATGTTCCCTGTATGGTTGCGTGGGATCCTTTTTGAGTGTGTTGTATGTTTCATTGTCTGATAACATCTCCTCAATCTGTCCATGATAAAAGTCTTTGGTGAGTAAGACCACTCCTCCACCTTTGTCTGCGGGTCTGATGATTATATCTTTCCGTTGTTCCAAAAGTTTGATACCCTCCTCCACATGTTTAATATTTAATTCTTTTTTGGGTTTCAAAGTCTCAAGATCGTGTAGTATCAGTCCCTTGAATACCTCTATGTGGTGGTTTGGGTTGTTGGGTGGGTTGAATAATGACTTGTTTTTTAGTCCACTGTTAATGATCATTGACTTCTCATTCTCAGATATTGGTTTTATACTGTTTGTTATGTCATTAGTTATACCGTTTCCTAGGAAATACTTCTTTATGTTTAGTTTCCTAATGTATTTATGTATGTCTACATAAACACTGAATTTGTTGATTGGTTTTTTTAGGCCGCATTTTAGCCCTAAATTCAAAATATTCAGCTCTTTATGGGTCAGAGTAGCTTCTGTTAGATTAAAGATACCTCCTACTCCGACCCTCTTCTTCTTTTGTTGGACCTTGAATCCGGCCCTGCACCCTCTGTATTTTCTTTTTTCGGTGGTTGATGTGTATATTCTTTTGGTTTCTGTAAGTAGTCTGCTGTTTGGTTGTATTCTCTGTGCTGTCCTTGGGTTGGCGGGTTCCTTGGATATTGTGGTGGATTCCTCGGATAATAAGGGGGTTGGGCCTGCATTGGGGGACGTCCCCTGCGTGGGGGGTACCCCCGGCCCCTGTGTTGCCCTCCTCGGCCTCTCCCTAAAAAAGGACGTGACACAGGGCGAGGGTCATATTCTTCCTCATGGTAGTATAAGGGTTGGAATCTATTCTGTGTGGCTGTCGCCTGTGATTGTTGTTGTTGGTGCATCTTTTGATTATTGCCCCTTGTTCCCTTATTCTTCCCTTTTCCTCTATATACCGGAGTGGAATAGCCGTTAGGGGAGTTCATATATGATATGTCGTCATACTGATCCCTTTCTTCTATCCATAATGGGTTGGGTATTGGGGCTGAGGTAGGGTTTGGATTTATTGGACGTGTTGTTGTAGCACCTTTAGGTTCTTCGCTGTTTACATTGGTATTTGTGGGTGTTTGTTGCCAAGAATATATTTTGTTATTTTTAAAATCATCGAGATCTTTATGATATTTTTTAATTTTTTTTTTTCTTTTGGGTGTCCTTGTCCACTTTTTCAAGTCTTTTCTGTACTCTTATGGGGTCGGTTTCAAATTACAACAATTAATCATACAAAGGAAGAAACGTAAAATGGCAAATATAGAAATAAAGATCAACGATTTAAAACTCCAACTGGACCCCATTAAGGAGTCACAGCAAATCATTGATTTCAACATAAGAGTACAGAAAAGACTTGAAAAAGTGGACAAGGACACCCAAAAGAAAAAAATTAAAAAATATCATAAAGATCTCGATGATTTTAAAAATAACAAAATATATTCTTGGCAACAAACACCCACAAATACCAATGTAAACAGCGAAGAACCTAAAGGTGCTACAACAACACGTCCAATAAATCCAAACCCTACCTCAGCCCCAATACCCAACCCATTATGGATAGAAGAAAGGGATCAGTATGACGACATATCATATATGAACTCCCCTAACGGCTATTCCACTCCGGTATATAGAGGAAAAGGGAAGAATAAGGGAACAAGGGGCAATAATCAAAAGATGCACCAACAACAACAATCACAGGCGACAGCCACACAGAATAGATTCCAACCCTTATACTACCATGAGGAAGAATATGACCCTCGCCCTGTGTCACGTCCTTTTTTAGGGAGAGGCCGAGGAGGGCAACACAGGGGCCGGGGGTACCCCCCACGCAGGGGACGTCCCCCAATGCAGGCCCAACCCCCTTATTATCCGAGGAATCCACCACAATATCCAAGGAACCCGCCAACCCAAGGACAGCACAGAGAATACAACCAAACAGCAGACTACTTACAGAAACCAAAAGAATATACACATCAACCACCGAAAAAAGAAAATACAGAGGGTGCAGGGCCGGATTCAAGGTCCAACAAAAGAAGAAGAGGGTCGGAGTAGGAGGTATCTTTAATCTAACAGAAGCTACTCTGACCCATAAAGAGCTGAATATTTTGAATTTAGGGCTAAAATGCGGCCTAAAAAAACCAATCAACAAATTCAGTGTTTATGTAGACATACATAAATACATTAGGAAACTAAACATAAAGAAGTATTTCCTAGGAAACGGTATAACTAATGACATAACAAACAGTATAAAACCAATATCTGAGAATGAGAAGTCAATGATCATTAACAGTGGACTAAAAAACAAGTCATTATTCAACCCACCCAACAACCCAAACCACCACATAGAGGTATTCAAGGGACTGATACTACACGATCTTGAGACTTTGAAACCCAAAAAAGAATTAAATATTAAACATGTGGAGGAGGGTATCAAACTTTTGGAACAACGGAAAGATATAATCATCAGACCCGCAGACAAAGGTGGAGGAGTGGTCTTACTCACCAAAGACTTTTATCATGGACAGATTGAGGAGATGTTATCAGACAATGAAACATACAACACACTCAAAAAGGATCCCACGCAACCATACAGGGAACATCTGGAGAAACTGATAGAGATGGGCTCACGCACAGGAGTACTCTCCAATAAAGAAAAGAGATATCTACTACCTACAAGCAGTCGAGTACCCACACTATATACTCTTCCAAAAATTCATAAGGATGCGATCAACCCACCTGCAAGACCAATAGTCAACAGCATTGAATCTGTGTCGTCCAGACTAGGACAATACCTGGACACTTTTTTGCAAAAAAGCGTAAAAGAGACAAAATCCTATCTAAGGGATACAAAAGACTTCCTAAATTCCCTGCAAGAAGTAAATCTGGAGAACATTGGGCAAATCATTCTTGTGACAGCGGACGTCTCATCATTATATTCCATTATACAACATGATGACGCCCTATTGGCTCTTAATTGGGCACTAAGCAAACGAGATGATCTTGTTTTTAACCAAAAAGTTTTTTTAAGAAATGCTCTCGATTTCTGCTTATCACATAATTACTTCTGGTATGGGGGGAAATTTTATTCCCAACAGAGAGGAGTGGCGATGGGGGCAAAGTTTGCCCCCAGCATTGCAAACTTATTCATGGCTGAATGGGAAGACAAGATCATTTTTAATAACCAGCGACCAGAACTGGTATTTTATAAACGTTTTATTGATGATCTGTTTTTTATTTGGGCAGGGTCCCATTTTAGCTTGGAAATGTTTTTAGATGGTCTTAACAATAATAATAACAATATTATACTAACATCTACTTGGGATTTTGAGGAAATCAATTTTTTAGACGTTACAGTTTACCGTAAAAATAATAGATTGGAAACGAAAGTGCATTTCAAAAAAACTGATCGCAACAGCTATTTACCAACGACAAGTGCACATCATCCTCTCTGGCTAAAAAATATTCCAAAAGGTCAAATAATGCGGGTGAGAAGAAACTGCTCAGAGGAAGTAAACTACATCGAACAATCAAAAGTCCTCACTGAAAGGTTTGAACTAAGGGGCTACAACCCCAAAAAACTACAGAGAATCGTAGAAGAAGTAAAACAAATACCTAGGCTAACAATACTGGAAGAAAAAAACAAGGATTTAGCACCCACAAATAAACGGAATCTTGAGTGGTCGTTCATATCTGGCTTTCATGCCCAGTATGAGGAAGTTGAGCTGATTTTTAAAAAACATTGGCATATCCTACTCTTAGACAAAAAATTGGGGACTGCTATACCTCCAGTGCCCCGTTTCATTTACAGGAAAGCACCAAATTTTGGTGACAAAGTAGTCAAAAAGGTCATTGACCCCCCCAAAAAACCACCCACATTCTGGGAGCAAAACGGTTTTTTTGCATGTCGGAAATGCAAGGCTTGTAGAGAAGTGGCCTGCCCAATTAGAAAATTGGAAAATTTCATATCAACATCCAATAACAATAACTTCGCAATAAAACAATTCATTACATGTAACAGCACCTATGTCGTTTATGCTCTAAAATGCCCATGTGGGCTTATGTACATAGGCCGCACAAAGAGGCTATTAAGAGTGCGTATTGCTGAACATGTACACAACATAAAAATTGGCTTTAAGGATCACAATGTTTCGCTACACTTCAAACTGAAACATGATATGGATCCCAAAGGGCTACAATTTTGGGGCATAGAGCAATTACAACCTCATTGGAGGGGTATACACATGGTAAGGGAACTGTCGAAGCGAGAGACCCAATGGATTTATTTGGTGGATGTACTCACTCCAAAGGGTTTAAACGTTGAGCTAGATATAAACTGCTTCATAAGCGACACATAGTTCCACGCTAACCACAATACTCCTACCTGGTAGCTCACAGACCACTACGCCCCAATATAGCCACTTTCTTATGTCAATTATATTTTTGTTTGGGTTTTTTTATAGATATGTATCATATTACCAGATGTCAAAGGAACATTAATACATTATCTAAACCAGCTATGGTTATTCATACCAGGGGCACTCCCATCTCCGGTTTTATCCTTTGCATATATATTAAGATATGTTGTATATTTTATACAACATATTACCTGTATAGTATTTATAGTGGATCCAGATCATAATCATACGGCCTCTTGATACATGGACATACGATCTATCATTTTCCATATGTATCCTTGTCCATTTTTTCATATAATTTTTTTATTTTTAAATTTTTTTTATATATATATATGTATTTTTTTATATATATATTTATTTTATTTTTATATTTATAATATATTTTTTACTTTAACTTATATTGTCCACGGCCATTTTTCTAATGTTTTAATAATAATTTTAAATCCTATTATAAAATAATGATATAATTTTTAATATATTTATATCTTATTTTGCACACTTAACAGTCGCTCTCTTTTAACATTTAATTATGAAAATTTAAATACATATAGTTACGGTTCTTACCCCTCCATACAAAAATTAAAACGATTGTTTTTATCCGTACGTTTAAACCCTCATATTCATGTGAAATTTTGATATTTTGGTTCTGCACACCAAATTATCCAATCCTGTATGGGGGGTCTCATAAACAAATAATATGAGCGCATGCATTTATGTGCAGTACACTATTGCACACTGTATTCATGTTCTTTGGACATTAGTATAAAGCCATAGATGGTATTCTGTATTAGCCTCGCATTCTAAAGTTGCATGTATCAGCTGGGGTCTGATTAGATTATAAGAATATGCAACTTGCACGGCTATCACAATTTAATATTGAATGTTCACAGCATGTTTCCTTTGTTTATTTAACAATACACTCTAATGGCGCTGGATTTTGCTGGCACTGTCCGCAATAGACCTCTGATGCCTGGCTTCGTGGCTACACGTTGACAGCAATCATTGGTGAACATTCCGGCCGTCTGATTGGGCGGCTGCGCCGTCCATTAGTGTACATATACCTCACTTCCTGCCTGCTGACCTACGCCCTCGAGAAGAAGTCGGAAATGACGAAACGCGTCAGGGCGTAGGTCAACAGGAAGTGACGTCAGACGTTGTGCGGTCCACGGTGCGCTCCAGGGCTTTCCGGACAGGAAGGACGCCGATCTCCCCATTGAAGGCATAGAAAGGCTCCATATCCGGCCAGAGCAGGCACAGTATACCGCTTACATTTACCCCAAATGCTACACAATTTATTATTTTCGGTACGCAGAACCCACTAGGGGGAATTTTAATGTTAAAGGGAAATTACTTCAATAAATTATTTTTTTAAGCAATATTACGCTATGTGGCCCAATATTTGTTCCCACACATGTTTTTAAAAAATGACCGCGCTGATGATGATGTGACCGAGGCTGGAGGAAAAGGCTGCTTCTGGTTGGTTTCACGCGTTGTGAGATTTTTTGACTGATGTCGGAAGAGAAGGTCCACATAACTGATAATTACAGGCGTATATAAAGTATATCTCTGGTGAGTGTACCCCCAAAAGGGGATAATCTTCCCGCACGGTGAAATCTATGGTGGAAGGCTTGGAGGACTCACAGAATATCGTCACAGAATTTTATATTGTTACACGACTATAGAACTGTCACAATTATTATTGCTACATTGCTATCATCACTGGATTGTATGATTTTCCTTGAACACGTGGACTTTTTAACTTTTTAACATCTGGAGTTTCAGAGACACGCAGTGTGAATTATATTCATTGATCCATACAATTTTTAATTAATTAACTTTTTATTGTTTTATTAATTAATTAATTTTTATTTATTTATTCACGTGCACATTTGATATTTATTACTATTTATTATTCACTATTTGTTTAGTAATCTATATAAATGTTATCAGAGGTGCACTCTGCTTAATATTTTCACATTAAGTTGAGAAAGTAGTACACAGCGCTGCTACAAACATCAGGCGGACACAGCCCAAGGGCAGCCTACCTGTCTAGCCTTTTATTTGTACTTTCCAAATACTTTTTTTGCATATAAGCAGCTGCTACAAAATGTATGTATAAAACTTTATACTTTCACATTTTCACTGAAACAATTTGGTATATCACCAGATAAATTTCAGAATTCTTTTCATCACATATACACACATACACTATATATTTATTTACATATAATATATATTTATTTATTTATCTATATATTACCACTACTTTGGGATTTGAATAACTCACTATCCCATATCTTGTAAGTACACATACCCTAGTTGCGCGGAGCGGTGTTTTATATAGGAGGGCGGAAATTCAAGCACCCCGTTTTAGAGTAAAATACCTATTTTACCCTTCTCCCATCCCACCCTTCCCACCCTCCACCCTTGGTATTAACGACCTATTGTTTCTTATACTTTAACTAATGCTTTCAACTTTGTTTATATATTCCCAAGGGAGGTTTATTTTTATTTTTTTTCCCTCCTGTTTGTCTATTTGCTCCTTCGCTCTCTCTTCTGCACACAGTATCCCATAGGGCCCCTTTCTCTTTTTGTACTTCTCTTTACTTCCCTTATGATGGGCAACCCATCCTTCTCAACCACGGTTTCCACAGTTTTTTGAATTTATTAAAGTTCCCCCTTTTAATAAGTACTGCTCTTTCCTTCCACACTGTTGTATTTATAACATTAACCCATTCTGCCAGTTTTGGTGCCTTCGGTGATTGCCACCCTTGTGCAATCAGTTTTCTGGCCTGGAACAGGCACCTTAGTGCCGCTACCATGATATTTGTTTGTCCGGGTCTCTCTTCCATGCATCCTAGTAAACACGTTTTTGCCTCCCGTTCTATTCTGATCCCAAAAGTTACATTAATAGTGTCCAATACTGTGGTCCGATACCTATGCAACTTTGGGCAATTCCACATCATGTGTAAAAGGTCGCCAGTGTCCTGGCATCTAGGGCACTTATCATCTGGTTTCCTCCCGTACATGTGTAGCCTCTTAGGAGTATAATAATCTCTATGAACCAAAAATAGATGAGATACTCTCTGTGATGGGAGAGTGACACCAATGGCCCTCGCTCCAGTACCTGTTCCCACTGTTCAGTTGTTATAGCTCCGATATCTTTCTCCCATTTCCCTTTGTTTTTCTCCACACTTTCTCTAGATATGGATCTACTACTAATCTGAAAATAAAATTCTGAAATAATACCTTTAAAAGTACCTTCCTTAATTAACCTATAAAAATGTGGTGTTTTTTTTCCATATCACTGGCTGTGCTTTCAATTGGGCTTGGAGAGCGTATCTAATTTGGAGGTACCTGTAGAATGAGGTGTTTGAAACTCCATATTCTTTGCATAATTCTGAGAAGGGTTTCAATATACCTTCCACATAAAGTTGTGTCCCCTTGTTAATGCCCATATTTTCCCATTTTCTTACCTTCCCCATGGCCTGAATTTCCTGCAAGTGTTTATTGTCCCATAAAGGGGAATATTCGGTTAGTCCCTCATACCCCAGCGCCATTTTGCTTGCTTTCCACACTCTCATGATTATTTTCAGAGTTGGATATTTAACCGGGAAGGAGTCTGCCTCCAACATTTCTATTAAAGTATTATGTGGGGCACCCAACAACAAAATTTTACCACTGGCATTCTCACCTCCTCTTTTGCTGCACCCACTCAAGTGCTGTAATTGGGCCGCTAAAAATAGCTACGGGGATGAAGGACAGCCACCCCTCCCTCATTTGCTGGCAATTGTAAAGTTTGAAGGCTTATCCTCGCTCTACCTTTCCTCCGAAGCAATTCCCTAAAGAGGGTATCTAGCTTTCTAAACCATTCTTTACTCATACATACTGGGGAGTTATGGAGCACGTAGAGTATTTGTGGCAGATACTTAATCATTATAAAATAGTTTCATAGTTATATGTTATGTCTATAAGCTGATGTTTGCAACTACCCAAAATGCACTAATGCACTAAAAATGCTATGCTTACTAGTGTTTTTTTTATCATAGGTTCAATATCTGAATGTCCAATAAAGGACTTCATTATATATTTTCCAAATATGGGTAGATTCAAATAAATTTGAAAAAAGGAGACAACAGTACACAGTCTTTTAGCTTCATATTTAAATCTCCAAAGGCTCAGGGCAGCTTTGTTTACAGGTTGTTCCCTTTTACGTGCATGTAAATCTATTTCTTCTCTTAATAGAAAGTTTTGTTTTATTTCAACTTCTGTAGTATGTCTGTATTAACTGGTGTCTTAGAGACAGCATAGTTTAGAATTTGTATTTTTAGTAACTAGTAGCAAAACAAGCAAGTTTCTCATAACCACCAAAGAGATTCCAACCTGCCTTGGAAGCTTGAGTGTGATTGCTAATATAGGAAACAATAACCTCTAGTACAGCACAGGTTTTAAGACGGTCCTAGTGACCCTGTGAAGTGCTCTGTAGATTCTTGCTACAGCGAATTATGCAAGACTCTGATTTAGCATGGTTGGAAGGTTGGTTGGATAGCAAAAATCTGATTTGTTCCACGTGTTGCCTATAGCTGTTTTTCTGCAGAAAAGTACAAGATACCATTCTGATACAACTGTAACTAAAGGCAATACATGTATATAAATAACAAAAGCACTTTGCGCCAAAGAAATAATTATAATAATAATGATAAACAACAATAGTTGCCAGTAGCAGTGTGAATGTGAGCGTCACTACAGTATGAAAATAATTGAGCAAGGATTACTAGCAGTGCAGCTGACCTTGAAAGACATAATTTAGGGGTCTTTTCCTCACAAAGCGCAAGTGACCACTCTAGCAATAGGTGGTCCACATCCAGGGTGAGTGTACATCCATGTGGGCATGTTGTCTGAACACTTAACAGTGGAGCACCTATTTAATATTGACACACAAGCACTTTATTCACTACTGTGGGACTTCTTATTAGAATTGTACACTTTTTAGTAGTATTGTTCACTTTATATGTTATACCCATTGTTATGAGTCACTAGCCAAGCGCAGTGTTTGCTCAATTATTTTAATACATGTAGCGTATATAGCTTTATATTGAAAAGATAATTATTTTACAGTAATAAGCAAACAATAATAATGATAGAACTAATACAAACTAGTACTAGTATAAAAAAAGAATCTCAAATTAAGATTGCAAAATGGTATTCATCTATTTAATTACAGTACATTTACGTAAATTGAAATGTGAAATGCATTATAATAGTAATGAGAACATCCATCTATATAGTGACCCCACTAGAGCTACACTTCAATGCAATTTATTTAACTTTAAAACTAAACTACAGGAAAAGAGCTAAATACACAAATTAACTACATATATGGGATTTGTTTCTGTGTTAATTCAGTCCAAGGTTTACACACCTCTGCCACACAACACAGCCCACTCCAAGTCAATGCAAATACCTAGTCAAATTGAGGTACTTAAGCCAACCATAGGTGGTTCGAATCTCGGCCAGTTCAGCAAGGACCAGCTGAGATTCAAATCATCTACAGGCAGGTTGATTGTACCCAAGTCAATACATTGATCAAGCAAGCTGGATTTTTTATGTGATTATTTGCAGCGGCTATAGCTGCTAGCAATAATCACTGTGTGTTCTCCCTGCAGGGACAGCTCCCTGTGCACCCGCTCCCCATCCAAGTGAACACAATTGCTCCACGGGAGGGATACCATGGTTGTAGGACACAAAATCCCACCATCTATGGCTGGCTTTAGACTGCTTGCATCATATATTCAATTATCTATTAATGATCACAGGATGTATTAATTTGTGTATTTTATCTGCTTGGAAGTTCACTTTAAATACTGCGTATACTTAAAAACTCAGATATATGATTATTAAAATCTTATGACATACAGTAAATTACTACCTGGTCAAATGTGTTAATATTAGATGTGATTCATTATTATCAAAGACAACATTTGCTAAAATTCTGGATGTACACAGTGGTGGCTGGTGCTCAATACTTGGGAGGGGGGCAAAAAGGAAGTGGGTCCTAAGACTTCCTGGCCAATCGGGTCTCAGGGCCCACTTCCTGATTGGCCAGGAGGAGAGTCAGGAAGACAATAGCAAATATTAATTCACTATTGTCACACAATTGGGTGGGCTCAAGGTGCAGTCCTCTGTGCCCCGAGCTCACCCTTTTTTGAAACCAATTAGAGCCTCAGGCTCTAATCATGTGCTTAAAAAAAAACATTGCGTCCAGGACCCAGCATGTAGATTATGGGCCAGGCGGATGTATTGGCGGCACCCCCCTAATCCAATGCGCCTGGCCCCTAATCTAAAAGTAGATATTTGCCAGCACACCATGGATCGACATAAAGTAGCGCCCAAACGGATAGTTTATTGCATGATCACAACACAAGGAGAGTGCAACGTTTTGGAGTCGCGCAGGAACCCTTCGTCAGGCATGTGATAAATGTAGGGTAACAGTGAAAAGAATTTAAATAACCATCAACCACTCAGAAAATAAAGAATACCAAAACTCCTCCCACCCCAGACAGGTATGACGTCACACATTTATCGACGATTCCCCACGTTTATCACATGCCTCTCCTTGTTGCACTCTCCTTGTGTTGTGAGCATGCAATAAACTATATGTTTGGACGCTACTTTGTGTCGATCCATGGGGTGCTGGCAAATATCTACTTTGTGACTTAAACCAGTATCCAGCTGGTTGTTGCTGCAGCACCCAAATTTTGAGAGCTTATCCAGGAACGTGTGCGATGGGAATCTGAATTATTACTTGTGATTGGATCATACATCTGCACCCCTAACGCCTCCCCCACTCTGAGTGAATGAATGAATGAATGAATGAATAACTTGTATAGCGCTACAATGCGAACTGAATCGCCTCAAGGCGCTGTATTGACATTTGGTTGTCGAGCTTCTAGAAGAGGTGGGTCTTGAGTTTCTTCCTGAAGGCCTGATGGTTTTCTTCCATGCGAATGTCGGTTGGTAGAGCGTTCCATAGCCGTGGACCTTGGACAGCGAATCTCCGTTCCCCCTTTGATTTGTAGCGGGATTTGGGAATGAGGAGAAGATTTTGATTAGCCGATCGAAGACTGCGATTCGGTATGTAGTGTTTTATTTTCTCGCGAAGGTATTGCGGGGCGTTTCCATGTGCGCATTTGTGGGTGAGGCAGAGGGTCTTGAATGCGACCCGACTCCTTACATTTAGCCAATGTAGGTTCCTCAGGGAAGGGGAGATGGATTCCCAGGGTTTTTTTCCTGTTATCAGCCTTGCCGCTGTGTTTTGGATAAGTTGTAAGCGCGCAAGTTGATATTGGGGTAACCCTATGTAGAGGGAGTTAGCATAGTCGAGTCGAGAATTGATGATCGTTCCAACTACCACTGCTTTGTCCTCTTTTGGAATGAAGGGGAGGAGTCTGCGTAGCAGGCGGAGCAGATGGTGAGAACCACTGACCACTGCTCCTATTTGGGCATCCATTGACATTTCTGAGTCAAAAATGACTCCGAGACTCTTAGCCTTGGTCCTTGGGGCGATGGTCTGTCCAAAGATGGTAGGAGGTGTCCAAGGGATCTTGGTTCGGGGGTTATGATTTGCATGTAGAATAAGAAGTTCTGTTTTTGATTCATTAAGTTTGAGGGAGCTGGCAGTCATCCAGTCGTCTATCATAGTGAGGCATTTTCCTAATTGCTGATGATGGTCTTTTTGTCCGGTGATACGAAAATATAATTGAGTGTCGTCGGCGTATGAGTGGAAGCAGAGGTCTGATCTTCTGATGATGTTGAGGAGTGGGCGAATGTATATATTGAAGAGGACTGGCGACAAGGGTGATCCTTGAGGGACTCCACAGGAGATTGCCCGGGTTTCAGAGGTGAAACCTCCTAGTTTCACTGTCTGAGAGCGATTTCCTAGGAAGGATGCAAACCATTGCAGATCTGAGCCAGTGACTCCTGCTACTTCTGTGAGGCGGATGAGTAGAGTATTGTGGTCCACAGTATCAAACGCTGCACTGAGATCCAATAGTACCAGGAGACATGAATCTCCGTCATCCGCTGCTTCGAGGGCATCGTCCCATATCTTCAGGAGTGCGGTTTCTGTCCCATGGCCTGGGCGGAATCCTGATTGTAACGGGTCCAGGAGTGTGTGTGTGTCCAGGTGGCGTTGTATCTGTTGTACTACCGCTTTCTCCATAATCTTGGAGATGTTGTTCAAGCTTGTAATTGGTCTGCGATGGTTGGGGTCCCGTGGGTCGAGGTTGGGTTTCTTTAGCAGGGGTTTGATGATGCCTTGTTTGAGGGCGCCTGGAACAATCCCTTCTTTGAACGATTGATTTATGAGGTGCGTTATGGTGGGAGCCAGGATGTCCGAGCATTCTTTCAGGAGTTTTGTGGGGATGATGTCAATGGAGGATGTGCTGTCTCTGAGATTTTTGATGATGTTTTTAGTAGTATCCGTGGTAATTGGGATCAGAGAAAACTTTGGTGGTTGTGGGATGTTTGTGTCGATATCGACTTTTTGCTCTGACTGCCTGCCGTCGGATGTCTTTTTCTGACCAATTGTTTTCCTGATGTTGTCGATTTTATTGATGAAAAATCTGATAATTCATTGCAGAAATCTTGGGTTTCATTAGCGGGGGGCTCTAAGCATGCCGGGTTCATCGACTGAGCGACTATTTTAAAAAGGTTTTTTAGTTTAATCGTGCCCATACATAGTGGGACACAACATCTACGATCTGCTCAATCGATCATCCTTCCAGGAATACAGATGGAATCTGATGAAGCTGCCTCTCAATCTGACAGGAGGTTTGGCAACATATACAGCCAGGAAGAGATCAACACAATCCTCTTTCCCAGAGACGAAGGTAAAGCTTTTTGGAATCGACACCGCCACCAATCTTTTTCGTGAAATTAAATGATTAAGGAAGAGACAAGTTGTCCTTGAATTACACGGCCAGATGCTTTCTGAGGAATACAGAACAAAAAATATACCACGTGGATTCCGCATTAAAAATCAGCCCATGATTGGCCTCCATAAACGTGAGTTTTGTGAACGTTGGTGCGAAGTGGCCACTCAGAACTCGCTTAATTTTATACTGATTGCCATTGAAGAGGTTAAAGTCCAATTATGTCAAGTCAACAGAGAGCTAACCACACTGAAACTATTGATCCAGGACAAAGACAAACAACCTGATACATTGCAAAAAATCGACAGTGAGATGTCAACATATACAGCAAGACAAAAACAAGCCAAGCATGACAAGTTCAAATTGATCAACCATGACTACCAGGAGGGAATGGTATATCCCTGGCTCATGGGTTTCAGTGGCCCAAGGCGTAGACTCTAAACACGGCCCCCCGGAAAGCCATTTAAAAATTATCATTTTGTGACATCCGATAACGATTGCCCCACAGAGAATCCATCAACCGACAGCGACTCCGGAAAAACAGGAGGAGCTGAAGTTCCGACAATCAGATCTCAGGGTCCCCAGGTTCCAAGAGAAGGTGATGATCCAGGGGGTGCTTCAAGAGGCCACGGCACCCTGCCGCCATGCAGCACCCGCCGGGGCATGAGGCGTGCCCAGTGATTAACCTGTCGTCTAGATCTATGGTGAACGGTGAGTTGCGACTTTTATCAAAGGGCCTTTCCTTTTGCCCTATTACTAGATTTCAGAACTTTGACTTTGAGGTAGATATGTTTAAATTTTAAAGAACGCTCAAAATGAAACAATATTTTCATACAGTACACAAAACAATTTCCACAAAAACAGTGACACCATTTAAACTTAAAAGTAATTTTTTTCCACCGGGACATTTCCACTCTATTGATAGTTTTATAAGAACAATCAAACATGATGTGCGTAACAATGTTTCCAATAAAACATACAACAACCTAAGCCCGGATGAGTTTATTGCACTAAGGACACTTAAAGAAGACAAAAGTATCATCATTAAACCTGCCGATAAATGCGGTGCTATAGTGGTCAAGGACTACATTGACTACAAGGAGGGTATGACTGCCATGCTGTCAGACACAGCAAGTTATGTTGTACTTAAACAGAACCCCGTACCAAGTATTAGAAATGCATTAAACTCCTTGATTAACCTTGGGAAACTGAACGGCTGTTTTTTTGACAATACTGACTAATTTTTATGCAATGAACACCCTCGCTGTCCAGTCATTTACAGCCTACCAAAAATCCACAAAGGTACAAACCCTTTTGAAATTTAGACCCATTGTGTCTGGCACAGGGTCGATCACCCAACCTCTGGCCCAGCTCCTTGACCATCTCCTACAACCTATGGTAAAAAAATTACCAGCCTATATTAGGGATACAAATGACTTTTTGGAGAAACTTAGTGCATTCACAGACTTCAGTAAAGGATGGAAACTTGCAACTGTGGATATAGGATCCCTGTACACATGCATACCCAATGATGCTGGATTGCAGGCCGTTAGACATTTTCTTACTGATATGGAATCAACACCAATACCCAAAGAGTTTCTTATTGAATGTCTCGATTTTGAACTTTCAAACAACTAGTTTACATTCAAGGGCACTGTCAGGAAGACCCTGCCAGTAACAGACGTCCTGGGCTTTCCGTTGCGCATTTGCCTGTTGGCACCAGACGGGCTATTTAGACCTGACACACTGGGATCTTGCTGCCTGATCTACAGCGTGTGTGTGTCCTGATCCTGAAAACCTGTCTCCTGTGCTTAAACTTAACCGGCTTGTCTCCAACCATCCCTGTCATCCGCCTGCACCTGACTTTGGCCTGTCTGACTACCCTTCTGCTTGATCGTCTGGTACCTCTGCTGTCTGCCCGATCACCGACCCGGCTTGCCTGACTACCCTCGTGCTTGATCCTCTGGTACCTCCACTGTCTGCCCGATCACAGACCCAGCTTGTCATACTACCCTGCTCTCAGTATTCTGGTCCCTGGTCTCTGTCTGCTGGCCAGCTTCCAGTTGATGGTCCAGCTCCTGCCTGCAGTCCAGTTCCAGTCTGAGGTCCTGCTCCGGTGTCCTGGTTCCTGGTGCCTGCCTGCTGTCCAGTTCCAGTCTGCTGCACCGCCTGCCGATACAGCTGCTTCTTGGATCCACCCTATCTTCTTATCCTGTCGGAAGTTCCTCTACACAGTGCTTCCTGGGTTCCTGATCCATCCTCTGCTGTTGATCCTGCCAGGCACTCGTGCCACTCCTGACTCTTGTGCTTCCTGTATACCCTACTAGGGCCCTCGAGTCAGGGTTGTGGGCGGGGCCAAGGGGCCCTGTCAGGTACACTGTACAGGGTCCCATGATTTCAAACAGCGGCCCTGATTTACATGCTTCTTAAATCAGAGATAGCTGACCTGTGTTCTTGACTTGAACTATGATCTAACTCATTTCCTTTGACCATGGCGTTTCCTTCCCTTTGTCCTCCTTCTCTTTCGTTTTTTCTTAAAATTTTTCCCATCTGCCTGGGCAATGGCCTAATGACAAACCTATGGCAACTAATTATGGGATTACTTTTTAACTGCTGTGATCATTTTACTTGTATCTTTCCCTGCATATAATGAACCTTGAGATTAATTTTGAACGTAGTAAAATAGGTCTCTTGCATCCAGGTTCTGAGCCCCCCTTTTTTTCCTCACTACCCCCCCTCCTCTTTTCATCCCTTCCCCCTATTCCTCCCTCCCATTTCTCTTCTTCCCCCTCCCCCCTAATTTTCTTTCTCCTCCTTCCCCTTTTTTATCTTCTTATTTTTTCCTCTTTTCACTCTTTTTTATTTATTTATTTTTTCTTCTTTCCTTCTATTCTTTTTCTTTCTCTTTTCCTTTTCTTTTTCTCTTTTCTCTTTTCTTTTCTTTTTTTTCTTTCTTTTTCAACTTTTCTTTGCTTTCCTTATTTTTTTTTTTATAAAATTTTTATTTATTTTCATTTTTACTTCCATTGTTTATTAATATTTTTTTCATTTATATTTATTTTTATTTATTTCTTATCACCATTATGGATATCTCTTTTATTTTCTTCTCCTCTCTACATCCTCCTCCTTTTGTTGACCTGGTTAACTAACCTATATTTATTCATATATCTTTTTGTTTTCTATTACTCCCAGTCCCAGTACCAGTCTTTTTCTTCCTTTCATGTTTCTCTCTCTTTCTTTTGTCTATTTTCACTTCCTGTTCTCCTCTCCTTGTTCTACCGCTGCTTTGACGGCTGTGTTTCTCTCCACACACTCACATTCCTCACAGTCACTTCTCTTCCCCACTTCCCTTGATTGGACGCAATCTACCTTGATGAGCAGGGTTCGCCGACATCATCCATTTCCATGACTTCGGCGGCCCCAGCACTGCAGCGTCCCTCGTTACTTGGCTACCACCAGCGCATCGCGCATGCATGGCCGGCGATCGCTGCTGTGATCGGTCCTGCAACTATTGATCCCTGCACTGATCTGTATCCAGATCCGTGTGCACTGTATACAGATGCTCCCTAGCAACAGGTCCGTTCTCACAGTGACTAAGGATCCCCATCATCAAGTCCATCATGACAATACACAGGTAGTGATAGTATGTTATTTGGTAACCCCCTCTTCTCATAAGTTTTTTCTTAAATCTGTGATATTGTGCTAATTTTTTGAGTCTTTTGGTGGGATTTGTGACATCATACCTGTCTGGGGGTGGGAGGAGTTTTGGTTTTCTTTCTTTTCTGATTGGTTGATGGTTATTTAAATTCTTTTCACTGTTACCCCATGTTTATCACATGCCTGACGAAGGGGTCCTGCGTGACTCTGAAAAGTTGCACTCTCCTTGTGTTGTAATCATGCAATAAACTATCCGTTTGGATGCTACTTTGTGTCGATCTATGGTGTGCTGGCAAATATCTACTTTGTGACTTGAACCAGTTTCTAGCTGGTTGTTGCTGCAGCACCCAAATTTTGAGAGCTTATCCAGGAACGTGTGCGATGGGAATATGAAGCATGGCCCCTAATCTACATGCAGGAAGCTGGACGCATGGATTCCAATGTTTTTTTATTTTTTTGTTTAAGCATATGGATGGGCCACCACTGGACATACAGTATGTTGCCCAGACACCATTTGTTAAACTTCTCCACTATTTATTAAATGAATATAATGATATGTATATTTGTTCTATTATAAAGAAGCCCATAGACATTATATGGTTCTTATTCTCCTTCTCTTTATGGTAAAATAGTCATAAAGTGTTACATTAGATGTTACTACAAGTTGTGAATTTCGGATGTTCTGTACTTTATAGGTGATGTTTTTATTAAATAAAATTAAATGATCTGCATAACTGGAGTGTATTCCCC
The DNA here is from genome assembly GCA_028564925.1 of Lithobates sylvaticus. Lineage (NCBI taxonomy): Eukaryota > Metazoa > Chordata > Amphibia > Anura > Ranidae > Lithobates > Lithobates sylvaticus. The sequence continues at coordinate 317,698,352 of CM053028.1, read as the reverse complement.
CTATTCTTTTACCTGGGGTGTGAGTTGTTAAGTCTGAGTGCACCTCCGAATGAAATTAACACTTAACTGAGAAAGGAATCCTGTAAGATGCTTTAATGCCATGATGGCTGTCCTACCTAAACACGGTTTGCTTCTTTTTTTGTGGGGTCTTTTGCTATGGTAATCATTACATTGTGATCTTTTTCTTGTTGGAGACACTGCAGTTATTTAAAGTTTTAGTTAAAGTGGAAGGAAAGTCTAATATTTTAATTCTCCCTCGCAATCATTGTCAGCTGAGTTCAGCCTTATGTCTCAAAATGAAATCAAAATCACAGATTGTATACCTTTATTTTGCAGACATCTAGTGACTGTCACATGACTTAAACAATGGGCATGTGAAGGCTAGTGATATCACTTCCAGAAGTGACACTGTTGCTGTGATGGGAGGAGCTGATTATATGTTTCCTGGTCAGTGCTCTCTCATGAATAAGGATGCTTGTGCTTCTTCATTCATGAGCAATTTAAGAAATAAAAAAAGAGCCATTCACACAGAACACAAGAGGGCTGGGAGGTCCAGTGCACACATACTGTATAGCTGTGCAGAACTTTGAATCAAGACTACCACAGGAGAAGGGCGCTGGATGCAGGGGGAACTGTCAGTGTAGCTGGAAGTGCTCTAGGGTCTCAGTTCACCTCACAGTCTACAATAAACATTATAACTTAACTCTACATGATTATGCCTTGTGGTGTGAGTGTAACACACAACAAGAAGAAAACTCCATGTGATTTCACATTGTAGTGTGAGTATAATGCACAACAAGCAAAAAACTGTACATAATTTCACCTTGTAGTGTGAGTGTAACACACAAGCAAAAAACACTGAATAATTCCACCTTGTAGTGTGAGTGTAACGCACAGCAAGCAGAAAACTCCACATTATTTTACCTTGTGGTGTGAGTGTAGCACAAAGTGTGCAGTGAAATCCCTTGTGGTGCTGCATACAGGTTCACTGTGCTTTACAGCCTTAAAATGGCTGCTCTCTGTCAATGCTCCAAGCCAAAATGAGGCTTAAAAGAAAGAAAAAGCTGCTGCACCTTCTGAAGATGGCTGGGAGGGATGGAGGTGGTACTGGGTGGGACTAGGAAGGGCAGGGTTGAGTTTACTCTAATTTCTGCTGGATTTCTGACACAGAGAATGATACCAGTTTATGGAAACGCCTGTGAACTGTTAAATTTAGCAGACAAACCGTTGTAAAGAACAGAAGACTGCTGATTGCCTAGCTCAGATAAGTCTTTCTAAACTAGACATTCATCAGCAAGTCTGAAAATAAATAATTTTTTTTTGTTTCAAATAATTTTTATTGAATATTTAAATGCAAATACAAAAGTATAATGACAATAAACAATAACTGAACAGTCCTATTCCATAAGCATAGATGCACACTTCAAGAATTACAGAGTATGTTAAACCAGCTAGTCTCTGAAATAAGAGCAACTTTTCAAATCCAAGAATATTGTATCTTAAATCGAGGGGAAGACATTTGAGCTATAAAAGTGCTAACACCGTGATATAGGGACATAACAGAAGTAGCAATTGGTGTCAGCAGTTACGTCAACATAGTTAAACAGATATAACCCCTGGGCTACCTCATTTAAGGCAGTTTATGGTCAAACCTGCTCCAACCCTACACCCCAATGGGAACTCGCTGTGCTAGGGGAGCAGGGGCGCCCACATTTAAGAAATAAAGATAACAATAAAGAAGAACTAGCTAGTCATCGTGTTAACGTCTGATGGGTGTCGCTACCTTTTAGGACCTTAATAGACAGGCAATTAACAGGAAAGTTTGTGATGTGACAATGTGATCGGATATATGTGGGGGAGCCTGGGTATACCAGGAAGTGGGGGGTATTCTCTGAGAGGATAACAAGTTAGAGTCAAGAGCACAGTATCGGTAGTGGCTTGTAGTAGTGGCATGACGGATTCCGTGGGTCTCAACGTTGAGGGTGAGATCGGAAATTCTGATAAGGAGGGGGTGTGATCAAGTGGGATTGAGAAACTCTGTGTACGATTGAGATTCCTTAAAATGTAACCAGCCGGCCCATATGGCTGTGTATGAGTTCGGGGTATCTTTGGCCTGGTGGATAATGTTTTCCATTTCGGAGATTTTATCTATACGCTGGAACCAATCACGAAGTGTCGGTACTGTTGCAGTTCTCCAGAAAATTGGTATGCATTGTTTCGCGGCGTTGAGTAAATGAGGAATGACCGATTTTTTGTATACTGAATGTGGGAGAGAAGTGTGGTGAAGGAGGAATTGAGCAGGGGTTAAGTCAATTGTGTAGGACGAAATGAGGGAGATGGCTGTTTGGATTTTTTTCCAGAATGGTTGTATAAGCCCACAGTCCCACCATATGTGCAAGGGGGAACCGATATCCAACTTACAGCGCCAACAGTGTGGTGAAACGTCAGGCTGAAATTTGTGTATCAGGTCTGGGGTTCGATACCATCTAGCGTAGATTTTGTATGAATTCTCTTGTGCAGTGACATTCACAGTACTTTTGTGTATATAATTGTACATCTTTTCCCAGTCGCTACTAGACAAATCTATACCGAGTTCTCTTTCCCATTTTCTGACTATGGAGCTTTGTTTTGGGTCAATTTCATTGAAGAGTAGTGTGTATGAGATGGAAACGAGATGTTGTAAAGGGGTTTCATTGGAACAAATAGCTTCAAAGGGAGTAAGAGTCCTAAACCATTGGGATATGGGACGGATAGAGTAAAGGAAATGCCTGATTTGTAAATACTTAAAAAAGGGAATACGTTGTTCCGGAAATTTTGACAGTACTTCAGAGTAGGGTATGATAGAGGTACTTTGAAAGAATTGAGAGGCTTTTAAAGTGCGTGTTGTCGTGTCTGTTGAGTCGCCAGAATTGTTAATCCCTGGAGGGAAGTCAGGGTTACCGTCTAGGGGGGACATTGGACCGGGGTAAGGCGTCCAATTCAGCGACTTAGCAAACTGTTTAAACACTTGTAAGGTCGCTCCGGTAATGGGATGGGTCGTATAAGATTTCGGCACATGGGACGTCGAGATCCATGGTAGGGTGTTTAAGGGAGTCGGATCAGCAGCGTTTTCCAAAGCAATCCAATCTTTGGAGAGTTTGTGGATGTGCCAATCGACAATTCTTGTGAGGTGGCATGCTGAGTAATATTTTTGAACGTCGGGAAGGCCTAAGCCTCCTTTTGCTTTTGGGAGCGACAAGGTATCTAGACTAATTCTAGGTGATTTAGAGGCCCAAATAAAATTGCGGCTCATTCTTTTATAGGACGTGAAGAAAGAATTGGGGAGTTTAATTGGAATAGTTTGCATGAGGTAAAGAATGCGGGGAAGGATGTTCATTTTAAGAATTGCTACTCGACCAAACCAAGAAAATTGGCCAGTATTCCATTTGAGAAGGTCGTTCTGAATAGTCCGTAGTATAGGGAGATAATTGAGGTCATAGAGTTCTTCCAGGTGTGATGGTAATTGGATTCCCAAGTAGGTAAGGGCCTTAGGGTCCCAACAGAAGGGGAAATTTAATTTGCACTGAGAGACCACTCTCGATGGGAGAGAAATATTTAATGACTTTGAAAAATTGATTTGTAAGTTTGATAGTTTCTGAAAGAGGGAGAAATCATTTAGTAAGTTGGGTAGAGTTATGACCGGTTCTGATAGAAAGAGGAGGATGTCGTCTGCATACGCGGCTATTTTGTATTGTTTTCCTAATATTTGTATTCCTCTAATGTCAGGGTTAGTCCTAATTCTACGCAAAAAAGGTTCTAGGGAGAGGACAAAAATAAGAGGGGAGAGAGGACAACCCTGACGGGTGCCGTTCGAGATGGAGAATGAAAATAAATAATATCAAAATTAAATATATTTAAAATAGTAATCATGGGCAAATTTTTAATTTTGACATGAATTCCACTAAGGGTGGAGGTTTGCACAGCAAGGCGGAGAAAATGGGTATAGTCAATCTAATTCTGCTCTTTTAGAAGATCTTTGTAGACTGTTAATTTACCATAAAGAGTAGGAGACTAGAAAATAACATAAATATTACTTTTTCTAAATGGTTCTGTTGTTTTTTAGTGCTGCTAATTTGTTTCATTTGTTATTCTGTTGGGTTTATATACCATCCAACTGGCTGCTACTTACATGTTGCATGGTTTGTTAGCCAAGTGAAAAAAGCTTGAAATTCTCTTTTTTCTTATATGTTTATTCTATTTTCAGGGGCCATTAGGTCCTCCAGGACTTCCTGGTATTCAGGTAAGAACTAGTTAAATACACTGAAAAAATTAGGTACACCATAGTAGAAAATAATCTGGCTACATTTTACAAAGGTGCTACCCATATATGTGCATTATTCCTTGGTCTACAACTATCTGGCCATAAATGGATAAGGAACAGACCTATTCAACAAGGAAATGCAAAAACAATGATAATGTACACAGTGCAGTAACTCATCGATATAGCTTTTTGGGTTCATTGGTCTAAATGTCCAATGTTTGTATTAACTGATGTACTGTTTATTGCCCTTGCTATAAGATTTAACCTCTTCGCGCCCGCGCTATAGCCGAAAGACGGCTGCAGCGCGGACGCTCCCTGCCGGGAGGACGTCCCTGGACGTCCTGTTGTTTACTTCCCTAATGCGCGCTCCTAAGAGCGCGCATCGGGGAAGTTCTGTGCTGGCCGTGTCCGTCGGACACGGCCGGTCACAGATCGCTGTAAACGGCCAATTACAGCGGCCGTTTACAGTGAGATCGGCGTGTCCAATGAGAGATGATCTCATATGGAAACATATGAGATCATCTGTCAGCGCCGCTCTCTCTCCTCACACAGACAGCGTGTGGGGAGAGAGAGAACAACGGCTGCAGCGCCGTAAGTAAGAAAAAAAAAAAAAAAAAAAACTAAATGTGCGATCTGTGTCCCCATTCACCTGCCGCCATCCACCTGTCCCCATCCACCTGTCACCATCCACCTGCCACCATCCACCTGCCACCATCCGCCTGTCACCATCCACCTGTCACCATCCACTTGTCTCCACCTGCCACCATCCACCTGCCACCATCCGCCTGTCACCATCCACCTGTCACCATCCACTTGTCTCCACCTGTCACCATCCACCTGTCACCATCCACCTGTCCCCATCCACCTGTCCCCATCCACCTGTCACCATCCACCTGTCACCATCCACCTGTCACCATCCACCTGTCCCCATCCACCTGTCCCCATCCACCTGTCCCCATCCACCCGTCCCCATCCACCCGTCACCATCCACCCGTCACCATCCACCCGTCACCATCCACCCCATCCACCTGTCCCCATCCACCTGTCTCCACCTGTCCCCATCCACCTGTCCCCATCCACCTGTCCCCATCCACCTGTCCCCATCCACCCGTCACCATCCACCCGTCACCATCCACCCCATCCACCTGTCCCCATCCACCTGTACCCATCCACCCCATCCACCATCCACCTGTCACCATCCACCTGCCACCATCCACCCCATCCACCTGTCCCCATCCACCCGTCACCATCCACCTGTCCCCATCCACCCGTCCCCATCCACCCGTCCCCATCCAACTGTCCCCATCCACCCGTCCCCATCCACCCGTCACCATCCACCCGTCACCATCCACCTGTCCCCATCCACCTGTCCCCATCCACCCCATCCACCTGTCCCCATCCACCTGTCCCCATCCGTGTCCCCAGTGCACCTGTCCCCAGTGCCACGTGTTGTCAGTGCCATCTGTCATCAGTGCCATATTAGTGTCACGTGTCATCAGTGCCACATATTAGTGCCATCTGTCATCAGTGCCATCTGTCATTAGTGTCACGTGTCATCATTGCCACGTGTCAGTGCCATCTGTCATCAGTGCTGCATATTAGTGCCATCTCTCATCAGTGCCACGTATTAGTGCCACATGATAGTGCCACGTATTAGTGCCATCTGTCATCAGTGCCATCTGTCAGTGTCACATGTCATCAGTGCCCCGTATTAGTGCCATCTGTCATCAGTGTCACGTGTCATCAGTGCCCCATACTAGTGCCATCTGTCACCAGTGCCACATCAGTGTCACATGTCATCAGTGCCACGTATCAGTGCCACCTGTCATCAGTGCCACGTCAGTGTCACGTGTCATTGTCCTGGTGCTCCAGGGCCTTCAAAAGTGTAATAGGTAGTCAACAAGTTAGATGTGTAATTTATGCTCATAGAACACGTGATGGCGCTCCCTGCATGTTGGGCCTCTCTATGTGGCCAGGCTGTGTAAAAGTCCCACACATGTGGTATCATAATACTCAGGAGGAGTAGCAGAATTTATTTTGGGGTGTCATTTGTGGTATACACATTCCATGTGAGAGAAATAACCTATTACAATGACAATTTTGTGAAAAAAAATAAAAAATAAAAAAATAATTAATTTTGCAAAGAATTGTGGGAAAAAAAATGACAACATCAAAAAGCTCACCATGCCTCTTACTAAATACCTTGGAATGTCTACTTTCAAAAAAGGGGTCATTTGGGGGGTATTTGTACTTTTCTGGCATGTTCGGGTCACAAGAAATGAGATCGGCCACCAGTACATCAGATGTGATCAATTTTGTATAATTCGCACCACAGTTTGTAGAGTCTGTAACTTTCACAAAGACCAAATAATATCCACTAATTTGGGTTATTTTTTACCAAAGATATGTGGCAGTATAAATTGCGGCCAAAATTTATGAAGAAAAATTAATAATTTGCCAAATTTTATCACAGAAACAAAGAAAATGCGTTTTTTTTTCTAAATTTTCGGTCTTTTTTCATTTATAGCGCAAAAAAAATAAAAAACCCAGAGGTGATCAAATACCACCAAAAGAAAGCTCTATTTGTGGGAAAAAAAGGACAAAAAATTCATTTGGGTTCAGTATTGCATGACTGAGTAATTGTCAGTCAAAGTGTGAGAGCACCGAAAGCTGAAAATTGGTCTGGGCAGGAAGGGTGTTTAAGTGCCCAGTAAGCAAGTGGTTAAAGATGCAATAATTGTTTTTCACTAGGGTCCACAAGGTCTTCCTGGAATGTCAGGTCCTCCTGGTCCAGAAGTGAGTAGTAACCTTTTAATATTTATGATATTGAAACCGTAGATACAACCATAATGTAAGTTCTTTTTTGTACATTTTATCAAAAGCATTTCCAGCAACTATTTTGTGCAATAATACATGTAGTAATTTAGCTTCTATTTAGGCAATTGGCTTAACTATTAAAACTATTGTTTTCAATGGTAATTCACCGAGGCCCCTAACTTCACTGAGGTTGTTATAAGATTAAATACCCAAACACAATATGAGCTAATGTTAGCCCACAAAAACTATATCCAGAAATGTTTTAAGAAATACTAGCATGTCTGGATTACCCAGCCCAAGCCTCTAAATTTCTAAAAGATTTTTATATTCAATGTTAACAATTTTATATGATATTACCTTTATTCCTTTCTTACAACTGACTGTTTATGGTATTAAGGCAGCTATTTGTTCCTGATGAATATGTCTCATTACCTGTTAAGACATGCAACTTCCATTATATACATACCCTATTTACAGTATGTTCCCCCTGGGGTAGATAGGGTAACTATTCCTACGTGAATTCCTATTTATGCATTTTCTTTGCATGTCCGATTTAACACAATGCAAGTTTGTATTTAGTGGCTTCTCTCCTCTCATTGCTTTTTGTGGCATTTGTTATTAGGTTGTACTCATATAAGTAATTTCTTAAGAAAGCTTCAGCTATCTGCACTCTGTACCACATTGTTTTAATACTCAATAAAAACATTTAAAAAAGTAAAAAAAAAAAAAAAATATTGTTTTCTAGTTTGCAGGAAAATTAAACATTTTGTAGAAGCTAATGTTAACTTTGAACTTGCATTTCTTCTCTTTGCCTCTGATGCCACAAAATTGTAGGAGCATAATGGTTATATCTTGAAATAACTACATTATTGTTTTTTAAAAGTAGAGGCTCCCAGTGACCATTAATAACTCCAGACGTAGGGGAAGTCTTTTAAAGAATCTGCTTGCGTTATTACCACTTTTAAAGATTGATTTTCATTGGCAATTAAAAATAAGGGTCATGACTCTGTAATGTTCTAACTGCCTTCCAGATACTCCATGTGTTTCAATAAAATGATTTCATATATGTACGTTTAACTAACTAATTTAGACGGTCAGTTTGTATTGTATGCTGGCACTCAGTGCAGACCATTATTGTTGACACTAAAAGAAATAAAAAAATAAATAGAAAATACTGCTGCATACAATATGTCACTGTGTTTGTATGTCACTGTGTCTTCTAGGGTGTGCCAGGGAGAGATGGCAGACCTGGACTCCCAGGACCTCCAGGTGACCCAGTATGTGAACTCATGTAGATTGTCCAAACTATTGAAATTAGGTTGTGTGTTAAACTCTTAAGTGTTACTAAACCCAGGACCCTGCATTCACTATATCTAGTCTCCCACAGCACACAGAATATGGAAATACATTTTCTCATCAGCAGTATATAGCAGTCTTATGAATTATATCAGTGTAAGGCTGATCACTCATTACACATTGTAGGAGGAGTTTTCATTCTCTTTTGACTGTCCTATGAGGCTGCAAGACCCTTGACCCTCTGCCTGGATAGTGCTGATTGGCCCTGATCACATGCACCCCCCCCAAAAAAAAGAAAACTCTCTAGCAATGCACCCCCAAACTGAGCATGTACAGAGTGCCTCCAAGGCTCTTTACTATCAGCAAATAGATTGGGACAGTAAAAGTAGGGGAGGATCAAATGAGTCAGGATCAAACAACATTTTTACACAATGCGGAGGATTAACCCCTTGGGTTCCACAGTGAGTATAACAAGCATGCTTTGCTGCCTATACAGACTGATTTTACTGTTGTGGGTTTAGTAACACTTTAACTACTAGGATGTTTAATCAAATTATTTTACATGACATTTTGCTGTTTTATAGTAAACATCTCAGAAATGCTGTTTTTGTGTTGTTTAGTCCATATTTCTAAATCTGTTTTTGATGATAGATAAAGCTTTCTTTAAGTAGTATGCATCAATATATACAGTAGATTGTATTATTTTTGTATCAGCTAGGTAAAATAATGTAATATTTGGTATAGAATAAACAAACTTTTTTTTTGACCAAACCATAAATAAATAATGAACCCGAATAAAAACAAAAAAAAATGTATTCTACTTATTCTCCAATTCACAGCTTCATTTGTAAGCATTATTCCCTTCCTAGGCATATGATAGGATTCTGAACTAACCTAAAAAATTATAAAAAAGATGAGAAATTTCAGGGCTGCTTGGCAAACAATGTTATTCAGTGAAAGAATTGGTTTGGGAAAACAAAAGACATCACAGTAGCTGTATTTCTTTATGTATAACATTTGGACAGGATATGCTGGAGGCAGGATCTCCATTATTGAGATACAAATGAAAGAGCTGAGTAGTGTTAGGCTTGGATGAAGTTTGTAATGTGGGCCCAATCAGAGTATTAAACTCAGAAATGAAAAAAACAAAATTACTAAAGTGCCCAAATTCTATGCCCTGGGATCTAGAATCATTAGGCAATGATTGCATTTTTTATTTGCTTTCAGGGGTTCTTAATGGATAATGGTGTTAGTGTGCATGACTTTAAAGAAACCGTAATAGTTTGTACTTCTGAAAGCTTTCTTTCTGAAATAATTTTCATTGTGATGATTGTATTGTCTTTATAGATTGCTCTACCACTTCTGGGTGACATTGGAGCTTTGCTAAAGGTATTTTTGCTTTTATCAAAACTATTTTGTAATTTTCAGCTGTGATCACTAAATACGAGAACAAATAAATACAAAGTAGGTTTATCTGATAGAAATATTTTCAAAATGATTAATTTATGAAATATATTGAGATTATAAATTAGTATTTAATTGTTAACTGTTGAACAAGTGCTGGCAAGAAGCAAATATTTAACACATTTAACACTGATGGTGTGCTTACAATGGTCAGCTTGTATTCATTACTTAAAACCATTATCCCAAATCAAAAAAAATCTATTACTGTAACTGCAAGTGCTAGCTGGAGTTCAGCTTTAAATTGTTAGTCACTTATGTAAATTCCATCTAAATCTGCTAGTCCATCTAACATTACCCTCTCCAGTGATTGACAATGTTGCTGTTCAACGGTGGGGACATTGCTCCTCCTCCTCCATAGATACAGTGGAGGAGTGAATGTAGCCACCCTAAGGCAAGAAGTGTGTTACTGGCCGATCACCAGATGAAAATCAAAGAATGAAACCTAGAAAAAAAAGAAAACTAATTCAGCCACCACATCCAATTACTGAGAAGCTACAATATATTACACTTTTGTTTTAGTTTTTAGGTTACAAAATGGCAGGATGATTACTTACCTGTTAGTTTTGCACCAGAACTCCCAAACAGAGAAAAAGTTCTGACCCGAATGGCAAACCGTATTAAAGTCTATGGGAACTGAACTTAAAAAGCCAAAAGTCTCCATTTTAAAGGCTTATATGCTAGTTATTGCACATAAATGGCCCAGGTCTCATTTCTTATTAGCCATTTCTAAGCATATTTAGCTTTACTATAAATGTCAGAAATATATCCAATCTTTATAAAATTGTATATGTTTAGAAAATTATTTTTAATATAATAGCGTCATTCATTGTTAGCTGTCATCTAATCAGTAAGGAGCTGCAATAAAGGTAGTAGGCTTTTGTTCCTCTTATTCTACTGTATGTGAATTTTGATATTAGGACATGCAACAGTAATACACTAGTGTGGCAAAAGTGCTCTAAACCCTGCTGGCTGGTGACAGAAGTGCTACAGTATGTACATGGACAGCAACAGAAGTGGTATCAGTAGGAGGCTAGAAACAGCAATGTGAAGTTTATAAGTCCCAACAAGTGCAGGTCAGGACTCCTGAAAATCACTCAGTGTGGGTATTTTTCAGGCAAGTATTTAAATACCCTGTTAGCCAGAAATTTAGGTGTGTAATTTATGGCGTCTAAGTTTGTAAAAATATGTTCAAGAGCTGTTAAAAACTGGTAAAATCTGTTGCCAAGTGGAGGGCCTCCACCCACTAACTCAGGGGAAGAGGAGCGGTGGTTCGTTCGCCCGCACCGCTGGACCGTGGGACAGGTGAGAGGCCGATTTAATAAAAGTTAGCAGCTACACTTTTTGGGGTTGCTGACTTTTATATGGGTGGAACTCTGCTTTAACACTCTACAGGTACAATCATTACTTCCCGCATTCAACCCTGCTACCATAGACAAGGTTGCTAAACTTTTTTCTAACGCCCACCTAACCACCTGCCTCCTGGACCCTGTTCCTTCGTAAATGCTAGACCCTTCAGTCTGGAGTTTGCCCTCAACCCTCCACAGAAACTGCTCTCCTAAAACCCACAAACAAACTACTAACAGCTAAAACCTATAGACACTATTCTGTACTCCTACTCCTGGACCTCTCTGCTGCTTTTGACATGGTAGACCACTCCCTCCACCTAGAAAACTCTACTCCTTTGGTCTTCATGACTCTTCACTGGTTCTCATCCTACCTACCCCACCACACATTTAGTTTCACTTACAATTCTATTTCCTCTTCTCCTCTTCCTTCCTCTGTTGGGGTCCCCCAAGGCTCTGTTCTGGAACCTATCCTATTCTTGATCTACACTTCCTCCCTGGGCCTCTCTCATCCTCTGAAACTCCCTACCCCAATCTGTCTGACTATCTCCTACTCTGTCCACTTTTAGGCAATCCCTGAAAACCCTTCTCATTAGAGAGGCCTACACTGCCCCATCTATCAACTGTACTTTTATTTTCCCCATCAGCTCACCCCCCACAGTTATTACCTTTTGCATCTCTTGACCCTCCCTCTCAGTAGGAATCAGAGAGCAGGGCCCTCTGATTCCTACTCTATTACATAGTAGGTGAGGTTGAAAAAATACACAAAGTCCATCATGTCCAACCTATGTACATAGTAGGTTAATTGTATTGTAATTGTACTGCCCTTATGCTGCGTGAATTGTTAGAGGTATATAAATCCTGTATAATAATAATACATAAGTGGACAAACAAATAACCAGCCACAGTCAGATGGAGTACCTATGACCTTCTGTTGTATCTTGTTGAAATTGCTACTCTCTCTGGGCTGTTTCACACCACTTGGGTGCATCTGAGTAAGCAGGTTTTTTGCATGTTCCTGCACAAACTGCATGGTTTTTTGCGGTATTATGCATTTTGGTGCTAGTGAATGCACCTGTCTTTGCTAGATGCATGGGGGTGTCATTAAGAATTAATGGCACCCGTGCAAGTCTGCAGAGGGCAGTGCATTTCTGAGCAGTACAGAAAATGTGAATTTCCCACACCAGAAGTGGTGCAAACCTGCCCTCAAAGAGGAGCATTCATGGGCAGTCGTTGAATAGAAAGTGTTCTTAACCATTGAGCATTAACAAACCTTTGCGTAACAATCAATCATATTATCCCCATACCTAAATTATTGTACATAAAATCCACATGGCACAGGGCCAACACACAGAAAAACTGGAGGGCTCATCAAGATCAGATATGTCAATTCTGCAAGGTTTTGTAACCTGTCTGGTCACCGTTTCCCCCAAAAATGCCTCAACTAGAGTTGATTATATTGGCTTCATTGACATGAAATCATCACCCGTGGGGGAAAATGTCATCTAATGTTTTTGAGTACCTCTAGTCAGTGTAAAAGGTATTGAGCGTAGCTAATGCTATCTCAAAGTTGTTAAAGCATTATTATGTTTCAACTGTGTATAAGCCACATTGGTCCAAAGTGAATTATTAAAAAACATTTATGTAACAAATTATTAAGATTGGGTTATGAAATTTATATAATCATACATAACTTTGTTTTAATCCATGTATTACTGTTATTGAATGAATGTTTATCACAGGCTAAATAACTTTAACAACTAGCAATAGAATACGACTGTATAAATGACAAGAGATTTTATACTCTGCATTTTCACCTATCACTTGCTTTGTACCTTACCACATATCACAAGCGTTAACTTCCTTCTACTGTAGCTAACTGCCAATGGCTTGCCATTATGTGTTTATGGAAAATTAGTGTTTCTCAAATATCTAGTCTCTGCTTACAAGACAGTGGTTAGAGCCAAGATTATTTTATACAACATATAGTTTCTGAGCTGCAGTTTCAAGACAAAGAGATATGGAGTTTGAGAATGTATGTTAATATTTGAGGATTGTCAAAAAGACAAATTTAAGGTCAACCAAATGAGAAATTGTGTACACAGTGAAGATTAGCAACTATTTTCTAATGTGTAATATGTGTTACATTTTAGAATGTGTGCAGTCAGTGTCATGCTGGTGGTCCTGGTACTGGTTTCAAAGTTGAAAAAGGAGCACTTGACGGAATTAAGGTAAATGTCTATATATGTGATACATTAATTCCTGTTAGGTATGGGTGCCTATACTCATACTAGAGCCTGAAGTGCTGTAGAAACTGTGCCATTGGTGTCCAATGTGAGCTCTCAGTCCCTTGCACCTCTCTCCTAACCAACAGACGATGAAAGTCCACAGACTGTAAAAGGTGTGTAAACCATCTTGACATGGGTTCATTTATATTTAAAGAGTAAGTCTACTTTTGTGGGGAAAAAAATTGTAAATAATAATATAGCATGTACAATTGTGATACAAGTCATATTGTAATTGAATGTTATTAAAAATTACTTTTCATTTTCAATCTGCAACTCTGTAATTTTTCTGTAAAATCCAATGCAATATGGCTACCTGTACATTCAGGTAGCCCCCCCAGAACCATAATTCCCTGCTAGTGTGATTGGCTCACTGATTTTCCTATAAGTCTGCAATAATAATTTCAGGCATCCCCTGCAACAAAAATACATTTTTTGGTGAGATACTCCCAGTAGGAAATCACATCTAAATGGATGCAGACCCTGCAATTTTCCTTATTAGAGCCCTGCAGGTGCAGCAGCTGATTGATAATTATGAAACTACTCCCATGTAGATTAATTTTCCACATGGACACAGACAAACATACAGTGATTTCTTCAGAATCACAAAAGGTAGGAATCTGCAACAAAGTTTGTTAAAATCCTTGCAATGTACATACAGTAGATCACCCAGAGAGGAATGTTACTCTTTAACCACTTCCAGACCAGACAATTTTTTACGATACAGCAATGTGTTTCGTGCACCCCATACCCGGAAGTGTCAGATCATGTTCTAGGTACGTGATCTGGCACAGAGCGGCCACCCTGCCGGAGTATATGTGTGTGGGGCGATCCGCAAGCGGTTAACTAATTTTATAAGGTAGAAAGCATGCATAAATACAAATCACTCCAGCACTACCTCTTCCTCACACAGCTTCTGTCCTCAGGTCAGGACTCACACACAGATTTTCCTCAGACCTCAGTCTCAAGTCATTACACAACCCTTCCACCCTCAGGCTGGGGTTCCCACCATCCTTGCAAAATATTAAGAACAAAGTGCTCCTCCTTGTGCAGTAAAACAAGACACTTTTTTACTAAGTAAAAAAATCCTACTTACAAAAAGCACAAGTATTTAACCACATGACTACTGGGCACCTAAACCCTCTTCATAACCAGACCAATTTTCAGCTTTTAGTGCTCTCACATTTTGAATGACAATTACTCAGTCATGCAACACTGTACCCATATGACATTTTTGTCCTTTTTCTTCACACAAAAAGAGCTTTCTTTTGGTGGTGTTTAATCACCACTGGGTTTTAAATTTTTTGCGCAATAAATCAAAAAATACTAAAAATTCAGTAAAAAAAATGTAATAAAATTATTTGTTTCTGTTAAAATTTATTTCAGAGTATTGGCAGTGTATTGGCAGATTATTGCAGAGTATGGGCTGAATACTGCAGAGTATTGGCACTGAGCAGCCTTGTTGGCACTACAGATCCAGCCCACAGCACTGCTACATATGATCTCTCCCCGTCTCCCCGTCTCCCCTCGCACTGTATGGATCGGAAAAGAGAGGGGAGGGACCGGCATCATGACATGACGCTGGTTTGTTTACAAGTGATCGCTCTGTCATTTGACAGAGCGATCATGTGGTAAACGGCCACTACCAGCGGCCATTTACCGTGTTCCGTGATGCAGAAGACCCGGCAGTCACGGAAATTTCTGGGGGCGCGCCCCATGGACGCCCTCCCAGAATAAGCCGACCATGCTGTAGCCGTCTTTCGGCTATGGCCAGGTCAGCAAGTGGTTAAACAAATACAACTCAACAGCTAATTTGTGTCCAAGTCCGTTACCCAGATACAGACCGCCAAGTAGAGATGCTCCTTTCGTCCTCACTTCCACCAGAAACCCAGTGTATTTCAAATGCTATTTAGTCCATCTTCATCGGGGATAGGAGCCCTATAACCACTCCAATATTTATCTACAAGAAACCCACACAGAATGAAAAATGGCAGTGATAAAGAAATCCCCCTAGGGTGCATCCCTCCCCCTCCAAGCCCCTCCCATTCCCCCAACCTCAGTCCCCACCCCACTCTCAGCCGCTAAACTTGTTTGAGAGCACTTTATTTACTGCACACATTTGTATTATTTATTGAAAGCACTTTATTTTGATTGTATAATACTGTATATATTGCACTAGCACTGCTTTTTTTCCCACATGTACAGTACAAGATGGAGTCTGGTTGCTGTAGATATTGCATTTCAGCACATTTTGCATTTTCAGTATATTTCATTTCTTTTGAAAAGGCTGGTTGTATTTTACGGAAAAAGCATTTTCATATTGTAAATTAATATATGATTTTTGTTGTTTGAAAATCATCTGGAAGTTTATGTCGTTTTCACTTGTATTCATGAAGAACTGCTTTGAATGCAGTGAGTATATGGTTTACTGTAAGGATGGGGTGCCTTCTTTCTGTTACAAGGCTGACAGAAGTACTGAAAGCAGCTGGGAGCAGTGAAGAGGAGAGAGTCAAGAGGTTTTGAGGGCTGTGTTCTCTCTCCTCCTTCTCCTTATTGCCAGTGTAGTGCTCCTGTATTAACAAGCTGGCAGAGGTTTTCACAGGAATATGGGAGCTGTATTAGCAGGAAGTAGGAAAGGGGAGAGAGAACACCACCCTTACCGATGAGTGCAGAAGCATCCAGGGCAGAGCCACAAGTGGATGAGAGAGCAAGCAGATGAGGAGAGAGCCAAGAGTGCAGGAGAGAGCTGGGAGGAGGCGAGGCTGTACTCTCTCTCTCCCTCCAGCTCCCCCCTCCTGTTAGTTCAGTGCTCCTGTATCCTGTAAACACAAGATTCTTCTGTTATCCCAAACCCCCTGCTTACCTCCTCCCCAGACTGGTAGCAGGTATTGCAGGTGGGGGGGCTGGTAAGCAAACTCTGAAAGATCCTGATCTGTCAGTGCAATTGTATCCAGAAGCCGGCAGCACCGACCTTTGTTCTGCCAAGATTTGACATCAGCCTCTGAGGGCACAAATGGCTCTAAATGCCTTCACACCCATTGATTATATGTGAATGGTTTTAAAGGTAAACAAAGCCATTAATATGAATGTAGAGAGCTGAAGTAAGGGCAATGGTTACTGCAAAACCTTACTGACAGATCAGGAACTGCACAGTGCCTTTGAACAGTGAATGGGTGCTGGGTGTAGGATCCCCTATATGGGGAAGGGAGGGTGCAGTTTGACATCTTTGCCCTAGGTGCTGGATTACCTTGTTCCGGAACTGGTAATGGAACTGGTAACTTACACGGTTGAAAATAGTAGCTGGTGTATACTTGGTTGCTCTGAACAATACCTTAATTTTACAAGTGTTTTGTAATGTAAAACCTGCAGGTATGGTTTATCCTGCTGTATAAAAATTATATTGTTTTAGATAGCCTTTGACTTTTGTTGCAGTAGTTGCTGATGCTATTGCTAAAGCAATCAGTAATTTATGTATGCTATTCTGATATAGCATTCAACTGACTCTTGTGACCTAATATCTTCTAGGGTGATCCTGGCCTAAGAGGTCCTCCTGGGATACCTGGCAAAGAAGGTCCTAAGGTAAGTGGAGAAAGTGAGTACTAACCAAAATAATCTCATTGGGATTTTTTTTGTGTGGATATGGTGTAAGGGTTAAAAAACATTTATTTCTATCAACACTATAAAACATATATTCTGGTGATCAGTATAGATGAAGTGATCAATTTCTCCAAAATAAACAGGATGTCAGACCCATGTAATGACACTGACAGCTGCTCAGCGGGAATACATTTATTTTGTATAGATAAAAGAAGAATGTTGTGATGAAAGTGAAGAACAGATTGCTAATCAACATGTCATGATGAAACCATACCTCATAGTATATTCAGTACAGCTAGGCGGTGAGCTAGAATGGGATTGCAGAGCACAGATTCATACTCAGATGACTGGACAATAATGAATCAGTGACGGCTTTATCAATCCTGATATCCTATTGCATGCGGAATTATGAATCTCTGCACTTACAATCTCAAGATTTTAATGTCTCTCTTTTTTTCATGTAAATAAATATTCATGTATCTTGCTTTCTAACTGTTTTTCATTTGAAAACGTTATCTCATTCAGCGGTATAGACTTTTACTGAAAATCTTCAGCTTTAGACTTACAGTTTGTTGTAGCAGAGCACAGAAAAAAATAAAGAAGGAAAAGAAGATCATTTTTAGTCCAGAGGTTTTATGTGTATGAATAGTGTATGACAGATTCCTGGTAACTCTGCATGCTACTAAAAATGAATTGTACAGTTCATTTGAAGCAATGTAGTTAACAGAGCTTGAAATGAAATCCAGTGATTGCACTGTTGTTGGAATTTTGTTCTAGGGTATCAAAGGTGAACGTGGCTTCCCTGGCCTGTCAGGAGAGAAAGGTGACCAGGTACTGATGTTCTGTTCTTTCATCTGCATATTTGTCTTACAATGAAAAGCCACAGTTTGCACTGTAAATGGGAACTAGTCTCATTGGGCTCAGTGGAGCAAGAAAGAAATAAAGTGAGCTGTGCAAAACTGCTGTAGAGAATTTAATTACTTTTTCCAATCACAGGCTTTTATAGACTGAACAAAGTTCAAGTTGTGTATCTGTATGTTAAACTGTATTATATAATTGCAGATAAATTATAGTAAGTGTTTATGTATTATCTGCTGCATGACTGTAAAACCACAAGCTGAGCATTATTTGTGTATGTACTGTATCTTTGTGGAGATTGTGGCATAAAATGTCCATTCTAAACTCTGTAAGCAATAAAAAAAAAAGAAGAGGCAAAACTGCAATCTTGAGCTACTATGATTTAAGTTGTAGTAGTATTCCAGATAGCGATTTTGTTTCTGTTTTTATTGTTGCTTAAAAAGGTTGTTTACCCAAGGACTTTGAACACTATCTTGGGTCTAGAAGTCACATTATGTTTTGTTTTTGAGCATGCAACTAGTTATAACCTATTATGTTTCATGTAGTATATATACAAATACCACTTGCAATATATGTGAAAGTTTCATAAATGTATTTGACTTAATGTAACTATATGGTATTGATCTGAGATAATCCTAAGATCCTGCAAACCCATAGATATGAAAATGTCATATCTATGGGTTACAGCAGGCACTCCATCCCTAAACAGGCAATACGTGGCTAGATTATTTCAGCTGATTTCTGTTGATTTAAGATGAAGTCTGTTTGGCTTCCTTTGAATGTATATTTCGAGGCAAACATCACCCCTCTGCACTATATGACAAAAATCTTTTCAGTAATAATTATAAAATGAAAATGAAACAAATAATAATAGCCAGAAAGGAACATAGATGGTAAAAATGATAATGTGTCTACTTACATTGATGACCTGTAGTGAAGAACCAAGCACACTTGTATTACTGGTTGGTGGAAAGAGGCACTCTTTATAGTGGTGGTCAGCCTCCTAAATTGTTGGAAAGAGTGTGCTGTTACATTGAGGATTAGTGGGAAGAATGTGCCTACATAGATGGGCATTGGCAAGAATGGCACCCTTCACACTACCCACAAAGGAAAACAATCTGTTTTCTTGTGCGGGCAGATGTAGGCTGCGGGGTGAGGGAGCACCTTACAACACAAGACTCTGTTTACTTTTTTTCCCTTAACTTTGATGAAGCAACATTTATTACATTTATATGCACCACAGCTCAGCTGCAGTGCATAGAAACACAGACAAAGTGCTGCTGTGTTGTGCCAGACTACTGTCCAGCAACCTTCCACACCTGCTGCATGTACTTTAAAAAAAGGGCACATAAAAACAAGTGTTTTTTGGGTGCCCTTGCAGAGAAAATTGTTTTTTTGGTACAGAAAAATGACAGGCTCTGCACTAGGGTGAACAAGTTTAAAGACAGCTGAAAAGATAATTGGCACCAGCCAGTTATTATTATGAGCCAATGGTTCGGTCCAAACCCAGGTCATAACTTTTTGCCCGTTTGGCCCCCTGTTTGGCAGAAGTTGAGAATCATATATAGAAGTGGTATTTCTACCTTTTCTGTATATGACAGCTTTTCCCTGTTATTGGTCCCTAAGCAAGTAGCAGGTTTAGGCACCCATTGAATCCCTAGGAACTGACAAAATCGCTGGGAATCCCTGGCCATGTAACCAAAAACGTGGGGATAGCAGTGACATCACTGCCCAGATATGGTCACTAGCAAAATAATAGGGCAAATAATGTCAGGATCCACCCAGATGCCTAACCAGCAGCTGGCTCAGCCTCTAAATGTGCCACTGAGACCCTAAGCCAGCTGCTTCCACCTCCTCCCCAGCCTGGCACTCCAGTGAGCACTGGAGGGGCATATCAGAGAGCCGTGACTAATAGTCACCAACCTCTACTCAGAGAAGACCGAGAACTGAGTGTATCTGCAGTATCTGCAGTCATGCGATTGCTCAGTTCTCAATGATAAAGCTGGAGGAGGACAGCTGGAGGGGGAGTATGTATATTGCAGGGAGGTGAGTGTGTATGTTTATTTTTTTTAAATCCCACATTTCTTCTTTAATGATGTCACTACTATTGCAGAATCTTCCCCTATATACCAAATGACAGCTCATAGAGCAGTACTGCCTGTTTCATCTGTTTTTTAAGTTTGGCAGGATGGCAGGCATGATGATTAATGATGGATTTACAAGGGACAATTTGTGGGGATTTTCAATTTTTTTTTTAAATAAAGGACTTGTTAAATCTTATCTCTAGATTACATTCTTAATTACCCCTTACCTATTCATGTTGGGGGCAGTATCTGGTGGCTCCATTATTTTTTTATGTTGTCTTGTATAGTACATGAGTGGGGACTGAATGCTTTTCTTTTGAGTGAGGATCACCCTGAAGGGTCTGGTATGGATTTCCTTAGGGTCTTTGCATTTTTTTTTTTTTGTTTGATTTTTCAAGGGGGCTGTAATACATTTTGAGGGGACTCTATGCAATTTTTTTCATTGTTGCTGTAGTTTGTGCTACAGCAAGAGTGTCATTTACAAAGAAAAAAAAATAAACAGCTGAAATTGCCAGCAAATCATATTTCATTTCTGGCTTCTTTAAAAAAAGCACACAGACGCCAAAGGTTCCCAAATATTTTGGGGGATCTTTGGAGGGGTCTGTGTGCCATTTCCTCAGCAATTTAAACCCCTTTTTTTATGTAAATGTTTAAAAAAAATTGCTTCCTGCCAAATGGAATTTAAAAAATGTATTGCATTGATATAAATTCCCCAGGGCAGTGACCAATACCTTGCCCCATGCTACATTTTTCTGCCAACCCTTTGCCTATTAGCTAAGCATTTTTAAAGATTATGCTCCCATTGATTTAAATGGGATTTGGGTTCAGCATCTGAATTTCTTTGAAGTTCACCAAATCCTGCTTAAACTGAACCAAAGCAGTTTGGCTTATTACTAGTCATTACTGATCTGAAGTGAGAAGCTCTAGTTTTAAAACAGTAGCTTAGAACTGCTTAATGGAACTGTGCAGGTACGATCAAGTCTGAGGTCAATCCGCCACTGCTACTGATTTTCCAGTTTTGTGTGTAACAACTCTGAATTTAATTTGATAAGATTGAAAAAAAAGATTGCTAAAAAATATCATCAACAAAGTGTCATATCACCCTATGCGCTATGTAAATATTTGTAGTATTACATTTTTTCGATATGGTTATCACCATTAAATTTAAAAGATGTATATGTACTTATCTAATTTTAGGGATTACCTGGTATTCCTGGAACACCTGGAATTGCTGGACCTTCTGGGCCTCCTGTAAGTTTACTAAATGTCATTCATAATAAAAATTGTAACATATTAAAATATACACTCAACAGAACATCAAATCAAATGCATATATATTATGGGCACATCCCTTATTTGAGCAAAATGGCCACTCAAGTAAGTCTAGGTGATGGGACTTTAATTGTACCACATAGAAGAGAGGACCATATATAAATTAAAACAAATATTTATTACAAAAGTTAAAAAATACAGTGCACATATGAGTCATATACAGTAAATTTCCAATTTATCATGATCATTAATTGGTATTTTTGAAAAAAACATAATCAATGAGAGTCTTAGACTGTAGTAATTTTAGTGTAGTAATGTAGTAATTTTCAGGATTTGCATTGAAATATGTGTACATAATGAACCAGATGGGAGATAAATATTGTCTGCAAAAAAATCCAATATGTTGGCAGACCATAAAATACACATTTTACAATGTATTAACAAACCATGTAATAATGTATCTTTAAAATATATACAAACAAACAAAAAAAGAGCAACTGTCTATCATTGAAGAAAAATGTTGAAGAAAAAAAAACTATGAAGAAAAATTTCAGATATAATAAAAATTGTAACAGAATAAAATATATTCAGAATAAGAGTCATCCATATGTTGATACAAATTTATTGCTAGAATGAAGAAACTTATTAGTTGTTAAACTCTTATTACATGTGCAAAAAACATGAAAGGAAAGGCAATTAATTGGCTGATTTGTTTAATAATAATCCTCCAGCTTTAATTTACATGTGTTGGGATTTGGTGACTTTCATCACTTAATTGTGATTTAATTTGGCATGTATTCTGCTTGAGCAGGCTTATTTTTCAAAACTGATTCATAGCTTAAGTTGACTTTACAAATGGCGTAGTGGTTACTGTATAGTAAGACCATGGCCTCACTCCTATCATAGATACTGTAATGGTATTCTTAAATTGTTTCTGGTCTGATATACAGTAAAGGTATATGAACTCTTATTGAATATAGCTGTAAGTGGTATCCCTCTGCCAAGGTTTTCTTCAGATATTGCCCTCATCCACCGAGGGAATAATTTGATATGCAGGGGCATTATATGGTCTTTACCGTAAATCATTTGCATTTGACTTGGCTTATGTCATGATACGGCCAAAAGAGAGCGTGAATTTGGATAATAATTTAGCTTATTATCATAAACATTTTTAACATTATGGCCAGGGAAAAGTTAAATCCAGACACTCTAACAGTGTCCAGAAGTTAATTTCAGGATACAAAGCATTTTAGCTTGAAAGTGTGACTGAAGGTTTAAATGCTCAATCTATATGTTCCATAATCTATGAGGCTGAATTACAATTAGGCCAGCTTCTCCCTTGTAACTCCAGGCCCTCCATTTGCAGCTCAGTTAGACAGATATGTGCATGTCATTCTTCAAAAAAACTCTGAAAAAAGGTATAACTTATAACTCCGATTTCATGCGGCAAACAGTCATAAAATCTCCTGGTGATACAAAAGAGGTTCTTAGACATAAAACATACAAGCTAGTTTTATTATACGATATGGGACAGTTTTAAAATAAATGACAGGCATAGAGTATCAGTTTGGACTTGCATAGCAAAACAGCAGCTGAAACCATTGCTCCTAATTCTGAATACATAACTCATAACTGAAAACAGTTATGATGTTTTGAAGTTTGGTATTGGAAAAATCCTACCTGAAGCTAATGAGGTCATTAGCAGCAGCAGGTCCCTTCCATCCTATTGGGTAGTAGCAAATCCCTTTGATCTGTGAGGCGCAACAATGGGGATCTGCCATTAACTCGTGATCATACCTGAGAGGTTTTATCAATGTGCAGGTAATGTTTTTTATCCAACTCTGGATGACCCCTTTTATTTTAAAACTTTGCTTGTATATACACTATATTGCCAAAAGTATTGGGACATCTGCCTTTACACGCAAATGAACTTTAATGGCATCCGAGTCTTAGTCCATAGGGTTCAATATTGTGTTGGCCCAACCTTTGCAGCTATAACAGCTTCAACTCTTCTGGGAAGGCTGTCCACCCGGTTTAGGGAATGTCTATGTTTGACCATTCTTCCAGACGTGCATTTGTGAGGTCAGGCACTGAGGATTGACAAGAAGGCCTGGCTCGCAGTCTCTGTTCTAATTCATCCCAAAGGTGTTCTATCGGGCTGAGGTCAGGACTCCAGGCCAATCAATTTCCTCCACCTCATACATGCTCATCCAAGTTGTAAGTCATTGCTAATCTGTGTGAGAATGAATCATGTGGCTGTGCTGTCATGGTGCCTGAATTTGACTAACAGAGAGTGAAACAGTAAATTTGATGGTATGAATATTAGTACCAGGGTGTGGAAGATATCATACCTCCCATAGGCAGGGACAAATCTCACTGGCAGACATTGGCATGCAGATTTGTCGGCTGCACATCCATGATACAAATGACCCATTCTACCATATCCCAAAGGTGCTCTATTGGATTAAGATCTGGTGACTGTGGAGGCCATTGGAGTACAGTGAACTCATTGTCATGTTCAGGAAACCAGTTTGAGATGATTTTAGCTTTGTAATTTGGTGCATTATCCTGCTGGAAGTAGCCTTCAGAAGATGGGTACACTGTAGTCATAAAGGGATGGACATGGTCAGCAACAATACTTAGGCTGTGGCATTTAAAGATGTTAAATTGGTACTAAGGGGCCCAAAGTGTGCCAAGAATATAGCCTGGCAGGATGGATCCATGTTTGCATGTTGTTTACGCCAAATTCTGACTCTACCATCTGAATGTCGCAGCTGAAATTGAGAATCATCAGACCAGGCACCGTTTTTCCAGTCTTCTATTGTCCAATTTTGGTGAGCTTGTGCAAATTATAGCCTCAGTTTCCTGTTCTTAGCTGACAGGAGTGGCTCCCGGTGTGGTCTTCTTCTGCTGTAGCCCATTTGCTTCAATGTTAAATGTGTTGTGCATTCAGAGATGGTATTCTGCATACCTTGGTTGCAACGAGTGGTTATTTGAGTTGCTGTTGCCTTTCTATCATCTGGAACCAGTCTGTCCATTCTCCTCTGACCTCTGACATCAACAAGGCATTTTTTTCCACACAACTTCTGTTCACTGGTTATTTTCTCTTTTTCTGACCATTTTCTGTAAACCAAAGATGGTTGTGCATGAAAATCCCAGAAGATCAGTCAGTCAGTCAGATAGTTTCTGAAATACTCAGACCAGTCCGTCTGGCACAACAACCATGCCACGTTCAAAGTCACTTAAATCCTCTTTCTTCTCAATTCTGATGCTCGGTTTGAACTTCAGCAAGTCACCTTCACCATGTCTAGATGCCTAAATGCATTGAGTTGCTGCCATGTGATTGGCTGATTAGCAATTTGTGTTGCCAAGCAATTGAACAGATGTACCTAATGAAGTTGCCGTGAGTGTATGTATATATACAGTATCTCACAAAAGTGAGTACACCCCTCACATTTTTGTAAATATTTTATTATATCTTTTCATGTGACAACACTGAAGAAATTACACTTTGCTACAATGTAAAGTAGTGAGGGTACAGCTTGTATAACAGTGTAAATTTGCTGTTCCCTCAAAATAACTCAACACACAGCCATTAATGTCGGAACCGCAGGCAACAAAAGTGAGTACAGCCCTAAGTGAAAATGTCCAAATTGGGTTCAATGCATCAATATTTTGTGTGGCCACCATTATTTATTTATGGAGTTTACCAGAGCTTCACAGGTTGCCACTGGAGTCCTCTACCACTCCTCCATGATGACATCACGGAGTTGGTGGATGTTAGAGACCTTGCACCCCCCACCTTCCGTTTGAACATGGGCATATAGGGTTTAGGTCTGCAGAAATGATTGGCCAGTCCATCACATTTTCCCTCAGTTTCTTTAGCAAGGCAGTGGTCATCTTGGAGGTGTGCTTGGTGTCGTTATCATGTTGGAATACTGCCCTGCGGTCCAGTCTCTGAGGGGAGGGGATCATGCTCTGCTTCAGTATGTCATAGTACATGTTTGCATGTATAGTTACCTCAATGAACTGTAGCTCCCCAGTGCCGGCAGCACTCATGCAGCTCCAGACCATGACACTCCCGCCATGCTTGACTATAGGCAAGAGACACTTGTCTTTGTACTCCTCACCTGGTTGCTGCCACGCATGCTTGACACCATCTGAACCAAATAAGTTTATCTTGGTCTCATTAGACCACAGGACACGGTTCCAGTAATCCATGTCTTTAGTCTGCTTGTCTTCAGCAAACTGTTTGCGGGCTTTCTTGTGCATCATCTTTAGAAGAGGCATCCTTCTGGGAAGACAGCCCTGCAGGCTGATAACACCAAAGGCCCTGTAACACTAATGAGTCGCATGACACCAGGGAGGGAAAATGGCTACCGTATATACTCGAGTATAAGCCGAGTTTTTCAGCACATTTTTTTGTGCTCAAAGTGCCCCCCTCGGCTTATACTCGAGTCAAGCACTTTTGTGCAGCAGAGAATGACATTTTCCGACCCGACTTTGGGACCCCGTATTCAGAAAATGTCATTCTCTGCTGCAGAAAAGTGCTTGACATTTTCAGACCAGACTTTGGGGCCACGTATCTCGGGGCCACTTGGTGCTAGGAATCCCTTGGATGGTGGTGTGTAAAACCAGTATATCTAGCACTACAACATATCCTAGCACCAAGTGGCCTTGAGATACAGGGCCCCAAAGTCGGTCAACTGTGTCCATCTGCAGCAATGTCATTTCGGGACCCTTTGGGTCCAGAGACCCCAAATTTTGGCTGCAGGGGGCATCTAGGAACCCTTAACTACCATGTTTCAAGTTTGGGGGACCTATGGCATGCAAATGGGCACAGTGAGTGAGGCATGCAAATGGGCATTGTTGACCCTCTTTTCCACTTACAGTAGTTGCCATTTCTCACCCTAGGCATATACTCGAGTCAATAAGTTTTCCCAGTTTTTTGTGGTAAAATTAGGTGCCTCTGCTTATATTGGGTCGGCTTATACTCGAGTATATATGGTAATTGGGCCCAATTTAGACATTTTCAATTAGGGGTGTACCCACTTTTGTTGCCAGTGGTTTAGACATTAATTGCTGTGCGTTGAGTTATTTTGAAGGGACAGCAAATGTACACTGTTATACAAGCTGTACACTCATTACTTACATTGTAGCAAAGTGTAATTTCTTCAGTGTTGTCGCATGAAAAGATATAATAAAATATTTACAAAAATATGAGGGGTGTACTCACTTTTGTGAGATACTGTATGTGTGTATATATATATATATATATATATATATATATATATATATATATATATATATATATATATATATATATGTGTGTGTGTGTGTGGGCAGTGGCTAGCAAAAAAGGGACTGAGTGTTTGTACTAACGTTTTAGGATGTATTACCTTGATTAGCTAATCTTTAACTGCTAGTGAGAACAGTGTGTTCTGCACAGCATGTACTGTCTAGAGGTGTCAGGAGCAAGAATATCCTACAGGCCGGTAATTTGTGGAAGCTTAGCTATTATTGTGTGTTGTTGTTTATGGACAGTTCTTGAGATAATTGGTCAGCATTATGCCCCATTCCAAAGATCGATACTTGCCTTGCCTTGCATTGCCTGACCTCCCTGGTCCCTGTACTTGGTACCCCCATCCAAGATCCCTAACAGCTTAGAACCACAGATGCAGAGTGATGGAATATGACTGGGAACTGGGATATAATCAATCTTATCTGTGAGTTAGTTTTACTGTAGTGTATATAAAATGCTTACATTTCCCATACAATTGTAAATCAAGCAAGGTACAACAGTTATATTCAGTACTTCTAATTAAAGATTTAATTTTACACAGCTATAGACTGCTTTTAAAGTATTTTATTATTAGCATGGTTAGTAAGAAAGATTATAAGTCATATTACCCAGACTTACATGAAATATAAATGTAGCATGGCTGCATTACAAATGAAAAGTCTTATATAGTAGAATTTATGATGATTTTCAGAATACATGTGTAATCATTTAAATAGAATTTTTATGACATGCAGTATATGTCAAGTGTAAGTAGTAGACCATAGAATTATAGGTAACATATTATCCAGTGTGCTTGTTGTTTCATTTATATATAATATCAGGTATATAATAAATATAACATATTGCTTACATTTTTGCAAAAAAGTATTTTTTTTTACCTATCATATTCTGGTTCTTCGTAGACATAATTTAGGTAGATAGTGAACCATATTTTAACAAGCATTTTAAAAGTACATTCAAGGCTTCTCAGAATTTTTCATAAATTACTTTAGGCTAATTTAAAATGATTGTAAAGGAAGAAGGCTTTTTATCTTAATGCATTCTATGGACACAGAGAGCTATGGCTCGATTTGGCTGCCCCTGTAGCAAGCTGCTTGCTGTGGGGGCACTCGACAGGAGGGAGGGGTCAGGAGCACTGAAGAGGGACCCGAGAAGAAGAGGATCTGGGCTGCTCTGTACAAAAC
This sequence comes from Lithobates sylvaticus, assembly GCA_028564925.1. Taxonomy (NCBI): domain Eukaryota; kingdom Metazoa; phylum Chordata; class Amphibia; order Anura; family Ranidae; genus Lithobates; species Lithobates sylvaticus. Next base: position 317,670,550 of record CM053028.1, on the reverse strand, counting down.
CACCAGAGCAGGTAAGTTTTAACATGTTTGTTATTTTTAACTTAAAAAAAATAGACTTTACAATCACTTTAAGCTTTAACAGTAATAACAAATATTAACAAGATAAATAAAAATTGTGGATAATTATATTAGCATGACTATTTAAAATTTGATCAATGAGCCAGCTGGCTGAACCACTCCCATGGGCTAATTTTCTTGCAATTTTTTTTTGTAATGGGATATACTTTTTAAACACTCTATCCCAGAAATACCAGTACGATGCATTATATGCATCCAGGTAGTATCCTTAGTCACTCTCCCCCTCTAAAGATGAGAGCAGGCACATAATAATGTAATGTAACAGGTGTTGATCTATTTCCATATTATTAGTTCAGTTTTGGAAATACTTTTTAGTAAGCGGTGTAACATCCATACTGATATTTCAGATAGTAAATGAGTTATGCGTGAGGAGACTGAATGAGTGGGTTGATGAGAAAAGAGACAATTTGGGTGTCATCAGTAAAGAGATGGTATTCAAAGTCATAAGAGTTTATTAACTGACCAAAGGAGTGGGTGTAAATATAGAATTGAAGGTATCAGGGGACCCCAATGAAAAGAGGAATAGGAGACTAGGCTGTCTAGATGTTTGAAGGTAAATAAGAGCAAAAATGTTCCTTATTTTTTTCAGGCTGGTTGGGGCCAGCAAGGTCTTTCTACGTATGAGGTGGGACAGTGCATGTTTTAGAGGGAAGGTAGAAGATTCCAGTAATGAGGTCAATTAATGTATCATTGGGGATAATACAGCAGATTGCAGGATAATAATTGCAGACAGACAGACAAACAGCAAGGCAATGGGTACACTGCCACCTCCTGTACACATTTATGCAGCCTTACTGAAGTGGGTCTTCTGTGAGGCTGCATATATGTTTGGATGTGTTCGTACTGGAAGCACTCTGCACAGTGCACAATGAGCCTTATTTTAGGGGAGTCCTGGGTCCTATGGAAAAAGGTTCATGTAGTGGTGAACAATTGGGTGGGAGCCAATAGCTTATCTCATATACGGCATATAATAGATACAATGTAAGTATTTTAATTCAATTATTCTATCACTAGAGGATATGACTGAAGTAATATATGGACTCAATAATGGACTGTCAGATATCTTCCAGCAGATCTGATCTTCCTACTTTTGCATTATGTCAGGGTTAGCCTTTTAGTTTTAGAACAGGGGTAGGAAAACTTTGAGAGGTGGAGATCTACCTGGACAACATGAAAAAGATCAAAGATCACCGAGATTCAGCACAATTTTTTAAAAGAAATGAACTAGCAAGGCCTAATTAAATAGTAAGGAAAACATAGAAAAATATAATAAAACAAATGTCACTGTAAAAATATAATTTTAAAAAGTGGACAACATCAGTCAGCAGGGCAGTGAACAGTATCAGTAGGGCAGATGTTGGTGTCAGTAGGGCAGTGGATGGTGTCAGTAGTTTTTATTGTTATTATTTTTTACAATTTTATTTATTATTATTTTTTCCACATTTTTTATGAGCCCTGTTGGAGGGGCTTTGAGAAAAAAGAGAGACAAGGACAGGAGGGGCAGTGAGGGAGGTACTTTACTGGAACCAAGTTCAGACTATAGTCTGCTTGAGTGGTAACCAGTGGTTGCCTGATTCCCAAAATCTGGTCCTTAAACTTCACATTTGAGACTGTTCCTTTTGGAATTCTGCTGCTGAACAAGTCATCACACCTGAGTAGCGTCACCCCGTCCATTAGGGGCGCCCTAGCACCACCCCCTCTCTTCATGCCAACCCCTATATGACTAATGTATAGATTCATCCATTGCATGAATCTATCCACGGCTGCCGCCGCTGCCACCCCCTGTTCAAGCATCCGGTCCCTTTCAGGACACTGGGCACCTGAATTACAGCAGCGGGGGTGTTTTTTTTAAGCACCTAATTAGAGCCATAGGCTCTAATATACTTCAAAATACTTTTTGCCGCCGCCCCCAAAGAAAATTACCATCGGCCGCCACTGCACCTGAGGAAAGAGTTTTGGGTGTTTCAGGATCTCTGTCTCTGATAATTTACCATTGGGTGCACACAATTCCAGTGTTACAGTGCATTTTGGGTTATTAAAATGAGAGAGCATGGCCGTAGCTGTTTTGGGCTACATTCACATTCACAGTTCCAGTGAAGACTGTCAGAGTGAGGAGCAGATGCTTTATCTTCACAGTGGTTGAATTAACAGGTGTTTTGTGACAATCTGTAAAAGGAGAGGGAATATTATGTGGTGAGTGCAGTGATAAGAGGGGAGCATGTCTCACTTTATGCACATTATGGTGATTATAACCATTTCAAGTGGATAAGAAGCACCAGCTTATGGACTTTTTATTCCAGATATCTGGTTTATGGACTCTTTTTAAGCAAGACTATCACTGAAGGTGGTGGTGTGGTGCCTAAATGTTATATGAAGTGATAGAGCGCTGCTAGAGTAATTCTGATATTAACTCTTCTTTTAATTGAAAGCAGCTGCCTATTGTATTGTGATGAATACCAGGATTGAGTACTATATAGTGCTTCACCTCTCTTCAGGAGCATGGGGTATTATGAATTAAGCACTGTTGGGCCGGATGTCTAGCGGTGACTGGCCGAGTGCGGCCTGTGGGTTGCCGACCCCCTGCTGTAAAGCATGCTTGTTATACTCACTGTGGAACCTAAGGGGTTAATCATGTGCATTGTGTAAAAAGGCTATTTTATTCTGTGTTCTCCGATCCTCCCCTTCTTCCACAGCCCCCAAACCATCTCCGGATAGTAGAGAGCCTTGGGGGCTCTGCACATGCTCAGTTTGATGTGTATTTCTAGAGAGTTTTTTTTTTCTTGGGAGAGTGCATGTGATCAGCACAGGGCCAATCAGCACTGTCCAAACAGAGGTTCAGGGGTCATGCAGCCTCATGGAACAGTCAGGGGAGAATAGAAACTCCTCCTACAAGCTTTAACCAGTGCTGTCACTGATAGAAGTCACTAGACCGCTATATACTTCTGATGAGAAAAGGTATTTATTGGTTTATATTTACTAAAATTGTTTCATTTCCATCTTCTGTGTACTGTGGGAGACCAGATATAGTGAATGCAGGCTCCTGGGTTTAGTAACAATTTAATATAGATGTAAACCACAATTTAAAGACATTTAGTTTGCTAAAGCAAACAATTTGCATTTTTTTTTTAAATTAAAAGCATGTTTACCCCTATACAAACTATACACAGCCCATCCTGCTTGTTCATGTGTAAATATCACACCCCTAAAGAATCTATATATCTATACACCCCCTCCTGTCTGTTCATGTGTAAGTACACCCCCTTCCCCGATATAATATGCTTTTGTTTAAATTATTGAAGAAAAAAGTGTTAGGGAAGTATTTATTTAAAAAAATGTTAGTCTACTTTCCTTTATATAGCAAATAATACAACTGTATACCATCAAAAGACAGTGTTATATATCTAAAAAAAAAAAATACATTTATATATATTTTTCAAGTTTAATGTTTAGACACCGAGAAAATTGTGGCAAAGGGAATCCTAAAATTTGAATATGAACTCCTGTCAATGCACATCAGGATCCAATCAACTTAGTTGCTTTATAACTGCCTTAGATTTTGCAATGCTGTTGGCCAGTATAAGTCTGTGCATATATTTCTGGTGTCTTTACAGTTAAAAATATGTAATGTAGAGCTAGCTTTAATTCATCCTTTGATAATTGTAGGCCATAGTGTCAAATGCATTTAAACAGCTCAGTGTGAAACTTCTGCCTTACTATTTCAAGGGTGGATGAAAATCAAATGTAAACCAAATGATCAATGGGTGCTGATAATTAACTTGGCACTTTTCTGAACAATTTTCACATTATTTTATTAAAGCAAATACTAATTAATTTCCTTTTTAATGTGTTTAATTCTAATAATAATATGCCAGTGATAAATCTGCTCCTTTAATGCTATGGCGCTGCCTGTGTCTTGATATGTTTTCTCCTCAAGGCCTTCATTTTAAAAGGTGCCAGTGGGAAGGTTACATTTATTTCAAGAAACAATACAATTATTCAACATCTGCTAGAACTAAGTAGGTCTAGATCATTTATTTACTAGGTAGTTATTCGTTTTGTTTTACACGTTTTCTTCCGAATGGGCACTTTCTTTTGGGAGACTCTGAAGGACTTTTGGGGTGAACATTTAGAAGACTAGGTCAAGATGTACAAATCTAAAAAGCTATTTCATGTTAAATACATGACATCTTAGTAGGCATGTATTAATGTTGCCAAGCTTGATTCCCCACGTTTAAATCATCTCTGCATTTTTAATTTATTTTAGGGCTCATGTATATGGACATAAATACAGGAATATGGCCATACAGCAGAAAATACACTTGTGTTTACATGGTCAGGAGCTCCAGCTGTGCTTCTGTAATCTTATGTAAATGTTGTTGCTCTTGTTTACATGTGCATGGATGTATTTTCCCAAAATTCAGGATTCTCGATGAGCATGTAATTGCAAGCACCACCATTTATTTGAGATTACAAGGGCACTGTGTATTTATTATAGGCAGAAATATGCCACAGCTGGGGCTCCTGGGTGATGTAAACACAGAAGTATTTTATTCTGTATGGCCATCCATGTGCATGAGCTCTAACACGTAAACAGATTGTAACTTGAAGCAATGGGGTCTAGTACAACTTATTACTAAGTTATTACAACTTATTACTATTAAGGGTAACTTCACTTTCATGGGAAAAAGAATTAGCAATTAAAAAAAAATAATAATATAGAGTATACAGTTGTGACACAAGTCATATTTTAATTGAATGTTACTAAACTTCCTTTTCAATCTTCAGTGCTGTGATTTTCTGTAACCTGCAATGCAATATGGCTACCTGGAGACATTCTGTACACAGAATGTATACGTAACACCCCCCAGAAATGTAATTTCCTGCTTGTGTGATTGGCTTACTGATTTTCCTAGACATCTGTGTTAAGATACAAATAAGATGTTGGCATCCCTTGCAACTAAAAATGTCCTATTTGGTCAGAAACCCTCTAAGGGAAATAACATCTAAAGGGATGCAGACTGTGCCAATTTCCTTATTAGAGCCATGCAGGTTCAGCAGCTGACTGATAATTATAAAACCACTGCCATACAGATTAACTTTGCACATGGACACAGACAAACAGTCATTCCTTCAGAATACCAAAAGGTAGGAATCTGCAACAAAGTTCGTTAAAATCATTGCAATGTACATAGATCAACAAGAAGGGAATGATTTTTTCTCAACAAAAGTGTAGTTACTCTATAAACTTTATGTAATACCATTCTGTCATCATCCAAATACATTTTAAGGATCTGCTGAGCAGTTGTACAGTATAGTATACAGTTTATAATTTTTCTTTATGGTAACTCTTCTCCCTTGAAACATTTCAATTTGCAAAGCTTTTAAAGTCAAACCAAATGTTTGCTTTTTGTTTGCCTTGAGATCTTTACTTCCTAGTTTTTGTCATGGCTATTAAAACAACAAACAATGGTTTTGTGCTCAGTATTACACCGCTCAAAGTAGTCACTTATGTGTTCCACCTCCACTGCATAACCAGAGGGTGCTGGCCTTGCATGTAGTAGATGATCTGGTATGAATAAATGTCTGGATGGATGCACTCCAATAAAATCAACTTTATTGAATCAAAAAACATACGATAGTCCATACAGCAAGCGAGAGCAAGAGGTACAGCATACAATACAGCCATCGTGTTTCACGCCATACTTGGTGCTTAAAGTGATACTAGAGTCTTGTTTTTTATTATTTATTTTTTATTATTTTACTTAAAAAAAAAAAACACATGTTATACTTACTTTCTCTGTGCAGTGGTTTTTCACAGAGCAACCCCGATCCTCCTCTTTTCGGGTCTGTCGGGGAACAACCCGGAGGATAGTTATCCGCAGACCTGGCACAGTAGCCAAGTCCCAATATGGCCGCACCTGCACAAATACATGTATTGTGAATGCACATTCACCATGGTGAACACACATGCGAGCCGGCGCATGCAATGCACGTCAGATGAGGCTTTTAAAGGATGACTGTGGCACATGGACATTGTTGACTGGTCTTCAGTTTCCTGTTCCTGTGTTTACAGCTGTTTCTTATCACCTGGTACTGACCCTGCTTGCCCTTCGATACCTCTTATCTTGTTTCCAGCTCTGACCTCGGATTGCTCACGGATCTTCTCTTGACTCCTGTCCTGTATATGACCCCAGGTTGCCTAACCACGATTCTGATTCCTGATCTGCTGACCACTGGCTTCTTGACCTCTGTTATTGTCCCCGACTACAACTTCTGCTGTGCCTTGTGTGCTGTGATCCGCCTTGGTGCCTACCTGCTGTACCAAACCCACAGTACTTAACTACAGTACCCACTTGTTGCTCCAGCCTGCAGCACTTATCTACTGTATCCAGCCTGCTGCACTTAACTTTTTTGCAACTGGCTTCCTTCTGTGTGCAGTCTTCGGCCCTCCTGGGTCCTACTGCACACCTCATCTGGGATTCACCTGCAGAGAGATCTCCAGACCACCATCTCTCATCTATGGCACAGCTGGCAACCCTTGCTTCTTTGGGACTCATGTCCCCTGTTATCACCTTCAGGGGCACAAGCACTCAGCCGCAAGGAGTGCCCTCTCAGCATTTCAGCTTCAGGAATAGGTATGTGGAAGTGTCCCTCTTCAGTGCTCCAGCCCCCCCCCCCTCCTGCCGAGTGCCCCCACAGCAAGCAGCTTGCTATGGGGGCACTTGAGCCAAGCCACAGCTCTGTGTGTCCATTCAGACACGGAGCCGACGCTCGGCCCCGACCCCTCTCTCCTCATTGATTGACTTTAATTGACAGCAGCAGGAGCAAATGGCACCAGCTGCTGTCCCAGCCAATGAGGAGGGAGAGTCCCGGACAGCCGAGTCTCTCGTACAACATCTCTGGAACGAGAAGGGCTCAGGTAAGTATTAGGGGGGCTGAGGGGGGCTGCTGCACACAGAAGGTATTTTATCTTAATGCGTAGACTGCATTAAGATAAAAAAACATATACCTTTTGAACCATGGCGTGAAATGTGTTACCTGTATTGTATGCTGTACCTTTTTCCCTCACTTGCTGTGTGGACTGTTGTATGTTTTTTTATTCAATAAAGGTGATTTTATTGAAGTGTGGCCATCCAGACATTTCTTCATACCAAATGGTTGTATGCTCCTTTAAAGTGAATGTATAGTGTATGAATGACACTAAATGATTGTATTGCCTAAACAATGAGCAAACAAGGCAACCAATAAGTGTTCACCATTTTGGGGGAAGAATGCCACATGCCACAATTCCCAGGGTTGCCAAACTTTCAATAATCAAACCACATGATTATATGGGTGGGATCAAGCATTATGCTGTCAACCAGTTTCGTCCCTAACAATAGAACTTCATCAGTAAATTCTTCATTGTAATTTCAACAGCTTTGCTTTATACAGTATATGAGCTCAATACAGAGCCACAACATTCAAGTACCTTGCAGGGAATGATGAAGTCAGCTGGGGTTCCTGGGTAGGTTCAGTGGATATCGCAGATTCCATAACACACATCTATATGATCTATATGCTATGGGACTTAGCGCATATGAACTGTACTGATATGTTTTACCCCTATGCTTAGGCCATTTAATTGGAGGGTAATTGTCCATATTCTAGAATAAAAAAGGAGCTGCGCCAATAAAACCAAATTGTACAAATAAATAAAAATAGTAAAAAAATATAATGAGGAGGCTAGGTATGCCCCACTACATAAAATGTCCACAGTAGTAAGGACCTTAAGTCACATAAGGCTGCAATAACCCTTGACGGCACTTAAAGGTAGCAGTCCCTGTCAGCACGGTAACCAATCCTTAGAACAGTAATATGAACAGAATAAGTTGTTTAAAATGTCCAAATAATAATCATGAAAATCATCAAGTTGGAGCAGTAGTAAGGGAGGTGATCCTGACATCCAGGTGTGAGTTGAAAGAAAGCAGTGGTGAACACAGTGCCCGACACCCTCAAACACTAACTGCTTACCAGAAAGCAGAGGTAAATAAGCTCTGCTACGACACAAATGGCACACAGCTGCGACTCTTCCTGGTTCCACTAATATCCAATCTGCATCATACAGTTCCCCGAATAGTAAAGTGTTGGGGGTCCACTTGTTCACATAGGGTCCCTCTCCTCATGTGTTCAGACTGAACAATCTGTAGAAGCAGCGTTCTTTAAGCCCAGTGTTCATGGACTCTAATGCCCTGTACACACGATAGGATTTTCCAATAGAAAATTGCGATAGGACCTTGTTGTATACACAATTCCGACGCACAAAGTGCCATGCATGCTCGGAATCGAAGAGCAGCACTGGCTACTGAATTCAATTTTTCTCGGCTCGTCGTATGTGTTGTACGTCACATTCGTTTTTGAAGTTCGGAACTTTGTGTGACGGTGTGTATGCAAAACAGGTTTGAGCCAACATCCGTCTAAAAAAAAACCCATGGATTTTTTTGTCTGAAAATCCTATCGTGTGTACAGCGCATAAAACACATACAACACAGGATGTAAGGGCTGTATGCTCCTGAAAACATGTAAAGTCACATTCTGTGTTTTCAAAATCAGTACTTCCACAGAGAAATATCCTCAAAGGCCCCCACCATTCAGCATAGTACATATTTTTTAATGTGCAAAGATCTTTTTACTTAAAGTGATTGTAAAGTAATGGCGGCGATCAGCGATTTTTTTTGTTTTAGTTTTGTTTTGTTTTAGTTAAAAATAACAAACATGGTTTTGCACAGAGCAGCACCGATCCTCTTTTCTCGGGTCCCTCTTTGGTGCTCCTGGCCCCTCCCTTCTGTTAAGTGCCCCCATAGCAAGCAGCTTGCTATGGAGGCACCTAAGCCCCGCCACAGCTCCCTGTGTCCATTCAGACACAGATCCGTGGCCCAGCCCTTCCCCCTTTCTCTTCTTATTGGCTGACTGACTTTGATTGACAGCAGTGGGAGCCAATGGTGCCGTGCTGCTGTCTCAGCCAATGAGGAGGGGAGTCCTGGGCAGTCGAGACACTCCTCCAACATCGCTGGGTCTAGCGGGACCTCAGGTAAGTATTAGGGGGGCTGCTGCACACAAAAGGTTTTTATCTTAATGCATAGAATGCATTAAGATAGAAAACTTTTTGCCTTTACATCACTTTAAAGAGGTTGTTAACACAACTGGCCCAAATTGATTTGGCACACATTACTTGCTTCCCTAAGCAGTGCAGTGTGTGTCCTTTTTTTTTAATTACAAATACCTTTATTATATCTCTTTAATTTAATTCTGGTTGTTTATGACCAGCATTTTGTGTTGTTTTTATAGTATGTTGGTATTGTGTTTGTTATTATCTGGGGTGGTGTTAGAGAAAGTGGTGTATTATTTGTATTTGGTAGATTGCCTGTTATTTTAATCTGTGTTGTATTTTAATTGTATGGATGTTTTATTTGTAGTGTAGTTTTAATTTTGTTATTTGGTGTTAATAGCTGTTATTGGTAATTGTGTTGTGTTTTGGCATCTTGTTTAGTCTATTGTTGTGATCTTGTGTTGTCTTTGTTAAGTGGGTCTGTGTCGTAACAATTTCCCAATTTCCCTTTGGGAATAATAAATATTCTGTATTCTGTAATCCTGGTCTAGTGCCCCATCTTCTCTGCTTGACCCGAGCCGAGGGAGCCGAGTAGGAGGGGCCCAGATTCCTTCTGACATATGCAAGATACGTCAGAAGAGGAATCTGTGATTTTTGACACTGTGGATGTGTAGCACCAATTGTAATCAATGAAGTCTGTACGAGAGGAGGGGGGGGCAGGATGGGGCCGGGAGTGTAAGAGATTGTTTTCTCACTCCTGACTACGGTGCAGACAGGGAGAGGGAGGGAGAGGAGTGGGGAGATGAAGACAGGCACTGAGGAGAGAGGAGAGCTGGGATGACGCAGACACGTATATTCTGACCACGGTATCATGGCTCAGCAGCCATGATAATAATGGTCAGCTCTCAGGGTGGAAGTCAGGACTTGGTAGGATTAAACAGGTATTGTAGGAGATACAGAGGGGTAATTGATAAAGCAAAAGCACCAAGCTGAAGCTTGCACATTAAAGGGACAGGGGCAGCATTTTCTTTTTTGGGTTAACAAACGCGTTAAGTGCTGATTAAACCAATGGGCAAGGGGGCCTTCAAGGTATTGTATCAACTGTTAGAACTTCTTTATGACTTATGTGCATTTATTTATGAATATAAATATAATAATATGTTGTTGCACATGATATAAGGCAGTTGTTACCTGCATATACCAAACCACTATCATGTAAAACTAATGTTTACAGCTAGTAAAGAAATTGTCCCAAACGTATGTAATATAGGATAGTGCTTGGGATAAGGGAGTTTGTGTGTGTTAAAAAAAATAGCCTATATCTGATGCCCTCTATGCACTACAGAGTGGGTCAAAAAGTATAGGTTCCTGACAAATGGTAAAAATTATATATATAAATATATATACAGTTGTGCTCATAAGTTTACATACCAGAATTTATTATTTCTTGGCCATTTTTTAGAGAATATAAATAATAACACAAAAACTTTTCTTTCATTCATAGTTAGTGTTTGGCTGAAGCCATGTATTATCAATCAACTGTGTTTATTATTTTTAAATCATAATCACAGAAACTACCCAAATGACCCTGATTAAAAGTTTACATACCCCAGTTCTTAATACCGTGTATTGCCCCCTTTAACATCAATGATAGTTTGAAGTCTTTTGTGGTATTTGTGGATGAGGCTCTTTATCTTCTCAGATGGTAAAGCTGCCCATTCCTCTTGGCAAAAAGCCACTACAAAATAGAGGATAGATTTATGGCATTTTTATTATTAGTTTTTTTTATTAGTAATGGCGGTGGACACATCAGACACTTTTGACACTATTTTGGGACCATTGTCATTTAAACAGCGATCAGTGCTATAAAAATGCACTGAATACTGTGTAAATGACACTGTCAGGGAAGGGGTAAAACATTGGGGGGCGATCAAGGGGTTAAGTGTGTCCTAGGGAGTGATTCTAACTGTGGGGGGATGGGCTACCTAGGACAGGACAGCGATCACTGCTCCCGATGACATGTCTTGTCACTAGGCAGAATGGGGAAATGCCTTTACATAGGCATCTCCCTGTTCTGCCACTCTGTGACACGATCATGGGACACCGGTGGACATCGATTCCACTGGTCCAGCAGGCCTGGTCACGCAGCGCACGTGCCCACAATGCCGCTTCTTAAAGGGGATGTACCTGTACGCCCATTTGCGCAGCCGTGCCATCGTGCCGATGTATATCGTCGCGCACTGGTCGGCAAGCGGTTAAGTAAAATATGTAACTACAAAATGTTCATTCAATTGTTTCATTGTGTAGAAAAAAAAACTAATCACAGACATGCCTCAAAACTATTTTCATTTAACATTCTGACCTTCTGGCTTTAAGAAGCACTTAAAAAAATAAAAAAAGAAAACTGAACTGTAGTCAATTGCAACTGTTTTTGCAGATCAAGCAAGAGGAAAAAATATGGAATCACTCAATTCTGAGGAAAATATTACCATATACTTTGCAGTTCTAAAACAAACATCTGCATCAGATTACATCCTGAAAACATAATTTCAATTGATGGGATAAGAAAAGTGTCCAAAATCTCAATATAAACTTGTGCATTTATTGAAGATTTAATGACTGTCATCTCCCCTGTACCTTTACCTGACATGCAACCTCATATCATCAATGATTGTGGAAATTTGCATGTTTTCTTCAGGCAGTCGTCTTCATACATTTCATTGTAACGACACCAAACAAAAGTTCCAGCATCATTACCCTGCCCAATGCAGATTTGTGATTCATCACTGAATATCACTTTCATCCAGTCATCTACAGTCCATGATTGCTTTTCTTTAGCCCACTGTAACCTTGTTTTTTTCTGTTTAGGTGTTTATGATGGTTTTTGTTTAGCTTTGCACAAGTTTTCACAAATTTATATTGAGATTTTGGACACTTTTCTTATCCCATCAATTGAAAGGATGTTTGGTGATGATGACAACATTTTTCAGGAAGTAATCTGATACAGATGTTTGTTTTAAAACTGAAAAGTACATGGTGATTCCATAATATTTTCCTCAGAATTGAGTGATTCCATATTTTTTTCCTTTGCTTGATCTGCAAAAACGGTTGAAATTCGAATTATCAAAATCTATTCTGTAAATCACTGTATCCATGACAGTAAATTGAAAAACGTGTATGAAAAGTTCTAAATTATATTACTGCCATTTTAAAAGTGTGCTGGATTGCATACAGAGAATAACTCCTTTATATATATATATATATATATATATATATATATATATATATATATATATATATATATATATATATATATATATATATATTTTTTTTTATATATATATATATATATATATATATATATATATACTATTTTAGTTCACTGTAAATATTAAAAATTACTTTCTGATGTTTATGCAAAGTATTTTAATAATGATATGCATGTTTCAATTGGAGCAGCAAAATTAATGTCTCACTGTATCAACATACACCAGGTAGGGTCTTTACATATGATCTGCCAAGGTGAAAAAGCAACCACTAGCAACATTGTATTCTTTCAGTTTGTGTTCCTTATCAGTAGGATGCAGCTGTTTTATCAGTCAGAAAGAGAAGATGCTTCTTCGAAGACTTAATTGAGTTTAGGCTGACCTCGAAAGTACAACTTCTCAAAGCAAATGCATTGTTCGGAGATTTTTACTGTTTACAAACCAAATGCACTTTATTTTTTTATCAGGGCCAGTTTGGGAGACCTGGACATCATGGAACTTCAGGGCCAAAAGGAGAAAAGGTATAAGCATTTGGTAAAATACTATAAAAATGAAATGCTATAAATCTTAAGGTTAAAAAAAAAAAACTAATAGTCTGTCATACTAATCTAAAGTTAGCCAAAACAAAATGTTAACCATATGCTTTTAGTTTGCGTTGTTTTTTTCCACTTATTTTTATTATACTATATACAATTTACAAATCATGTTGGTTTTGGAAAATGTTTCAAATAAAGAATATTTAAAGAAATATATTAGTATTAAATAGAAGCATGGACAGCGACTTATAGTGCCAAATATATATATATATATATATATATATATATATATATATATATATATATATATATATATATATATATATATATATGTAAATAGGGATATATTTAATGCTCTGTTTGTGTCTGTTTAAATTTTTGTATAATACTGTATATATGACTGCAACATACAAGGCCAACATTTCGTTTTTCTAACCCTTACTAATGATATATGTATGTATATGTACTGTATAATGTTGTTTATCTTGTAATACTGTATTAACCAATTTGGCTATACAAAAAGGACCATATTTATAGCCTTTCCTCATATTGGGAAAAGTTGGGTCTTTCCCTTTAGCTGGGTACACACACTGTTTTGTTCAACCAGTAGGTTGAACATGGAAAAAAAAGAACTGACATATCCTGTAGCAGCACAAGTGGTGTTGATGCAGAGATCAGTGTTGTCAACCTACCTTAGCATTTTTTACTGACAAAATGTGGGAAATTTACTGACGGAGCACATTTTTTACTGGTAACCTTAAAAATTACTATCAAATTATTATTTAAACAGTGAAAAAACACAATATGGAAACACTGACCATACCCATAGCATGTAGTTTGCCTGGTTAAAACTTAAAAAGTCAAAACAGCACGAGAAATTATCAGCCCCTAATATTTACAGATAGTTACTGTCTGTAAATTTACTGATGGTTGGCAACAGTGAATAGCTGACAGATTACACAATAAAAGCTAAAGTGGGTTAGTATATGTAAAGAATAAAGGATCACTGCTACTCCCAACCCGCCCAAGCAAATAGTTAGTTAGACCCTATGACTAAGCCCCGGTGGGCGTGGTGAAATGCATCAGGGTGTATGGTGTGGTGGAGACATGTAGGCGGAGGCATCTCTTTATGGTTTATTCACCTGGACTGCTGAGGAGTAGCAGCGATTCTTTATTCTTTACAGTAACTAACCCCCTGGATTGGTACTAGGATAAGCCTGCACACCATGTTCTGGGACACAGGGATATGTTTTTACCTCTACTTTGAGTGGTGCCAAAAGCAATCAAACAGGTCACAAAAGCTAAAGTGGAACTGATTGTTATAGATAACCACCCTAGCAGAGGTGAAACTCTGTTGAGTTCATCATCCAATCATGTGCAAGCTGAAATACTGTTTCTTTTATTTTCCTTTCATGTGATTGGGTATTTTTTGAAAAATGAATTTTCACCACATTCACCAAGCAAAGGTGTGTAAATTCATTTGCACAGTGAGCAGCATATTTGCCTTTATTAAATCAACACCAACATGTGTGGGCACAGTCAGTTGTGGTCTCTAGTGCCACCAGTGGTGTATGCGACAGAGTGACCTTGAAGGAGCAAACTTGGGAGACAGCTGTCACATCACCGAGTGAGCTTCTTAACAAGGCAAGATCAAAATATATTCTTTGAATGAAAGCTGCATATTTAAAAAGAATTAAATTAACATGTTTATATGATATGTTTGGGGAACTGCCTAAATTGCCTTGACTTTCCCCTGTTAGAGATAGTGAAGATAGTTAATTAAAAGTAAGTGTGTCTAAGAAAAAAACAGGGAAATCCCAGTGCAAGATATTAGTACTGACAAACACAGGATTTTTTTCCAAACCGGGAAATTACTTAAAATGTTTCTTTATAAGAACGTCCATGTTTGTAATCGTAATAGTTTTTTTTTTTACATGGTAACAATGTATAGTAACAACTAAAATAAACTCGTAAAACAAATCTGTACATTCTTTTTTTTTTTCCTAGGGCAATGAAGGTCCACCAGGGAAACCTGGACCTCCAGGACCGCCTGTAAGTACAGTAAGTTCAGGTTTTTAAATACGCTATATAAATGAGAGTTTAATTTACAGAATTCTATACCTGCCATACAAAAGTAAATTCATTGAATTGTGATCCCCTCTTAAACATGCTCAGCAGGGACCGGGCAAATTTCAATCCATGTATGGGCAGGCTGGCTGTACACAAGTCAATCTATCTAGTCATTTTCTTTTGTTCAACCTGTTCATAAAAAGTGACAAAATGCTGAGAGTCGTGTCTTGAAAGAGAAGTGACACCCAAAAGACAAACAGTGCTCTTCCTCTTCTTCCAGATAGAAAAACTCTGCACAGATGTATAACATGTACATGGTCCACTATTGAAATCCTAAGCCGCTGGCTGGATAAAGTCATCTCTTGTAAAGTGCTCCTGTGCCTTTTAAAAGATCCATGCCACATCAGTGCTCATCCATGCCAAATCAGTACTCAACCATGCCACACCAGTGCTCATCCGTGCCGCATCCATGCCACATCAGTTCTCATCCGTGCCACATCCATACCACATCCGTACCACATCAGTGCTCATCCATGCCACATCAGTGCTCATCCATGCCACATCAGTGCTCATCCATGCCACATCAGTGCTCATCCATGCCACATCAGTTTTGATCTGTGTCACATCAGTTCTCATCCGTGCCACAACAATGCCACATCAGTGCTCATTTGTGCCACATCAGTGCTCATTTGTGCCACATCCATGCCACATCAGTACTTATCCATGCCACATCAGTTCTCATCTGTGCCACATCCATACCACATTCGTACCACATCAGTGCTCATCCATGCCACATCAGTTCTTATCCGTGCCACATCCATGCCACATCAGTTCTCATCCGTGCCACATTCATGCCACATCAGTGCTCATCCATGCCACATCAGTTTTCATCTGTGCCACAACCATGCCACATCAGTGCTCATCTGTGCCACATCCATATCACTGCAGTGCACATCAGTGCCTCACAAAAGTGTAATAGGTAGTCAAATTAGATTTCAAATGTATGCCCATAGAAGACCTCATGGTGCTCCTTTCATGTTAGGCCTCTCTATGTGGCCTGGCTGTGTAAAAGTCTCACACATGTGGCATCGCCATACCTGGGACAAGTAGCAGAATATATTTTGGGGTGTAATTTTTGCTGTGTTAGAAATATCTTATAAATGAACAACTTTGCGTTAAAATTTTCATTCCACATTTTACAAAAACTTGTGGGAAAAAAATGACATGTTCAAAAGACTCATTATGCCTCATGGAATATATATTGGGGTGTTTACTTTACAAAATGAGATCCTTTTTTGGGAGTTTCTATTGCCCTGGTGCTCCAGGACCTTCAAAAGTGTAAGAGGTAGTCTAGAAATTATATGTTCAATTCATGCTCCTAGAACGCCTGATGGTGCTCCTTGAATGTTGGGCCTCTGTATGTGCCAGGCTGTGTAAAAGTCTCACACATGTGTTATTGCCATACTTGGGAGGAGTAGCATAATGTATTTTGGGGTGTAATTTTTGGTATGCATATCTGTCACAAAAACCGCTATTCCAGACAGCCGGGTGGTGCGCGCCGGCGCGCGCTAGTGCGCGCACTCCTGTGCGCGTTCCTGCGGGTGCGGGCTTGCGTGCGCGCGCGCGTGCACGTGTCCGGGCGCGCGCGCGCAGTAATTGGAACACACCTGTGTGTGCTGTTGGCGCCAGTCAGCCTACTTAATCAGGCAGCACCTGTTGGCCAGTGCTGCCTGATCTTCAGCTCTCCTGTGTTTGTAAACCTGCTAAAACCTTGTTTGATCCTGTGACCCGGCTTGCCCTTTTGGAATTCCTTGATCTCCGCCTGCCTGACGACCTCTGCCTGACTGACCATTCTTATGCTTGTCCCTTTTGTGCCTCGCCATCGGAACACCGCCAGACCTTGAAGGTATCTAGATTATCTTGATCCCTATTGAGAGACTTGTGCCTGCTTCCTATTCCACGCCTCCCTTCATACCCATCTCCAGGGGCCGATAGTGGGATCCGTACGGGAGACCTCCCCTCTGCCCAAGTAGACTCACCAGTCAGGTACGTACCAGCCTGATAGTATCAGGCAGCCATGACTGAGTCCGGGCAGGGGGCCTCTCCCATGGAAGATATGTGCAGGCATCTAGCGGGTCTATCCCAAGCTGTGAAAGGCCTACAGGAAGGCTATTCTCGATTGGAAGAACAAGTCCAAACCATGTCTGCATCTTCTGTCCCCCAGGTGGCGTCTTCTGTTGGGTACCCTCAAGCACCATCCGTGATCATGCTACCACGGACTTTTTCTTTGGAAGCTACAAAAGTGGGGTTTATCATCTCCCTTCTGACTGGTGAACCACAAACCTGGGCTCACCGCCTTTTGGAACAGAAGTCTGCGTCCCTGGACTCCCTGGACCGCTTCCTCACTGCAATGGCTCAGCTATATGAGGACCCTCAACCTGCTGCCACGGCTGAAACCGCATTGCAATCCTTACAGCAAGGTCGCAGAACGGCCGAGGATTACGCCGTGGAATTCAAACGCTGGAGCTCTGATACAGAGTGGAATGATGCGGCACTGCGACACCAATTTCGCAGAGGACTATCAGATTCTCTAAAAGATGAGTTGGCCCGTGTTGGTATTCCTCAGTCCTTGGATGAACTCATTAACCTCTCAGTTCAAATTGACCGCCGTCTTAGGGAAAGACGGGCCGAAAGATCCTCTGGGCCTTCTCGCCCCTTTTGGATGCTTCCCAAAGTACCTGGTCCTTCTAACTCAGTCCCTTCAGCTTCATCTACCCTGGCTTCTGGGGCTCCTGAACCAATGCAAATCGGACTAATTCGGCCTTCCCTGACCCCTGAGGAAAAGATGCGCAGACGGGCCCATAATCTATGTTTGTATTGTGGGGAATCTGGACACTATGCAAGAATGTGCCCCAACAAGACACGTAAGTGGTTGTCCGCCTCTTCTTTATGTGCACCCGTCTTACTCCCAACCGGTACTCACCTGGCTCTCAATATTGTTTTGCAGCTCTCCGGTCGGAGCATTCCAGTATCAGTCATCATTGACTCAGGAGCATGCAGCTGCTTCATTGACCAAGTTTTTGCAACCAACCATGGCATCCCTCTTCAACCCAAAGTACGGGGCCTTGCGGTCCACCTGGCGGATGGCTCCACACTTAGTTCCGGCCCAGTCACCCAGGAAACGGAACCCCTTCTGACCACCATAGGATCTCAACACCAGGAGCTCTTACGGTTGGATGTCATACCTTCACCTCTCTTCCCGATAATTTTAGGAATGCCTTGGTTACGTGCTCACAACCCCAGTATCAATTGGGCTACAGGTGAAGTTCAGTTTTCTTCCAGTTATTGCCATCAGAACTGTCACTACGGAAAACCCGACGAACCAGCTTCGCTCCTATGCCTGGGGACTGACTCAGAACTCTACCAGTCCATCCCTGAACCTTACCGGGACTTTGCAGATGTGTTCAGCAAAAAGGGGGCAGAGACACTTCCGCCACACAGGCCTTATGATTGTCCTATAGAACTTCTACCTGGAACAGAAGTTCCCTTCGGAAGAATCTACCCACTTACGGAACAGGAATTGGGCACTCTAAAGGATTACATAGACGAGAATCTGGCAAAAGGGTTCATTCGTCCCTCCACATCCCCGGCCGGTGCAGGTATCTTCTTCGTCGAAAAAAAAGATCATTCTCTTCGCCCCTGCATTGATTATCGTGAATTAAACAAGATTACCATCAAGAACAGATACCCCCTTCCATTGGTACCAGAACTTTTTCAAAGGCTGGGTACAGCCAAAATCTTCACAAAACTGGATCTTCGGGGGGCTTACAACCTGATCCGCATCCGAAAAGGGGACGAGTGGAAAACGGCTTTCCGTACTCGGTTTGGGCACTACGAGTACCTCGTCATGCCATTTGGATTATGTAATGCCCCAGCAACCTTCCAACACTTTGTTAATAACATCTTCCATGATTATCTGGATTTGTACGTTATTGTTTATTTGGACGATATTCTAATTTTCTCTCCCTCCTTGACCGACCACCGCAGACATGTCCGAAACGTCCTTACCCGTCTAAGACAACATGGACTGTATGCAAAATTTGAAAAATGTAACTTCGAGATCCAGAGCGTACAATTCTTGGGACTAATCATATCAGCAGAAGGAATCAAAATGGACCCTGAAAAGGTATCCGCCATTTTGGATTGGCCAGCACCCATAGACAGAAAGGGAGTACAACGCTTCATTGGCTTTGCCAATTTCTACAGAAAATTTATCAAAGGATTCTCCTCTATTATTTCACCCATCACCGAACTTACTCAACAGGGAATTCGGTTTCATTGGAGTCCCAAAGCACAACGGGCCTTTGAAAAACTTAAAGAACTTTTTACTTCTGCCTCTATCCTCAAACATCCGAACCCAGCCTTGCCTTTTGTTTTAGAAGTCGATGCCTCGGAGATTGCAGTGGGGGCGGTGCTATCCCAACGACAGGGTACCAAGGCTCTTCTTTTTCCAGTAGGCTTCTTCTCCCGCAAACTAACCTCTTCAGAACGGAATTATGATGTGGGCGACAGGGAACTCCTCGCCATCAAAGTAGCATTGGAAGAATGGCGCTACCTATTGGAGGGGGCTGCGCATCCTGTTCTGGTGTACACCGACCACAAAAACTTGGAGTATCTGAGAACAGCTAAAAGATTAAGACCACGACAAGCCAGGTGGGCTCTATTCTTCTCACGTTTCCAACTCCACATAACCTATCGGCCAGGCTCCAAAAACAGTAAGCCAGATGCTCTTTCTCGGATGTTCTTGGATATCGAGCACGATATTCCTCCCGACACCATTCTACCCGCCGGGAATTTCCTACTCTTACAAGAAGATCTCATATCTCGGATCAAACAAGCCTCCATCGGGATGCCTCCCTTGGATGGAGTTTCCAGTAAAGATGGATTGTTTTGGCATGAAGGCAAGATTGTGGTTCCAGAAAAATTGAGGTTACATATATTAGAGTTATGTCATGACCACAAACTGGCTGGGCACTTTGGTATCTCCAAGACAACCGATCTACTACTACGTACCTTCTGGTGGCCCCATCTGACCAAGGATTGTAAGAGTTATGTCGAATCATGTTGTGTCTGTGCTCGGAATAAGACTAGCCGAACAAGAGCCTGGGGTCTATTAAAACCTTTTGGTAAGAAGCGCGGAGAACTCATCCTGGAACCCGGCGATCAGGTCTGGTTGTCCACCATCAATTTAAAGATGGCCTGCCCCTCCAGAAAATTAGGCCCTAAGTTCTTGGGTCCTTTTTCCGTGAAAAGAAGAATTAATAATGTCGCCTACGAATTGGATTTACCTACTTCTCTAAGGATACATCCAGTCTTCCATGTTACTCTTTTAAAACCAGTGACTCCGAATCCTTTTGCAGGCCGCAGGGTTGGTCCCCCCAAACCCATTATTGTCAATGACGAAGAAGAGTTCGAGGTGGAAGCAATTCTGGATTGTAGGAAAAGGCGTAATCAGATCCAGTTTCTCATCAAATGGAAAGGATACGGGCCTGAAGATAATTCATGGGAGCCTGAAGACAACCTACATGCGGGTGAGTTATTACGGGCTTTCAAAGACTCACACGCCTCCAAGTTAACTCGTCTGGGCATCCGGAGGCTGCCCTTAAGGAGGGGGCACTGTCACAAAAACCGCTATTCCAGACAGCCGGGTGGTGCGCGCCGGCGCGCGCCGGCGCGCGCTAGTGCGCGCACTCCTGTGCGCGCGCGCGTGCACGTGTCCGGGCGCGCGCGCGCAGTAATTGGAACACACCTGTGTGTGCTGTTATAGCTTTATAATGTATTTTGGGGTGTAATTTTTGGTATGCTTCCTATCTGTGTGAGATCCGTAGAACTTGATCCCTATTGAGAGACTTGTGCCTGCTTCCTATTCCACGCCTCCCTTCATCTGTGTACCCCGCATACCTACACCCATCTTGTCCACAGTGGGGGAAAAAAAATTTTGTGGGGAAAAAAAAAAAAAAAATCTTTGTTTTGCAAAGAATTGTGGGAAAAAATCACAACTTAAAAAGACTCCCCATGCATCTTACTAAATACCTTGGACTGTCTACTTTCCAAAAAGGGGTGATTTGAGGGGTATGTATACTGTGCTGACTTGTTAGGATCTCAAGAAATTAGATAGGCCTCCAGTACATCAGGTGGAATCAGGTGTGATTGTCCAAGCTTGTAGAATTTTTTTTCACAAAGACCAAATAATTTACACTGATTGGGTTATTTTTACTAAATATATGTAGCAGTATAAATTGTGGCCAAAATTTATAAAGAAAAATTACTAATTTGCTAAATTTTATAACAGAAACTAAAAACAAATGCTTTTTTTTTACAAAATGTTCAGTCTTCTTTCATTTATAGCGCAAAAAATAAAAAATCTAGAGGTGATCAAATACCACCAAAAGAAAGCTCTATTTGTGTGAAAAAGAGGAAAAAAATTCATATTTGTACAGTGTTGCATGACTGAGTGTCATTCAAAATGTGAGAGGACTGAAAATTGGTCTGGTTAGGAAGGTAGTTTAAGTGCCCAGTGGGCAAGTGGTTAAACCCCCATCACTTTATATGTATTGTGATTATATTCCTTATGCAGCCAAGCCGTCCCATTCCATATACCATATACTATGCTGTATTTTCCCACAACACCTCATGCCGTTTGCTATGGCACATTTGCTAGTCCACAATTCATTATTCTATATTGCTATATGCTATACATTCCTTATCCTGCATTTCCTCATTTTGTATAACATACTGTACATTTCCTATTTTTCACTACCTAACTCTGTAAGCTATGTTATATGTTCCTCATGTCACAACACCTCAATCTGTAAAAAAATCCTGTATATTCACTATTCCTACCACCCCTTTCCATATATCATGCTGTACGTGCCCTATTTTCCATTGCCTTATTCCATATGCTGTATGTTTCTTATTATGCAAAGCACCATTTCATATACCATGCTGTATGTTTCCGATTCAACATCATCTCATTCCACATGCCATGCTGTACATTTCCCTATTGCACGCGGCCTCATTCTGTACATCATGTCATATGTTCCTATTCCTCACTTCCTCATACTCATGCTGTATACTGTGTTTTCCACACCAGCCAACTTTTTATGCCTTGCTGTACATTTTATATTTCACACCGTTTCATTCTGTATGCTGGTGTGGTATACTATACATTCCTTATTTATACTGTCTCATTGCTGAACTGTACAGAATCCTTCTTACCTCACGATCACTGTAGCATCCTTTGCAGTCCTTTGTCACCTACCATGGCAATTGGGGTACATTATTGCTTTCTTCTGTTGGAGGCACCATTAACATATTTGCTATGTGAGCTTGTGATTTATAATTACAAACTTGCTTCTTGATTTTTACTTTTTGGTTGGTACTATCAACAAATTTATAATAATTGGATAATTGTAAAAATAACTTGACATATAATAACACCGTGCATCCGGAAAGTATTCACATCCACATTTTGTTATGTTACACCCTTATTCCAAAATGGATTAAATTCATACATTTTATTCAAAATTCTTCAAACAATACCCCATAATAACATGAAAGAAGTTTGTTTGAAATATTTGCAAATGTATTAAAAATAAAAAACAAATGAAATCACATGTACATATGTATTCACAGCCTTTGCTCAATACTTTGTTCACGCACATTTGGTACCAATTACAGCCTCAAGTCTTTTTAAGTATGATGCTACAAGCTTGGCACACCTATTTTTGGGCAGTTTCTCCCATTCTTCTTTGCTGGACCTCTCAAGCTCCCTCAGGTTGGATGGGGAGCGTTGGTGCACAGCCATTTTCAGATCTCTCCAGAGATGTTCAATCTGGTTCCAGTCTGGGCTCTGGCTGGGTCACTCAAGGACATTCACAGTTGTCCCGTAGCCACTCTTTTGTTATCTTGGCTGTGTGCTTAGGGTCCTTGTCCTGCTGGAAGATGAACCTTTTCCCCAGTCTGAGGTCCAGAGCACTCTGGAGCAGGTTTTCATCAAGGATGTCTCTGTACATTCCTCCATTCATATTTCCCTCGATCCTAACTAGTCTTCCAGATCCTGCTGCTGAAAAACATCCCCACAGCATGATGCTGCCACAACCATGCTTTACAGTAGGGATGTTATTGGCCAAGAGATAAGCAGTGTCTGGTTTCCTCCAGACATGACTCTTGCCATTTAGGCCAAAGCGTTAAATCTTTGTTTCATTAGACCAGAGAATTTTATTTCTCATGGTCTGAGAGTCCTAAAGGTGCCTTTTGGCAAACTCCTTCATGTGCCTTTTACTGAGGAGTGGCTTCCGTCTGGCCCCTCTACCATACAGGCCTGATTGGTGAAGTGCTGCAGAGAAGGTTGTTCTTCTGGAAGATTATCTTTTCTCCACAGAGAAACGATGGAGCTCCGTCAGAGTGACCATCTGGTTCTTGGTCACCTCGCTAACTAAGGCCCTTCTCCCCCCGATTACTCAGTTTGGCCAGTCTACAGACAATTCCTTGGACTTCATGACTTGGTTTGTGCTCTGAAATGCACTGTTAATTGTGGGACCTTATATATAGACAGGTGTGTACCTTTCCAAATTATGTCCAATCATTTGAATTTACCACAGGTGGACTCCAATAAAGTTGTAGGAACATCTCAAGGATGATCAGTGGAAACAGGATGCACCTGAGCTAAATTTTAAGTGAAATGGCAAAGGCTGTAAATACCTATGTACATGTGATTTGTTTCTTTTTTTATTTTTAATCAATTTGCAAAGATTTCAAACAAACTTTTTTCACATTGTCATTATGGTGTATTGTTTGTAGAATTTTGAGGAAAATAATTAATTTAATCAATTTTGGAATAAATCTGTAACATAACAATTTTGGAATAAATCTGTAACATAACAAATTGTGGAATAAAGAGAAGTGCTGTGAATACTTTCCAGATGCACTGTAACTAGACAAATGTAATAAATAAACAAAATATTACTGTACTTTCAATGTCTGATGGCTTGAAAGACCTGCATTCAACATTTCCCTGCTCTTTTATTCTTTGCAAAGTTCTTATAAAGCCAGAAGATTTCTTTATAAATTTTAATAGGAAAAAATATCAAGTGAACAGGGGTAGGTTTACAAAATCTAAAACAAAGAAAACTGGAGCAATTGCATAGCAACCAGTTGGATAGCTTGTTTCATCTAAAACATTAAATCTGACTGTTATGGGCAAGTGCTCTAGGGTTTTGTGCTTTGTTTATTCTAAATCAGCCACAGAGTGTCAAATGAGTGATCAAACAGCTGGATTGAAATCACAGGGGTAAATAAGATTTTAAAAATCTTGCACCCTCACCATCTGACAAACTCCTTTTAAGAATACGTAAGGTAAAGTCTAAATGTAGTAGATACATTATTTTCTATATTATTTACATGGAAATATCAGGTTTAATGAAGTAACATTTTCATTCAAGGTGGTCTAATATCCAGATTGTATACATGGACATAACCTATATTTTTCAGTTACAATAGTTCAGTAAAGGACAAGAAAAAATATCTGGGGCCAATGCCTTGTCATTCTACAGTGCTGTTGGATAATGAAAAAAAAGGAATTCAACACAGCAATCAAGCAAGTGTGTGCCAGGCATTGTGCTGGAGACAATAAGCACTGAATAAGGCTAGTTTTATATAACCATAGTTCTACTTGACATCCCCGAAATTTAAAATTGTCACATTATTCAGCTATAAAGAAAAATGGAGACTGTAAGAGAACTGAGACCATTTTAAGTAGTTTTTGAGAACTTGTATAAGATTGTTTTAGCCATAATATTTAAAGATACAATTTCCATATTGCCATTTAAGAAGCACTTGTGGATTCTTTTGTACAGCCTACTCCTATTCCATGTAACAAGGCTGCTTCTGCCTGGAAAGTGAACGTCAGAGCCATTTTAACTGTAAAAGTCCCACCTAAGAGCAGGTTTCACAAAGAGTATGCTATTATGTTTTTAAACCAGAAAATTGCCCAGTATTAACCTGATCTCCAGTCTGAAGCTCATCGACAGCCGGGGTGAAAGCTGTGTGAATCCTCTATGCAAATATATATATATATATATATATATATATATATATATATATATATATATATATATATATATATGTATGTGTATGTATGTATGTGTATGTATATATATATATATGTATATATATATATATATGTATGTATATATGTATATATGTGTGTGTGTGTGTGTGTGTGTGTGTGTGTGTATGTGTGTAAAAAGTGAAAAACTGTGCTAAATAACATCTGTCCCTACAAACAAACTTAAAGCGGGTATTCCGCCATTTTCTTTTTTAAAGTCAGCAGCTACAAATACTGCAGCTGCTGACTTTTAAAATATGGATACTTACCTGTCCAGTGTGCCCGCGATGTCGGCCCCCGAAGCCGATCTGTCACTTGGCTCTCGGGTGCTGCCGCCGCCATCTTCGATATGGGAATCAGGAAGTGAAGCCTTGTGGCTTCACTTCCCGGTTCCCTACGACACATGCGTGAGTCGCGCTGCGCAATACGGATGGTCCCTGCTGTGTCTGGGATCCGTGTGTTTCCCAGCAGATAGCGGGGAGGGGCAGGAAGTGGAGTAAATACCTGCAGATTCTGCGGCTATCTGTGCCCGGAAGTGGGTGCAGATACCTGTAATTATACAGGTATCTGCACCCCCCTCCCCCTGAAAGGTGCCAATTGTGGCACCGGAGGGGGGGAGGGTTCCGATGAGCGGAAGTTCCACTTTAGGGTGGAGCTCCGCTTTAAGCAGCATTTGGCAACACAATCACAATCAAAAATTAAAAAAACAATAAAATTGCACTAAAAAAACTAAAAACAAAACATATATGTGACCAATAAATGATTCAAATGTACAAAGAGTCCACATTCAATGTGATAAAGTGAATAATTCCATGGTAGTGTCCATCATCCATCACCAATAGTGTCACAGTGAATCCACCACCAGTTGTAGAAACTGCTTACCAGCTCCAGTTGACCCCTTATTACAGGGGTCGGTGAACGCCTATGGCTTAAAACCCATCCGGGGCCTTTCATTTAAATGAAAATTCTCGCTTACAGCAATAAAAGCCTGGAGAGTGCCATGTCGGTCAGCACATACCAAACAACCTGTACGTTGGGACACGAAAGAGGTGGTGATGTCAGCACAATGCTCCATCCTACGCGTTTCATCACAAATGACGTTGTCCTGGGGCACTCCAGGACGACATCACTTATGACGAAA
Source organism: Lithobates sylvaticus (assembly GCA_028564925.1). NCBI lineage: Eukaryota > Metazoa > Chordata > Amphibia > Anura > Ranidae > Lithobates > Lithobates sylvaticus. The sequence goes on along the minus strand of CM053028.1, from coordinate 317,644,203 downwards.
TGCATAGGGTAGAGCAACATACTGACATCACCACCTCTTTTGTGTCCCAATGGACAGGTTGTTTGGTACGTGCCAGCTGACAAGCCAAACTTTAGGCTTTTATTGCTGTAAGTGAGAATTTTCACTTAAATAAACCTAAGGATTTTACACTATTTGGAACCTCTGGTTTCTTTCCGTGCCCATTTCCTACCGAATCCCTTGAGTACCATCGAGAGAAGCAGTGTGACCTTGTGATGTGGAGAAAGGCCCTGGCTGGGTTTTAAGCCATAGGCATTCACCGACCCCTGTAACAAGGCGTCAACTGGAGCTGGTAAGCAGTTTCTACAGCTAGTGGTGGATTCACTGTGACACTATTGGTGATGGATGATGGACACTGCCATGGAATTATTCACTTTATCACACTGACTCTTTGTACATTTGAATTATTAATTTGGTCACATATATGGACTTTTATAATATTAGGGCAATTTTATTGTTTTTCTTATTTTGCCAACACTGAAGAAATGACACTTTGCTACAATGTAGAGTAGTGAGTGTACAACTCGTATACCAGTGTAAATTTGTTGTGCCCTAAAAATAACTCAACACACAGTCATTAATGTCTAAACTGCTGGCAACAAAAGTGAGTACACCCCTAAGTAAAAATGTCCAAATTGGGCCCAATTAGCCGTCCCCCCCCCGGTGTCATGTGACTTGTTAGTGTTACAAGGTCTCAGGTGTGATTGGGGAGCAGGTGTGTTAAATTTGGTGTTATCGCTCTCACTCTCTCATACTGGTCACTGGAAGTTCTACGTGGCACCTCATGGCAAAGAGCTCTCTAAGGATTAGACATTGCCTCTCTCTGAGAAAGTAACATGACATCAATACTTCAATCAGTCCAAAGGCCAAATCAGAGATGACCCAGGTCTGCCATGCCTTCCCTTGCAGCAGAATATTACTGCTATAGTGATCTGTTGCTAGATGATTATAGGAAGCAACAAATAATCTTATAGTTATCTGTGGTTGTACAGCATAATGATAAAAAGCAGATATAATCAATAAAAAATACACCCCCCTCCCCTCATAAATTCCAAGGTATAATATTGTGCTTACTTATGCAAACATTTGGCACTTACGAAAGAGAACACAATGTCACTCTGAATTTTAGCAATCACAATCCTGGGAAAGTGATGTTATGCTAATTAGTGTGCCAACTTCATCTTAATTTATTTTATGCTAGCGCTTTAAACACATTATTTTTTTTCCTGCATACAGCATTGGAAAAGGGAAAAAGCATTCCTGAAATATAACAACATAATTTTACTTTAAGCTTTATAAATTACATAAAAAGTGCATTAAGTGTTTTTAATCAGAAGACTTTGAAAATATTGGAGTTAAAGCGGAACTTCAGTAATTTTTTCACCTTACCATCTATTAAATCTTCTGCCCTTGTTGTTTTAACTTTGGATAGTAAAAAAAATATTTTCTGCCAGTAAATACCTTATACAGCCCCCTTCCTGTTTCTTGTCTGGTAAAAAGCCTAGGCTTATGACATCATGGACAGCTGGTCGGCAAGTAGGTAAAAACAAAAATGCTCTGTGACTTAACTATCTAAAAAGAACAGTTTGTGAAGTCATGACAGACCTTTCTTTCTGTAATGGCCGTTTAGGTCATTGTGTCATAAAATGATTCTGTTCCACAAAATTATGAATGAGAGAAATGAACAAATCTTATTTCACTTCATTTTAGGAACTGAAATCACTAGGCAGCTGCTGATTTGTGAAGCGTTTTCTTTTTGCAGGGTGGATAACTAATCGTTATACATGCAGACTAGTAGATGTATGCCACTGCTAACTATAACAAATTATTTCAGAGAAAGAAAAAAACTGCATTGGTAACAGTCATTTTTCTGAAATGGCAATTACTGTAACAGCTGGGGTTTTATAACTTGCATATTGTTAATTCTTTGGTTAAATATGTACTTTGTTCATGCCTAATTATTCTCCTCTCCATACTAAGTCCTTCCACTTTTCTCTCTAAAATTCCACTGTAAATTTATGCTGGGCATGTAGGAAGCTGAGATGGGATAAATTCTCAGCGGATCTGAACTCAGCTTAGGCTTTTATCAGTTTTTGTTCAAAAGGAGAAAGCAGTCTCAAACTTTAACATGAAGTTCAATACATATTACCTTGTAGATAATGGTGCAAGTGGACTTTTTCATGGGAACTGTGCCAACTATTATGTTCCAAGCACAAGAAAAATCTTAGCACATTGCAAACAGTCAAAACAGGATTTGCAATAAACAGTGATAGGTAAACTGTAGACAAAACAAAAACAAAACAATAACAAAAATGTAGAATAATAGCTTTTTTCGTATGTATTGTTTTTTGCTTTTGAATTAATCTTTTAGAAGAAAAAAAACTTTTGGGTTTCCTATGGATTCAACCAGAGGAATTGCCAAATCTACACATTTTGAGTTGTTACCGTATATACTTGAGTATAAGCCGACCCGAATATAAGCCGAGGCACCTAATATTACCACAAAAAACTGGGAAAACGTATTGACTCGAGTATAAGCCTAGGGTGAGAAATGCGCAGCTACTGTAAGTGGAAAAGAGGGTCAACAATGCCCATTTTCAGCCTCACTGTGCCCACTTGCATGCCTCACTGTGCCCATTTGCAGCCATAGGTCCCCCGAACTTCAAACTTGGTACTTAAGGGTTCCTAGATGCCTAGATTTGGGGTCTCTGGACCTAAAGGGTCCCAAAATGCTGCAGATGGACACAGTTGATCAAGATATGGGCCACAAAGTCGGGTCGGAAAATGTCATTCTTTGCTGCAGAAAAGTGCTTGACTCGAGTATAAGGGGGGGCATTTTCAGCACAAAAAAATGTGCTGAAAATATCGGCTTATACTCGAGTATATACCGTAAACGTTACAGAGCTGGCTAATGCAATAAAACACATTACTAATGCTATAACTTGCCTCAGTTAAGGTCAGCGTTCATGCCTCCACCATCAGGAAAAGACTGGGCATATTCATGTAGATTTGTCCCAACTGCATATATGTATATTTGCTGACTTCAGCTTTATATATTCTTTAAGAAGTTCAGATCGTGTTAAAATTGTCACTTCCTCATTCTGCACTGTGAGCAAAGTCTTGGACTACACTGGGAGACAGCTGATTGGAGGAAAGGTACACCCCCCCCCCCCAGATAGGCAGAGACTTTCAGAGCTGTCCTGTGAGTAAAGCAGCTTTCTACTAGTCTATTTATAGCACCCTCCCTGACACAAAATTCAACCTGTTTTTAACACGTGTCTGTTTTTCTGAGAACTGAAAGTGGTCTCTTCTTTCCACCTAAACAAGGATTGTGTCCTTTCTTCCCTACATCCAAAGAAAATTATTCTCCACTGTGTTATGCATTATGCACACTGTGAAAATGTTCAGTTGCTGCTTCTTTTAGACTATCAGATTCCCTCTTTTATTCTTCCTGAGGGTTCCCACAGGGGTATCCCTACTTCTCACTCCACAATTGTGAATCAAAGCTTCCCAGCCTTAGGCTTCTGTTTCTCAGATGTGCAAGGCTGCTACCTGAGCTTCTGTCCACACATTTTATTCACGCATTCACATTCTACGTGATGTCCATGCCTCCTCTGATGCCAGGTTTGGGCATGAGATGCTCTCTTAGTCAGTTGAACTTTTTTAACCTGTTTGTTATATGGGCCTTTTGGTGTCTGTTGCTGTGTTGCCAAACCTCTCATTGGGACTGCTTTTGGATGGCCTAGTGGTTATTATTAAATATCCTGTGTCGGAATGCTGTATGAATAAAAGTGCCTTTTTTTAGTTACACAGTTAAAAGGGGGTGTATTATAATTGATTTTAAAGTTTAAGGTGTTTGTTTTTGGAGGGGATAACTGAGGTGTCAGGGCCTGGATTTGAACCCGGAACCTCTGCTGTGTCAGGCAATGTCTTGCTGAGCCACCTAGAATGCTGGACAGTTCTGTGGACAATTTCTTGAATGATCTTGTCTTGAACCTTGTTTGTCTTGAACCCTGAACTCTCTGCTCCTCTCATGAAATTCCTGATTTAAGCCATGTCTCTGCACTTTCTGTTTGCCAGATTATCTTCAGCCATTCTCTCACTCCTGTCTTTCCTGCTGCCATCCATATTTTGCTACCACTCGTTATCGACCCTTGACATGTTCCTTGACTATGATTCTGCCTGATCCTTACCTGCAACTACTCATTACTGACCTTTGGCTTGTTTACTGACTATGCTTCTGTTTAATCCCTACCTGATTATCTGCTATTTGACCATGGCTTGCTCACTTCCTGGTGTGGTGATCCTGAGGACCGCAACCTGGTACTAACATGCAAAATCCATCTCTACCCTCATGAGCTCTGGTGAACACTGGTTAGTACTTAGACTCTGCACCTCAGGTGAGCCTGCAACATCCGCCTAGGAGATCAGTTTAGTGTTGTCTGGGTATAATATGAGCTTCACTATAATTGTGAATAAAATAAAATAAAGCCCTGCAGAAAATAGTACTAAAACAAACAGTACAGGTCCATGAACCAATCCAATTTGTGAAACTTCCCAGGTGTCTTCACCGGATTAGCTCAAAAATCACCCCAGCCAGTCCAAGCAGATCACCATACTCCAATGACTTGAATTAATACTATTATGAATGCTCAAAAAACAAAGAAGAAAACATAGTGATTCAATGTAATAAAATGACGTGTGTATGAACAGTGCCTTGAAAAAGTTTTCACACCCCTTGACATTTTCCAAATTTTGTCATCTTACAACCAAAAACTTAAATGTATTTTATTGGGATTTTATGTGATAGACCAACACAAAGTGACACATAATTGTGAAGTGGAAGGAAAATGATAAATGGTTTTAGACATTTTTTACAAATAAATATTTTGAAAGTGTGGCGTGCATTTATATTCAGCCCCCTTTACTCTGATACCCCCAACTAAAATTTAGTGGAACCAATTGCCTTTAGAAGTCACCTAATTAGTAAATAGAGTCCACCTGTGTGTAATTTAATCTCTGTATAAATGCAGCTGTTCCTGAAGCCTTCAGAGGTTTGTTAGAGAACCTTAGCGAACAAACAGCATTATGAAAGCCAAAGAACACACCAGGCAGGTCAGGGATAAAGTTGTGGAGAAGTTTAAAGCAGGGTTAGGGTATAAAAAAAATCCCAAGCTTTGAACATCTCACGGAGCACTGTTCAATCCATCATCCAAAAATGGAAAGAGTATGGCACAACTGCAAGCCTACGAAGACATGGCCATCCACCTAAACTGACTGTCCGGGAAAGGAGAGCATTAATCAAAGAAGCAGCCAAGAGGCCCATGGCAACTCTAGAGGAGCTTCAGAGATCCACAGCTCAGGTGGGATAATCTGTCCAGACAACGATTAGTCGTGGACTCCACAAATCTGTCCTTTATGGAATAGTGGAAAGAAGAAAGCCATTAGAAGTCCCGTTTTCAGTTTGCGAGAGGCCATGTGGGGGACACCGCAAACATATGGAAGAAGGTGCTCTGGTCAGATGAGACCAAAACTGAATTTTTTGGCCTAACAGCAAAATGCTATGTGTGGCGGAAAACTAACACTGAACATCACCCTGAACACACCATCCCCACCGTGAAAGATGGTGGTGGCAGCATCATGTTGTGGGGATGCTTTTCTTCAGCAGGGACACGGAAGCTGGTCAGAGTTGATGGGAAGATGAATGGAGCCAAATACAGGGCAATCTTAGAAGGAAACCTGTTAGAGTCTGCAAAAGACTTGAGCCTGGGGCAGAGATTCACCTTCCAGCAGGACAATGACCTGAAACATACAGCCAGAACTACAATGGAATGGTTTAGATAAAAGTATATCCATGTGTTAGGTCCAGTCAAAGTCCAGACCTAAGTCCAATTGAGAATTTGTGGTAAGACTTGAAAATTGCTGTTCACAGACTCCATCCAATCTGACAGAGCTTGAGCTATTTTGCAAAGAAGATTGGGCAAACATGTCACTCTCTAGATGTGCAAAGCTGGTAGAGACATCCCCCAAAAAGACTTGCAGCTGTAATTGCAGCGACAGGTGGTTCTACAAAGTATTGACTCAGGGTGGGCTTAATACAAATGCACTCCACACTTTTCACATTTTTATGTGTAAAAGCACGTTGAAAACCATTTATCATTTTCCTTGCACTTCACAATGATGTGCCACTGTGTGTTGGTCCATCACATAAAATACCAATAAAATATTTATGTTTTTGGTTGTAACATGATAAAATGTGGATAATTTCAACGGGTATGAATACTTTTTCAATGTACTGTAAATCTTATGAAGTGGCACTGCTGCACTGAATAGGGGTTGTGTGTCTCACTGGATGGATGAGAGCCAACAGGATGCAGACAGCCTCCTCTCTCCTCACTCACTCAAAACTCTGCCCATCATGTTTCTTCACTCTGACATCATCAGGGGAACCTCCAGGGATACTTCCAGGTAACTGAGAAAACAAGGTTAGTCTTGAAAGACCTAGATTATATGATTTTGTTTAGCTCCCTAATTGTCAAATGGGAGGTTGTTTAGTACTATATAGAGGTTTTCCAAAAGAAACCATAGCCTGAGCAAAGTAAAGTAAAGTATTTTATAGACCCTATCTGTCACCATTGGGTAGTAAAGACTTCACAGCGGTGTCCAGTCAGTGGCATGCCTAGCGTTTTACAAGAACTATTTCAGTGCATAATATTCTCCGATGGTAGAATGTTCAGACAAATATTCAAATAAAAGGGCCAAGGTGAGAGGCAAACATGTTTTTTTTTTTTTTAAACATGCTGGGCTCAATGAAAGTGTTCAGACAGAGTTGAAACTCGGACACATTTCAAGGCAGGTGAAAAAAGAGAAAAAAATGTGAATGTTATTACAGAGACAATACAAATACCAGGATGAAATGTTTCCTATGAGTCAATAAACTGAGTAGAATTTTGCCATCAATTGGTTGTGTCATAAGTATCCTTGAGCATCCCGGAGCTGTTTTATTAATTTAAAGCAAATGTGTTTATTTAGAAGAAGTATTAATCTGCATTGGTATACAAACATAGACAGAGCAGGTTGCCATAACATACATGTTGTTTTTTCATAGCAATCTTCACCCCTGAAATTTCTTTCCAAATAGAATTCTCCTAAAATCAAAGTATAGAAATGCCCTCACTAGTGATGAGCCCGGTGTTCGATTCAAACCCATGTTCGAATCGAACATCAGCCGTTCGTCCGTTCGTCAAAACCAGAACTTTGTGGGCCGTTCGCATCAAATTTGTGTGATCCGAACGGCCCACAATGCACTGCGTCAGTCGCAGTGCATTGCTGGCTGATGATTGGCCAAGCATGCACTGTGACCCCACATGCTTGGCCAATCACAGCGCCGGCAGCGAGGAGAGGCATAATTGGCCACAGGATGACTGTGGCCAATTATACCTCAGGGGGGTTTAGTACACGCCCCACACTATATAAGGCCGCCAGTGCAGCGGTCTTGTGTAGTGTTGTGCAGCGTTCATAGAGAGAAGGATAGGCAGGGACAGTGTCAGCTGTGCTTTATACTTCTTTAGATAGCGCTGTTACAGTGAGTGTAGTGTTCAGGGAGAGAGCAGGATAGGCAGGGACAGTGTCAGCTTTGCTTTTGCTTCCTAACCTAGTGCTGTTACAGTGGGTGTAGTGTGCCTCCTGCAGACTGCACAGCATAGGCAGGGACAGTGTCAGCTTTGCTTTGCTTTGTGCAACACAGGCATCTGCCTAATATTCAGTCTGTGTAGTGTGCCTCCTGCACACTGCACAGCATACACCTGAATCTACCCCCTCATTGCTGGTGTTGTGTAGTTGATTTGTGCAACACAGGCATCTGCCTAATATTCAGTCATGTCATTTACACAGGAATCAGTGCATTTAAATAGCACTGATTGCTGTATAAATGACAATGGTCCCAAAAATGTGTCAAAAATTGTCTGATGTGTCCGCCATAATGTCGCAGTCACAATAAAAATCGCTGATCGCCACCATTACTAGTAAAAAAAATATATTAATAAAAATGCTATAAAACTATCCCCAATTTTGTAAACGCTAGAACTTTTGCGCAAACCAATCAATAATCGCTAATTGCTTTTTTTTTTACCAAAAATATGTAGAAGAATACGTATCAGCCTAAACTGAGGAAAAAAAATGTTTTTTATATATTTTTTTGGGGATATTTATTATAGCAAAAAGTAAAAAATATTGCATTTTTTTTTTAAATTGTCTCTCTATTTTTGTTTATAGCGCAAAAAATAAAAACCGCAGGGGCGATCAAATACCACCAAAAGAAAGCTCTATTTGTGGGAAAAAAATGACACCAATTTTTGTTTTGTTTTTTGTTTTTTTAATTGTCAGTTAAAGCGACGCAGTGCCGAATCGCAAAAAGGGGCCTGGTCCTTTGGCTGCCAATTGGTCCGGGGCTTAAGTGGTTAAATGACCTGAACTTAATAAACTGTATATAAAGCTGAAAACAGCAGACATACATGTAAAACGTATGTAGGGAGATTTGTTTCATCCCTGTGTATCATCTGAAGCTGTTCACTTCACTGGGTATATGTGAGAGTTTTCATCCACTTTAACCACTAGACGACCAGCCGCCACAGTTACTGCAGCAGGTTGGCTCACCTGCGCAAATCGCCGAAGGTATAAGTCGGCCGCTTTAAGACCACTAGGGGGCGCAACGATAAAGCCAATGCACGTGCCCAGCAGCCACGATGTTTGCCGGGTACCCACGATCGCTCTTGAGAGATACAGAACGGAGGTCTGTCAATGTAAACAGACAGATCTCTCTTCTGTCAGGGGTGAGGAGACACATCTGTTCATACTAAGTATGAACAGCAATATGTCTCCTCCTTGAGGCAGTCCCATCCCCCCACAGTTAGAACCACTCCCTAGGACACACATTTAACCACTTTATCGCCCCCTAGTGTTAACCCCTTCCCTGCCAGTGACATTTACACAGTAATCAGTGGCTATTTTTAGCTCTGATCGCTGTATAAATGTCAATGGTCCCAAAAAAGTGTCAAAAGTGTCTGATCTGTCCGCCGCAATGCCACAGTCCCAATAAAAATCACAGATCGCCGCTATTACTATTAAAAAAAAAATAATAAAAATGCCATAAATCTCCTATTTTGTAGAAGCTATAACTTTTGCGCAAACCAATCAATATACGCTTATTGAAATTTTTTTACCAAAAATATGTAGAAAAATACATATCGGCCTAAACTGAGGAAGTAATTTGTTTTTTTATATTTTTTGGGGATATTTATTATAGCAAAAAGTTAAAAATATTGCTTTTTTTTCAAAATTTTCGCTCTTTTTTTGTTTATAGCACAAAAAATTTAAATTGCAGAGGTGATCAAATACCACCAAAAGGAAACTCTATTTGTGTTTGGGTACAACTTCGCACGACCATGCAATTGTCAGTTAAATCGACGCAGTGCCATATCTCAAAAGATGGTCTGGTCGGGAAGGGGCAAATCCTTCCGGGCTGAAGTGGTTAAAGAATCTAGTGAAAGGTTCTGTCTGCACAATAATAGATTGGCATGTCCTAGGACCTTAGAGCCCTTTCACACCGAGGGCGTATTGCAGGCGCTATAGCGGTGCTCTGGCAGGGCGTCACAAAAAGTCCTGCCAGCAGCTTCTTTGGAGCGGTGAACTCACCGCTCCTCCACCGCTGCTCCCCATTGAAATCAATGGGGCAGCGCTGTAATACCGCTGGCAAAATGCCGCTATTGTGGCATTTTGCCGGGGGTTTTAACCCTTTCTCGGCCACTAGTGGGGGGTAAAAGAGCCCCGCTAGCGGCCGAAATGCGGCGCTAATCCAACGGTAAAACGCTGCTAAAAATAGCGGCGTTTTACCGCCTACGCTATTGGCGTTGTGGTGTGAAAGGGGTCTTATAGGGCCTTCACTTGCAAAGCAAGGTACTTTTTATACATTTTTATTAGGACAGGTTCACTTTGAGGAAGCAAATGGTGCAGGCATGTGCATAGTACTAGTGAAAACTTGAAAAAGAAGATGGTAATATAATAGAAAATGGTAACAAAGGTGAGGGGACCAGTGGCTTCTTGTACGAGGGATAAAAATAAATGAATTCATTAAAGTGATTAAAATAAATAAGCTACATATTAACAACTTTTTTTTCTACAGAGTCCTGAGTATGTTATAATATAAGATGAAACAAATAGCAGTCTTTTTAGTTGCTTGTCTTTTTGTCTTTTATTAAAACTATAGCAATAGAAGATGTAGTTGCAAGACTAATAATATGTAGTTGCTTTGTTGACAATAGATAACAGTTAGAAAAATGGTTTAGATCTTCAGACCTTCCAGCCATCAGGCATAACCCTGTTATATGGTGATTTGGTGAATAGCATAGTGACATATTCTAACAAACCATTTACATTAAAAATCCATCTTAAGCCTCAGATACAGGAAACCCATCTTTGGTGTCAGGTGTGCACAATATTCATTTTATGCTTAAAGCGCTGAACAGTTGGATGCATTTTTTATCCAAAGCCAATTTGTTCATGTATCTCTAGAAGAGTAAATCAAAATCTGACTGGTTGCTCAAGATTGACCATGGCAGATTTCCAGTACCTAAAAGAGAAATTTAACAGCCAAAGACTTACGTGACACGCATAATAGAAAAATGTCAAAAACAGCAGAAAATATATGCAAGCTCAACTATCAATCATACATTAGCAGAGTCTGTTCTGCTTCAAATTTGAATGTTGAAGTTTCCTTTTAATTGCAGATTAATTTGAAAAGTATGATAGCATTGTATGGGTAAATACAGACTAAGCAAATTTAAGATTGTTAAAAAGTATCAATTTTTGAGTGTGCAAGAATGGGAATAAAAGATATAGAAAATGTAATGATGGATGAGGTGAAAGTAGAAGAGATAGTTTGGCTGGAGCATGACAGTAAAAAAAGGTTAGAGAAAAATGTTATATATTGTTGTAGAGGATGATTTGCTAGGTCATACAACAGTTGGTATTATTGGGTATACCTTGTTCCAAGGGGATATGCCAGAGCTAGTTGGTCATTTAGTAAGTGTTCGTTCATTTAGAATTTTTTGATTATTGGATCTATTGTAGTTTGCATAGCAATATTGTGCTTCCTAGTAAAATATCAGTCTCCTTATATCAACAGAATTGTTTTGAGCTCTATTTCCGTGAATACCATAGTTCATGTTGGCTAAATGTGTGGTGTGACCTTGAGGAACATCTATCCAGTGTGTATTTAAAGAACAATTGAGCTTTTTCAAGAAACAGACATTGATCCTGTGTACATACAGTGCTGTACCCTAGTTGTGTGAAAAAGTAATTGCCCCCTTTCTGATTTTGATTTTTTTTGCATATTTATTACACTTAAATGACTCAGATCATCAAACACATTTTATTACACGAAGATAACCCCAGTAAATACAAAATGCAGTTTTTAAATTATGGTTTTATTTATTAAGGCAAAAAAGCTGTCCAAACCTGCCTGGCTTTATGTGAAAAAGTAATTGCCCCCAAACCTAAAAATCGGTTGTGCCACCCTTGGCGGCAACAACTGCAATCAAGCGTTTGTGCTAATTGGCAATGAGTCTTTCACATTGCTGTGGAGCAATTTTGGCCCACTCTTCTTTGCAGAATTATTTTAATTCAGCCACATTGGAGGGTTTTCCTGCATGGATAGCCTGTGTAGGTCATGAGACAGCATCTCAATTGAATTTAAGTCCGGGCTTTGACTAGGCCACTCCAAAACCTAAATTTAGCTTTGTTTGAACCATTTGGAGGTGGACTTTCTGTTGTGTTTCTGATCATTGTCCTGCTGCATAACCCAAGTGCACTTGAGCTTGAGGTCACGAACTGATGGCCCGACATTCTCCTTCAGGATTTTCTGGTAGAGCTCAGAATTCATTTAGTTCCATTAATTATGGTAAGTCGTCCAGGTCCTGAAGCTCCTAAGCAGCCCCAGACCATCACGCTACCACCACCATGTCTGACTATTGGTATGATGTTCCTGTTATGAAATGCTGTATTAGTCTTGGGGATAATCCAGATCTTTTTTGGTAAATCTAAGATGAGCCTTTGTGTTCTTTTTGATCAGCAGTGGCTTTGGCCTTGGAACTCTCCCCTGGATGCCATTTTTGCCCAGTCTCTTTCTTATTGCTGAATCATGAACACTCATCTTACCTGAGGCAAGTAAGGCCTGCAGTTCTTTAGATGTGGTTCTGGGTTCTTTTATGAACTCCTGGATGAGTCACCATCATGCTCTTGGAGTAATTTTTGTAGGCCGGACACTCCTGGGAAGGTTCACCACTGTTTCAAGCTATCCCCATTTGTGGATAATGGCTTTCCCTGCAGTTCACTGAAGTTACAAAGCCACAGAAATGGCTTTGAAACCATTCCTAGACCAATTCATGTACATTACTTTGTTTCTAATTTGTTCTTGAATTTTTTTAGATTGTGGCATGATGTGTGGCTTTTTGTGATCCGTTATCATGCTTAGCTTTGTCAGACAGCTTCTATTTATATGATTTCTTGATTCAACAGGTCTGGCAGTAATCAGGCCTTGGTGTGGCAAATTACATTTAACTCAGCTTTCCAAAAAATTGTGGTTAATCACAGTTCATTCATGATTCAGCAAGGGAGGGGGCAATTACTTTTTCACATAGGGCCAGGTAGGTTTAAACAGCTTTTTTTCCCCTAATAAATGAAATAATGAAAAAACTGCATCTTGGAGTTAATCTTTGTGTAATATTAAAATTTGTTTGATAATCTGAATTATTTAAGTGTGAGAAATCTGCAAAAAAAAAAATCAGGAAGGGGGCAAATACTTTTTCACACAACTGTATATATTTATGTTATACATGCGTTCTTCAAAAAGTTTCTTCACTTTTTTATAACTCGATTAAATATAAAAAGAAGTGTGAAAACTTTTTGTAGACCCCTCATATTAGTCTGTTTATGGGGTGAAAAGGTACAGGAATTTTGAAATGTAATTATTTTATCCTTGTGGATTTAACTATATGTATGGTTAGAACAGCTGATAAAAGTCTTTCTGGTTGGAGACAACAGGAAAAGATCCCTATTAGTATATATATTGATTCAGGTTTTGGTAGCTATAAAATCCCAAATGTGATTTTGCTACCATTTTAGTAAATACAAGTTTACTTTATAGAATCTGTTATCAGGTGTCATATTTTTTTTACAAAATATTGTTTTGCCTAATTGAATGTGTTAAAGGGTAAATTCACCTTTACAGAAAAATCTGTAAGGTGAACATACGATTTAAGCTAAGTGTTCTATTAGAATTTTAGTCACTGATGAACATTTAGTATTTGGTAGTTACAGTTTAAAGCAGTATTAAACCCAAAACCAAAAATATAATACCTATATTGCTACTTACCAGTCGTTAGATGTAGTGGCTTCATTCGTTTTCTTTTTTAATCTTCTTTCATTCTGTTTTCACCTGGTGATCTGGCCAGTAAGACAGCTCTTATATTAAAGTACCTATACTCCAGATAATGAAGCAAAACAGACACCCTTACACAGCAGCATTGTCGGTCTGGGGGGAGGGGAGTATTAGATGCTCAAGTAGATTTCAGTACACTAACAAATTAAGACAAACTCAAGCTAACCCGTTTTAAGCAGTTAAAAAAGCAGAAACAGCTGTGTTCTTTTTGTGATAAAAGTTTCACATAAATAAAAGTTGTCCATTGTAAGCACCCCTGTCAGAGTTAAATGGTTTGTCTCAGCCCTTTAACTGCTACATCTGCAGGACAGCTTGTTCTGTTGAAATATAACAGACTTACTGGCCAGATCACCAGGTGAAAACAATGGAAAGAAAGCATAAGATAGAAAAGGAATGTAGCCATCACACCTAAGAATTGGTAAGCTACAACATAATAAATGTTTGCTTAACCACTTTACGACTGGTGCACACAGATGTACGTCGGCAGAATGGCACGGACAGGCAAATGGGCGTACAGGTACGTCCCTTTGAATTTTCCACTGTGCCATTCTCGTGCGCGCTGCCGGCAGCGAGCTCCGTGAGTCGGGTCGCGGGTCCCGCGGACTCGATCGCCGTGGGACCCCTTCACTGCCAGTGTAATTTTTACAGTAATCAGTGCAATTTAATTGCACTGATCGCTGTAAAAATAACAATGGTCCCAAAAATGTGTCAAAATTGTCCGCCATAATGTCGCAGTCACAATAAAAATCGCTGATGGATGCAATTACTAGTAAAAAAAAAATATTAATAAAAATGCCATAAAACTATCCCCTATTTTGTAAATGTTATAACTTTTGCGCAAACCAATCAATAATCACTTATTGCAATTTTTTTTTTTCCAAAAATATGTAGAAGAATACGTATAGGCATAAACTGAGGAAAAAAAATGTTTTTTTTATATATTTCTGTGGGATATTTATTATAGCAAAAAGTAAAAAATAATGCGTTGTTTCCCAAATTGTCAATCTTTTTTTGTTTATAGTGCAAAAAATAAAAACCGCAGAGGCGATCAAATACCACCAAAATGCCACCAAACTATTTGTGGGGAAAAAAGCACGTCAATTTTGTTTGGGAGCCACATCGCACGACCGCGCAATTGTCAGTTAAAGTGATGCAGTGCCGAATCGCAAAATGTGGTCTGGTCTTAAGCCAGAAAAATGGTCCGGTCTGAAAGTGGTTAATATAATGTATAATGCCTATGCACAATTGCATTTTTGCTGCACTTTTGCAGCATTTGCAGTGCATTTTTAAATGTACATGTGACTCAAAAACTGCTCCAAAAACACTAAGCGTGTGCATTTTAGAGTCGTTTTTATATATATATATATATATATATATACATACAGTATATAGTTCTGTTTTAATCTTCACCATTTGAAGACTGCTCGTATGCAGACCCATATAGCAATGTTTTTGTATATTTGTTTAATGTATTGTTTCCTTTTCTAGGGAGTGCCACTTACTGAAGGCAATGGGATGGGCAGTTTGTATATGTTCAAGGTAACTTTTACTAATGTGCTTCTCTAAAGATTGATGACAAATGACTTCAGGCCAATTGAATTTTTGATTTTCTTTATTTCTATTTGCAACTATAAATGCCCTGATAGTCTTTTAAAGAAGTTCATTGAGTGCTTGTAGATGTCTGTTGTGAACAATCATTTAGAGGACAAATCCAGCCTGAGCTTTTTAGGCTGGGCTTCTCCTATGGGTCACAGGAGTGCAATTCATTTTGCACTCCTGTGACCAGTTTTCAGTGGAGATCGGTCTGAATCCACTCTCCGCTGACGTCACCGATATCAGTCGAGGCAGCGCATCATCTCGACTTCCAAGTCTGGATCCGCCAGCTGCCTTGATTGGATGGCAGTCTCAGTGAGCCGATGAGATGGCCGCTCCCTGTCCCTCCACAACTCACCGTGGAGCTTGGGATCTGTGAAAATTGAGCGGTCGGCGGTGTTCGGTGGCTCGGTTCTCAGTGCAGAGATGGCAGGGGACAGCTTCAGCATCGATCCGATGCTCCATCCACATAAGTATTAATCTAAAATAAAAATAAAATTCCATACTTCTCTTTTAATGTTACAGTTTCTAAAAGATTCACCTGCAGATTTTTTTTCAAAACAAGGATTCCTGGCTAAGACGTAGGAACCACTGATTTTGTTTTAAAGATTTTTGCTAAGTATACACAGAGAACAGAAAGAAAGGTAATCTTCCTAGCTTCCAATGAAAAAAAAGTGATTGTACTTTTTTCTATTATATCAGCATGGTATTTATTCATATACCTTTTATAACCCATCTAGGGCCCTACCATGCCGTACTAGTCTAGGTCTGAGCATTTGCACATAGTGTATTTTACACTACCATACCCATCCTGCCCTTTAAGTAGTATCAGGCACAGTCCTTGTAACGTTAGATATTGTTTTGTTTGCACACAATGAGTTCATTACACCAAACATTACCAGTGTGTGCTGACTGTCCACATTTTATCAATATTGCTTTGTAAAATGACCAGTTTATTGTTCCATCTTCCATAGCTACAAGCTAGATAGATACAATCCCTCAATTCCCTACAGAGAGTTTCCTCAGTACAGCTTTGCAGTGTTTACTTTGTAGACAAATAATGTTGCTACAAGATGCTCTACCAGTGATGCTAAGCTATATTTCTACACTAAATCATGACCCACACCTGTCCTTTTTTTATTTAAGCCAAACCACTGTTTCAGCCCTAAATTTCATTAAGCTTGTAAAAACAACCAATGTAAGTGCTTTTAGCAACAATAACTCTTTCTTTTCTCTTCATAGGGTACTGCTACAGCCGTCGTCCCTGGACCACCTGGTCCTCCGGTATGTGTTATGTCTTAATATATGAGACTGTGTTCTTTTTTTAATGATATCTTTATCATTAAGATCACTTACTCCACCACTTTTCATTTTAAAATCATACTTTTTTTTAGTGAAATAAAATATATGAAATTGTACCAGAACTATTCTAACAAAATGTTAGGTCTAATGTAAATCTGGTACTGAAATACCCATGCAATATTATTTGAAATAAAGATATGAAAGGCACGGTCTCTAAATCTACTTGCATCCACAATCTAAGACTAACCTATCTAACCATGTAAAGCAAAAATCACTATACATACGTTTTCTGAAGCCGATCCGGTTCGGTCTCTAGTAGTGAAAGCTCTGTGCAGGAGACAGTCAACAATGCCTGAGAAGTGCCTGAGAAGTGATGTCGCCCATAGAGTTACTGTGTTGCTTCTCTGTGTCGGCTGCCTCTTCTGCACCTGCCTACACAAGAGAAGCCACCGCTGACCAGAGCAATTTCTTCTTTACAGGGCTAGATAGGTTAGTCTTAGATTATGGATAGATTATGGATGCAAGTACATTTAGAGATTTTACTTTTAGCCCGAACTTCTACTTTAAAGGCCAAGTTCACTTTCTTTTTTTAATCCATATGTACCAATATAGCATTAATGTACTTATTTTGCAAAAATAAAAAAAGCTTTACATTTATTCCACCAACACTTACCTCACTCTCTTTATGGATGTTTGAAAACACTGCTCCATTACTTTTGCCTTGCTTCCTTAAAAGACTTTAGGTCATGACACAGGAAGGAGTTGACCAGCTGAGGGTAGATGATGCAGGGTGAGTGCTAATGAGATCAGCTAGTCAACTCCTTCCTATGTCATGACCTAAAGCCTGACCAGGAAGTAAGGCAGAAGTAATAAAGCAGGGTTTTTACACATCCATGAAGAGAGTGAGGTAAGCATGGGTAGAATAAATCGAAAGCTGTTTTATTTTTGCAAAATAAGTACATTAATGCTATATTGATACACAGGGGAGCTGTACTTTAGAAAAAAAAGGAAACAAAAGTGAACTTAGCCTACAAGTTTCTGCTATATATTAAATAAATTACATAATCCTTTAAAGTGTAGACATAACAGATTTCAGTTTTTGCTGCATGCTGGTAAGTTAAACACCTAAGCGCCTAATCAATGGCTTCTTATTCCTATAATCAGCAGCAATAAGATCTCTCTTCCAAGGTCTACTAACCTGATATGGCAATTATGATGGTATCACACTTCATTGTGCGATTTTAATTCAATAAAAAGTACAACAGATATTTTTAAATTCTCCTATTATATCAGAGAAAACAGACTGCAAGGCGTTTTGCACACATAACAATAGCTTAAATATCTCATCACTGGGGTAGACTTGAGATAAAATGTAAACAATAGCCACTGTACTTGCAACTTTTTTAACATTCATATTACGCCCAGTTAATTTTGTTAACTTTTGTTACAAGCATCACAGATAATACCATGCATGAGAGAAAACAGTTAGGCCCCTTTCACACTGGGGCGGTTTTTCAGGCGGTACAGCGCTAAAAATAGCGCCTGTACACCGCCTGAAAAAACCGGCCCCATTCACTCCAGTGTGAAAGCCGGCGGGCTTTCACACTGGAGCGGTGCGCTAGCAGGACGGTAAAAAAAAGTCCTGCTAGCTGCATCTTTGGAGCGGTGTAGGAGCGGTGTATTTACCGCTCCTATACCGCTCGTTCCCATTGAAATCAATGGGAAACCGTGGGGATACCGCCCGCAAACCGCCGCTGCAGCGACGGTTTGCGGAGGTTTTTAACCCTTTTGCGGCCGCTAGCGGGGGTTAAAACCACCCCGCTAGCGGCCGCATACCGCGGGTAAAACGAAGGTAAAGCAGCGCTAAATATAGCGCTGCTTTACCGTCGCCGCCCCGCACCGCCCCGCACCGCCCCAGTGTGAAAGGGGCCTTATGCTAACTTTTCTTTTCTGCTTGGATTCCAAGCATTAGAGCAGCATTAACCACTTGCCTACCAGGCACTTAAACCCCCCTCCCATCCAGACCAATTTTCAGCTTTCGGTGCTCTCACGCTTTGACTGACAATTACTCAGTCATACAACACTGTACCCAAATACATTTTTTTGTCCTTTTTTTCCCACAAATAGAGCTTTCTTTTGGTGGTATTTGATCACCTCTGGGTTTTTTATTTTTTGCGCTATAATTGAAAAAAAGACCGAAAATTTAGAAAAAAAAACGCATTTTTCTTTGTTTCTGTGATACAATTTAGGAAATTATTAATTTTTCTTCATAAATTTTGGGCACAATTTATGCTGCCACATATCTTTGGTAAAAATAACCCAAATTAGTGGAAATTATTTGGTCTTTGTGAAAGTTACAGACTCTACAAACTGTGGTGCGAATTATACAAAATTGATCACATCTGATGTACTGGTGACCGATCTCATTTCTTGCGACCCGAACAAGTCAGGAAAGTGCAAATACCCCCCAAATGATCCCTTTTTTGAAAGTAGACATTCCAAGGTATTTAGTAAGAGGCATGGTGAGCTTTTTGATGTTGTCATTTTTTCCCACAATTCTTTGCAAAAGGAATTATTTTTTTATTTTTTATTTTTTTTCTACAAAATTGTCATTGTAATAGGTTATTTCTCTCACATGGCATGTGTATACCACAAATGACACCCCAAAATATATTCTGCTACTCCTCCTGATTATTACGATACCACATGTGTGGGACTTTTACACAGCCTGGCCACATAGAGAGGCCCAACATGCAGGGAGCGCCATCACGTGTTCTAGGAGCATAAATTGCACATCTAAAAAATATTTTTTTACTTTTTGCTATAATAAATATCCCATTTTTTTTAAAAAAAACTATTTTTTTCCTCAGTTTAGGCCGATACGTATTCTTCTACATATTTTTGGTAATAAAAAGCGTATATTGATCGGTTTGCGCAAAAGTTATAGCGTCTACAAAATAGGGGATAGATTTATTGAATTTTTTTTTTTTTTTTTACTAGTAATGGCGGGGATCTGCGTTTTTTTTTTTTTTCGTGACTGCGACATTGCGGCGGACACTTCGGACACTTTTGACACATTTTTGGAACCATTCACATTTACACAGCGATCGTTGCTATAAAATTGCAATGATTACTGTGTAAATGTGACTGGCAGGGAAGGGGTTAACACTAGAGGGCGCTGGAGGGGTTAATGTGTGTCCCTAATAGGAGTGATTCTAACTGTAGGGGGAGGGGACTTAAGGGGAGGAGACCGATCATGTGATCCTCCGTACTGGGATCACATGATCGGTCTCCTCCCCGCTGACAGGACGTGGAGCTGTGTGTTTACACACACAGCTCCACGGTCCCGCCCGGTCCCGTTGTTTTAACGGGCAATCCCGAGCGATGCCGCGGGCGCGTGCGTGCGCCCCCCAGGCGGCTGGGAATCCGAGGACGTCATATGACGCCCACCCAGGATGGTAGATCCACCTTGTGGGCGTCATATGACTATGGCCGGGTATTGAAGCGGTTAACTCACAAATCCCTACAGTAGGTGTCCACAAGCTTCAACAACAACAGCACTCATATTTCAATGTCATCAGTGTCATCATTATCCACCAGCACTTGTGCCATTACTTCATTCATTCATATACCCCCTGTCTCACTACCAAAGGTTACTTGGACGGGAGCAGTAGGAGAGACTACCCTCACCATCTTAGGTTCTCATTAAAGTATGTATGCCCTGGAATTACAAGATAGAGCAGCTGGAATCTGTCAGAGGGAAAAGGGACCATTAGGACAGCCCAACTGGGGTGATGTGGATGGATGGCTGAGGGAACAAATCATGAATGGACTGTTGTTCAACAAGGTCAGAGAAAGATAAAAGTAACTCCAATTTAAAGTTCCATGAGCAGAAGCAGACTTGGTATGTTTAGAGCTGAGAGGTACAGGCCTGAGAGTACTCATGGCTGTTATAGGCAGTAAACCAATAGACCTACCTTAAACCAGACAGCTCCATAAGAGGTGACAATCCTGAAATTGATTGAAGGGAAGGCTTAGATCCAGAGTTATCTGCATAGCACAGCCAAAAATACACCACCAAGGGTCCCATACACTTGAGCCCACCCAAAGAATTCAGACAATTTCTGCATTTTCTGAAAGCACTGAGCAGCTATAACTGGGTGGAAGCACAGAGAGAAGATTCAATGGTTGCCCCCCTAATAAAGACAATACAGTTATAGTGATGGCCCAGTCCCAATGAAATTTGAAGAAATTGTTGAGTAAATGATCCCATGTCATCCTGAGGGATGGTATACTGTACCACAAATACATTTTTCCCCATGACTTATCAGTAAAATGGCAAGTTGTACTGTCACAGGCCTGTGAGTTCTCCATGACAGAAAGAATCCACTTGGAGGCAGAGCACTGGGGAGTACACAAAACATTCACTTGCTTTAGGAGAAAAGTAAAGTTTGTGTGTCTATTCATGCTAATTGAACACATCTGCCAAAAATTGGCACATGTCTACCCCACTTTGCTGAAGTACTGAGAATTGACTTTATTATATTTTTTATGCCAGAAGACTGATATCATCATGTTCTAGTTATTGTAGACTACTATAGCAAGTATTCAGTGGAACTACTGACACGCTGCCAAACCACCGCTCAGATGGTGTGAAAGTACTACTGCATTCTGTATGGATGTTTGCAGAGGGTACATTCAGACCACGGATCTAATTTTGAGGGCAAGTTTTTCCCAAGAAAATTATGTCACTCTCTAGGCATCCAAACATCACAATAGAGAAACAAAAACAATAGACCCATTACTTGGCCAAAGTAGTCTGGAAATACAATCGTACAGTGCATTCCAGGACAAGCCACTCACCTAATCATGTTATGTTTGGTTGTACTTTTGGGGGGTCCACGGGCTTTTGGCCACAATCCCCAGAACTGGCCACCAGAGGTTTAATCATGGCTGAATCTTTACACAAAGTATAAATGGTTACTAATATTTGTAAGAAATAATACTGTAGATTATTAATCCATTGAGTTACCCGATTGTCTTTAGGAATTGGGAATGTTTTTTCCCTGTTTGAGCTAACTTTATAAAGGTTTTTGCTATTTTCTGCATTATCTTTTATATATATATATATAAGTCATTGAATAAGTGTATTTTTTCAGCCTAATTTATTTAGGTAACTGATCAAATTAAGTTAAAATTTACATACCCATGAGATAATCTTCACTGACTGTATATACACATATGTTTCCTTTACTTTTCAAAAGTTGTTTATAGATACTGTACAACTGAAATAAGCAAATCTGAACAATATTGGGGACAGATATACAATTCACATTAGATAATTATGATAAATTAGATAATTATATAAAAACAACATTTTTCAGATAGAAGGTATTGCTTTGTTACAGAATGGTGTAGATTTTTAGTGGTAAGCACAGCAGGGGGTTGATTAATTAAATGGAAATAGCCTGTTCACTTTGATTTTGCCTATGCAAAAATGTTGACCAAACCACACTCACAGGTACAGATCTCACATTGGCCTGCCCGGCAACAGCTGCAAAGCTGATAGGAAAATAGACAGATCCTAAGGCAAACAGTCACTTTTATTTGTTATTCCAAATTACATTTTATTTAGTGGTCCCTCTCTGTTGGTCAGTTGATAACCTCCCATGGTTTCTAATACTATCTCTATGCTGATGACACCTAAATCTCCCCACTCCCTCACCCCTCATAATTATAGGGTCAGGTGGCAGTCAAAAGATAGCAGATATTCCTATTACCAGCAAAGTGCTGCCACTGGGAACAGAGAATAAGTTATAGTAACAAATAATTCTAGATGCAGTGTTTAAATAGTAAAATGTTGAACAGCTACCGAAAAATAACACTTACTACTTTTAATTAATTTAACTAATGACTATTCCATAAAGTAATTAAAGCCAAAGGCTTAAGTCTAGTACATACGGGCCGTAAGTTGGGCAGCATCAGCCAGTTCAAAGAAAGTGGCTGGCAATCGGCTCGTGTGCTGCAGCCGGTCCAATAGAAGCTGGCCATTCGGCTGGCTTCTGTCGAAGGGGCATCACCAAAAAAGGTCTGATGATTGGCTCCAGACTGGAGTGTCTTGGTGGGGGGTTGTCCCCCTGTCAGAATACAATATCACAGCAGGGGAGATCACTGTACTAATATTGCATGGTTAATACAGTGGCTCCTCCTGAGCTTGCATTTTTTATGTTTTTTTCAGCCCTGCTGGGTTGAACAAAAAAAAACTAGTAGTGTGTACTAGGCTTTACTGTATATTACAATTCCCCAACCTCAGTGTCCCAAGGTTTACATGCTACCTGTAAGGGACTGGTTAATGCATTCCCCTTCATTCAGAGAACAGGTGCTCATAGCAGTAAAGCATTAGTATATTGAATATCTCATCATTATTACAGACTCCAGTTTTTCCTTCACAGACGTTTTTAATTATATTTTATGATTTGCCATTTTTTTGCCGCAAAGATAATTTCTCAAACTGTGTATAAAATGTATGTTGAGATCATAGCCTGGTTCTTTTACTGCCAGTAAATGAGCTTTTTTCTGAGGTTTTTTAGTTCTTTCTTCCAATCTGACTGTCAATTCTGCTACAGCCTGCATGCAGTCCAACATAAATCATGCAGAACACTTGAAAGACAAGTTAAGGGAACATTAAAAATGCAGTGGCAGATGTTCCAGTATCAATGTGTGAGACGTTCCTTTGTAATTAGAGCTTTGCACTTTATTGGTGTACAAACTTGGCTAACATAAATAATAAGCATAGATCACATGCAGAAAGTATGTATAAGATAAACTTTTTGAAATGTGTGCATTTCAAAGTGTATATATTCAATCCTTGCATATATAAAATGTAAGCATTTTGTGTCTCCTATGAATGTGTATGGTATGAGGCACTGCATGCATTTGTTTCACATGGTTTTCCCCATTGTAAAATATGTTAATGATTGGTGTATATATAATGCACCTAAACATGCAGGAGACCATGCTGCAAAGTTTAATTTGTACAGTTAACTATAGTCAAGATGACTACACACTATTAGACTTTAAATATGTTAGATCAATAACATTACCACAATGTAGTGTGACGATCTATCCAACAGGACAACATTTTAAATGAGTTGAGGTAGAATATCACAGTACATATTGACATGACAGATCAAATATGTAATAACATCTTTTCATTTGTGTCAAATATAAAGCTGGTAGTGGCTGTACACAGTCAGGGTTTGATGTGGAAGATCCATAAACTGACTTGCAACTTTTTGGAGTGAGGTCCACCTTAATTTAATTTGGTCTATCCCACTACTTTACTTGTACTTCTTGTTGTTTTGCTGATCAAATAGATCAAATCAGTTTGTGACCATGAAAATTATCCTTTAAGATAATGTATGTATATTTTTTATATTATATAAAGATAAATAAGTATTTTTTTATTTTATTTCAGGGTCCAAAAGGTGACCAAGGTCCTATGGTATGTATTCTTAAAATATATGTTTTGTATTGCTGTAGATATCATCCTTGAGTTTATAATGTTTAAAATTATACAATTTCTTCTCTAGATAAAACAAATGCATTATACGAATCCAGATTTAGATAACTTTTTAAAGACTTAGTGAACTACACTCATTTACATCTATTATTTTAAAGGACTTAAAGTGTGGCACATTGCCGTGGATGCAGCAATCTGTGAGGGTTTTATTTTTCATTCAGCCCACTGGTTGAACAAACAAATAAAAACTTAGTGTATACTCAGCTTTAGTATACACTGCCCAACTTCCTCAGGGCCAACTCAATCTTCTTCGATCAGGCTAGACAATGTAAACTGTGATTTCGAATGCATTGCAACAAGCACTACCATTTGTAAAATTTGGGTGGAAGACAATGAAGAAGGCCATGTGTACATGCACTTACCCTTTTATTGCTTCAACATTTATATAACGGGATGTCCAATACCTGTGGTAGTACATGTGATATTGTTATATTCACAATATTTTAAAGTTGCATACAATTCAGATACATTGGCAAATTTGTTTTTTGTTGCTTTGAAGACAAAGTAATTCACAATAGGAATAATCACAAAAGAATAGGGAGTCTTTAGAATAGTCTTTTTTGACATCACAAAGCAAGCATTCCAGAAAAAAAAAACTTTTTAACTTCCCCCTTACGAATGAATGAATGATTTGTATAGCGCTACAACTGCGAACTGAATCTCCTCTAGGCCTCATTTACACAGGCAGGAATTGTTTGCAGCCACCTTGACCACCCAGCCTGTAGTTAACAGAGAGGTGCCTTGTTGGTACACATTGCCACAGTTGCAGTATGGTGTTGCATGTTACATTTGGCAGGCTGTACTGTTTCTGAATGCTACCCATTCATGTAACTAAAGGTTGTGTCACAACCACAAGCCAAGAGCTTGGCTCAGTGGTGTATTCTCAAAATACAATTTCAGCTACAACAAAAAAGGCATTCAGGAGGTGGCAGTGTCACCTCCTGGCTGCCTGGCAGCCATTTCTCTATCGCCTTCTGAAACGCAATGCACTGCAGATCACTTTTCAGAGAGTGGCACTTATGTACTTTCAACACCGGTGTATGATCTCAAATACCCACATTTCGGCTAGATGAAGCCTGACCACCCTTGACTAGCTAATTGGATTTTGATCAGATGTATTCAGGTCAGACATGCTATTAAGTCATAATTTCCCTTGAACATAAATGTGCAACAAGGGACCATATTGCTGCACTTTAGTCTATTCAAGCCACTCTCCTTTCCATATACAATGCTTATGAGCTTCCACTCCTCAAAGCTGAATACCCTTTTCTATAAATACAAAAAGTCATAGATCTTCAAGAGGAAGTTTGGGTGGAGGATATAGAACATAACACTACTACTAAATTACTATACCTACCAACAATGACATCAAATTAACCAATACATTTCGGCCAAATTATTCTTGAGACTGCCATTTTCCTGAAGCCTAGAGCCATTTAGCAGCAGTGTATCTTGAGGCTTTCAGCAGATTGGCCTTTAGTGGCTTTGCTTTTTGGCACAATACCAAGAATAGAGAACAACTGAGGCTGTGCAGTGTAGGATGAGATGGTGCATTACTGGATTTAAAACATATATTTTTATTGTTTATTCTTTTTGTATTTTTTATCCAACATTATCCATAATAGACAAGAAAACGCAAGGGAGTCATTACCATCTCCTTGATTGAGGCTAATGTAAAAATTATCTTGCGCTGGTACCTTGTGCCCACACATCTTGCTAAAATGTTCCCAGACACCTCCCCACTTTGCTTCCAAGGTTTTGGCGACGTAGGTACTCTTTTTCATACCTGGTGGCTATGTCCTCGCATCCAAGGTGTTTGGGAAAAAGTCTTTCAAATGACACGCAAGGTCACAGGCTGTCCCATTCCCCAAACCCTCCAATTAGCTTTGCTAAACAGATGAGTAGAAAAAATCCCTAAACACATTTAATCCCACTTGTTCTATATGCTCCTAGGAGCTAAAATTACAATAGCCCGGGCCTGGAAACAGCCTTCAGTTTCCTTTAGGGCAGCCAAACGGAAGATCTCCTGGATCATGGCACAGGAAAAAATAGTTAGTATCCTCCATATTGTGAAAAAAAAAAGTATCCTCCATGATAAGGTTGGGGAATTTGAACTTATCTGGGAACCCTGGACAGAATACATCCATACCCCCCTTTTCAATACTGCAATCTCCCTGGTGATTGCACATCTCCCTTTCTCCTCCTCCCCTTCCTCTCCACTCCCTTTCTCCACAAATCCTTCTCTTCTTCCTTTCTCATCTTTCTCTTTTAATTTGGTTGGTTTCAATATATTTATTCTCTGATGTGGACTACTCAAAGTGATTTCCTATCTCCATACAAGCAGGCCCAGGAGGTTGCTGCAAACCCTTATCTCAGCCCTCCTGTCCTCGCTGGGAACTAGATCACATAAATGTCTGATTCTAACTCTTGATCCCTGTACCCTTTAGAATCGCAGTTTGGTTACTTAGTGGTTCCCCCGGCGCACCCTCATTCTGGGTTCGATAGATTCCCTGCTGGGGGGGTACCTGAAAACCGTATGTTTCACAACCATTGCCCGATGCACGGCCGTCAGGATCCCTCACCTTTACATCACATTTCCTAGGAGATGGACCAGGGCACTGGGATCAACCGTCATATACTTCTGTGATTATTTTCTCCACCCCATGTTCTTCTGGAGTTCTGATTATATTCTTCTTATATTGCTGTACTTCATGTCAATTCCTTCTTACTGTTTATTATGTTTATAACTCTTCCCATAATATTCAATGAAAATTATTGAAAAAAAAGACAAGAAAACAAGTTAATAATAGAATTCAGTTTATACATCATATCCTCATCTTACAACATTCAACACAGACATCCATTACCCATCCCCCCTACTAAACTAGACATAACAACAAACAAAATACCACTTTTTTCATATATATTCACATAAAAGATGTTCTCCTATCTCCTTTTTATCAACAAAAACAATATATAAGTACTGTATATATCTAATTGATACCCCATCAGTGTGTCCAGTTTTTCTATATTATATTCATTTATTTCCACCTTAATCTGCTTTACAGAATGTTTCAATAAATCCTGCTGCATTTTTAAATATTATCCATTCTTTCCTCATCATCAACAATATTTCAAAACTATTGTGTACATGTATTGGATTTTCAATTTCACATATTTAATCCACCTTCTTAATCTACTTTTCCACATTCAGGGTTTATTTCCTATATTTTGGGATAAGCCCTTTAACCACATTTAATAAATGTGGAAGCTAATTCTCGATAGTGCTGTGGAATTCATATAACTTTCTCTATCAAGTGCCACATTGCTAAATAATTTCACAATTGTCACCCAACTTATACTCTCATTCTTATATGCCCACTCCACCATTTGTGACAAAATTACCACCTAATAGTATCTCTTAAAATCTGGTACAGCTAAACCTCCATCTTCTTTCCTCTTTACCAGTGTTACATATGGAATGTTAGGACGTTTTTATTCTGCCATATAAATCTGAGAATTATAGACCTTAAAGCTTTAAAATAACTGAGGTATATGTATCTGAAGCATCTTAAATGTATACAATATCTTAGGTAAAATTCTCATTTCAATAGTATTTATTTTAACTATCTAAGATAAAGGTCTATATTTTAAATTGCTTAATTCTTTCTTAACGTTATTTAATAAAGGTATATAGTTTGCTTTGTAGAGTGCATGTATTGAAGGAGTTAATTTTATCCCCAAATAATTAGGTTATTGTGTCATTTAAAGGGAAATGGTGGCTGTAACACATGTTGTTCCCCCTTTCCCCTGAGATATTCAAAATCTTATGATATCTCTTATGATTGATAGAGTTAACCTCAGGTTGTAGACATTGAAGAGTATGTCATTGGCGTAAGTCACCACTTTATAATTTGTATCCCCAAACTTAATCCCCTGTATATCTGTATTAGATTGTATTTAAGCTAAAAGAGGCTTGTGTGAATGGATGATTAATATGGGCTGTAGGGGGCACCCTTATCTAGTTCCACTGTACAAGTGAAAAGCTTGGAACAGGCTGCTATTAACCCTTACTTGTGCTGTAGGCTGTTTATATTAAGCTGCTGTCCTCTGCCTCATTTAGGTACCAATGCCTAAAGCATTTAAGTCTCAAACATGAATCCCAGTCTACTCCACTTTCTCGGAATCCATTGACAACTGGGGATTCTCGCCTCCTTGCAATATGGATAAGGAGCAGTGTGCTAAGGTCATTACACTTACCCTTCCTCTCTGGTATAAAGCCAACTTTGTCTTTGTGTATCCAATTTGGCAATAAGGACTTTAACCCCTTCCCACCGACCACCTCCCATCCCTTTAAGGGTTCTAAAAGCCAGGAGGCGAGCATTTGGGTCACATGACCGCTGTGAATTGGTAGTATGCATCGGGGTTAACCTATCTGTTAATATTTCCCCCATATACTTTGATATCTGTATTTAATAATGATATCCTTCTGTAACTCATGGGCAGGGTAGGGTCCTTCCCCTCTTTAGGTATAGGAATTTAGGTATCTACAATATATAGGAAGCAGCTTATTCTGACATTTCTATTATCCTATAAAGTAACCATCTGGTCCCAGGCTTTTTCCTATCACCATACCCCCCCATCGTTCTCTCTATACCCTTTTGAGTTATTGGTCTTTCTAACATTTATAAATCTTCTCTAGGAGGCATTGGGGATTTCACTCTCTGAAAATATTTTGATATTATGTTTTGCCCCCTCATTATGTTGTTCTAACTGCTTTACCTAGTAGAGGTTGCAATAATGATGAAAAAGCCCTGCAATCTCAGAAGTCAAATATACCATTCCCCCCCTTATTAATTGTAACTTTTGCAATATATGCCATTATTTTTTTTTATCACTAAGCATTCTAGCCAACTGATTCCCAGATTTATTCCCTCATTGGTATCCTTCCTTTGCTACCATGTTGAATGCATGTTTCATTGCCTGCTCTATAAGTATCCTTATTTTTTTCTCTTCCTAATCAATAAATGTCAAAGTTGTACATTTTGTTGATTAATTTTCTGTGCTAATTCCAATTCCCCTATTTCTTAAAGTAAGATGGTTATGGCACATACATACTTACATTGGTCCAAAATGTAACTATGTACATATTGTCATACATAAACTTTAGCTTTAAATGTTCCCTAATTGTGTATAATATGGAAGATCTGTTCACAAATTACCTTTATTACAGGCAAAAATAATGTCAGTGTATGATGAAAAAGTGAGATATATTACACCTGATAACAATTCTTTAGTAAAGAAAAAAAAAACATTTTTGAATGTTTGTACACAAGCACTGTATACTCTACACCATCTGATCAAGTGCAAATCATATCCAGCATGTTTCAGAATGCCAACCTTGAGGCACATGGTGTTCCTGCAAATTAAAATGAAAAATCTAAGCAACTGAGCACACAGGCGAACAAAGCAAAATAATTAAAAGAACACTTACAGTTTGATGTTCTGTTATTTCAGTCTTACAGCCAGTGGTAAGTTTATTTTTAGAGCAAGTATGTCTTTTTCAGCCTAGGCTCTTGCAGTACGTTTTATACCTACATAAAAAAGATACATGAAGGCTTTTGTGTGCACACATTAAAAGGAAGAGATTGTAATATGGTGCCATGCATCATAAAGGTATCTCTTCTACTACAGATAACACAAATGTCATAGTTCTTTATTTACTACACGTGCAAGTAAATTACCTAGTTATCATGGAGTTAGTTTGTGTATTTAGTAAATATCGTTAGCATGGATAATCTCAAAAAATATAGAGTCCATCGGAACTTAAATCTTGTATGGATTTTTTTTCACCTGATTATAACGCACTTGAAGTAACACCAGAATTACTTTTTTTTCACCTTTCATTGATCAGTCAGTTAGTCTTTTGAGCAACCTAATAATTACAGATTAATATTATGACGACTTGAAAGTCTGTGATTTGTGATTACCTGATTATAACTCACTTGAAGTAAGTCGTCGTCCACGAGATTACAAAAGGGAAGTTCAGCACCACGTCAGGCACCCGTTGGGCTCCTTCTCTGATCCCGTGTTTATCGAGAGTTAGTGGAAGTTTGGTGACTTAAGATTCGCGCTTCTCAGTTTTCTGACTCAGATCGTTACTGCTCTTCAGTTTGTGTTTTCCTTGCGGGGCTAGATGAACGAAAATGCATATCGTTCTGTTTATGGCTGTTTGGCAAAATGGTTCCCTTATATGTATTTCATATGAACAGAGTGACGAGGAGTATGTGGACCAAGAATTGGTTGCTCAGCGTGACCAGTTCTCGCACATGCCTTTGCTTCGTGAGATCCGGGAGAATAATCCTGATGATTTCAGGAACTTTCTCAGGATGACGGACCCCGATTTTCACCGTCTTTTGGCTTTGCTGACCCCCTTTATCAGCCGGCAGGATACCTGCAGGATACCTGCATGAGACAAGCATTTACTCCGGTATCTCTCCCCAGGCCCTGGGAATCATTATTCCAGACCTGTTCTGCCATCATTCAGGTCCTGACTATATTAAGGTAACATTTCTACTTTACTATTCCCTTCTATGTATGCTCTGTTTGCTAATGACTTGTATTTTTGACCTCCTTCCCTAATTACCATGATTGCAATATGTTCTAATATGCTGTGCCCCTTTTCTCCTTCATGCATTTTTCCCTTCACTTACCTCCCCAGCATGCTCTTCTGCCCCAATAGACACCTATGGCCTAGTCACTTAAGCAATGTCTTTTGTCTGCTGCATAGTATTGTTTGCCCCAAAACACCCCCTAAAATATGCACAAATGTTTGCTGTGTGGTTTACTTCATGTAGAGCCCCCTTTTTTTGTTCTTTTGGTGGGGGGGGGCAAACTCATTAGGAACCCCCTCCCCCAACTGCTCTGTCAGATGGTACCAATCCTTTATCTGCTGGCTTTCCCAAGGTCCATACACACTATATACCTACCTCTTTATAGTGCGCATCTTTAGGGATGAATTCAGCAAAGCATGTAGTGCAAGGGACTGCCTCCATACATTCCATTTCCTATTTTTTTGTCTTCTTTCCCTCCTATTAGCTTGCTTGGTAATTTAATAATGTCACACTGTGCCTGCCTTTTTTGGGGGGGGGGGGGGGAAATGTTATTTGATCTTTCCTGTGGCCTGCCAATAGTGTTAAGTACAGAGGGTCTGGCCAAACTAGGCCACATTATTGAGCCATTTGCCAATCAATGAAGTGCAGAGGGTTACCTGTCCACCACCCCCCCCCCCCAAAACCATAGTTATTGCCAATGTCCCATCAGAAGTGGGGGGATTGATGGGGGGGGGGGGTGAGTAATCTGTGAAGGGGAGCCTCTACTTTTCTGTGTAAATACTTTCCAGCCTCCAATTTTATACAATGCTCTTGTTCCAAGATGTTGATTGTCTAATCTGCTTGCAATGTTTAGGTGCAAAGTGACTCATTTTTTTTTCTTGTTTCACTCCACAGTTCCCTTCCACGCCACAGGAATGGCAGACTGTGGCCTCCCACTTTGCCAGCCGTTGGGACTTTCCTAACTGCGGAGGGGCAATTGATGGGGAAACACGTCCGCATCGTCCCACCGCCCAACTCGGGGTCCTACTATTATAATTATAAAGGGTTTAATAGTGTAGTGATGTTGGCGGTGGTGTCGGCAACATACGAGTTTATGTATGTGGACGTGGGGATGAACGGCCGGATATCGGATGGTGGGGCCATTACGCACACGGAGTTCTACTGGCGTCTCCAAAGTGGCAGTCTGTGCTTGCCACCTCCAGAGGAGAATGCCGAAGGACTCCCCTTCGTCTTTGTCGCAGATGAAGCGTTTGCGCTGACTCCCCATGTGATGAGGCCGTTCCCGATGAGGACCCTCACCCCGGACCAGAGGGTCTTCAACTACAGGCTGTCCAGAGCCAGAAGAGTGGTGGAGAACGCTTTTGGCATCCTGGCCAGCCGCTTCCGCCTGTTCCTGACGGCATTTAACTTGGCGGAATACAAACTGAACCACATAGTTCTTGCCTGTTGCATATTGCACAACTTCCTCAAAAGACATAACAGGAACTATGTGGTGCCCGTTGGCCCAGATGTGGAGGGCCCTCCAAATGCGGACCTCACAGCCCTTCGAGTGGCACGTCCAGGCTTGCCCCCTCTCAATGCCCGCGTGGTCCGGGACCAATATATGGAATACTTTGTGGGTAGGGGGGCCATTGCTCTGCCTGACGATGTGTGAGAGGCATTTTTTAATAAATCTGATATTTTAACCAACCTCTGATTTCTTGTCATTTCAGTCTTCTTTTTAGCTTATTTTACTTTGTCATTTTTTCCCTTTGCCTTCGACAGTGGTAATGCACTTTCTGGGCAAAAGGAGGTAACAGTCTCTTCTTCCCCAAAAGATTATTCTCATGTGTGTTTGCTACCTAATCTTTGGTCTAGAGAAGGTTTGTCCTGCATAACTGACACCCAAAATACTCCTTTTCAGCACCAGGTCTGACATGTGTGTATTCTCCAAAATGCTGTGCTCCGTGTTTTCGTACAAAGCACTGTGGGTGTCATTTACATAAGTCAAATCCGCTATGCTCTACAAGTGCATTGAAAAAGTTCCCTGGGAAAGGAAATTGCAGTGCAAAGTGGATTTGCCTTTAGTAAATAACACCCATTGCCCCCCATATCCTTTACATTTTACATACATAATGCATTGTTTTATTTAAATAAGGAAGCCACACATTTTGAAAAATAAAAAAGTTTACTTGGAAAACATTCACAAGTGCGTTTACAATCTTCACGCCAAAACTGACAACATCTTGGTTATTTACAACATTATTTACAAAGATTACGCAATTGGTAAAACCAGGCATGGAGCTAAGCAGAACCTATGAAGTAGGAAAGTTCAACTTTGTAAAGTGAAGACAAGATCAGACATGACTATATGTTCAAAGTGTGTTTGATCTTGCCTTCATCACATGGGGGGGTCACCCCGAAAAGTGGAAATTTGGAACATGCACACAATTTGGGTCTGAAAATGGTCATTAGATGGGAAAACACATGCCTAGAAGCTTCAAAAGTGCCATTTTCCATCATGGGGATGAATGGACGTTTTTTGGGGGTGCAACCCCTTCACCACAACCACTTTCGTAGTTCGTAAAGTGTTTGCACCCCCAAAAAAACGTTGCCATTCATCCACCATGGTGGGAGCTAGCACATGTGGACACAATGTGTGCATGTTCCAAATTTCAGACAGTTTTTAAGTTGCAAATGTGTTCATAAGCAGGCACAAATGTGTGTTAATTACTTGGTGCGTTTTCATATTTTTCCTAAAACATCAATGATGTTCTTCAATTTTTGTTGAACATCATTGATGTTTTGCTTTATGTAATCTAGATCTCGATTGCAGACCATTATCTCTCCGATGAGTACGTGGGCACTCTCTGTGGTAAAGTGCGATTTTTCTTCCACAACATCCACGTCACCTAAAAACCACAAACAAACAAAAATGGGGTGTTGGAAATGAGGCAGCCATACATGGATTAGCTTACCAGTAGCTGTGTTCTCCCACACTCACCTGTTGTGGTGACAATTTCTCCAAGTTCGATG
Organism: Lithobates sylvaticus; assembly: GCA_028564925.1. Lineage (NCBI taxonomy): Eukaryota > Metazoa > Chordata > Amphibia > Anura > Ranidae > Lithobates > Lithobates sylvaticus. The sequence goes on along the minus strand of CM053028.1, from coordinate 317,610,584 downwards.
ATCTCTCCTTCCTCCTCCTCCTCCTCTGCTTCTGCTCTTTCCCCTTTTTTTGGGAGGTGTTGGTTTGGGGGTTTCCTCAGACGGCCCAAGTTTTCGCTCCCCTATGAGAATGTCCAAAAGGAAGATTTAGCAACACAAACTATTGAGGGCATAAATAGGAAATGACAAACATTGCTTGAAAGTGACGGACACTATTTTAGTTTGGCCAGTTACAAATGTCAACTACATGAATGTAGTCACTTTGTAAAGGTGCTAAACTGACTAGCTTTTTGGTAGAAGTTTGTGTGATGGAGACCCCCCTCTAGTATCCACTGGAGCACATGTGTGGAAAAGGCTAATAAAAAGGGGGTTTGGGTGTCCCAGCACTAGTGCTCTCGAGTCCAGATGGGTAAACAGCTACTGGGTGACCTCTCCTTTACATTGAATAAATTGGCTTTACATTCTGGATGACATTTCGAGGGAGAACAAACTTCCTTTCCCCCAAAAAAACACCAAACATCGTATTATAAGTGGCCGCACGATCGAGGTTGCGTACGATCGAATGGACACACACACGACCATGACAGTGGCAGAAAGATCGAGGCTGAGTACGATCGAATGCACAGACGAACATGAAAGTGGCCATTTTGGAATGTACAACTTTGTAAAAATCAAACCACATGGAGCAGTATGCAAGCAAGAAATCAAACACAAAACACAACTACTTACTTTTTTGAAGAATTCTCTTGATCTTTCTGTACTGATCGGCCTCCCTCAGTTTCAGGTCTGACCAGCGTTTCCTCAGTTGCTCCTTGGATCGTTGTACCCCAAAATGATTGTACAGCCTTCTCACAACTTTAGACATGATCTTGGCCTTGCGGACATTGGGGTTGAGGTAAGGCCCATACTTCCCATCATAGTCGCTCCTCTTTAATATGTCCACCATCTCCAACATTTCTCCAAATGACATATTGGAGGCCTTGAATTTCAGGCTCCGGGATCGGGACGTTTCTGCCTCCGGCCTTTCCTCGTCCTCCTCCTCGTTGGGGGGATATTTGGGGCGCACCTGCTGTGTCCCCGCCATGTGCTCTCCCCACTGCACCGTAAAGAGAAGGGGTGGGGAATAGACGAGAAAGATCGTCAGGGGCGGGCGGAGTTTGACGCATGCGCACTGTATATAAAACGTCACACGCCTGTGTCGTAGCCACGATCTGGGAGACGAGGGGAGAGAAAGCTCACGCACGAGACGATCGCTACAAACGAAGGTACAATTTGACGTTGGTACATAACTAGCCTAGACTGATTAGAACTTGAGGCTTCTTTATGGAGAAGATTAGGAGAGTTTAGGCTGACATTATTTATATTGTTTTGTGTGGCGTTGTGTCTTGCAGAGGTGATGGAGGCGTTCTACAACGTGAGCTTTCTCCCACACTTCATTGATAAATACCGGCAATTCCCCCTCTTATGGCAGGCAAAACACAGGGATTATAGCAACAGACCAAAGAGGTACGCAGCCCTGCTGAAACTGGTGGCATTTGTAAAGCCTACCCTGCCCATGGCAACCGTCGCAAACTTAAAAGTGAAGATAAACAACATGAAGACTACCTATTCCGGGAGCGCAATAAGGTCCTGAAGTCACAAGCATCTGGAGCTGCAGCAGCTGATGTCCATGTCCCCACGCTCTGGTACTATGACAGGCTCCACTTTCTCAAAGACCAGGCTACTGTCAGGAAGTCACTCTCGACTCTTCCTTGCACGCGTCCTTCCACGCACGCCACCCCTGATGAGGCTTCCGAGGACCAACCTGGGCCTTCCAGTCAGGAATATGTGCAGGTGCCCAGCTTGTTCCAGGTATAGTAGTTTTGGAACCAGTTTGTTGAATAATGAATGATGTTCAGTTAATTCAGGATCCCCAATTGCTTATTTCCTAACGTGATTGACATATCAACAGACAGTGGTGTGGGAGACATTTTTGGGAAGAATCTAAACTGCAGGGCTGAGAATTGTATGGTTTTGTATTTGAAAACATTTTGCAACAGTCACTAGATGAGAATTGTGTGTGTTTGATGAACAAATAACTGAAACTATGTCCCTTTTTCATACACAGGAAGACCTCAGCCAGGAGGTGGCTGTGGAAGGTGGCAGTCAGGAGGAGGCAGGGGGTAGTGGCAGCCAAGAGGGGGGTAGGCGTAGGAGCCTGACTGTCTCCCAAGTCTCTCCCCTCCGCCTTCCCTACAGAAGGGCGAAAAACATGGGGGAGGTGGGAGAGTCAGCGCTCCAGCTGATAAAAGATGCCTCAGCCTCCCTCTATGCCACACCCACCTACGAGGAGGCCTTTGCCTCCTTGGTTACAAGTAAATTTACGGGTATGGAGGCGGGGCAACGCAGCATGTGTGAGGAGGTCATCCTCAAAATACTAAATGAGGGGATGGCTGGGGAGATGACTCCCCTCACACATGTTTGCGAGAGTGACCTTGCTCCGCCTCCTCCTCCTCCTTCTGTCACCCCACCAGCACCAGCACCACGGCGTGGAAGGAAGCGTACAAGGAAGACAAGAGAGTGACAACCTGGACTCAGTCTGGTCTGAGAGAAGATGGAGCCTCTCGTAGTACCAGAGCCTGGGGACCTAGATGGCATCTGCTGCAGTTCCGGATGTTTTGGACTTCAGGACCAGATTGCGCTCCCTTATTATTTAGATAGGTAGTCTTCATGCCCCCAATTGTTTAAGTCTGTAAAATGATGGTTGCCATGGGTGTCCAAGGCTTTGCAAATTCCCCAAGTTTCACCATGGCTGCGTTCCTCTTTGGTCTGTTGCTGAGACCTAAATAAAGGTTTTTTTGCTTTGAAATAATCATTGACTATTGTGTTTTACTTTTCTACAATGACAGTTTTTCTTTGAGTAGGCAGGTACATTTCACTAATCCTAAAGTAGAATTAACAAGGGGCACCAACAACCAACAAACTCCTAGTAAATGTAAGCAAGAAATACAAATGTTAATAATGTGGTTTTGCTAAGTTGAGACATACAAACCCCCTCCAAAAAAAAAAAAACCTCCTTCAAATATGTATTCCCCCAAAAAAAAAAAATCAGGGTAAAAAAATAAGAAAGATTGTATTACGATCTGAGTAAAAATAAACATGTAGTGTATAAATGCTGCAAAGTAATAAAGAAGTAAGTTTGTGAGAAGTGCGGGTGAATAGGAGCAGCTAAAAGATGTCATTCTTGTTGCATTGTAAAGAAAAAGAGAATGCGCTGCATTAAAGACATTTTAACATTGCAGCGTGACGAATGTGCTGTGTCGATTAGGAAAGGTAGTTTTACCTGACCGAGCGCTTCCGTCACAGAATTTCTTCTGAGCATGCGTAGCACTTTGTCCGTCGGACAAGCGTACACACGCTCGGATTTGGTGTGATCGGACCGGGTTGACGGGAAATCTTTCCAGCAGGAGATAAGACTTTGTCCGACGGACAAACCGACGAACACTGTCCGATGGTGCATACACACGGTCTGATTTTTCAACAACCTTGTCCGATCGGACCAAATTGATGAAAAAGTCCGACCGTGTGTATGGGGCTTTACAGTTACAACTGATGACTCTGTGCTTTGGCTTCCATATTACATTTAACATTAGACAACTAAAGGCTATGAGATATATTTGAAAGGAATAATAATTCCACAATGGCCCATATTTGCAGGATGTGTGGCTAAAATCATACACCACCACATAACCTCCTTTTACAGTTGTCCCTATTTAGTTCTCCAACATCTAAAATAAATTGGCTGTTGAAGAGAGTACACACCTCCCTGATTTTATTCTAAAATTATCATAATTACTGTATAGATTTATTGCAGCTGAATTTTCTTCTCTTTGCACTTACAATGTGAAGGGTTGTAAACTGTATTTAACTTTATTATATTTCCATGTAAAAATAAACAGGAAAAATAAGCCCTTAACGGTTGCTTTGTTTAGCAAGAGATAAAAATGAATTCACGCTTCATAGCCTTTTCTATATTTCCTGTCTGGAGGTGCGTGTGTTCACATCATAATTCAAGCAACTTTGATCCCCTCTTATCCCACGCTTTGGGTAATGTAGTATTTTAACACTGCATTATTACTGTGTTTTATTATACCTATTTGTCCAGAAGAAAAGTGACTCCATTGTACGTTTTGTACCTTTTTATTTGGCCAATGTGAACATTATTCATAGTGTTGCTGCACAGCACCATAAATTTAATATCTTCAGATACACTATCAGAAAATAGGACTTTTACAGCAATTATACTTAACTTCAGATAACCTTTGCAGAATTTTTTATTGTGAAATAAACATGTAGGAGGATAATTAAAACTGTCGCTCAGGCAGCTCTAACAATACTGCAGAAAAGGTGAACTTTGCAAGCTTAAATTACTTTCTGTGCCAAAGAAAGTGACAGATTTACTGTGTGTTTGTATCTTTTAAATATAAAATTATCTGTGTCTGTTTGAACTAATACAATGCAGGTTACACTATAAAGTTCTTTGTTCTAGGGAGAAGCCGGCCCTATGGGGTTGCCAGGCCTTGAAGGTCTTCCAGGAGAAAAGGTATGACAGAATAATTTCCTTGTTTAAATCTTTATTGTTTACTGTCTTTGCTAGGTGCTGTGTTCTGTGGAAGTGAATTAAGGTTTTTTGGTCTACTTTAGTGAGATATTTTCAGCCACTCTGTCCAGTGACAAGGCTGAAATAAACAGGACACACAAACTAAAATAGTGAGGATTTAAGGTTTGTAATAAAATTTAGCTGGTGGTTTTATAACCACTTAAATAAAAGCAAATAATGCAAAAGACTATGGAATCAGCATCAGTATAACAAAGGCATTTCCATAAACTTTGAATCCTCTAGCATGTCATGTCTACTTACAATAGATTTATTCCTTGAAACTGCAAATCATTCAGCTGAAAAGGTATTTGAGGGGCTCAAATTTTTATTTATCTGCATGACCTAAATTCTGCTGTCAACTGGGTTGGTCAGTGACAATCAGCCATAGAATCACTCAAGGTCATTCCATGTTTGGCCACCACAGACAGGTTCAAATAGCTCATCACTGATAATGGCTGTTATAGGAAAGCTGAATAGCAGCACATCACCATATTCCAATGTGGTTTATTTAAAGATTCATAAATCAAATACACAGGAGATAAGCAAAGACTTCTAACAGGTTTCGCAAACACAGGTGCTTAGTCATAGAAACTATGATTTAGCACCCATGTGCATGAAATTGTTAGAAGTATCTGCTCATCTCCTGTGTAATTAATTTAATGGATCAATAAAGAAGCTGCTTGGAATATGTCGGTTTGTACCTGTTCATTCTTCCTGTAACAGTGGGTTGATCAATTAAAACAACTTATGTGACATTTGCTTGTGGAATTTCCCGATTTAAACTGTGTATAATCAATTTTTTTTGTTCCAGATAATGTAGGAAGGATTATATCCCCTGTCAGGTCTCTGCCTGTGTCCTTGATAATTAAATCCCCCCCCTTACTGTTTGCTTTGGTCATTTGTAGGGTGATAACAAATTAAACATTTAAAACAGTCACCAAAACAAGATTTGGTGGGAAATGTTTCAATGGGGTACTTGTTCCAGAGATGTCTATCTAACAGGAATCCCTGTTATTTTGTATGAGATAATTGTTCTTAAAGGGAACTTTAAGACAACTCATGAAAGAAAAACCTTTCAACTTAGAATGATAATTCTATATGACACCAAAAAATAATGTTCTAAATGTGAGCCTCAGCTTCCTAAATCACTATTCAACATTTTTATGATACCCTAACCTCCGTGACTTAAGCCTCGTACACACGGGCAGAATGTAGGGAGACATGTGGCGGTACAAAAAGTACCGTCCGACATTCTGCCCATGTGTATGTCGATCTGTGGAAAACAAGCAGCCAACTGTATTCTGATTAGCGCTCTAAGCCAATACCGGAGAGCGCTGATCAGAGAGTTCTGGCGGGGGCTGTCCCCCTCTCAGAACACAACAGCTCAGCGGGGGCAGATTGCTGGACTAACCTTGCATGGTTAGTATGGAGGCTCCCGACCGAAAGTGGCAGTTCTTTTTCGTGCAACTCCCGGGGCTGTAGTGTGTACCCGGCTTTACTTCACCCCCTCCAGTTCCATAGCTCTCTCTCTGCCTTATCTCACCAGCTTTCCATACTTAATTACCTATGCTGTGTACATTTGTTTGTGGATTGTTTGCTTTTTTTCTCTTAGAGATTGTCTTGTTAACACTCTGCTAAAACTTTTGTGAATTAGTACTGCTGGCACCTTGATGAAGGGGACATACCCCGATAGCTTGTCCTGAAATTTGAATGTTAATGCAAATAAAAAAAAGGATCACTGACAGTACTCAATTGTTTCTGTTATTTTGTAAAAATTATTGGATTTATTGTATTACTGGGACAAAAAGGGAAAGGGAAATTTTCCTTAATGGGACACAGCCAGCAAAAATATACTGCAAGAGGGTTTGACCCTACAATTCATAACTTTAAAAAATGTTTTGCCTGTATATACATTAAAGGTTGTGCATCTATGGGCTCTGGTGATGAAAATCTTAGTTAAATCTTTAGTTATGAGGTTGCCTTTTTCATTGAACTAAAAAGAAGTTAGCAAATGAGCATGTAATTTACATATTTGCATAATTACATTACAGCCTCATATGGCCTGCATGTCCAAATAAGCCACAAGCCTTGATTACTTTGATGCAAACAGATGGATAGGTACAAATATACATGAGAGAAAATTCAGCATTATGTATATGTGAACACAAATAGAAAACATGTGAAAAGTTTAAAATATATTTTCTTAATTTTAAGAACTGCAAAAATCTTGTAACATTTAAATAGATTATCATTTCTATCTTTCAGGGCCGGTTCACACTAGATGCAGAGCGAATTCACTGCAAATTCGCACTGCATCAAAATCGCAACCTTTTCTTGCAAACTGATTGCGGAGTGCGTGGTAAGTTAACGACACCTTGCAATCAGTTTGAAAAACATCGCGTTTTGCAGAATCAGATCGCATGGGTGTGAACACCCATGCAATCTGACTCCAATAGGGACAACAAAGGGTCCTGCATGAGTTTGATCCAAATGCGATGTGAAGTCAGCCATACAGTTTGTATGGCTGACTTCGCATCACCCAGACATCGCATGTGATCTGCACAGCAAAGCAGTGCGAATCATATGCGATGTCTGGCATCCCTCTAGTGTGAACCAGACCCTCAAACAGATTTAGATATATAGCAGCATTCTGACAGGGGCACCCCCCTGTCAAAATACAGTAGCCTGGTAGGAGAGATCCCTGTATCACACATCGTTTGTGTTGATGTTGGGATCTTCCAGTTTTTTTTTTTGTTGTTGTTAAACCTGCTGGCTGAACAAAAATAGCTGTACATGTATACCCAGCTTTAGGAGACAGCAGGACCTGATAGTGGGAAGAGATGGGGAGGCAGTGGGATCTGATAGCTAAAAGGGGAGTTTTGAGAGGCAGCAGAACCTCCTAGGACCTGATATTGTAAGCAGGTCAGGAGGCAGTGTCACCTCATAGTGGAGTAGTGATAAAAGGCAGCAGTACCTGATAGTGGAGGGTGTGGGGAGACAGTGGGGCCTAATAGTGGAAGAGAGTTAGGAGACAGCAGGACCTGATGGCCAAGGGCAGCTATTCTTAACCAGGGTTCCTTCAGAGGTTTCCAGGGGTGCCTTGAGCTGTGGCTGATTGACCTGCCTGCATAGTTCCAGGGCCAATGCTACTTGGCAACGACAGCAGTGTGACCCACGCATCTTTTTAGGTGTCTGTAAGGGTTGTATTATTACTACTGTCAACGAATGTAAGAGGCCTTTTTGCCATTCAGCCTTTCTGTATTGGTTTTAGTAAGAGTTCTAATGAGTCCTGAAAAATATTTTAAGGCTTCGTGGAGGTAAAAGAGAAAGTTGGACTAGGGAGATGAGGAAGCAGTAGGGCCTAATATTGGAGGAGGGGCAGAAGCTAGTAGGTCCTGAAAGTAGAGAACTGCTAGGAGGAAATAAGACCCACTTAGAGCAGGAGCAGAAGAAGTAGCAGGACCTAATAATAAAAGGGGGTCTGAAGACCCCAGAACTTGATAATGTAGGATGAGGTATGAGCCAGCATAACAAAAAATAACAGTAGATGCATCCATAGAGCAAATGCATATCAGGCTGAATATTGATAAGATATGAATCATTTGCTGGCTTTGCTACCTTTGCACAGGAAAATATTTGAGTCTGATATATTCTGACTATTTAACACAAAGGCAGCTTATACTCTGTAATAATATGTAGTATATTAGCAATCAACTATCAGTATGGATATTATGACTGTATGCTCTTAATTAAATATTTTAGTTCCATTGCTTTATGTTTTTGCCTAAACACATGCATTTGATCAATAAATAGCCAGATATTGACTCAATTTAATAAAATAAAGTTATTACTTCACTCTTTGCACTAATCTTGAGCTAAAAAAAAAAAAGTGATGAAATGAGAGTTAAAATGTTTCCTAGAGTCTTCCCCGAAGACATATATTATGACCTGAGGGTTCCTAAAAGCTATAAACCTGGAATGTGATGACTAAATATATTATCCTTTAGCTTACACTATGCAAAGTGCTTGGAGCGTGCACAATGCAAAAGGAACTTGGCATGCTGAATTGATTCAACACTGCATAACTTCCCGTGAGGTTCACTTATCCTCATGCAATAATGTTTACATATCTTCAGAACAAAGACATAATGGAGGATTCTGACTAGCAAGATTAGAAGTGTCAACTGGATTAGATAATGAATTATATTCTTGACTAAGCATTGACAAAATGTATATGACAAACTGCTGCTCTTTCAGCCATAAATATATAGTTTGTCTCTCTTGTTTCATAAATAAAGCATGGTCTGGATTGCTAAACAGGATTGTTTGTGTCCTAGGGAGATCGAGGACAAATTGGTCCGCCAGGAATTGCTGGAATACCGGTAAGTAGATTTGGCATTTAAAATGAAATAGTGAACAATACTGAAAATGCATATACAATATACATATTACAATTCCTATCCTGAAGTCATGTATGTATACTAAGTAAATACATTGTAGTAAATTGTATTTCTGAGCTTTTATTTCTTGAATAAGATAAACAATCTTTTCAATAAGGCAAGGGACAGAATGCACAGCTCTATATCCCTTAAGAACCATCTCATCAGAATTCATCTTTTAGATCCATAAACTGAATGGCTGTTTTTAGGTAATACACTTTGCACTTCAGTTTTTCTCTTTGCACTGCCTTGCTGAATAAACTCAAAACGAAATCAAAGGAACATTGAGTAAAAGTTGGTTAATAATCTTGTATAGGGTGTATACTAGCTTTAATATACAAACAATTTCTATTTACATAAAGACTATGGGGTTTATTCCCTAAAGGCAAATCCACTTTGCAACTACAAGTGCAATTGGAAGTGCATTCGCTGTAGATCTGAGGGGGACATGCAAGGGAAATAAAAAACAGCATTTTTGCTTGTACATAATTGGATGATAAAATCAGCAGAGCTTCCCCTCACTTCAGATCTTCCCCTCAGATCTACAGCGACTGCACTTGCAGTGCACTTGTAGTGCAAAGTGGATTTGCCTTTAGTAAATTAACCCCTATGTGTGCCAAATTGAGTAGAATAAATCTTCAAGGGGTCTCTATATGTCTGCTGACAGCCCCACCTTCTTTATTCCACAAACAAATTAAAACCGTTTTTTACAACTAACATTTTGTTTCAAAGTAAAAAGCAATAAATATTTTTTTCCAGTACCTGTAGAAAAGTATATCTTATCAGCTGTCAAAAAGTTAGGGACTCATTCAGATGAGATTTCTAAACCACTACAAAGAAGCAATAAAATGGCTGCATGCGAACTAAAAAAAAACACCAGTAAGAATGCCTATTATAAATAGATTTTTTGTGAAGTGTTTAAACAATATGTACTTGACATATTCAAATGAATTCTGTACCCCAGCCTAATAAGAAAAAAAGAGAAAAGTAACCCTGTGCAGATTTACTATAGAAATACCAGTGCATCTAGTAAAGTAGCATTATCATAAATTCAGTTTACCTGTGAATATTTTAAACTTTTAGCAGTTTTTATAATAAAGCAGGGGTTTTGTTATCATGGAATGTCAACTGAAGCACAATGTACTCTTTTAAAGACAAAGGTGGCTACGGAATAGGTATGGCACAAAGAAAGCATTCTGAATTTTGAATAGATCCTTGAATCCATCCATCCTGAAGAGTCGTTTCTTAGGCTTTGTCTGGGCTTTTACTGTAGTTTACCCAGTGACAGTAATGTGAATAAAGCACGTTTTGAAGATTTTGTGGAGAAGATTAGGTTCTTTGCTTTTGATGAGCTTTGAAGAGTCAATTGTTGGTCATCTAACAATCCATTCTGTTTACTGAGGATGTTGACAACTGCTACTTGAAAGGATACGTAACATAGTTCTACTCATTATGCAGTCCTTTTGTACATAGCAGCAAAACTATGGTAAATTTAAAGTTTAAGACATCCAAGACAATAAAAGGGATCTAGCCTTTTATGACATAGATCTAAATAAATTAGATTTTGCCTTTTTTTTTGTCTTCACAATATATCTTAGAGATTAACACACTTGGATTCTGCAGGGTTGATTTACGAAAGACAAATCAATTGATTTACTAAAGACAAATAGGCAGTTCACTTTGCAATAGAATTTTTACTTTCCAATGGAATTTTCCCTTAGCTTAGTGACTGTGGTAAAAAATTCACTTTACAAAGAATACCCAATCACGTGACCAGTTGCACATGATTGGATGATAAACGTTAGCAGACCTTGCAAAGTTAAAATTCCCTTGCAACTAAACAACTTATTTGCCTTTAATGAATCAACCCCTGTATGTCTGTTGTACTAGGCAATGCCTTATGCCGCATACACACGGTTGGAATTTCCGATGGAAACAGTCCGATGGGAGCTTTTCATCTGATTTTCCGACCGTGTGCATGCCCATCGGTCTTTTTCTGTCGGCATTTCCGACGGACTTTGGATTGAGAACCTGTTCTTAATTTTTCAGATTTTTCCCTTTCCCTTTCTATCGGATTTTTTGATCGTGTGTATGCAATTCCGACACGCAAAATTCCGCCGCATGCTCGGAAACAATTCGACACATGCTCGGAAGCATTAAACTTCCCTTTTATAGTGCCGTCGAACGTGTTGTATGTCGCAGTGTTATTGACCGTCAGAATGTAGGCAAGACAGTTTGAGCGAAATTCTGTCGGAATTCCGACGGGAGACCATCAGAGCTTTTTCCGATGAGAATTCCGACCGTGTGTACGTGGCATTAGACAATTTTTCTTGATATATTGGTAGCATAATAATTTCCACAATTTAAATACAACATTTCAGCATGTAAAAAAAAATAAACATTTTTTATGTGTTTTCTGTGTGTTTTCTTGGTGCCTGACTTCCAGCATGCACCTGTGAAACATGGACATGTGACTCAAAAAATGCACCAAAAATGCAACTGCAGTGCATTTTTGATGCATTCTCTATTCACTTCAATGAGGAACTGTGTGTTTTTTCGTGCAGCACACCAAAAATGCAGCATGCAGGACTTTATAAAATGCACCACACCCACAGTGGTGTGAAGAGTCCCAGAGGATTTAAAGGGAAATATTTTATTGCATTTTGCTTGCATTCTTGGCAAGGTAAAAATGCAGCAAAATGCATCAGTGTAAAAGCAGCCAATGAATGTTAATGTTTTGTTTAAAAGGTGACTTCACCCACCTAGTGTTTTTTTTGCTTCAAGCTAAACTCTATTCTGAAACTATTGCAAGTTACATTTTGACAACCATTTTCATAGAGTGGTTGATAAAATGACTCTCTTCCATAAAGTTGTGTGACTGGCTGACTCGGTATCCTGTCAGCTAAAACAGCAAAAACTTTTAAAGAGAAAATAAATTCCTTCAGTAAGCACTGAAATGAGAGCTATTCCATAGTAGCATAGCCATCAGGTGGACCACTAGTCCTGAAAAGTGCAACAGTTAAAAAAGTGGTAAACTTGTTCTCCAATTTGGATGTTGCATATGGGACTAACCACCACATTATATATAAACATAAAAACTGAAAAGCCTAATATAAGGCAAAGGGTAGAAATACTATAGAGTAAGCAGGAAGAAATACTTTAAATAAACCCTATGGTGGATGTATAGAAAGCAATCAAGATGGTAAGGTACAATATTTACAAAAGCAACTGTGTCTTTATGGACTAAGTCAAAAAGTAACTGCCAAAAATAAATAAATTCAAATTTATAGGCACTTATAGATGATTTTCTTACAGATTTTCAGACAATAGTTGCAAAGTGTATGCCATTTTAGTTTAAATCAAACATAAATGCATCTGAACATGCTTCAGATAAACACATATCTTGTCCTAAGGCAAAGGCATTAATAAGTAAGTAGGAAGAGTGTGTGGCATTTATCTCCAGTCAATATTCTATGTTTAGGCTCTGTGGAATTCATACACAAATCCCATATTTCTTCAGTGTATACATACCTAAGGCACATAATTCTGAGGTTATAGAAAATTTATGTAACATTTTGCAGGTTTATCATCTGTGACAAAAATACTTACAGCACAAGTAAACTCATTGCTTCAAAAGTATTCAATGCCACATCTAGAGCATTCCCTTTATTTGCTTACAGCTTTATTTACCATATCTTCAGTAATAAAAACGTAAACACAAATACACAGGATTTTGCACATTTCAATGTACAAGAAATGTCTGTTTATATTTAAACCAACAGAGATCTTTAAAAAATCCCTCAAGTGATTGTTGGTATAATGGTCCCTTCCATAAAATGACTTACACACAAAAGCATTTTTTGTTCACCACCACTTTTCCCTATCAAAAAGTACAGCACATTTTTTACCATCAGCAATATAAGCAAAGATATATCTCTTCTAAAATGTACAACGCATTTCTGTTGGTCATCTACAGTATCTCCAGTTATATGATCAACAGAACGTCATTAATTGTGATTATTAATTGTAGCAGAATGATTAAGATAAAAATTGCCTGAACATGCAGGCTTTTTTATGGCCAGAAAAGTTGTAGAGTAATATGAACCCTCAAAGCATTTGTTTTATAGAATACTTTCCTCTCCTCACAGATGGATGCTGTTTTAACCATTTCCCGCCCGCCAGCTGTCATATGATGTTCTTGAATTTGCGCGTGAATAGCTGAATGAGGCCTGCAGCTACAGGCATCATTCAGATATTGGCTTTTTCAGCCGGCGATTCCCTACACCAAAGGAATGATCATAGTGGCTGTTCTGCCGCTTGATCGTTCTTTTAGGTGGCGAGAGGGGACTGCCCCCCTCCCACCACCCTCCGGTGCTTCTACCGACACACCACTTCCATTGGAAAGTTGGAGAACGGATCCGCCGGCCTCAGATGTTTACCATAGAGATTTCCGGAGGACCAAATGGTCGTCGAAGTCTCTATGATCGTTTGGAGGACGGGTGCGATGTTATGACGCCACTGCCGGCATCTGCATTCAAACAAACGTCACCGCCTCGGCTGGGAAGTTGAGACTGTTTTTTTTTTTTTCTTATTTCAGGCTTCCCAGCCTAGAGGTGAGATGTGGGGTCTTATTAACCCAATATCTCACTGTAAAGAGGACCGATCATGCCATATTCCTATTACAAGGAATGTTTACATTCCTTGTAATAGGAATAAAATTAACAAAAAATAAATAAAAAAATTTAAAGCGCCCCTGTCCCCGTGTGCTCGCATGCAAAAGCAAATGCATACGTTCGCTCACATATGAAAACGGTGTTTAAACCACACATGTGAGGTATCACACTTGCAAATGCGTTTTTTAACGGTCTTGCGAATGTTAGAGCGAGAGCAATAATTCTAGCCCTAGACCTCCTCTGTAACTCAAAACATGTAACCAGTAAAAAAAATTAAAGTGTCGCCTATGGGTATTTTTAAGTACTGAAGTTTGGCGCCATTCCATGAGCGTAGCCTATGGGGATTTTTAAGTACCGAAGTTTGGCGCCATTCCATGTTAGGTATCTATTTACTCAGCGTAATTTTTTTTAAAAACGTGTTCACAAAATTGTTGTGCAAATACAGTGTGACATAAAAAGTTTTAATGACCACTATTGCTAAAAAAAATTGTTGTGCAAATACAGTGCGAAATAAAAAGTTGCAACGACCACCATTGCTAAAAAAAAAACATATATAACGTTTGGGGGTTCTGTGTAATTTTCTTGCAAAAAAATAATGGTTTTTACATGTAAGAGAGAAATGTCAGAATTGGCCTGGGTGGCAAGTGGTTAAACAAGATGTCAGGATATTACTTTTACCAATTTCACAAAATGGGATAAATGTGTTTGATCTCTAGTAGTATGGGTATGCAGGCATGATTTAAATGTACGGTATTTTGCCTACATAGACATGCACTACACAGAAGACAAACATTAAATAAACAATGATAAAAGTCTTCATGTTCTAACAAAGGTTCACATTACACTGTACAGAGCACTGACAGCAGTGTTTGATGTCTGTTTGCGCGATGGGCAAATTCATTAGTTAAATAAAACATGGCATGGACTGAACAAACCTACACCTACAACAAATTTTCTGAATAAGAAGTTCTAATATATCATTTAGTCATTATTGACATTTTCATTATCAAGGCTTTTCTAATTCACCACTGTTTATTTATGGTAAAAGCCTTTCTACTCTGCCTTTTAAAGTGAATGCCACATACCAGTCATTTTATTTGTAATATAACAAGTTGTTTAATTTAGTTTTGGTAATTGAAGCTAATGCATAAAAAATGTGTTAAGTAATGTGATGTATGTTATATAGGATAACACTGTTTGATTAAGACATCTTTCTTCATTTGAACAGGGGAGGAATGGAGCTCCAGGTCCACCAGGGATTCCAGGTGAACCGGTAAGTATGCATATTAAATCTGCTTTGCTACACAATAATATTCTAGAGAATTGAGATGGCAGGCATTTCAAAGCTCTGCGAACTCTCGTTGCTGATCTCAATTTGGTAGCTGTGCTTCCCCTAGGTACAAAGTATAGGTGATCTGAGACCTACAAATCCCAGGAAAATACTGACATATTTCTTCCAGTTTTACCAAGTAGCCTCAGGAGACACTGCCATATGTTTATGTCTATGCCGCGTGTTAATAGAAACTAGCTACACAATTAACGTTATGCTCAAAGTAGCTATTTATTATGGCAATTCTGCACCAACAAAAAAGTTTACATTTAGTACTGTGCCTTAACCCCTTTTCTGTCACATAAGTCAAAGATTCATTTTTCAACCTTGCAAAATCATTTTCGCAAGCCCAAATGGAACATTTTAAAATAGCATTTTCCTGCTAGTATTACATAATGAAAGCAGCTTAGCCAGTGAAATATTTGAATGGGTCTTAAAGGCTTTTGCCTGTAGTGCACTATTGTGATTATTACATTATTATTTAGCTTAATTATTTTAGAATGTGTGTTTGCTCTATTTGAGTTTTGTGCTGCCTATGTATGCATTGTGTGTAAAAAAAACTGTTTGCATTTACTGATTTATGGTTCATACATAAGCAAAATTCCATTTTGTGTAAACTGAACTCAAACAACAGGTGGTAATATACATCTTACTTGCGCTTACTTTGAATAATAGCAACAGAACAACTGGGAAAGCTGAAACGGCTCTTGCCTTTATTTTGACTTTGGTAGTAGAGGAATGTTAAATATGCATGTCAATGAATGGACACTATCCAAAATGCTGCTGGATAATGGCATACATGCTCACTGACAACTTGGCTTGAGCTGTAGAGAACAGAAGCAAGTGTACAATATAAAGAGAATAAAATACATGCATCAAACTGGCTAAACTGTGTGACACGACCAATGTTTAACTATGTCAGTATGTAGGGGAAATCTTGTTAGCTGGTTTGAATACAAAATACCTGAAGGCAATGTAAAAGGTTGCACCAGTGAATGCCAACTAATCTGAAAAAAAAAAGAAACAGAAAACTACATATAAAATGAAATGTAGTAATTGGTAAAATTCTTGTATTCCGATTATCATGAGGGAAAGTTTTAGCTTTTAATAATGCCCCCCCTCCATTAGTACAGACCCCCCTCAGGACAAACCACCCCCCTCCAATAGTACAGACCCCCCTCAGGACAAACCACCCCCCTCAGGACAAACCAACCCCCTCCTCCAATAGTACAGACCCCCTTCAGGACAAACCACCCCCTTCTATTAGTACAGATTCCCCAGGACAAACCACCCCTCCATTAGTACAGACCCCCCTCAGGACAAACCAACCCCTCCTCCAATAGTACAGACCCCCCTCAGGACAAACCACCCCCCTACTCCAATAGTACAGACCCCCCTCAGGACAAACCACCCCCTCCTCCAATAGTACAGACCCCCAGGACAGACCCCCCTTCCTCAGTATAGACCTCCCCCTCCTCAGTACAGACTCCCCTCCATCAGTACAGACCCCCCAGGACAAACCACCCCCCTCCATTAGTACAGACCCCCCTCAGGACAAACCACCTCTCCATTACTAAATCTGGAGCCGTTCTGCATAGAAACCAATCAGCTTCCATTTCTTTTTTTTTTGTCAAAGCTTATTTGAACAAGCTGAAGTTAGAAGCTGATTGGCTACCATGCAACAGCTGCACTAGATTTTACACGCTGCAGTTGTAGTAAATCAACCCAATGTATTTTAAAGCCTTATACATAAAAAATTTAGAGAAATCTACAATAATTGTAGTACCCAGCTTTGACATATTCTAGTTTTACTAGCAAGTGAATCGATCCACAGCTTGTAAAGATCAATGAAATTGTTTACAAAATGTAACCCTTTAGCTTTTTTTTTCTTTAAAGCGGAGTTCTGCTTTAAAAAAATTAAGTCAGCAGCTACAAATACTGCAGACACTTACCTGTCCCAGGGTCCAGCGATGCGGGGGATAGAAGCCCCGCTCTTCTTCCCCTCCGCTCAGCGGCGCCGGCATTGTAACTGTGGGTGCCTGGCTGTGGCTTCACAGTCGGGCACCCACTGCGCATGCGCAAGTTGTGCCGTGCGCCATGACTGGCCACGCAATCATCTGGGACCTGTGACGTGTCCCAGATGATTGCCTAGAGGGAGAGGGGAGAGGTGATCTTTCTTCTGGCGCCAAGGGTGCACCAGAAGGAAGTGGGAACTGGAACCCTCTGAAAAGAGGGTATACGCTCCCACCCCCCAAAAAAAATGACATGCCAGGGGGTCTCTTAAAGCAGAAGTTCAGTTTTTGGGTGGAACTCCGCTTTAATGTATCTATTTATTGTTTGCATGTAGTTCCACAAGTACAGATACCATACTAATGTTATTTATATATGTCCTTCAGAACTTTACTATCTGGCAGAAAGAAAAGTATTAATTTTTAAGTACTTTGAAGTGATATGGCCATTTATTACAACTGAGCACAGGTAACCAGTGGCGGCTGGTGCTCAAAATGTTTGGGGGGCGCAAACAAACTTTAGAAAAAAACATTAATTGCAGCCTCACTGTGCCCATCAAACGCAGCCACTGTGCCCATCAAACGCAGCCGCTGTGCCCATCAAACGCAGCCGCTGTGCCCATCAAACGCAGCCGCTGTGCCCATCAAACGCAGCCGCTGTGCCCATCAACGCAGCCACTGTGCCCCTCAAACGCAGCTACTGTGCCCATCAAACGCATCGACTGTACCATCAAACGCAGCCACTGTGCCATCAAACGCAACCAATGTGCCCATCAAACGCAGCCACTGTGCGCATCAAACCCAGCCACTGTGCCCATCAAACGCAGCCACTGTGCCCATCAAACGCTGCCACTGTGCCCCATCAAATGCTGCCACTGTGCCCTTTTAAATGCTACCACATCAAATGCTGTCACTGTACCCATCAACTAGTGCAACATCAAATGTTGTCACTGTGCCCATCAAATAGTGCCACATCAAAAGCTGTCCCTAAGCCCATCAAATATTGCCACATCAAATGCTGTCACTGTGCCCATCAAATAGTGCCACTGTGACCCCCCCACCTGCTCGCCGTCTGCCCGGCACTTACCCTGTCTCGGTGGTGGTGGGTGATGGCGGCGAGCTGTGGGACCTTGCAGCGGGTCAGACACTGCTCCTGTGTCCTCCATGCATCTCTTCCCCTCCTCCCAATAGGCATCCGTCTGTGGCGGCACTAGGGTTGGTGTCACCCCCCCTCCACCAACTATAGTCTCCCCTCAGGACACATCCCCCCCCTCAGTACAGACCCCCCTCCCTCAGAACAACCCCCCCTCCATCAGTATAGATCCCCCTCAGTACAGACCCCCCTCCCTCAGAACAACCCCCCCTCCATCAGTATAGACACCCCCCTCAGGACAAATCACCCCCCTCCTCCAATAGTACAGACCCCTTTAGGACAAACCACCCCCCTCCATTAGTACAGACCCCCACTCAGGACAATCCACCCCCCTCCATTAGTACAGACCCCCACTCAGGAAAAACCATCCCCCTCCATTAGTACAGACCTCCAGTCAGAACAAACCACCCCCTCTATTAGTACAGACCCCCACTCAGGGCAAACCACCCCCTCCATCAGTACAGACCCCCTCACTCAGTATAGACCCCCATCAGTACAGACCCCCCTCCCTCAGTATAGACCTCCCCCTCCTCAGTACAGACTCCCCTCCATCAGTACAGACCCCCCAGGACAAACCACCCCCCTCCATTAGTACAGACCCCCTCAGGACAAACCACCCCCTCCTCCAATAGTACAGACCCCCTCAGGATAAACCACCCCCTCCATTAGTACAGACCCCCCTGAGGACAAACCACCCCCCTCCATTAGTACAGACCCCCACTCAGGACAAACCACCCCCCTCCATTAGTACAGACCCCCACTCAGGAAAAACACCCCCTCCATTAGTACAGACCTCCAGTCAGGACAAACCACACCCTCTATTAGTACAGACACCCACTCAGGGCAAACCACCCCCTCCATCAGTACAGACCCCCTCACTCAGTATAGACCCCCATCAGTACAGACCCCCCTCCCTCAGTATAGACCTCCCCCTCCTCAGTACAGACTCCCCCCCATCAGTACAGACCCCCAGAACAAACCACCCCCTCCATTAGTACAGACCCCCCTCAGGACAACCCACCCCCTCCTCCAATAGTACAGACTCCCCTCAGGACAAAGCACCCCCTCCATTAGTACAGACCCCCCTCAGGACAAACCACCCCCATCCATTAGTACAGACCTCCAGTCAGAACAAACCACCCCCTCCATCAGTACAGACTCCCTCAGTATAGACCTCCCCCTCCTCAGTACAGACTCCCCTCCATCAGTACAGACCCCCCAGGACAAACTACCCCCCTCCATTAGTACAGACCCCCCTAAGGACAAACCACCACCCTCCAATAGTACAGACCCTCCTTAGGACAAACCACCCCTCCATTAGTACAGACCCCCCTCAGGACAAACCACCCCCTCAGGACAAACCAACCCCCTCCTCCAATAGTACAGACCCCCCTCAGGACAAACCACCCCCTCCTCCAATAGTACAGACCCCTTCAGGACAGACCACCCCCTTCTATTAGTACAGATTCCCCAGGACAAACCACCCCCTCCATTAGTACAGACCCCCTCAGGACAAACCAACCCCTCCTCCAATAGTACAGACCCCCCTCAGGACAAAACACCCCCTACTCCAATAGTACAGACCCCCTCAGGACAAACCACCCCTCCTCCAATAGTACAGACCCCCAGGACAGACCCCCCTCCCTCAGTATAGACCTCCTCCTCAGTACAGACTCCCCTCCATCAGTACAGACCCCCCAGGACAAACCACCCCCCTCCATTAGTACAGACCCCCCTCAGGACAAACCACCCCCCTCCAATAGTACAGACCCCCTCAGGACAAACCACCCCTCCATTAGTACAGACCCCCCCAGGACAAACCACCCCCCTCAGGACAAACCAACCCCCTCCTCCAATAGTACACCCCCCTTAGGACAAACCACCCCCCTCCTCCAATAGTACAGACCCCCATCAGGACAAACCACACCCTTCTATTAGTACAGATTCCCCAGGACAAACCACCCCCCTCCATTAGTACAGACCCCCTTCAGGACAAACCAACCCCTCCTCCAATAGTACAGACCCCCCTCAGGACAAACCACCCCCCTACTCCAATAGTACAGACCCCCTCAGGACAAACCACCCCCCTACTCCAATAGTACAGACCCCCATCAGGACAAACCACCCCCTCCTCCAATAGTACAGACCCCCAGGACAAACCACCCCCTCCATTAATACAGACCCCCCCTCAGGACAAACCACCCCCGTTACTTCACCAGCTTGGGTGGCTCAGGTACACAAAACACCTGGGTGGCAGCTGGAGATGAGAGGACAAGTGGAGAGCAGATCATAACAGGCTTTGGGAGCAGCGCCGGAGTTAAAGACAGAGAGGAAGAGGAGAACACATGCCAGGCACGGCAGCAGTGATGGAGGAGTGTTACGGCTGAAGAAAAAAAACTTCCAAAGGGAGCCAGGGCTTTCATCCCCCTCGGGATGGTGTCACCCATGTAGCGGACTGCACCCCCTGCACCCCCCTATCAACACCACTGGCTATAGTTAGTCCTGTAGAATTAAATGTAGAGGGCATATCACATGGTTATTCTAAATGTGGATATCCTCTAATGTAAAGATTAGCTATTCTAGGAATCCAGCATAAAACTTGTATGGCTTCTTCAAATCTATACCTGTAATTGGAAGTGTTTTCTCAAATATATGATAGCTAACACAGTAAAACATACTGTAGTTTTATAAGGAATTTCAGTGTTTAAAGTCATCATAGAAATCATTTGAAATAAACGGAGACATTTTGTAGAATTGTAAGGTTTTAATGTTGTCCAGAGAGCTTCAGTTTTGGTAATGTCAAAGGATTTTTTTATTTTTTTACTTTTTTTTTAAGTAATATTGTGTATTTTGTGCATTAAAGTGGTGGTAAGGCGCACTTTTTGCATAATTTGCTAGCACTGTCGCTGCTGACGGGGCTTCCATCTTCACCCTGTCTTCCTTCCTGGTTCGCGTCCTCCTGATTTGGCCGTGCCGCGGTGATGTCCCTCCTGCGCATGAGCGATGGAGTCACGAACCGCAGCATGGAGCTCTGAAGGGACAGCACGTGTATGCCGTCCCTTCAGAGTGCATGCGCCAGGGACATCACCAGTTGCATGCAGCGTGAATGTCCTTTGGATACAAGTAGAAAAAAAAGGGTTTATTTCCACTTTAAAACATTAAAGTCATGTTGAATAGAAGATTAAAGATTAAAATAAAACTATAGGTAAAACTTTTTTTTCATTTT
Organism: Lithobates sylvaticus; assembly: GCA_028564925.1. NCBI lineage: Eukaryota > Metazoa > Chordata > Amphibia > Anura > Ranidae > Lithobates > Lithobates sylvaticus. The sequence continues at coordinate 317,589,136 of CM053028.1, read as the reverse complement.
GGATAGAGCAATATATAACCCCTGTCAGATTTCTTTTCACCATCTGTGTCCCATTGTGAAGATTTCCCTTCACTTCCGGTCCCATAGCCAAACAGGAAGTGGAGGAATTCTCTGCAAATTAAGGGAATTTCTTGGGAACCCCAGGTCACCAGAACTAGTGTCCTCATTGAAAGACGTCCCCTCTATTACTTTACTGGGAACAACCAAACATTTGGGATTTTTTTTAACTTTCACTTTCAATGATAATGGTAAATGGGACAAATATAGACATTGAATCTCCCTAACAGGGACACAGACAGCAATAAAAATCGAATTGGTGTTCTAATCCCTCTCCACTCTATCCAAAACAAAAAAAAATCCCTTTAGTTATACTTTAAGTTAAATTCAGGTACTTGCACTAACTGCATAAAAAAAGTATGATTTAATAACAAATGCACAGCTGCATTAATGTGTGTCTTCTATAAGCACATGGAATTCAGGTTTGTTTATGGGATCTTGCTACCCCCTGATTCCATAAAATAGTTTTCTGTGACTTTATAGAGGTAAATAATGGCTGTTATTTTGGACTAAAAGTGAGCTTATCATGTATGATATGTTCTGGATGTAGCAGCAGCAGCAATATTTTGTGACCGTAGTAGCAATTTATAGTGTGCAATTGTATTTTATGGAGATAGATGACTGGGTTTGTTGCCCAGGGGTTTGTGGGCCTCCTGGAACTTGTATTAGGGTGAAGGGACTGATGCTACCCCCCTGACCGCATATCAAGATTTAGATCAAATAATACAGTTTTCAGACTTTTTCTTAAAGAATAACATGCCTATATTTTCATATAATTTCTGTACTTTACACAGTATAGTATAATCAAACAAAACGTTAATAGCAGACAACAACTATCTCATCTATTTTCAACTCTTCACTTTTTTATCCTGAACATGTTTGTTATAAGGCTAACAAAAAGTACTGTAAAAAGTATATTTTTCGTGTGTCACTCTGACCAAGGTTTGATTTATAGCTGATGTTCTAGATGGTGTGATGGAGTCTGATGTGCTGTCATAATGTACTGTAACTCCATACCAGTGTAAGGGAAGTGAAAATTTCAGAGTCTGGATGAGATATAAAACTAGCTGAATCAAAGTAAAAGTTACTTGAAACTCTATACAATGTAGTTTCACAAAGCAGCATGGAGGATAATATTGGTTCTTCACAGCACCATTGCTTTAGGGTCACATTTAATAATGGTATTACTCAAACTCTGCAGGTCTTCCATCTGGCTTTGTCTCCTCCCACAATCAAAGAGACTTCAAACAATGAAGTCACACATGATATAGTATGTTATTATACTTTATCCTAACAGAGATTGAAGTGTTAAACATTAGTGTAAAGAATGATTTGCAAGCTTGTATTTAGGGAAGTTATATGTAAACAGGTAAACCCAGCACATATAACTATCAAAGTTATGCGAAAGATGTTTAAGAAGTGAGAGCACCAACTACGTTTATTATGGCAAACAGATTTTTATTTGCCAAAGTGAGTCTGACAAGAGTATCCCATGCATTTCAGGATTAACTACCCCCCTTTATCAGGGCTTGTTTTTACAGAATAAAATACTATGCAGCACACTGGACCAATATAAAATTCTTAAAAAAGAGTTAAACAAAATGTGTAGAGAGGCTTGTTCAGGGTACCTGTCAGGCAGTCCTGCAACTACAAACCTTGACGAAGGGGGACTGGTGAGCCCTCAAATTCATTGACTACTCCTGTGACTATTTGTGGCAAATAAAATCAACTGGACCACATGCTTACTTCTTGTCTTTTTTGCCACTCCTAACAAAGCTTATTTACAGTAAGGATTCATCAGAAGCTAGGTAGATTGTGATGTATTTGCTAAAGTACTACAACACATCACATTATACAAAACTTATGGAAAAGTCATATATTTAATAAACAAGTATGGCCAAGTGTGTATTTGTATCTGTCTGACTGTGTGGTAAGGCCAGGGGGGGTACGTTAGAAGTAGAGACTGTTCACCTAAGAAATTCAAATTTTCACTTTACTTAAGAAATAAAGAGAGGCGGTGTTCACTTTGAATACCCAATCTTGTGCATGGTAAATTTAAAGCAGAACATTTTTGCTTGTACATGCTATGGCTCCATGCAAACTGGACTAAAAAACTGTCAGTTCCCTTGGCAGAAAAAAAAGACTCATATAAAGCATTTTTGTACACACTTTAGGTGAGTTTAACGTTTTTTTATGCTCCAATCAGATACGCAAACCAGAAGGTTTTTTTTTTTCCTGCCTCGAAATGCTGAGCTCAAAATATGCCTCTAATCATCCTAATGTGCATGGACATGTCAGGAGGCTCCTCACCAAATTCCTTGTCAGGGTTAAATTGTTAGAGATCTATTGGTTTCGCCCTAAGTTTGGCCTTGTTGCACTTTTCTCTTCTACCACTAGGTGGTCTGGCACTTGGTGGTACTAGATATGAGAAGGACAACTCAAGGTCAGGTTATGGGTATATGGGGCATCTCAGCCAATGAGAAGGGGTTTTCGTAAATCCCTTGGCCTGCTGGGAGGGCCAATATATTTGGGTGGAGTTAGGTGACCTATGTTCTGTGCCACTCGGACTGCCGGGACTGGGTGGATGTGTGTCGTCTGCCCCAGGCTGCTAGGCCAGAGTTTGGGCCTATCCCGGGAGCATCTGGCTGCCAGGCTGTGTGAGGGCCTATCCAGAAGTAAGAGGGTAGCGCAGGGTTGGGACTGCGGCTTGCAGTCCAACCAAAAGTGAGGGTTGTGCCGGCCGCAGGAACCTGTCATGGTTGGAGGTAGAAGGGAAGCTGTCACCATTAAGGGACAAAACACCTTTACCAGGGACCACAGTGAGTAACTGAAGCAAGTACCGGAGCAACATTCTCATCAAACGGGCATGGTGGGGAATCAGGAAACTTCAGGCGGTGATCAAGTCAGGGACCCAACTAGCAGAGGTGGCGCTTGCAGAGCAGCCTTGTGTGTCTAGCTAGGGACAGAGCCGGTCAGCAGGGGTGAAGCTTAAAGGTATACAAAGTGCCAAGCTAGGGAGTCAGCAGTGATGTCAGTGAATCAGAGAGTCCAGTGAGAGACTAGGAGCTTAAGGGACTGAAGAGCTACAAGTAGAAGTTGTAGTAAAGTTGAGAGAACTGTTACGTTTGAATTAGAAACTGTTAAGTCCTGTAGCCATAGCACATGCAGAAGTGGCACCTTGCTGGGGCCTTTCCCGGTACGGCTGTCCTCCTATTGAAGCCTCGGAGTCTGCCTATTATAATTGCAACTACTTACAGGTGTCCTGGCCCCAACCCTATTTCCCTTTTAAAATATAAAAGGACTGTTAAAAGAAATAAAACTTCTTTTGCATCCAAGAAGCAATTTGCTCTCACTGCCATCAATCAGAGTCAATGATGTTGGAGGGGGAGTCAGGGCCGAGGCCCGCTCTATGTGTCCATAAGGCAGCTCTTGGGAGCAAGCACACACGAGTGGCCACCATAGCAAGCAGCTTAAAGGCACTCAGTGGGGATGAGGAGTCCAGAGTGCCAGTGGGAGCCAGAAGTGAGCAAGATCAGAGCTGCTCTGTGCAAAACCATTGCACAGAGCAGGTTAGTATAATCTCTTTGCTATTTTAATAAAATAAAAAATTAAGCTTTGCAATCACTTTAAATCAACGTAAAGGATACTCTAGTAGGTGCAAAAGTAAGATACATACATGTGTAATTTCTGTAATTTACATGCAGATGTGCAAATTCAAATTTTGCGCAAATCTTTGCAGGCATTGGAGACAAATCAACTTTCTAATGTCTTAATAATAAAATTCAAGCAGTATATTTGTTTTTTTTAGACATATTGCATACACAGTATTTCACAAAAGTGAGTACACCCCTCACATTTTTGTAAATATTTTATTATATCTTTTCATGTGACAACACTGGAAAAAAAGTCACTTTGCTACAATGTAAAGTAGTGAGTGTACAGCTTGTATAACAGTGTAAATTTGCTGCTGCCTCAAAATAATTCAACACACAGTCATTAATGTCTAAATTGCTGGCAAGAAAAGTGAGTACACCCTTAAGTGAAAATGTCCAAATTAGGCCCAATTAGCCACCCCCCTCCCCCGGTGTCATGTAACCTGTTAGTGTTACAAGGTCTCAGGTGTGAATGGGGAGCAGGTGTGTTAAGTTTGGTATTATCGCTCTCACACTCTCATACTGGTCACAAAGAAGTTGAGTGCACATAGTGTCATATCCAGAGGGTATCTTTGGGAAATAGATGTATGAGTGCTGCCAGTATTGCTGCAGAGGTTGAAGAGGTGGGGGGTCAGCCTGTTAGTGCTCAGATCATACGCCGCACACAGTTTATCAAATTGGTCTGCATAGCTGTTGTCCCAGAAGGAAGCCTCTTCCAAAGATGATGCACAAGAAAGCCCACAAACTGTTTGCTGAAGACAAGCAGACTAAGGACATGGATTACTGGAACCATGTCCTGTGGTCTGATGAGATCAACATAAACTTATCTGGTTCAGATGGTGTCAAGCGTGTGTGGCAGCAACCAGGTGAGGAGTACAAAGACAAGTGTCTCTTGCCTACAGTCAAGCATGGTGGTGAGAGTGTCATGGTCTGGGGCTGCATGAGTGCTGCCGGCACTGGGGAGCTAAAGTTCATTGAGGGAACCATGAATGTCAACATGTACTGTAACATACTGAAGCAGAGCATGATCCCCTTCCTTCAGAGACTAGGCCACAGGGCAGTATTCCAACATAACGACCTAAAACAAACATCCAAGATGACCACTGCCTTGCTAAAGAAGCTGATGGTAAAGGTGTTGGACTGGCCAAGCATGTCTCCAGACCTAAATCCTATTGAACATCCGTGGGGCATCCTCAAATGGAAGGTGGAGGAGCGCAAGGTCTCTAACATCCACCAGCTCCGTGATTTTGTCTTGGAAGAGTGTAAGAGGACTCCAGTGGCAACCTGTGAAGCTCTGGTGAACTCCATGCCCAAGAGGGTTAAGGTAGTGCTGGAAAATAATGGTGGCCACAAAATATTGACACTTTGTCCCCAAATTGGAAATTTTCACTTAGGGGTGTACTCACTTTTGTTGCCAGCGGTTTAGACATTAATGGCTGTGGGTTGAGCTATTTTGGGGGGACAGCAAATGTACACTGTTATGCAAGCTGTACACTCACTACTTTACATTGTAGCAAAGTGTAATTTCTTCAGTGTTGTCACATGAAAAGATATAATAAAATATTTACAAAAATGTGAGGTGTGTACTCACTTTTGTGAGATACTGTATGTCTTTTTTCCTGTCATATGTTTCTGTATTTGGTTAAAGTGATTGTAACCCTAAAAATAAAATGCCCCTGTAAGGCATGATATATAGCACAGTGCTCTTGCCCTTGTCAATTGTCCCTTTCTATGTTGTACAATACCTGGCTGGTCCTGTCTGTTCCTGTCCCCTCAGTAAACTGACCATGTTTACCATGACTGCTGATCTCTAATAACGTGGTCAGTTTACATGCCTCCATCATCCAGCTATCTCCTCAGTGGCTCTGCATCTCCCCCTCTCCCCCTCCCTCCCTCCCTCTCTGCCTTTCAGTTCCATAGTCTTTGTGAGAGCCAAACGGCTCCCCACCCCTCTCCTCACCTCTCATGCCTGTGTAATTCTATTCCCTGCAGCCGCTCTAGTGCAAGAAAACAGGTATTAATTACTTTGATCCTCTCTGTTTTAGGTCCCTGTTCAGTATAGTGTGTGTGTTTTCCTAAAATGATATTGCTAAATACCTTCTTTGAAAAATCCTGCTCTGCAGACACGTGACCTCCCTCTGCCAGATTGCATTCATCATAGGGGGGAATCTCAACCCCCCCCCCCCCACTGTACTCACTTATTCAGGAAGGGAAACAGAGGGAGGTCACATGACAGGACAGCAGGGCTCTGCAATGAAGGCATTTAGCATTATAATTTTAGGAAAACACACACACTGTACTGAACAGGGATCTAAAACAGAGAGAATAAAAATAATGAATACATTTGACTTTACAACCACCTTAAGTTTTTACTTTTTTACTAAAGCAAAATACCTTAGTCCTTTTAGCAATGTAGTGTTGATGGCTTATGTATCTGAGCTACAATAATGCAATAAATTGAAAATACGAATACAATTACTAGTCATGACCTGATTTCAAAATACTGCAGAAGAAAATCAGGGAATTGCTTTGACACACTGTTTTTGAGATACAATACATATAAGACACAAAAATATAATATTAGCAGCTAAAATGTTTCTATCTATAACCGGTACAGCTAAGCTGGGTGACTCAGCATTATTTTTTAGCTTCAAAGCCTTGATTTGCTTCTGAAAAGTAAGGTGTAAGACCATTTAGCGATGGACGAATCTGACAAGGTTCACTTCAGCAAATCTTGCTCTAAATTTGGTAACTCTGAACGTAGGAGCAAATCTCATTTTAGACTTTGGGGAGAAGGAGGGTGGCAAATCTTGATGTTCATTCTGGGAATTTTTAGGGCAAAAAATGTCAAGTGAGACTGAACACTGCCATGGGGGGACATGTACCAATGCAAATATTTAAATCTAAAAAAAATACAGTGCAGAGAAGGTTTATTGGTCTTCTTGGAGGACAACATTGGAAAAACACACACATAAACTTTAAATAAGAGAATGCCTAAAAACTGTATGCGGTGTTACAGAACAGCATGATTTTCAAGGACAGTCTCTGCAACAGCATACACTGACAGCACATATTTGGCTATGAGATTGATTATTTTTCTTACACAGTTACCTTGCCTTACGCACAGCAGGTGCACCCCCAATTTGATTAATTTCAGTTTGAGAAAATGCTTTTTTTTATTTATTTTTTTATTTTGTATAAAGTGCTGATACAGGTAAATACAGTACATTAAAAAAATGCATTGTAAAGGGGTGAAAAGGGTACAAAGTTGAATTAATAATCAGAAATCTTGCAAGCATCTAATAATTATAGAAATATTTAAATAACTCAGCCTGCAACTTGTAGCACACTTCCAAAATAAATGTGACAAAAGTGAATAAATATGTAAATAGTTGCGCTAATTAATACAATTCATATGTGAAAAATCAAAACATATAAACAGTGACATATCGTGAGTGAAGTTCATCCATAAACCGCGGATTCAATGTATATAACAGACTATAGAAATAGTGTGAATAATCTGAATATTATAAATCAAGGTCCAAATAATATCATAAAATCTTCTGTGCAAAATTGCTACTCTGATACTCTTCTTTAAATCTTGTCATTCATATAAATAAAACTTGCTTCCCAGTTGATGTGACCTCACACTTAAGTTTGGGCAAAAATGGCTGTGTAGTCTCTCAGGACTAATGAGATGTCTTTTTCTCCTTCCAATTTATCTGTATATGTCTCCAAATGACAGTGTTTAACTGGTGCATGCAAAAGATTAAAAGCTCCACATAGTGCTTAACTCTAACTTTAAAAACCTTTAGACTTTATTAACATAAATATGTTGCACTTACATGCATAAGGTGCTCCAGTACACCAACTATGTACAGCGTGTTATTAATCCACAGCTCTGTGACAACAGCTCTGTGCTTTGCCTATAGGTATCTCAGCGTCTTGTTCCACCATGTGTCCCTCCCCTATGCGCGACGTCACAAGGGTCACGTGACTTCCTCAGGGAGATGCATAGCTTGCATTAAGATAAAAAAAACTTCTGCCTTTACAACCACTTTAAGAACACAGCTGATGAGACAGCAATGTAAAATTGGACAGCAGCAGGACAAGTGGAGCTTTACTACAATAATCAACATACTGTAGAGAATACATCAGTGTAAATTGGCCACTAACAGAACAGTAATCATGGATAATAGCCCAAACCAGGGGGAGTATTGAATGTGATGATATCATCTGATGTAGTTTAGGTGCACCTGCTCTTGCACTTAGTTTTCTTTTTCCTTTTCAAAAGGCAGCTTAAAGAAATGAGGGGCAATTAACAAGTAAATGCAAAAAAAAAAAAAACCTACAAAACAAATAAAAACCACAAACCTCAACCTCTGAAACGAATAAATTAAAAGCCCAAACTACCACAGCTTTAACAGAGGCACATTTTTTTTAAAAGGTAAATTTGCTACAGATGGGACAGCAGCCAAAAGTGACCTCTAACAGAAGAGACCCCAAGAGGAAAAAAGTCAGCAAAGGGGTTGACTGTCCAAAATGCTAACAATCAGAATTAAAGTACAATTTTCTAACTCACCCTATTCTCTCCCTAGTAATTTTTTAGCTTTCCCTTTGCTTTCTCTGCAACAGCTTCCTATCTATGACTGCCCAGAGACCCATTTGTATATAGTTAGAAGGCTGCTTATCTAAAAGTCCCCCTTTTGGCCTTTCTACGTCTGATGGGCAATATCTGCACAAACATTAACTGGGATCGTAAATCTAAAACTCCCAAGATACTACTTAAACCCACTGTAGTAGGAAACCCAAACCTCATCCCTGAGTGCTGTCACCAGTTCAGGATTACTGATGTCTAATTGTTACAAATTTAAAACAAAGTAAAGGTACAGGAATTCAGACCAAATAGTTCCATTAAATACCATATCATCAAGCTTAGCCTACTAACATCATTCACAGTGGTAACAGACCATACGCATATTTTACCTGCCAAGTCATTTATAATTTTTTTCAGCCTTTTCTGTGATGCATGCAGACAGCACAAATAGGTCTTTCATTGCCACTGCAACATCATAGCTTGGCAAGAACTCACCTCTAGCTATCTGACTGGACAGTAATGACTGTATCTCACAGATTACAGGTGCACTCTAAAGTATCAGTTAAAGAACTGTACATCTCTTTTTATCATATTATTTTTTTTCTAGGGTGAGAGAGGTCCAGTAGGAGATATTGGCTTTCCTGGTCCTGAAGGTCCCCCTGGGTCATCGGTAAGTGTGCACCTTTAATATTTTTCTTGTTCAATTTTTTTTATTGAAAGGAGACAAAAGTGTTTGAGCATAACAAAACAATAACCCACAATAGGGTGTAATAAAACACATTACTATTGAACTACAGAACAACATTTGACCATTTGAGAAAATAAGGCCATGAAAAGTTTACTCTACAAACCATGTTAGAAAAAGGTTGGAATGTAGCTTAACATAGCATCAGTTCTTCTAGACATATTCTCGGTAAGCCCCAGTCTGCTGGTGGGCTGGCACTACCTAATCTTTGGTTATATTTTCTAGTGGCTCGCTTCTCTCAAATATTCAATGGAATATCCCAAATTCGTATGTTCCTTGGGTGAGATTTGAAACCAGCTCTATCACCCCTACTATCTCCCAAGTATTCTATGGTCAATCTCTAGCCATAGGCTCATCTCTCTTAACACCATAGTTGAAAAATCACTAACCCTTTGGAATCGTTATAAGACCAAACTCAGTCTGGTATCCTCTGTACCTTCAAATTCATCCTTTTTTAGGAGAATCTATGTTTACCCCAGCTTTTAACTCTCCGGAGAGCTTTTCATGGTGGCTGACTAATTCCCTTATCACTTTAGCAGACCTCCAAATAGGAGGAACGTTCACTACTTTTGACCTTTTATCCACATAGATACAAATATCGCTTCAGGAATTGTATCACTACCTACAAATTAGACATTTTTATACCTCCCACTTTGGCCTTAATCCAACCTCTCCAATTAGCTTTTTTTGAACAGATCAGATCGCTCTAAATCTGCTATTACTTCAAATTTCACCAGTATGCTCCCTTATATGAAGAAATGAGAAGCTGACTGTGCTACAAAATGTACTCTGGAGAACTGGGATATTATGCTGGATAATTTGCTTAAATGCACCCAATCTCTTGCAATTAGAGAAACCGCCTTTAAAGTATTGACCAGGTAGTATTATACCCCCTCCAAACTCCAAGCTATGTTTCCAGGAACCTCTGGCCACTGTTTTTGGGGCTGTCCACTTATTGGATCCTTCAAACATACATTCTGGAAATGCAAGCAACTCTCTTCTGTATGGAATAAGATATCCACTATAGCCCCAGCGATATCAGGCACATCCTTAAACCTTACAATATCAATGTGCCTTATTGGAGCTCCAATTCTAGGTGTCTTGCACAAAGAAGAGAGACTAATTCACACCATCTGTGTGTCAACTCTATGTGCCATTGCTCTACATTGGAAGTCCTCAACAGTCCCCCTGTCCACAATATTAGGTATAGTTGATGGGGTTATGTTGATGGAAAGGGTCCTATACACCCTATAAGATAAGATGCACCTGTTTATTCGCATGTGGAAGGCCTAAAAGACCCATAGGCATATCCTGTTACCCTGAAATGATACAGTAAGTGCTTATGTCACCATGAGTTGAAGGATCGATGCCATTGGATATATTTTGGACTTTTAATATAGCTATATTTGTACAACTGTTGTTTCATATGCCCCGGAGATTCTCTGTATGCTTCTGAATTGTTGTTTGTTTAATGCTAAACCTATATTTGTGGCATATACTCCTTTTTGTAAATTGTCATAATAATATGTATTTTATATACCTTAATAAAAAGTTTGTAAACAAAAACATAGCATCAGTACACTGCCGTTACCTTACATATGCATACAGAATAGACAGACAGCAGGAGGAAGGAGCATAGATAGAATAGCGTAATTGTGATAACATATTTTTAATACAAAGGTTAAGGGAAGCAAAGGTAAAATTCATTTTGTATAACAAACAAAGTGGTATACTATAGTCATCATGAGAGTCACTGTTCAAAAAAAAAATTAGGGGATATACAATAAGCTATAAAATGAATGTAAATATAGTAGATAGGAGAAAGTCCAAAGTGTCTGTAGTTGGGTAATAAGTAAAAAAGGAGGTTAGTCAGCATGTGGAAGAGATAAAGGAAAAATAAAAGAGAAAATCATACAGTTTGTATACAAATAATGTATTTAATAAACAATATAAAATGATATATTGTTGTCTGTGAAATAAATTACAGAGATAATCACATAAAATCTTCTGAGAAGGTCTGTCGAGAGGTGTTGAGAGAGAAGGGAAGAAGAGAAAAAACCCCAGAAATTTGTCAGAGAGGAGAAGTATGGAAAGTGTGTAGGTCAGAAGGCTAAGCTTTTAATCTGGGTAGGAGCAAGGATTCATCAAAATTGGGAGGAAGATAATGTTTTACCCATAGACTCCATAGCATCTCAAACTTTTGGCTGCCGTGGTAACCTGAAGAAATAATTTAAATTGTTGAGTGGTCAGATTAGAGGGTTTCATGTTAAAGAGAGCCACTGTGGGATCAGGGGAATGATTATCGTCAAAAAGGGTGGCTATGGTGTTAAATATATTTACTCAAAAAGATTTAGCTACGGGGTAGTCACACCAAATATGTACTGTAGGTGTGTACCGATGGTAATACAGCCTCGAAAGCAGTGGCGAGAGTAATGAGGTACATATTTCACAACTAGATGCCAGTGGGTCAAGACCTTATAGCTGGTTTCCAATGCAGCGATATTCTGGGAGGAGGATTTGGTGGCTTGCCAGATAAATGTCCAGTAAGCACCTTTAATACCTTTTTCCCCAAATCCAAATGTTTTTTACAGGGTTCAAATTAACATCAGAACAAAACCATGCTAGATGACTTGGCTAAGTTTTTTTCATGTTAATACTTAAATGGGACCTAAATACAATAAAAGCAAATAACATGAATGTCATAACTTGGTTATTTTTTCTTTTTTTAATGTAAATATTTCTATAAACTGGGAAACAAATTGCACGAGTTAAAAGCTTGAATAGCAAAAGTGCTTTTGTCATGAAAATAAAGCTGTGTTGTTTCTTGGTACACATGGTTGATTCATACCAGAAGCCCCAATCATAGTTTCTGTATAACATAATCTTTTATTGAAAAGACGGGAAGTGTACATTACGAAATATACTGATAGTAACAGGAGGAAAGACAAACATTAGCTGTCTTATGGAAGAAGATATCCCCAAAATCTCTTTAGGTATGCACGCAATACATTTTTCTTTGCTAGCAATGTTTAAGCTAGTCTAGGAAGTATGCCCATCTAAAGGGTTTCTTAGGTTGCCTTATTGCATACAACTCTGTAAATATAAATCTGGAAATGGAAAATAATTTCAACTGTTCATGAATGGGTTACAGTTCTCAAAGTGTAGCAAAAGAAAATAAAAAATATGTTTTATTTGGAAATATGCTTGCTTTTCCAGGTTGTATAAAAGGAGCCTAGGCGTACACTTATTTTTTTTTATACACATATACACAACATTTATCCATTTTGACCAATATTTCCTTGTGTTGTGTTGTACTCTTTGTCAGATGTGGGAGATTTGACCTCACTTCCTGCTCTGTATGACATTGATACAGATATTGTAATAATGACACTCTCAGTCCTACCCTGCACATAAATTTTCCATCTCGCTGCTATCAATCTGTCCTGGGAAGAGGAAGAGAGCGACGAGAGCCACTGCTCTTGTGAACAGCGCTGGATCGGGAATGGGCTCAGGTAAGTATAAGGGGGGATCGTGGACACAGAAGGTTTTTCACCTTAATGTAGAGAATTATTAGGATTAAAAAAAAACTTAAGACCTTAGAACCACTAACCACTAGTGCTAGCAGCTAAAGGATTAAAGAAAGCTAATGTTAATTGAGGGAGTTTAGTTCTGCTTTAATATCATCGCACCTACACTTTACAAGTTTTTGGGGAACATTTGCATTGTGACAACAGTCCTACTTGATTCACATATGAAATCTCTTTAAACTGTCTGATGTCTTATACCATCCCCACAGTGAAAATTTTCCAATGTGTGCAAAAAAAAAAAAAAAAACCCCTACATACTTACTTAAAAATGTCAATGCTTCCTTGGGTCTTAAACCATTTGAGTTAATTTACTATAAGGACCTCCATGCTGAGAGTATTATTTCCCCCATCTACCCACAATATTTATCTTCTTGCTTTTGCTAACCACCTTCAGTTGGGAGAAATAATTGGCATTATCCAACCTCCCAAGAGGAGAGTAGCAAACAATGTGGCTCAATACTGCAAAAAGCTTAATCTGCATTCTGACCACCAAAAACAATTATAAAATACTAATGTGATGATATTTTATCCCTGCTAGATTCTCACATGTTATCCCTGGCTGTAGCGTTTTTGAAAATATAATGTTAAGGGCACATTCAAACATTTCTTCCAAAAGAAAAAACAAAATCTGTCAATATTTTTTTTATAATTTTTTTAAATAAATAAATGTAAAGGTTGGTAGAATAATCCAAAGAATAAACCTAGGACAGGTCGGACCATTTACTGAAAGAAGGGGGGGGGGGGGGTGTTTTCACCAGTTCTTCACCATGTATTATTCAGTTGGCATATTCTCCCCATTTAACCCTAGCTCCCCAGAGCCTCTCCTCATGCCAAAACCACATAGATGGAGGTGGAGTATAAAGCTAACACTTTAAAAATGCTTCACTAATATGCCATAAAAATTATAAGGGCAGTTAAGGTGTGGTTATGGCATGTTAGGATTAAAGATATTGGAGGTGGCTGACAAGCGTTGATGCCTCATAAAAGTGACATGCTGCTTAATTTTTAACACAACACAGGACAATGCTACTATTCCTGCGTGTACAGCACTGTGCGGTGCCAATTGTAATATTCATGGCAGGCACTTAAGGGTAGTTATGAGGCTTTAAAAACACTGCATAACCGGCGCTTAAACACAGTGTATTGATGCACATGTGAATGAGCCCTTATTCTGAATTTTTTTTTCATTTTTTCTATTCCCCACTTTCTCCTCCTCCTCACTTCCAACACAGTTATGCACACGGTCGGATTTTCAGACGGAAAATGTCCTATCGGACAATGTTGTCGGAAATTCCAACCGTGTGTAGGCTCCATCGGACTTTTTCCGTCTGATTATCCGACGGACAAAGTTTTATCTCCTGCTCTCAAATTTTCTGACAACAAAGTCCTATCAGACTTTTTCCAATCGCGTGTAGCGAATTCCGACGGACAAAGTGCCATGCATGCTCAGATCACATTATAAGACCAAAGCTATTGGCTACTAGCCTCTACGTAGTCCCGTCGTAGGCAACAAACGTCACCACGTTCAGAATGATCAGATTTTCCGACAACTTTGTCCGACCGTGTGTATGCAACACCAGTGTCGGACAAAATCCGTCTGAAAAAATCTGATGGATTTTGTGGTCGGATTTTCCGACCGTGTGTACGGGGCATTACTCTTCTCTTCCTCATATTCCTTCTCTTGCCTTCTGCTTTCTCATTGGATTACGCATCATGGGATGGTCTTCTGGACCAAATAATGGTGGGTGGGTGCCTGACACTGTTTTTCCTATGCAGTGAGCATTGAATAGGTCTCTTTCTGGATGTTATTTTATATTACAAAGCAAGTTTGTACCAGTTTTTACTATGTTTTATAAAGGTTTTGTGAAGCTGTCACATGATGCCTGTGAGCTTTCTTTTTGCTCTATATGGGATTCTACAACCCCGGGGCAACCCTGGAAAGGAAATGTCTTCTAGATTATATAGAGAAGGGGTTGAAAAGCAAAGATATTGGACAAAGTGGGGCTCAGACTGTCAGACTTTGGGATAGTTATAGTGTCGCTTTTTTTGTAACTCTAGATAGCAAAATTTGCTTTGCTTTTTTATTTCTGGAAAACCTGTTGTGTCTGCCCCTCCTATATTGCAGCTTAACCAAGCTGCTTGCATACTGAACAATATTTATGGCTAATGTCTCTCAGATAATACACGCTGATATTTATTGCAGGATAAAACCTGCCTTGTCTCTTTCTATTTGGTATCAATTCAAGTACTCCTGTACTGCCTTGATGCTAACCAGTTTTTACCAAACACATACCTAAATTCTGTATTTTGAAAATTTTGGGAATAACCAGGGATAGGGGCATGTGAAAAGGGGTTAGAGGATTGTTGGGTTGTGGCATTTAACTGTTTTTGTACACTCTGTTTTGACATTTTACTATTAAACTTTTGTGCAGCTGGCCAATTTGTATGATGTTGAGGGCTTTATCTTATGTTTAAGATCTGTTGTGACCGCTGCCTTAAACAGCCATTTCAGTTCTATTCCCTCTTGATAAAATACCAGTTGTCACAGTCATAACCTACATTTTTGCACAGGTGGGATCTGCTTGGGCAATTTCTTTTGGATGCATATACATCTGCTGTGGTATCCCTCATTTCAGCTGTGAGTGCCACATAGTTATTTGTAGATGTAATTTGAAGGGTTGTTGTTTCTTCAATTTCACCCTCAAAGTCCCGTTAAAGTAAGTATTTTTTGAATTTTTTTAATCGCTTTATTTGGTTAAATATCCCAACAGAAGTGCCCAGCTCCCCATGCCCTTTATTTATTTTTTACAATAGCTTTCTTATTAGCCCTGAACATTACCAGATTTTACTATAAAGACTTTCCCTCCCCTCAGCCTTGCAAAGACTTTAGTGAGGTTCGCATCTAAGTTCCAAATTTTCATGTTTAATGTGACATTTAACAAGGAGACTGGAGCCACACAAAAAAAAGTGGCCCATGCTTGGAGTGCAATGTCCTCTTTAAAATACAGTAATCCCTCGTAACACCAAATGTGACAATTTTCAAAAAGATTTTTTAAAAATATAGGAAAATTTAAATTTGTATAAGAAAGCTCATGCTTCCGAGTACTTTCTATTAGTGAGGCTCACAATCCGGAGGTCCATATACTGTATTTACCTGGTTATGCTAATGGCTTTGGCAGTTTTTACTGAAGGTAACTGCTGCCTACGCATATTATCAATATGCATATCATGTGCTTAACCTGTCCAAGCTAGTGACAGGTTTACTTTATAGCTTGCAATTCTGGGACCCTCTCTTAGCAGAGCAGCAGGCTATTGTAGTATTACTGTGTAATGAGGACATGTAGATAAGAAAACATGCTGCACTCAGTGTCCCCTTCTGTCATTTCAAAAGTCTTTGTAAAGCAGGGCTTTAAAGTACAAATCTTTGAAAAAAACATAATTTTGTCAGCATCACTCTTAGTAAACACATTCTAAATCTGTCTTTGTTATGTTGCTTTAGTGACTCATCTATAGAATGACGATACAAACCTGAACTCTTTTTTTTTAAATAAACAAGGACTTTAATGGTGTGTACTCAGAGCTTGGTATCAGAGGACATATTGCCCACCCACATACGCCAACATCTTCCAAAGATTCTCTTGTCACTGAAGTCAATCAAATCTGAGTCACAGTGTATGCCACGTCATACATCATTATGCATCTGATAAACTTATATCAGTGACAAATTAAAATAAGTTGTGATTTTAGTATAAAAGCTTATGTCATTTTACAAAATACAGTATAGTGAGCCTACACAGCTGGTCTTTAAAACCAATAGATAAATAGCTCTCTTTTGGGGTGGTCATATGAAATGGCCCTCCTCAAAACAGGATATTGTTCTGAACTTGTAGGTAAATAAGAGAAAAGTGGGTTTGATAATGAAGTTGGCAGTACCTCCATCCAGGACGGGGCCTCTGTGAGAAGATGGGATTCCCATTCTGGGACAATAACCAGTAATGTAATCAAATAATAACTGTGAGAAGAGAAATGACTGTAGCTAGCGTATAACATTAACCATAAGTATATATATACACACCTGTATGAAAATAATATGAGCCTAATATGATAAAAGAATAATAATAGTACATACATCCAATGATATTATCAGCAAAGAAGTCGACCGGAATTCTGATGGAGTAGTGCACATATACCCAGGTATATATATATATATATATATATATATATATATATATATATATAGAAAATGGATAGTATAAAACCTCAGACTAAAATGTGAGAAATAATATACTAAAAACAGCGCTAAAAATCGGTGATCGGGCTATTAAAAAACATCACAAATAAATATGTGTTTAAAAATAAGTCCTCAATCATAAATAGGTGAACACATAAATCAATAAAAAATGATAAATAAATAAATAAATGTTCCTTGGGTGCAGGAGTGGTGGTAGGTGAACAGTTCATATAACAGATCAAAGTGACTTCTTCTGTGATTTATTCAGGCACCGTATCTTCCCGTGTATAATTCACCAAGTGAGGCACACTCCCCTTAGGGGTTCAAACTCACCAGATAATCAGATAAAATACGCCTGTCAAGATTTGTCACCAAGGTATAAAGCCTGCTTCCACTTTTCCTCTGCTAAGACAAGGTAAACCAGCCTGGTATCCTTCTTAGGGCCAACAGCATCACCAAGGGAGCACCAGCATCAGGGGTTCAGGGGGAGTATATCACCAAACAAACTCGCCATGGAAACAGATTGAAAAGTTGCACATAGCGTAATTCTGTTTATTACAAGCAAATATCACATTCCCATAAATCCCCTAAAAAATAGCAGCGTACATTTATTAATCTTTAGATAAGCATTCAAAGCAACTTGCGTTCAGATGGTGTAGAGAAAATCTCTCCAGCATTAGCTCCTGCACTTCCTGTCAGTGTCCTGTGTGTCTATGGAGGCACGCGTTTGACTTCCGGGTAGCGGTGTGGTGCTGGTGGAGCGCAAACGTCACTTCCGGTCGGCGTCGTGTAAGCCACACCCTTACGCGTTTCGTCACTTCCGACTTCAACAGAGGGCGTGGCCACACGACGCTAGACAGGGCTTTAAGTATCCGGCCTCTCAGGCGGCAGCCAATCGTAGCGCTAGCGTCTCAGCGCTAGTTACCATGACAATGTAGGCCGGTCAGCTCTATGCCCTAATTATAATATAGGAAGTTGAAGCTACACCAGCGTCCATCGGACATCAAGTGTAACGGCGAAGCTGATAGTCAGTCCATATATAGTAATAGTGGGGACATATGTACACCGGAACATATAGGAGCATAAATAAGGTTCAAACACAGATACTGAGTAAAACGGTGTATAAACAGCACATTCATTACCGGATCATCATATAGTTTGTAGTAATGGTTATAGATAGAATGTAGATGGGACAAAGAGAAACACTTTGACAATACTTATAAGTGGCACTCCCAAATATAATTAAGATTAGAATTAAAATTAATATAAAAATTAAAATTCATATAGTCAGCGGCAGCACATAAAGTGAATACAGTGCAGTGCACTATAATATAATCTTATTCAATAGCCAGAGGCAAAGCGCAATATGTGTATTATATTATATATACCCCAGAAACATACGGGATTATTTATATCCAAGGCAGCAAAAAATAGAACAGGAAGTGGATATATTTTCCATATATAGAATACATGTAAAGGAATATCAATAAATAAAATCACATGGCGGAATAATTTAATACTGCAATAATCACTGCCAGCTATATAAATAAATAAATAAATAAATAAATGCTGAACACACAATGTAATGAGAGATTAGCGGGGGAAGGGCATAAAATAATATCATAGAACTGTAAGTTATTAGAATAAGATTTATATAGTATCCATCCAGCACTCTCTAACAACATATACAGATAATACTGATCATAGTCAATATTAAAATATTGATAAAAATTCACAAAAAATTCAAAATGTACATTATCATGTGACAAATTGAGGAAAAAACACATAGTGGAGGAATACAAGGAGGATTCATATTAAAAAAAATTACTAGTGTAACAAAGGAGAGATCATACCCCATATAGGTGCGGACTCATAGTCATGACACTCGCTGGTGTGTATGTGTGTGGGGTTTATAGGGACGTGCAATAAAAATAATTCATGAGTATTAAAACTCAATGCTAACGTGTAACATCGCACCACAACAGTCCCATTAGAGTCGCATGGAATCGCATACAGGAAACCAGCATATGATTCATAATAGGTATCGCATGAGTAGATACCATATATAAATATTAAAAATCAGTTCCTATTATATATATAAAAAAATATATATATAAAAGTATATAATAATATATAATAAAATATATAGATATAATAATACGTATGCGTATAAAAACATATATATATATAAATACTAAAAGGTGTATATATATATATCTAAAAAATGGACGTGTAGTACTATAAAAGGATAAAAGATGAAATAAAAGTATATAAATATCAGTAAGATCAATAGTCGCTAATAAAACAATTTATGTCCAGATCTACGTTCAGGCCCTTTGGCGAGAGAGTGTCAACCAGATATATCCATTCTGTTTCTCTTTTGGATAACTCTCGTACCTGGTTTGAACCTCTCCAATTTGGCTTGAGGTGATCAATCCCTCAAAATTTTAGGCCCGATGGGTCTTGATTATGGTGATTTTTAAAATGGAGGGACACATTGTGATCTTTAAAACCGAGTTTAATATTTGCTATATGTTCTGCAATCCTGATCCGTAATAACCTCTTAGTGCGGCCTATATATATTAATTCGCATGGGCACTGGATTGCGTAAACCACATAGGCCGTGTTGCATGTGATAAACTCCTTTATTTTAAATACTCTATTATTAGAAGTTGAAGTGAACATTTCCAAGGCTCTTAGTGGTAGGTTCACCTCTCTGCACGCTTTGCATTTTCTGCATGAATAAAAACCATCTTTGTCCCAAAAAGAGGGGTGTTTTGATGGTGGATCCAGGATCTTTTTCACGATTTTGTCAGCATAGCTTGGTGCCCTTCTATAGATGAAACCTGGTTTTTCTGGAAGAGATGGTTTTAGTACTTTGTCCATCAATAGTACATGCCAGTGTGTCGCAAAAATATTCTCCACTTCTCTATATTGTGCATGGAAACCGGTAATAAAATTCCATTCTTGTTTGTTGTTATTTTCTGTAATAGGTTTATCTTCCAGTAAAACATGCCTTGGTACCAGAGAAACTTCTTCAATCACTCGATCCAGACGTTTTCCATCGTAGCCTTTTTCTTCAAATTTTGTCTTTATAGTCAAGGATTGTGAATTAAAATCGCTTGTTTTAGTACAATTGCGTCTAATTCTTGTAATTTGACCTTTAGGTATGTTATTCAACCACATTGGGTGGTGGCCACTCTGTGTTGGAAGATAGCTGTTGGAGTCTGTAGGTTTAAAATACACCTTGGTTTGTAATTTATTTGCCTCTCTAAAGATAGTCACGTCAAGGAAATTGATACTCTGTGCATTTATTTCGCTAGTTAGCAAAATATTGTTAGTGTTGCTGTTTAGTTCATATATGAACTGTTGTACAGATTCTAAAGACCCTGACCAAATAAAAAACAGATCATCTATGTATCTTTTGTATAAAACCAGACTGTCTTTCTTAAAAGCAAAAATATTCTTATCTTCCCACTCCCCCATAAAAAGATTCGCTATGCTCGGGGCAAATTTGGCGCCCATGGCCACGCCCTTTTTCTGGGAATAAAAATTACCGTTATACCAGAAGTAGTTATGGCAAAGGCAAAAATCTAGTGCATATCTTATGAATCTTTTCTGGTTATGAGTGAGGTCATCTCTTTGACTCAGAGCCCAATTAAGGGCGAGTAGTGCGTCGTCGTGTTGAATTATCGTATATAACGAAGAGACGTCTGCTGTGACCAGGAAGACTTCACGATTATTGCTAAGATCTATGTTTTCCAACTGCTGTAAAAGACTTTTTGTATCCCGCAGGTAGGCTTTTGTTTGTATTACACTCTTTTGTAAAAAGAGATCCAAATATTGTCCCATGCGTGATGCAATTGACCCGATTCCGTTAACAATAGGCCTTCCAGGGGGACTTTGTATATTCTTATGAATCTTAGGTAGTGTATAAATTGTAGGTATCCTACTACTGCTGGGATTGAGATACTTCATTTCTTTTGAGGTCAGGACCCCCAATGTGCCTCCTAATTGGACCAAGATTTCCAATTCACTTTCATATTGTGGGGTGGGATCCCTTTCAAGCTTTTTATAGGTGTCTTCGTCCGAGAGCATACCTAATAATTGGTTGTGGTAAAACTCCTTAGTTAAAATCACCACTCCTCCTCCTTTATCAGCGGGTCTGATAACAATGTCTTTTCTTTCTTCCAATAACTTTATTCCTTCTTGTATGTGTCTGGGATTTACATCCCTTTTTGACATAATACTTTCAAGGTCCCTTAAAACAAGTCCTTTAAAAACGTCCAATTGTTGGTTGGCACCATTAAGAGGATTAAAAAGCGATTTGTTTCGAAGTCCGCTATCTGTTTGTACAGACGCCAGGCTGGTACTTGGTTGTGAATTTTTTGTTAAAAAGTACTTTTTCATATTTATCTTTCTTATGTACTTATGCACGTCAATAAAAACATCGAATTTATTAATCGGTCTTTTAAGACCACATTTTAATCCTAAATGTAAAATATTCATTTCCTTATGCGTTAAAATCGTTTCGGTAAGGTTAAAAATACCCCCTAATCTTTTTCTCTCCTTCTTTTTCTTGATCCTCCTTCCGGCTCTACTGCCCCGTGTTCTTCTCTTCTCTGTCCATAATGTTGCGCGTGATTTTCCTCCCAATACGGCTGTTCTCTCCATTGGGGTTGTGGCATGGGTGGTCTCCCTCTTTTCGATGGGTATCCCCGACCCCGTTTTTGCCATCCCCTCCCCCTCCCTAAAAAAGGACGAGGGGAGGGTTGTCTTTCTCTATTATCCTGTTGACTGAGTGCCTCATATCTGTTAAGTGTGGGCACTCTGTAATAATTATTCTGTTGGGGTAACCTATTTGACATAGAGCCCCTACCCCCTCTTGGTGGATAACCTCTTCCACGGTAATTCTCGTTATGGATGGGAGTGGAACAGTCTATAGGTTGTTGGGAGGTGATAATAGGCTCATAATTATCTGCAATTCCAGGGTCTATATTGGTGATTTGTTGCTGCCTTGCAGACGTACCATCCCTTATAGGCTGTTCATTATTTCTGTCTACCTGTGGTCGATTATTCGTCTGTTGCCACAGGTAAACAGTGTTGGTATGAAAATCTTCCAAGTCTCGATGAAACTTTTTAATTTTCTTTTTCTGAGTCTCTTTATCCACTTTTTCCAGTCTTTTTTTGATCCGACTATTGAAATCAATGACTTGTTGTGAGTCCTTTATTGGGTCAAGTTGTGTTTTTAGTTCATTAATCCTAGCCTCTAATTTTGTCATTTTCATGCGCTTTCTTTTGAGGATTAATTCCTGTAACTTGAATCCCATCGAATTAAAAAATTCTAACCACTCTTGCATAGATTCTGAGTCGTCCAGACCATCCTGGGGGACCACATCCCATCTCAAGCTTCTAATAATTATTTTATCTTTTATATAATGTTCCAGAGTACATATGTCCCACCATGTCCTGACTTGCTTTTCTAATACATTCCCAAGGGCAGTGATTGCCCCATTGTAATTTGCTTGGACCGTAGTGTGTTCATTTGTTGTAAAAATATTATTGACATCAATATGTCTATTGGTTAAAAACTGCAAAGCATCCATGGCTGCTAAGAAACAAGTAAAAATCAAATAGATAAAAAAGTGTATCTGAAGGGCCTACAATACACTGCTCAGCGCCTGATGTCACATATACAGTTCTTAGACCAACTAGATAAAAATTGGGTCAATAAGTTAATATATATATAAATAAATTAATAAAAATATATATAATATAGCAGCCGTTTAAAAATGTGGCAATATAGAAAATGGATAGTATAAAACCTCAGACTAAAATGTGAGAAATAATATACTAAAAACAGCGCTAAAAATCGGTGATCGGGCTATTAAAAAACATCACAAATAAATATGTGTTTAAAAATAAGTCCTCAATCATAAATAGGTGAACACATAAATCAATAAAAAATGATAAATAAATAAATAAATGTTCCTTGGGTGCAGGAGTGGTGGTAGGTGAACAGTTCATATAACAGATCAAAGTGACTTCTTCTGTGATTTATTCAGGCACCGTATCTTCCCGTGTATAATTCACCAAGTGAGGCACACTCCCCTTAGGGGTTCAAACTCACCAGATAATCAGATAAAATATGCCTGTCAAGATTTGTCACCAAGGTATAAAGCCTGCTTCCACTTTTCCTCTGCTAAGACAAGGTAAACCAGCCTGGTATCCTTCTTAGGGCCAACAGCATCACCAAGGGAGCACCAGCATCAGGGGTTCAGGGGGAGTATATCACCAAACAAACTCGCCATGGAAACAGATTGAAAAGTTGCACATAGCGTAATTCTGTTTATTACAAGCAAATATCACATTCCCATAAATCCCCTAAAAAATAGCAGCGTACATTTATTAATCTTTAGATAAGCATTCAAAGCAACTTGCGTTCAGATGGTGTAGAGAAAATCTCTCCAGCATTAGCTCCTGCACTTCCTGTCAGTGTCCTGTGTGTCTATGGAGGCACACGTTTGACTTCCGGGTAGCGGTGTGGTGCTGGTGGAGCGCAAACGTCACTTCCGGTCGGCGTCGTGTAAGCCACGCCCTTACGCGTTTCGTCACTTCCGACTTCAACAGAGGGCGTGGCCACACGACGCTAGACAGGGCTTTAAGTATCCGGCCTCTCAGGCGGCAGCCAATCGTAGCGCTAGCGTCTCAGCGCTAGTTACCATGACAATGTAGGCCGGTCAGCTCTATGCCCTAATTATAATATAGGAAGTTGAAGCTACACCAGCGTCCATCGGACATCAAGTGTAACGGCGAAGCTGATAGTCAGTCCATATATAGTAATAGTGGGGACATATGTACACCGGAACATATAGGAGCATAAATAAGGTTCAAACACAGATACTGAGTAAAACGGTGTATAAACAGCACATTCATTACCGGATCATCATATAGTTTGTAGTAATGGTTATAGATAGAATGTAGATGGGACAAAGAGAAACACTTTGACAATACTTATAAGTGGCACTCCCAAATATAATTAAGATTAGAATTAAAATTAATATAAAAATTAAAATTCATATAGTCAGCGGCAGCACATAAAGTGAATACAGTGCAGTGCACTATAATATAATCTTATTCAATAGCCAGAGGCAAAGCGCAATATGTGTATTATATTATATATACCCCAGAAACATACGGGATTATTTATATCCAAGGCAGCAAAAAATAGAACAGGAAGTGGATATATTTTCCATATATAGAATACATGTAAAGGAATATCAATAAATAAAATCACATGGCGGAATAATTTAATACTGCAATAATCACTGCCAGCTATATAAATAAATAAATAAATAAATGCTGAACACACAATGTAATGAGAGATTAGCGGGGGAAGGGCATAAAATAATATCATAGAACTGTAAGTTATTAGAATAAGATTTATATAGTATCCATCCAGCACTCTCTAACAACATATACAGATAATACTGATCATAGTCAATATTAAAATATTGATAAAAATTCACAAAAAATTCAAAATGTACATTATCATGTGACAAATTGAGGAAAAAACATACGGATACTTAAAGCCCTGTCTAGCGTCGTGTGGCCACGCCCTCTGTTGAAGTCGGAAGTGACGAAACGCGTAAGGGCGTGGCTTACACGACGCCGACCGGAAGTGACGTTTGCGCTCCACCAGCACCACACCGCTACCCGGAAGTCAAACGTGTGCCTCCATAGACACACAGGACACTGACAGGAAGTGCAGGAGCTAATGCTGGAGAGATTTTCTCTACACCATCTGAACGCAAGTTGCTTTGAATGCTTATCTAAAGATTAATAAATGTACGCTGCTATTTTTTAGGGGATTTATGGGAATGTGATATTTGCTTGTAATAAACAGAATTACGCTATGTGCAACTTTTCAATCTGTTTCCATGGCGAGTTTGTTTGGTGATATACTCCCCCTGAACCCCTGATGCTGGTGCTCCCTTGGTGATGCTGTTGGCCCTAAGAAGGATACCAGGCTGGTTTACCTTGTCTTAGCAGAGGAAAAGTGGAAGCAGGCTTTATACCTTGGTGACAAATCTTGACAGGCGTATTTTATCTGATTATCTGGTGAGTTTGAACCCCTAAGGGGAGTGTGCCTCACTTGGTGAATTATACACGGGAAGATACGGTGCCTGAATAAATCACAGAAGAAGTCACTTTGATCTGTTATATGAACTGTTCACCTACCACCACTCCTGCACCCAAGGAACATTTATTTATTTATTTATCATTTTTTATTGATTTATGTGTTCACCTATTTATGATTGAGGACTTATTTTTAAACACATATTTATTTGTGATGTTTTTTAATAGCCCGATCACCGATTTTTAGCGCTGTTTTTAGTATATTATTTCTCACATTTTAGTCTGAGGTTTTATACTATCCATTTTCTATATTGCCACATTTTTAAACGGCTGCTATATTATATATATTTTTATTAATTTATTTATATATATATTAACTTATTGACCCAATTTTTATCTAGTTGGTCTAAGAACTGTATATGTGACATCAGGCGCTGAGCAGTGTATTGTAGGCCCTTCAGATACACTTTTTTATATATATATATATATATATATTTATTAATAAAAAAAATCTCCAGATGAATGTTACAGCAAAGTTAATTTGTAGGGCCCCACGCAGTGCAGCATCCATTTTAGTGTCACTGACCTGATGCGAAAATGGTGAGATCCTCCAACCATTGTCCAACCAACCTGGAATGCAGCATCTCACCAGCAGAAACTGTGGTATCATACTGGAACTCAGAAATAGCCTATCTACTCTGCTTCTTAGTCCCTAATATCTAATATCTTCCAATTTGTCATGGACCTCCCCCTATCTATAGTCCATCAGCCTAACCTTGCTTCAGCCTATGCTGATTACTGACCCCTGAGCTAACACTAGCTATAGCATCCCAGACCAGAAAGGACAGGATTAACTAGAATAGCAAGAGCAGCATAGAAAACTATTTTGCAATAGAGAGCTTACCTATTAACATACAACAAAGTGACCACTACATGCGCCTACTGTGTCACCGACCTAACTACACTATATTACCAAAAGTATTGGGATGCCTGCCATTACACCCACATGAACTTTAATGACATCCCAGTCTTAGTCCATAGTGTTCAATATTGAGTTGGCCCACTCTTTGCAGCTATAACAGCTTCAACTTTTCTGGGAAGGCTGTCCACAAGGTTGTGTGTCTATGGGAATGTTTGACCACTCTTCCAGAAGCGCATTTGTGAGGTCAGGCACTGATGTGGATAAGAAGGCCTGGCTCACAGTCTCCACTCTAATTCACCCCAAAGATGTTCTATCGGGTTGAGGTTAGGACTCTGTGCCGGCCAGTCAATTTCCTCCACCCCAAACTCACTCACCCATGTGTTTATGGACCTTATTTGTGCACTGGTGTGCAGTCATGTTGGAACAGGAAGGGGCCATCCCCAAACTGTTCCCACAAAGTTTTGAGCATGGAATTGCCAAAAATGTCTTGGTATGCTGATGCCTTAAGAGTTCCCTTCACTGGAACTAAGAGGCCAAGCCCAACCCCTGAATAACAACCCCACACCTTAATCCCCCCTCCAACAAATTATTTGGACCAGTGCACAAAGCAAGGTCCATAAAGATATGGACGCGCGAGTTTGGGGTGGAAAAACTTGACTGGCCTGGACAGAGTCCTGACCTTAACCCGATAGAAAAACTTTGGGATGAATTAGAGCGGAGACTGCGAGCCAGGCCTTCTTATCCACATCAGTGCCTGGCCTCACAAATGCGCTTCTGGAAGGATGGTCAAATATTCCTATTGACACACTCCTGAACCTTGTGGACAGTCTTCCCAGAAGAGTTGAAGCTGTTATAGCCGCAAAGGGTGGGCCAACTCAATATTAAAGGAAAGGGGGGAGAGATTTGCGACTTTGAATGAGGCACATATATAGTGTGCCTCCATCCCTGATTCAAAAAATACAATGGGGAATTTGGGACTTTGAATGAGGCTATAGACCTTGTGAAGGTAGGTTACGTGGAAGTACATATATATTAATCATAAAAAATGGTATAAAACATGTCAATAACGGAAACCACATGGAAGAAAAAACATTGTAATAAATATAATTTCATATATATTCACACACAAATATGTGCGCATGCAATACAGGCATCTAGGGTACATCAATGTATAGTAGCCAAGCGCCACATAGTGGTCTGAATTGATTGGTAAATACATTCCAATGAGTTCATATATGTACATGTAACATGAGCAACACTTGCGGATATAAGTATTATAAAAGCAGTAAGAACATGATTGATTAGAAAGTGATATTCAACAGTGATAGTTAGATTGGGGTATATATCTACATCCCAAGTGCCCAGAATTGTGGGTTTGATGGGGGCATGTGTCTGCATTCCAAAATTTCCAATGGGTTTCGTGTGTATCAAACTCATCAGGGGCGGATGCTCAAAGATATCTACAAGATATAATGGGATACAGTTAGTAAGGTTGTTTGAGGCATGTAATTCATATAAAATGTATATATTCGTACCTTGGCTTAAACATTTTTTCCAACACTTGGGGGTGCTTTTGGAGCTAAATTTGGATAAATCTGTAGGGATCTGCTGCTAACTATATTTTCACATATAAATAACACACAAACAAATACACACTGTGAGATACATGCATTATTATTATTAATTGTTAATTCTAGGCAAAGCCTTAACCAAATAACGGAAAATGGAAAGAAATCCATCAAAAATTGGTATGACCAGTTTTCAACCTTTATTGATGTACAGAAACAAACTACACACACATAGAAAACAGAAAAATACACATAGAAAGCAATTGTTTTTAAATAATCAACCCAAGGTTGTATTTCTCTTTATACTTGTTTGAACCTCTTTGTACCTCGTGACTATTTTCTAATTGTTTCCTTGCAAGCATTTTTTAATATAATAAATTGAAAAGCTTTTATAACAAATAAACAACTAACTACAGTTAATATACATGTAATATACATGTGAACGGTTTACCTGCTATAAGATTTAGATTTGCCTTCAGTGTAACTTGTATGCATACTGGACACTAATGCCACGTACACACGAGCAGAATTTCCGTCCGAAATATCTTGGATGTTTTTTCTGATGGAATTCCGCTCAAGCTTGGCTTGCAAACACACGGTCACTCAAAAGTTCGCTGAACTATCGACCGTCAAGAACGCGGTGACATACAACACTACGACAAGCCAAGAAAATCAGGTTCAATGCTTCCGAGCATGCGTCAAATTTTTTCCGAGCATGCGTAGGAATTTTGCGAGTCCGAATTGCTACAGACAATCAGAATTTCCAATCGGAACTTTTTCCGACTGAAAAATTGAGAACATGGTCTCAATCTTTGTCAAAAGTCCGATGGAGCATACACACAGTCGCATTTTCCGACCAAAAGCTCTCATCGGTATTTTGCCGGCCGGATTTCCGATCGTGTGTACGCGGCATAAGGGCTCTTGCACATAGCTGGATTTCAAGCATATGGGCATACAGAGTAAATTACTGCTGTAGTTGTAGTTACCAGGAGTCACAGCTGCAGTGCATTTTTGTCCATAGACATGCATTGCCAAAAATGTCCTTACACCCTAAATACAGAACCCAGAATCATAATCACTTGGATGATTAAGTGTCAATTAATCGTTAGCTTACTAGAAGCTGTAAATCACAAGACCCAGTCTTGGTGAGTAATATACTGTATGTATTTTACTTGCGTATTCAACAATTTTTTAGGAGCTCTGCAGGATTATATTTATTAATACATTAATAGAGGTGTATCTTGCTCGTTTTTCCCCTATGACAATTAAGAAAGATTTTGGCACACCATATATTTGAAATAAATGTATTAAATCATCATTAAAGGCTATTTCCAGTCCCACAGTTTAATACAAGGTTGAAAAACAGATATATGGGATCCTATCAAAATATATCCTATTGCACACACCCTTTCCTGCTTTATGGCATCATATCACACGGTAGGCAGAGAAACCATATCAATGCTTGCTGTCCTGCAGACTTGCTGTCACACCTCACGTCTGCTCCCTGGGCCGCTAATGAGCACATGGGTAATGTCCACTCTGAGCTATCTCAGTCCTCCAAACCCATCTATTACTTTACTCTCTCTCTCTCATCAGCTCACAACACAGGCACATCAACTTCTATGTATGACTTCATGTGACAGCCTGATATATAATGCATTTCAAGTAATTCTGTTGAAGGAATGTGTAAGTGAACTAAAGAGTGTTTTATTTATTTAACTGGAGCTGTTTATATAGTAGTACAATTAGTAAAAAAAAATTAGTTATTGCTTTGTTACTAGGCAATTTAACATACTCTTATTTGACCAAATAACAGAAAGTGTAACAAAAATGAAATAAGATTAATGAGGCTTGCAAAAGGCTCTAGAGCAAATGTATCAAGTTGCACATTTTGGAAAGTGCATGCATACATTTTTTTACTTACGATAATCAGTAGCAAAAATAATGGTCTGCCACAAAAAGCACTCAGTTACCACTTATGATTTCTCAGTTGTTTTGGCTAAAAGGTTCAACACCTGCTGCATCGTGAAAACTGTGCAGGACCCTGGTGAGCAGATACTACAAAAATTGGGCTGAATGAAACCCAAAAGGGCTGTTACAAGAAGGACCAAGCAGTATCAAAAACAAAGGCTTTATTTACCAAATATAAAGTAACAAAGACATAATGGCATAAAAGTCACACACCCCCCACCTCTCCAACATTAAAATGACATTGTTATCAAAACGACGGCAGTAGCTACTCGCACAACACACACCACACCGAACACACCCCACCAGCTGACTCTGTGATCGATGCAGCAGTGGAGGTGGGAGGAAATGAATCCCAAGCTATGAAAGTTATCCAGCACTTGCTACCTGAATGACAAAACAGTGCTCAAGTAGTTAAAGACCATATGTCACAACTACAAGCCCCACTGACATGACAGATTAGGCCCACAGACTGCTGAATAGTAAAGAGTGGTATTCAGTCCACAGTCACCGTACCGTGACATATGATAAATGGAACAGTCTAATGTTCAAAAATAAGTGAAAACTAAACTGCAGATTAATGGCACCTACAATCTTCCACCACCCTAGACAGCAACCATGCATCAACCTGGAACCAGGTGTGAAGCAACGTAGAGTCTATCGCACAAGGGTGTTACTAGTAATATCATAGGCGTATTAGGGCACAGTCAGCGCTTGTTAGTAAGGTCACGTGGGGAGGAACTAATAGGGCACAGTGTTTAAATCGGACTCAATACAGAAATCCTGGCCAGTACTGCCTCAGAGTTAATTGCTCACCATTCCCCTGGGTTCTAGCCAGTTCTGGCCGTGTAGCACTAAAAGATCACATACAAGTTCCAGTTCATAGCAGGTGGCTTTATTCACTGGGGCCTTGGCCATCCATACCTACCCACAGTTCTCTGATAGTGTTGCTGAGCCACCCATACACACTATGGGACCATGCGTTCAGACAGCAGTGCACATGGTGGGCAGATGCCAAGAAGAAGTCCCTAACAACTGGTGGACTATTCTCAGCCTATTACTAGCAATAATACAACAGGGGTGAGAACACGCTGTTGACCTACTACCAAGGAGATCCGAGACCAAATCAAGGTCAGAAATTTTCTGTCTCTACTCTCTCTTTCTCAAAACGCAAGGCCGCAGGTAGTGTTTTGTGAGCAACCAAATCAAAAAGGGAAGGCTGTTGTCTAAATGATCTGTAGCACTTATGTCAGCAGCAAGACAAAAGTATAGTGGGAGCTGTACTATTTGGGAGAAAATATTGCTTAGCCTAAGGCCCCTTTCACATGGACGGACCGCTCAGATCCGCCTGTCAGTTTTGACGGCGGATCTGAACGGGCGCTCCATGCTAGTCTATGGAGCGCCGGATGTCAGCGGAGACATGTCCGCTGACATCCGACCCGGTCCGATCCGCCAAAAGCAGACGTAAGGCTCTACGTCCAAATCCATCGCTGGCGGATCGGATTGGGTGAGATCTGATAAAAACGGACACGCTGTCCGTTTTCATCCGATCTCTCCATAGAGACCAGCAGCGCTCACAAGCCCCTCCCCGCTCAGTGAGCAGAGAGGGACTTGTCATCCGCCGGCTCAGCAGAGATCAATGGAGAGATCTCCCGCTGAGCCGGCGGACAGAGGCGGACTCCGTGGAAGCGGAGTCCGCCTCATGTGAAAGGGGCCTTAGTAAGAAATCTACTCATACACTACTACAGAGCTCAGGTAAAGACATCCTTATGCCACGTACACACGAGCGGATTTTCCATCGGAAAAATCTTGGATGTTTTTTCCGATGGAATTCCGCTCAAGCTTGGCTTGCATACACACAGTCACACACAGTCACACAAAAGGTCGCTGAACTTTCGACTGTCAAGAACGCGGTGACGTACAACACTACGACGAGCGTAGAAAATTAGGTTCACTGCTTCCAAGCATGCATCGAATTGTTTCCGAGCATGCATAGGAATTTTGCGCGTTGGAATTGGTACAGACGATCGGAATTTCCGATCAAAACTTTTTCCACCCGAAAAATTGAGAACCTGCTCTCAATCTTTTGCTGGCTGGAATTCCACCAGCAAAAGTCTGATGGAGCATACACGCGGTCGCATTTTCCAACCAAAAGCTCTCATTGGACTTTTCTTGGCAGAATTTCCAAACGTGTGTACGCGGCATTAGACGTTTATATGCAGTGAAAATATTATGCCTGGAGGTCCTTTGTAACCTAGCTTTTTTTTCTTGAATATGTGATTTTCACTAATCCCTATTACCTTAAAAGAACATATCTCCCACTTAATGTCATACAGATTATAATGGCATAGAGTAATGTATAATACACAGTAGTAAAGTAAAAAAGTAAAATAAAAACAACAAGGTGCACAAGACTAAGTGTAGTATTGGTAAAAAGGAATTTATTAAATTATCAGTCAATTGGCTACTCACATAATGTCTGTGAAAAACAGACATATGGATCCACGCTGGTTTGTACACAGTAAAGCAGGAACCAGGCCTGCTCTTTCCATTTCTTTGCTGTCACATCGATACAGTGTGCTGGGACACCATTCTGGATACAGTCCCGGACTCCTCCAGTGACCACAGACTTTCTTTGGAATCATATGCCTGTTTTTCACAGACATTATGCGAGTAGCCAATTGGCTGATAATTGAATAAATTCCTTTTTACCAATACTACACTTAGTCTGGCACACCTTGTTTTTAATTAGTTTTCCAGAGACTGTTTTACACCAAAGGGAGCTGCCACTAGTGTCGTTATAGTACCTTATTGGACACATCTACTAAACTGGGACTCTTTTTATAACCTTTTGATAACCTTTGAGAACAATTTTCAAAATATTCTTATTTTCATCTACAATGTATGAGTGTTTTTAACAACATGCCCTTTTCTTTATAACGCTGTGTATGTTCCAGTCCTTGCGCCATCATTCCTTTTCTATTTATATATATATATATATATATATATATATATATATATATATATATATATATATATATATATATATATATATATATACACACACACACCACTGTCCTCCATACAAGAGTACATTACACATTATTCTTTACATAAATCATTCCTGTATCTCTTAAGCCTGTCTAATGTGCATAATCTGCTATATTTAGATTTTTTTAGAAAATGTGTTCACACTCATTTCTTACATTCTCCCAGTGTCGTGTATGAAAAAAGGATTCTCCTTCTTGTACATTAGTTGTTTTGCACCATGCTTTCCATTTTCTTTTTTCTTATTTGAATATTCCATTTAATGTGCGTGTTTACTTTGTGAAATTCACCTCCCCCCCTTGAAACTGCTTCGGATCTGCTTCATTACTCATCATCTTGGCTGGTGTGGGTCATTTATTTTCCTGTTAAAACAGGCAAGCAAGAGATTGTATGCTGCATGTATAGGTATAGTATGAAAAAACATTATTACGCCAAGCACAGATCAATATCACATTTCAATTAGACAGCACAAAACAACGCACTCTCCCAGCTGGGAAGCAGGTGCACAAATTGCAAGAAAACAGCACGAGCAGCAGAGCGATGTTCTTTTTTTTATCAGTGTTACCCAGCTCTGCAGCCACAACACTATGATAAATTGTCCTCTTATTGTTTTTTGAAATGATGCCTGAGGTAAGTCCCCTGAAATGACATTAATTTACACAGGCCTCTTCTAGACTTGCTCCCTCCAGTCACGAGTCAGGTGAACACTCTCAGCTCCATCACTAGACATTTGGCCGGCTGCCCAGTTTGTTTCCCTCTAATCTTCTTTTAGATCCCATCTGACATTGTGTCAGATGGGAACGAAGTTACATCACCTACTTCCCATTTTCTCTCAGTCAGGACATGTTGTGCTTTGCTTATGCGTAGCAAATTTCAATGAACTTGTCTAATGACAGAACCCATCCTGAGCTCATTCTGGATAAAGCATACAGTTTTGTGATTTTCCACTATATTGCTTTTGTGACATTTACATGTTTGCTATAATGTGATTGTCATGGTAGCGCATTGTGTATGGAATAAATCTTTCCTTAGATTGTTACACTTATGCCTTGTTACATTTCTGCCACAAAATAGTAAAAAATGTCCATATTGATCCCAGCTCAGTTAACTGAATTGTCCAAATTTACTATTGATTGAGTCTACCAATTGGCCTAGTATATTGGTAGTTTCAATCAATGCATGCATTTACTAGCAAATAAAATCTTGCAGACAAAGATTAGTTTAAGTTATGTGTACAAATCCCTTTGCTTGTCCTTAATTAACAAAGTCGAATTTACATTCTACACAGTTTATGAGACCGTGTATTGAATAATGTTAGTGGCATATTTTTGATCTTTTTCTGGCTATATTTTTAAAGCTGACATAAAGATAAAGTCTGTTTTTGTTTGTATCTATTGTTGTATTGTATGTATATCTACTAGAGGCACAACAAGAATTGAGAGATCATCTCTAAATCTTTCAAAAGTTAGAGAAAATCCTCTGGACGGCTATGACTAAGGCCCAAACAGGGCTGAAACATGTAAGTAAGGAAGGACACTTGGTTTGGCTGACTTAAAGTGGTTGTAAAGCCTAAACATTTTTTGCATTCCTTGCATTAAGATAAAAAAAAATGTTTAGGCATTAGCTTCCCCTATCACCCATCCCCCCTCCCCCTTTTTGCTTACCTGAGTCCTCATTCGATCCAGAGTGGTGCACGTCAGCAGCTTTTCTCTCCCCTCACTTCCCGGTCTCACTGGTTTTGCTGGGGCACCGGGAGCCATTGGTTCCCAGTGCTGTCAATCAGTGCTGTGTTCATGGATGCAGCAGCGGAGCTCGCATGCGAGCACGCAGGAGTGCCCCCATACGAAGTGGCTTCCCATGGGGGCACTGGACAGAGGGGAGGGGCCAGGAGCACCATGGGGGAACTGAAAAGAGGAGGTATGTATAGACATTAAAGAATACAGTTAGTAGGTGTGGTGCTGTTCTTAAATCCTAGGATTTTGTGGAGTGCTCCAAATTCACAATCCTAACCAGTGACTTGTATATCTAAACAATCTTGAGTGTGTTATTAAAAGTGACTGGTGCTAAACATAATTATTGTGCAAACAGTGCAATCATAAAAAAGTGTTGCAAAATGTATTGATTGATGTGCCCAATTCTGATATAAAGGTCCAAAATTACCAGTGCTCTTCAATTGTGTGTGTGCTTTCTTCTAAAAAAAACATTAACATAGTCCTTATAAAACATGTAATATTCCAAACTGACAGGTGCTCTTCAATCCGATTACGACAGTATGTACAGTCGTTATGAAGCATATAATATTCCAAAGTGACAAGTGCTCTTCAATCTGGTGTCCGCTGTGCTAGTGCTTCCCGACAGTGCCCCTTATGGTAATGCACTCACTAGAAATACTCACCCCTCAAAGGGGTATTGCGCATTCACAGTATTTGCCACTGAGCAGCAGTATCCGGATCTACGCCTCGGCTTACTCCTAATATATATTCTTCTGAGTATCCCACATACAGAAGAAAAATGCTCTCATAGTGTGATAACATTTCCAAAAGCTAATCCCAGCAACATGCACACTCCCTTGTGGTGCCTCTCCCTCTTCCTGTCCTGGCCTCTGAAGAGGCTTAGAACAGGCTTCAGAGTGTTTCATAAGGACTATATATATATATAGTAATCGGATTAAAGAGCACCTGTCACTTTGCAATATTACATGTTTTATAAGGACTGTATATATTAATGTTTTTTTAAAGAAAGCATGCACACAATTGAAGAGCACTGGTCATTTTGGACTTTTATATCAGCATTGGGTACATCAATCAAGCACTTGTCACTTTTTTATGATTGCACTGTTTGCACAATAATTATGTTTAGTACCAGTCACTTTTATTAACACACTCAAGATTGTTTAGATATACAAGTCACTGGTTAGGATTGTGAATTTGGAGCACTCCAAAAAATCCTAGGATTTAAGAACAGCGCCACAACTACTAATTTTATCCTTTATTCTCTACATCCCACCTAGGTGGGTGTGTCTGTAGGGGGAGAAGCGCCATATATATCAATTTATTTAGCCTTTTTGTGTGGAACCACCTATAACCTTTTCCCCAAGTATAGACATGTTTGTTGTTTTTTTTTTTTTTTTTTTTATCCTGTACTAAATAAAGGAATATTGTGATTCCACCAGCGTGTGTCAGTCTACAACCTTATATTTTGCTGTGGCTGTCAGGAGCCTCCCAAGCACTGCACACTTGTACTGGACCTACATGAACTATCAGGTTGAGCAACGGCTGCTAGTTAGTGGTGTTCTCTTGGACAGCAGTCACCATAACCGGTTCCCCATTGGAACATTTTTAGCACCTGTTCTGGTGACAACCATATTTTTTAGATTACCCACTGCTTTGTCTGGACAAAGAGAGGGGTGAATATGTCCAGTGGGGACTGAGATGGCAATACAACTCCCCCGCCCCCCTCTTTATCATAAAAAAAGTTTGGTTATAGATACACAAATGGCCGTCTTAGAGCAATTTGCGTGATAGACCAATAAATAGAGCACTCCTCCTTGCTGTCACTCCTTTTTTTTGTGATTTTCCCTAGAGTTTGAGGGAATTTCCTTTCTAAAGTAGCCATAGGCAGGGTTTAGTTAAAAGACACTGTTAATAAAATATTATTAGTGTTAAATTTGACAGATTCCTGTTTCTTATTTTGTATTCATTCAAACTTATCCATAATTATGTCCGAATCACCATATAAGTCTATTAGTAGTTGATGCTTCTTGGAGGGTGCAGGTTATGTAAACATTTTCACAGCAGTTTTTTTTTTTTTTTTAAACTATAAAAGTTGCAGGTCAGTTATAAAAAAAAAATATTTAGTTCATGATTTTACCCGGTATACTGTAAGATACAGATCAGATAAGTTTTCCAAGTATTAAAAAGAAATATAAACATCAATGAAGAAATTGCCAGCTACTGGTCATGAGCAGGCATGCAGCATCTCTAATGTAAGACTATATATTTTGAATTCTGCAGCTGCAAATTTGTAGAGAGCTTAACACTGGTGCAGCAAAGGCTTTGCCACTTAACTATTGAAAGCTATAAAACTCAGAAACCTTACATTTCTTATTTAGCCCACAAGCGTATCAATTGATGATTTAATAGGCAAAAGTTTCAATGAACTTTGATTCCACGGTATTCTAGCTTCTGGAGATTTTCAGAGCTTTAAGAAGCAAGATAATTTTATTCACATATCCAATACTACCATCTAGTGGTTGTATATCAGCAAATGTACATTACGTTTAATGCAGTTCATCATAAGGTAGAATTTCACATAAGCCCTTCACTTTCAGTTATAAATATAGGTCCACAAGAAGGGTTTAGAAATGAAGTGTCCTTTGCTTCTGTCAGTACAGATTAATATCTAGGTAAGTAAGCAAGTGCAGTTGTTTCCATAATAATGCTTTTTGAAAAGAGAAATGGCCTATGTTTAAATGACAAAAGCCAAAGTTGTCTATATAAAAAAATGTTGTGTGTGTGCGTTTTAGAAGAGTAGTAAGATGAAGCCTTTGTTGATTATACTGTATTATTCTGCAGCAGCATATTTTCCTTAAATATATAAGCCATGTTGCAAGCAAAACAGTATTGCACCTGCACACTGTGACAAGGAGAGATTAAACAAGAGTCTGAATCCCAGATGTAACTATATATATATATATATATATATATATAAAGTAAGCGGTACACATGGTTGCTTTTTTTTTTCAGTTTTTTAGAGTGCTTACACTTGTATTGCATTGCTGTATTATAAAGCAGCATTTATTGTTTGGTCCACATATATCACCTACTTAAAAAATACCCCATAGGAATCTATGCATCCGGCACCCCACATGTAGATCAGGGGGCGGGACGCATCGACAGGGGGGTGGCGCCCATGCGCCCCTAATTGACGGGCCGCCACCTGAGAACTATGGGAATAGAAAAAAAAAGATACATAGTCAACTCCATGCTGCAGCATTGGTGCTAACTGGAGAGCCAAGCTGGGGAAGGGGGTGGGCACAGCTGGCTCTGGCTCTAAGCCATGCACTGAGAGGATAAGCCAGCTGACGATCAGGCATCTGAGAGAGTCCTTCTAGAACCTGGAGTGGCGCTGTGATGTCAGCCAACAGTGGACTTTAGCCTTCTGTCAGCTGATTCTTGGTCACAGGAGAGCAAAAGCTAGTGCAGTCCTGTGAGCAAAAAGAGAAGTACTGTATGACCAAAAAAGCTTTGGCTATACTTATCTTTTAAGGTGATGTGTAATATTTTTTTAAACAGTTCCAACCCAGGCCAATTCTGACATTTCTCTCCTACATGCAAAAAAAAAAAAAAATAATATATATATATATATATGTGTGTGTGTGTGTGTGTGTATATATATATATATATATATATATATATATATATATATATATATATATATATATATATATATATATATATATATATATAATGTT
Source organism: Lithobates sylvaticus (assembly GCA_028564925.1). Taxonomy (NCBI): domain Eukaryota; kingdom Metazoa; phylum Chordata; class Amphibia; order Anura; family Ranidae; genus Lithobates; species Lithobates sylvaticus. The sequence goes on along the minus strand of CM053028.1, from coordinate 317,551,148 downwards.
TGGGTGTTCTAAGTCGTTTTTCACAAAAAAAAATAAAAAACCTGATTGGTACATGTAAACAAAGTGCCAGAAAAGGCCTGGTCTTCATGTGGATAATACACCTCCAGAGACCGAACTACTGACTGACTTAGCTACACAGTTTCAGAAGATGCACATGCAGAGATCATGTTGTTCAAATATAAAGATACATATAAAAGACAGTGTTGTCAGTGCTCCCAGTGGCATCAGCTGCCTGCTCAGACTCATAGTGTGGCTACATGTAGGAGAATTCGGCACTGCTCCCATTTGTCAATAACTTTGTAGTGGCAAAGTTAGCAGCTGCTATAGCTTACTACTACCAGAGTACACCACAGGGAAGAGGCATATAGGTTTTTAATGGCATACTTCTATCAAATAATATAATGCAAACCTAAAAGCAGGCAGGGTTGCACTTGTATTTCATACTGATCTACAGTTATATTCATGCATGCATGAGCTGCAAGTAAGAAAAAATATAAGCTGAATAGAAAATAGAGTACTTAAAGAGGACCTGTACTGTGGAAGCTATGCCCAAAAAAGGAAAACAGTGTACAAATAACTAGTATTGTCCATGGGCTCCCTGCAGCTGATCTTTTTGCCATAAGTAATTTACCATGCCTTGTTCCTTGCTATGTGTGGCGGTGGTCCATCTTGTCTCATGTCAGAGTTGCCCCCTGTTACCCAGTGATCTGATTACTGGTGGGGTAATGATCAAGAAGCAGTGGGTCCTCAAATGGTTGTAAACTCAAAATGTTTTTTTACTTTAACCACTTCAATACCGTGAAATTTCACCCTTTCCTAAACAGGCCAATTTTCAGCTTTAAGTGCTGTCGCACCTTGAATGACAATTGTGCTGTCATGAAAAACTGTACCCAAATAAATTTTTTTTATCATTTTCTTCCCACAAATAGAGCTTTCTTTTGGTGGCATTTAATCATCGCTGGTTCTTTTTATTTTTTGCTAAAAAAATAAAAAAAGACGATTTTTTTGGAAAAAAAATAGTTTTTCTTAGTTTCTGTCAGAAAATGTTGTAAATAAGTAATTTTTCCCTTTTACTGATGTACGCTGATGAGGCTGCACTGATGGGCACTGATTGACACTGATGAGGCAGCACTGATGGGCAATGATAGGCGGCACTGATGGGCAGGACTGATGGGAACAGATTTGCCTCACTGATGGGCACAGACAGGTGTCACTGATGGGCTCAGAGTGGCATCACTGATGGGCACTGTTGGGGCTGCATTGTAATCGGGGCACTGATGATCAGTGCCCTAAATTCCCTATACAAGCCTCCCCTGTGAGGAGATGCCGCTGATCGTCTCTCCTCACACTGTCAGTGTAAGGTGAGGAGAGCCAATAAACGGTATCTCCTTGTTTACATGTGATTGGACACAGTCGATCACATGGGTAAAGAGCCGTGGCTGCTGCTTTTTGCAGAGGTCGGGGTCACGCGGTGTTCCAGGGACATGGCACACCTGCGGTCGCAGTGCTGCGTGCCCCCCCGGGCACATTTTTAGGGGGGAGACATATCATGGGCATCGTCATATGATGTCCTCCCAGAATGAGAGCCGCCCCACTCCATCATCATTTGTCTATATGGTGGGCGGGAGGCAGTTAATGTATCATCTGCATTAAGATAAGAAAAGCTCCACACTACCTAATCTACCCACCCTAACCCTAAACACTTACCATGTCCCGCCTGCATCACTGCTCCTCTCATTTCCTGGTTCCATAGGAGACACTGAGAGCTGGGGGAACTATAGGCTCTTGCTGCTGTCAGTCAACCTCCTGTAAGGAGGGAGTGGGGACTTGGCTTACTGATGCTGTGCATGTCTATGGACACACACAACCTAGCTCAGGAACACACACGGGCGCCCCCATAGCACTCAGCTTGCTGAGGGGGCAAGTGTACACCCCAGCCACTTCCTCTGCAGCCAAAGGGGGTGCTGGTGGGGAGGGTAAATTTTAAGCTCTACCGCAGCATTTAACTGCCCCTCAACTACTAGCGTGAATGAGCCCTTATTTATAAACATTGCTCTCTTCATGTATTACACCTTGCTTAACCATTCTAAACCCTCTTTGTCCATTCTGTGCAATACATACAGTATTTTAATGACTGGACTGAACTGTTGGAATACTACTTAAAGACTCTGTAAAGAGTGGCTAAAAACTTTTGTTTTTTCTCTTGTGACTTTATTCTAAAACTCATTTGGAGGAAAATTATAGTTCAACTATGACTGACATGTTTTTTTAACTGTTTGGCCAATTGGTGTTATACCACTGAGCGTTATTTGCTAATTTGTAAACAAAAAAAAGATTTGCGTTATATTCTTATTGGATCTGGTTCATTCAACATGGTCCTGAATTTTCGGACTCCAATAGCAGCAATTTTAGTCAAAAAAAATAAAAAATTGTGGAAAGGTGTAGATAGATCATTTTTGGGGAAGGGTGTAGAAAGGTGTAAATAGATCAGTGGTGTATTAAAATACCCCAGTTTTGATCTCTTAAATATCTATTAGTATAGGCTTGTGCTTTTGCAGGATTTTTAGACTCAGATTATGGATCGGTTGTATACTATATATTTTACCATAATAGTCAATATAAATACTATTTACTAATACTATTTGTGGGTGGGGCCAATTGGTTGATACTCAAGGTGGATAAAATGCACAACAATACCAAGTAGAGTGGCACAGTTATTATTTGGGTAAGTGGAAGTAGCAAATAATAGTTGGAGAACAGCAGAAAGGTATTTAATGAACAGTTTTAAGCAAGTTAGTAACAGCACATGATTGACACAGGCATCACAGGTACAAAAACACTCAGCAATGTTATTGGCACAGCGAAATAGTCCCAGCACTTACAGTGTCAACTTATAGAGGGTTACATTACCAGAACAGCATCTGGTTAAAGATGGGAAGCTGTGTGGTGATATAAGCAGCACTGAGCAGAACAATGGCCGATCCTTATCACCTTTAAAGTCTAGAAGTAGTGGAGCTAGTGAAGGTGTTCCTCTTCCTCAGGAACCATTCTCTAGGACTAGATGCTCTGTCCCTAGCCAGCATGGATCCTGTTCCTTGCCTACCCACTTCACTAATGCGCGCCATTGGCCACTGTGGTCATCCAGTGTTGCAACGTCCAATTGGACTGCTGCTCCCCGGAAGAAACCTGCAAAGGCTTCAGAGGAACAACTTTCTTCTCATTCTCTATTCCCTCTGTACAGCAGACAGCAATACAGCGGCACCTACAGAGGGGCAGGTAAATGGCACCTGCCTAAATACCATTACTAAAATTCTTACTACTAGCTATGACTACTACTAGTGCTTCTCAATTCTGTGCCTTTTTCCACAGTAAAAAAAAAAATATTAAAATGTGTCTTGGTGCATTACAGTGTCAATTACAGAAATGTATAAGTTAAGGGGTTTCTGAAGTTTTGTAATCTACATAGTTATTTAGATCAATGGTCAATATTGTAGCAAGTACATGCATTTATTTTCCCCACCTGTTTTCTTTCACTTTTGGCTAAATAAAGTAACACTAATTGAATTATTACCTAGCAGAAAATAAAGATGAATTCTTGTTTGCTGAGCATGTTTTCTATCAGTTTTGTAACTTCAAGACTTTGATGAATAGCTGCTATAATCACCCTTCCTGGGTACACAGTGTGTGCTTTTTCAAAGCTTGATGAGGAAGGAGAACTGATGATCTAAAACTCATGTGCGGCTATGCAATGCAATTCAATGACTAAAATTCCATATATCATTTCTAGGGAAGAAACGGAAATGATGGATTACCAGGTTCACCGGTGAGTCATGTTTAATTTCATTGCTTGTAATAACTTCAGCGAACAAACAATAACATTTCTGTTGCAATCTTCGATTTTTATATTTTTCCAAAATCCTTTCAATAAATTATTCTTTCTACTTTTCAGGGAGCCCCAGGACGACCAGGTGATAGAGGTCCAAAAGGAGAACGTGTAAGTTTTTAAAAAATGCCTTTTTTTTTTATTAATATTCCTTTTAGGTCTGCTGTCAGAGTGGCTGGTGACTAGTGACTGGTCCATTGTCATTCTAGTTACTAATCTGGCTGTGAGGTAATATTGTAAATGCAAAATGCATTTGGATTGAGGGAAGTCATAAGATGTTCCCACTGACTTGAACTGGAGAATTTCTGAGACGCACCTTGGTGGTGTCCTTGTACTTAGGATCATCCTGGCCAACCATAAGTTCAGTTTAGACATTACAGCCCTCCAGAGTTGCAAGTGACTTCACAGATGCTGCTGTGCTTTAATTGACATTCAGTAACCTAAGCTATGGGTGGCTTCTAATTCACAAACTGGGTTGATATACTAAAAGCATATAGCTTGTTCACTTCGCAAGGGAATTTTCACATAGCTTATTGTATGAGGTGAATCGACTATGCTGACTTCCCTCATTCAATCATGAGCAAGCAAAATTACTGTTTTTCTTTTTTTTTTTTTCTTTGTACGTGACTTGGTATTCCTTGCAAAGTATATTTTCACTGCATTCCCTAAGCTAAGGCAAAATTATCTTGCAAAATAAACAGCCTATTTTCCATTAGTAAATCAACTGCATTACATCTTCAGGGACCCATGGGAGAGAGGGTATGCTTCTACCTGTAATTATTCTGCATCTTCTGTTTGGAGAATGCAGAAAGAGCATCAGTGTTAAGCATAGCATTTAACCATCTTTTCCCCTTTGTTCTCTAGTCTGTTCTACAGACACGTAAAGGCAGAAATTGATTGGCTGCTTTCAGAAGCAAAGATAGTTTTACTTATAAACAAAACCCTGCATTTATTTATGTAGTTATTAAAGAGGAAGATAAGCCAATCAAAAAAAAAATGCACCCTGCAAGGCAAAGGCATAATAAGCTAGTATGCATAGCATACCAGCTAATTATGAATAACTTACCTGGGAACGAAGCGCCTGAAGTGGTCCTCCTTCTTCATCTCCACTGCTGCCATGTATCCCGGAGTGACTTCTGGGTCACGCGGCTCCAGCGCTGTGATTGGCCAAAGCCGCGATGATGTCACTCCCGCGTATGCGCACGGGAGTTGCCACTAGCGGCATATCGCCGTTAGCAGCGGGGTGCTCAGTGCGCCTGCATGCCGCTGTCTAGGGCGCATGCGCCGTAGACAGCAACCCCTGTCTTTTTGCAAATATCTCCTAAACCGTGTAGGTTTAGCAGATATTTTGTGGACCTACAGGTAAGCCTTAATCTAGGCTTAACTGTAGGTCAAAGTGGTCTGTAAGGGTTTACAACCACTTTAAAGCAGAACTTCAGTAATTTTTTCATCTTTCCATATATTAAATCTTCTGCCCTTGTTGTTTTAACTTTGGATAGTAAAAAATAAATTTCTGCCAGTAAATACCTTATACAGCCCACTTCCTGTTTCTTGTCTGGTAAAAAGCCTAGGTTTATGACATCATGCACAGCTCTCTCTCTCACTCTCGTGAGAGTTTGCCAGGAAGGGAGGGGGGATGAGTCATAAGAGGGCCAATGAGAGCTGCTGTGCTGGAGGTGTGCCTCTGTGTGACTGTTTAAATCCAGGAAGTGAACAGGCAGAACCTTCAGCTGCCCACAGTTAAAATGGTTGCAGCCAGACTCAGTGGAGGGAGATTTCTGCAGCATTTTTGGCAGGTACAGAATCACAGTATATATAAAATAATATGCAAAGTGGTTGGAGGAAAGCTTCAGAATGGCAAAGATGTTTTTATTACAGATTATGTAAGCAGACTGCAGTTCCTCTTTAAGTTCAGGGAAAGTAAACATATTACTGTCTCTAGACTTTCTTTATGTGGGAGCACAATAGAAGAGTTTTAACAAAACTACACATACTAATTATTATTCACTTTACCCAGGAGTATGTGACATCCCCACTACCCATTACATTATTAGGAGAGATAATTCACTATATACAAAAGAGATAACATAAAAGAAAAAGAGCAAAAGCGAGAAAATAAAAGAAAAAGAAATGCCTGAATGTAGTGTCAGCATAGATACATACACAAAAGTAAAAAGAAGGTCACATAAATACTGACCGCAAAATTTCTACATTATGTGTAATCATCCTTTTAAAGCTTTTCTAAATATAGTGTGCCAGGAAAACAGAATGCAGCACAACACAGGTAGTTTCCAAGTGAAAATATGCCTGAGCATGTTGATTCAAAATAAATTCATGCAAAATTCATGCCATGGTAAATTTCAGCATACAGAAAAACATCATGCTGTTGATGAGTGAGCCTGCTGTGAATAATTTCTATGTTCAATTCTGGGAGAAGTGGTCTCATTAGATGACCATTTGTCTGTAGCTCCTATTTCAAATTAATATGAAACTGCTTTCTTTAATTAGTGTAATTTTAAAGTGGCCTTTCAAGTTTTATTTCTGTTGTGCTATTTTTTCTATAGAAGTGTTGTTTGAGTTGTCTGATTTCTTTCATTATTGACAATGAAGCTGGTAGAGATGAATGCTCCAAATTAGAAAGCTTAGTGACTCCCTGGGCTCCAATTCATGACTCATTAATTCATGACATTGAGCATGCTGATGCATGTGTAATTAGCAGTGTTTGTATATCCCTAGTGATAGTGGTTCTGCTAGCCTTTGTACACAGTGCTCTTCTCAGTAAATACTTCTTGCCTCATCTTGGATATCAAGCTCACATACCTCTCCATGGCATTACAGTAACCATAGGTGATATTGCTGACACTTTAAAGCCTTTGAGTATTTTTTTAAAACTCATTTTTTTAAAACGTGCATTTATCATTAATATACAAATTTGAAATAACAAATTTATGCATTTTCATGAAGGTCTTCCTAGCAGTTAGTCAAATCAGTTTAGTAATGTACAGTAAATGTAGAACACAAGTGTGAAGCATTTGGATCTACACTCCAAATTGGGTCCCACAATTAATTTTTGGGGAAACCCAGTTAAGATCGGGCATTTTGTGATTTTTCTGGTGTGCTGGGAATTACTGGTTTTAGAAAAAAAATTGGACTTTTGAAGCACAGTTATAATCAAAGCTAAGGTCCCGTGGTCTATAGAATCAAAGATTTTAAAATCTGCTGCTTTCAGAAAAAAAAAAAAAATTCTGCACAGTTGTTGTAACTATCTGTTTTTAGCAATGCTAAAATATTAATATTTAGGTAAATAAACACAATTTTGGGAGTAGGTACACAGTGCATTCTATTATCATCTGACAGTAATTGAAATGCACCTATGTTTGAGCAGAGCTGACAAACATAGGTACCCAGGTGGTTGGGGGTCCCCAGGTGGTTGCCATGACCTCTTCCATTTTTCATAATATACCTGTATTTTTTTCATACCATTTAGACCTGTCAAGATATTGCATCTATCTATTCATTTATCTGCACATCTTTCTATCTTGGCCAGTAGTTGAAGAGAGGGAGCTAAAAATGTTTTTGTCATACAAGGGCCCTTTAATGATCATCACTAGATTTCAGCTATGTCATTTATTTGCTACTTCCTCTTCATCTGGACATTAATAGTAGATGTTTCAGTGGCTCTGACCTCTACTGGAGGAATTGTCTCTCTTTCAGAACTACTCGCACCCATTTCCTTTTCATCCTCAGTTGTCAAACTTTTCGTTCCCATGTACAGATCTGAGTGAATAAATGTACTATGCAACTACCTGAATTTTTTATGTTGCATTTTTCAATCTCTATGTTATCTTATTGTATATAAAAGGAACTTCCGCTTGGTGTGTTGAACGTGAAATTGAATAAATAAACAAGGTTAACAGCAGTATTCACAACATTGTACACAGCAATATAACCAAATAAAAAAAAATGTGTTGCGCTGTCACATAATTGGTGCATAAATCTCCCTAAATGACAGAAGTAATATCAATCAATGAATTAAAGTCCAAAGTAAAAAAAAAATGATTTAAGTGTCTAGGAAAGAGTCCATAAAAGTTGTACACAACCAAGTGCAAATGTCCTCCAGTTCTTAATAGGTGCAACACCCAGTGGTCCCCATAGAAAATCAAGGCAAATATATCCTCTTACCAGATCCTTAGAGGTCAAGCTCACTGATGCGAGCAGTGATGTAAGTAACTGAGTTAAAATAAACTGAGTTACTTAACGCAGTTACTTTAGAGGGTAACTAGTAATCTAACTGATTACTTTTCCCCTCATGGTAACTCAGTTCCCATTACTTTGGCTTAGTTACCCCAATTACATCTACCGCCACTAGATGTCAGTAGTGTAATTCCGATGTCCTGCCAAAAAAGTTCCCCCGCCGGATAAGGACACCCCTGTACTGCGCAGGCGCAGCGCTTGTGCAGTACGAAGGACTACAGAGCTTCCGAAAATTGCCGAACCTAAACAGCTCTGAGTGAACTCTACACCGCGCAGGTGCAGTTAATATGTAATTGTACAAGGCGATGCCGTACGCTCCTTATGCTCGTGCTACTCTGCAAGGGGCGTCTATCGTGTAACTAAGGGGCGGGTCTAGTATTACTGTAACCAAGGGGCGCATTTATTATTATTGTTATATATCGAGCTCTGCCCATTAATTTAACATTCGCCCTCTTCTGTAGCCATCAGCCCCCTTACACAATATAATAATAATAGACCCGCCCCTTACACGATATAATAATAATAGACCTGCCCCTTACACCATATAATAATAATATACCCGCCCTTTGCTTACACGCTATAACAGATCTGCCCCTTGGTTAGAGTAATAATAGAGCAGTCCCTTGGTTACACGATATATATAACAATAATAATAAATGCGCCCCTTGGTTACAGTAATACTAGACCCGCCCCTTAGTTACACATATAGAATATTTAAAAAAAAAGTCAGTTACTTTGCTGTGTAACTAATTACTTTTCCAATGTAGTAACTGAGTTACTAACGCAATTACTTTTTGGGAGAAGTAATTTGTAACTTAACTAATTACTTTTTTAAAGTAAGATGAACAACACTGGATGTGAGTACAGACCTTGATAGGTCTAAGGATCTGGTAAGAAGATATATTTGCCCTGATTTCCTATGGGAAGCACTGGGTTCTGCACCTATTAAGAACCGGAGGACAGCGCAACACAATTTTATTATTTTAATATTTATTTGTATTATTATGTTATCTTATTGCAATCAGATTATGATATACAGGAAAATAGCCATGAAAAACATAATGGGGGGGTTGACTATATTTTATGGCAGCGTTGTTCATGATCTGTGTGACCTGGCATATGGTAAGAGTATGCTTTTTAGGGCTCATTTGCAATAAATAAATGGACCGCCCTAACAAAATGCATGTTAACGCACATGAGCTAACACAGTGCTTTAAGGTGAATGAGCCCTTAATATGTTGCGCTAAAAAACATCCTTCTTTTACATCTCCCTAGTTAAAATGAATGCATTCTAGCAAGCTTTTTCAAATTGTGTATGCAGCAGAATTATGTGAACAGCTATGGTGGTCCACTGCTATCAATACTCCCACAATTATACATTTGGTTCAGATCAAGGGAAAGGACTGATGCACAGGATTAAAGCTGCTGTTCAAGTGGGTTTAATAAAAATTAAACTGGGAAAGTTAGAACTGTAAATAACTCTTTGTAAATTTATTTACAATCATCAGTTTACTTCCATAGCTTCATAGGTCCTTTTTTATTCCAAACACTACATTTCTAGGTGAGGCCTGTACTATGTATTGTCTCTGTTAACTTCCAACCTCTTTGTTTTGTATTCCAAACATCTCACTTAAATAAATATATTTAAAACTACCGGTAGTTTAAAATAAAACAAAGGTCTTACTCTAGATGTCCTTCAGCCTGCCTTATTAGAACCATTTAGAGCTACATTTCACATTAAATGAAGGGAAGCTTTAAGTGTACATCATACTTTCTCTAATACATTGTTCTGATTTTAATTTTCACCTATCATAAAAGACTAATACCTGACTTGTAAAATAGAAAAAATATTTTCTATTTAATTACATGCTCTTTTCCAATGTCACACAGATCATTCAGTTATTCTTGGGTTTAATCCCTCAGTAGCCACAGAAATGTAAATGTTCTTGGTCCCCAAGGACATATTAACGTGTTAACAGGCTGCAAGCAAAGATCTAATTATTAAGTTTGAGTATCAGTTGTGCAGTTAGTTGTAGGCCTAGGGTTACTGTAGGTTTAGAATGCTGGTCAATCATATGTAGATATTAAAGTAAGTTTAGTTATTAGCAAGCAGTTGGACTGCTAAAGGATTTTTTTATCATCTGATTTAGGCAACTCTTTTAGCACATCCAAGGCTTCAAGTGGTGTAATGGTGTAGTGGGTAGCACTCTCGCCTAACAGTAAAAAGGGTTGCTGGTTCTAATCCCAACTTGCCTAGAGTTTGCATGTTCTCCCTGTGCCTGCGTGGGTTTCATTCAGGTACACCAGTTTCCTCCTGTACTCCAAAGACATGCTGGTAGGTTAATTGGCTTCTGTCCAAAAATTGGCCCTAGTATATGAATGTGAGTTGAGGACCTTGGATTGTGGGATCCCTGTGGGGAGGGACCGATGTGAGTGTGTGATGTATGTGTGGAGCGCTGTGAAAATTGACAGTGTTAAAAGGGTAGCTTAAATAAATAATAACATAATACATGAGCATCTTAATGAGACACAATGTACAGAGATAGGGACAATTGTAGACACGCACCCACACTCACACTTGATGGACTGGTGTCTTTATTCAACCTTACTAACTATGTAACTAAATAAGTTGTATCCCTTTATCTCTATGTCTATCCATGTGCATGTTTTTTTTTCAGTATGTATGTATCTCTTTATTTTACTGTATACAATTCAATTCAGTTTTTGGAAGTGTCTTCAAGCACATATGTGCACATATCTGTATAACCTAAGAATAAGCATTTACATACAGTATATATGCCCAAATTCAAACATGCAAATTTGCTAACAGAGCCCCCCCCCCCCTCCAACCGTACAGCGTACCCAAGAGACAGAGTAATCATTTTGATTCTATCTCCTATGCCCTATGATTAAATTATTTTCCTGAAGGGACAAGAACCATTGTATCAATATGTGTACACCATTTTTCTTTTAAATTTGGTGCAGGGTTTCCCTTAATTTCCATATCAGACCCGAAGGGCCTGGTAATGGAGGGAGGGGGGATCCCATGCTCTTTTTTTTTCAATTATCTGTATCTATATTGCCAGGTTGTATGCTTGGATAAGGGTCTGGTATGGATTTTGGGGGGACCCCTATGCCCTTTTTTTTATTTTGGCGCAGGGTTCCCCTTAAAATCCATACCAGACCTGTAGGGTCTGATATGGATTTTGGGGGGACCCCTACACCATTTTTCTTTTAAATTTGGTGCAGGGTTTCCCTTAATTTCCATATCAGACCCGAAGGGCCTGGTAATGGAGGGAGGGGGGATCCCATGCTCTTTTTTTTTCAATTATCTGTATCTGTAATTATCTGTATCTATATTGCAGAGACCCGAGACACAACTGCGATCAGTTTTAAACGACAATTTTTTTTATGCTGTGGCTGGGGGAACATGACTGCCATATTGTTATTTACCAGTGTTCTCCCCTCTCTGTAGGCTCATGTTCCTACCTTCCTCAACCTCAGAACCAAGATCTGAATAAAGTAAAGCCTGTGCATCTTCATGGAGCAAGTGGCTGACACTGTGTTCAAATCACTCAGCTTCATGCCTGATGCTGGGGCTATGGCAGGAGTAGCTGTGAACAAGGAGGCAGAATAAGCCACTCTGGCAGCTGCAGTGGACTAGTCTCTGCTTGGGTGACGAAGGATGAGGAGGATGAAGATGGTTAAGTAAACCAGCCCACCACCTCCTCTGCATGCTGTGGCTGGGCAACATCACTAAACAGAGGAAATAATGCCCTGCCTGAGGACGGACTACATACACCATTGCCTGTGGACACATACACTGCTGGCTCCCTCACAGTGCCATAGGAACATCTGCCTCTCCTTGTTGGCCTCCCAGACATGATGGAGGGCGCTTATTAAAAAAATGTACCAAAGATGTGGAAATGTGTATGTGGATGCACTTTAATGTAGTGAGTACTCACTACACAGACACACTCCACTGACACACTACAATATACTGCAGGAAAACTGCCCTGACACACTGCAATATACTGTGGTAAATGTGCACTAATGCGCTGAAACATACTGCTTTAAACGTGCAGTAACGCACTGATATATACTGTGTTTAATGTGCAGTAATGCACTCAATTATACTGCGTTACACGTGCAGTAATATACAGTAACGCACGGATATATACAGCATTAAATGTACAGTGATAAACTGATATATACCGCATTAAACGCGCAGTAATGCACAGATATATACTGCATTAAACATGCAGTAATGCACTGATATTTACTGCATTAAACACACAGTAGTGTGCTGATATATACTGCCTTAAACGTGCAGTAACGTACTGGTATAGGGCTGAGTGAAAAAAGGTGGAAGGCGCGTGATATAACGCATGAATCAAAGTGATATAGTTTATTCTTAAACAAAGTAGATGAGTACAAAGAGTTTCTTACAAATGCATAAAAGCTAGGTTACAAAATATTCATTAAGAATTAATTATGCCCATACAAGGGCAAATGTTCATGTTCATGTTTTGTTATAACCAACCATTTACTCTACAGTATGTAGAGCGCTGTGAACAGCAGATCAGGCAGCAATTGCGATTGGTTGCCAAAGCTTGCAGCATATATTGCCACTCACTGACGGGTTGCTAGAAGCTAAAACACATTATTTCTGCTTGCTGATTGGTTGCTAGAGGTTACTTGAAATCCTTAACACTCACTGATTGGTTGCTAGCGCTTACTGCGCATCATTACTGCTAACTGATTGACTGCTATAGATTACTGCACATCATTACTGCTAACTGATTGGTTGCTAGAGGTTACTGCACATCATTATTGCTCACTGACTGGTTGCTAGAGATTATAGCAGATTATTACTTTTCACTGATTGGTTGCTACAGGATACTGCACATCATTACCTCTGCATCAAGTGGTGGAACTCCGGCAGGCAGCAGTGTGGGCTCAATTGGCAGCTGCTTTGGGCCCCCAAACAGTGAGTGGGCCCTGGGCAGCTGCCTTATTTGCCCTGCGCTAAAGATGGCCCTGTGTGCATGCATTGATTCTCTCTGAACAACAAGATGGGCTGCCAACCGGTGGGTAGTCTCTTATTGGTCCTTATGTCTTTGTGTTGCATCTGGTTAGCCTGTACAAGCTGATGAAGCTGGTCCTTGTGCTTTTAAGCTTGTCATTGGTTAGGCTATATTTGCAATCCATTAGGCATGCACCTGCTTCATCCTGATTCATCTTCTCCTTCACATTTTTTAGTTGCAGCAATTTAAATAGCCTTTTCCGGCTGCAGTAAGAGTTCCAGTATCCGCATACCAGATGTTATGTTTAGGGGTCAGGGATCACCAGCGCAACTGTATGTCTTCTTTTTAGAACAATAACTTAGTAAATCCACTTATCTTGGACATAACATATGTGTATCTGTACAAAACCAAAGAACCATTAGCCCATGGCACTTTAAACAAGTGGTGTTCATTTACAAGTACATGTTATATAAAAAATAAAATAAAAGTAAATGTTATATAAAAGTACACATTTTATTAGGTTAACAAATAAGAAAAAATGCACATGACATTTGCATTTCACATGAATAAACAGGAGACTAAAATCCAGTTACTTTGAAAGGGGGTCTGCAGTGGGGGGAGGGGGGCATATGTGCTCTGCTGCCTGGCTGTCCACCCACCCTCAGGTTCCAGGGGGAACCTCTTGTCTGCTGGTCCACAGCATCAGGATCCAGATAATATTGCTCCACATGACCCTTGGTTTATGGCTTTGATTCTGTGGATTTGGCAGTTTTTACTTCTGATTTCACTGTTATATGTACATTCAAACCAACGTTGGCTGTCTCCTGACGAATTGGGTGCTGTCCCTTTGAAATGCATAGAGATTACAGCTTCAACTATCCAATAATGATCTATATAGGCTGGTATACAGAATTGGATTTTAGTCTTCTGTTTATGTGAAATGTAAATATTGTGTATTTTTTCCTATTTGTTAACCTAATACAATTTGTTTTTTATATAACCTTTTTGTACTTGTTAATGAGCACAACTCGTTTAAAGTCCCATGGGCTAATGGTTCTTTGATTTTGTGCAGATATCTTTTGGGACTAAGTGCTGTTCAGGTTCAGGTTTTTTGTCCTCTAAACATATATGTATCACCAACTCAAGGCTTCACCTGAAGGAAGGGGGTATCTGAGCCCCATAAATTTCAAGGGTTTACCAACAAAGCAACAATCCTCAGCCATTCTCGGTAATTTGGCAGCTCTAACAGCTTCTTGCAGGCATCTCCTTCCCTTTCAAAACTAAGACTCCTCCAACATAATCTCTGTTGAGTTTCCTCAATGTAAACACCTTCTTGCAAATGCATTAACCCCCTTCTGCTACCTAAGTTGTGGCAGTTCATACGATGAAGTGCTGGCAGTGATAAGCCTCTCTAGCGGTATGCAGGAGGTTAAACACTGGCCCCACCTTTTGCCCCACCTGGAGCATAATTTTTTTTCCCCGGGAGAAACTGTGTTTGTTAGAAAAAGGTAGCATGCAGACTGTGATAAGACATATCTGCAGGTCTGAGCAGACCCAAGGTAGAATGCATTAATTGAGCACCCAAGGCACTAAGGCAAATTAAGGCAAAAGAGATGGATCAGTCAGTGCCATGCTGCTGCTTAGCAAGGACAGATGTTCAAAGAGATGTATTACCAGTAAGGAAGTCCAGAGGCTGGCAGAGGTGAGGGATGGCGGCAGACAATAGTGTAATACAAAGTCATTCAGAGGTCAGGACAGACAGTAGGGAAATCCACGACAACCTAGTAAGGGTCAGAACCAGGAGTGAAAGTAAAATATATATAAATATATATATGTATGTTTTTCTATCCTCTGCAAACATTTTATCAGAACAATGTGGCAAATTAATGGGTTTTAACTCAGTTTGGCACCAAAAAGCAATATGCTTATTGAGAGGTTAAATAACATATACTGTAAAAACAATAATGTGTTATAGCTCTGCATGTTAAATCACAATTTTTTCACATTTTTAGAAGTAAAATAAAACACTTTTCTAAGACTGAAAAGAAAAAAACTGCTTTATGACTAGAGGAGTGAAATGTGTAAGAGTGCAGGTGGATTACTCGTGTACAGGATAGTAACAATGAAATTCATCTTGGGCCTGTTAGAAGGAGAGTGGCTCTGCTTTTGTGTTTGGTGCTATAAAACATTTCTCTATGCATTATTTGTGCTAAACATATTGCAGCAATGTACTATAGATTTCCAGTAAAGCAAAGTGCATGGGATAAGGTTGCCTGGAGTCTAGAACCCTTCACTTGCGGCTGCAATTAGTCAGCAAGCTAGTATGGGCCACTGGATAGATTTGGAATAGGAGTTTAGTATAGGTTTGGATAGTTAGTGGGAACCTTAGGTGCTATAAAAATAACATGCTCCCACTTTCTCATATCTTTCGCAATCCCTTTTTTCCCCTGGTATGGGTATTAAGGTCTTTAGCTGGTGGCTGAACACGGGGATGTACAGGATAGGACACTTCATTCACCCCACTGGTCCCCTCACTCGGGCATACTGTGTAAGCAAATTAGATATGCCCACAGCGGAACATTACCGACTACGTCAGATAAAGACCTTTCTCCACAACTTATGGTCCTCCGCACCTAACCCTTTAATACTCACTGACTATGAATTTTTGGTGTGGGCAAGCCATGGAGCAGAGGGGTGGGATATCGTGATATATCGGTCACTAGCTAAGATCAATTCAAATACCCTGTTCATGCTGGAATGGGAGAAGGACCTGGGACAAACTTGGAGTCTAGCTAACTGGCACAGGGCATTATATTATGCCTTTTAAGGGATTTCTTAATAAGGCAGGGCGAGGCGAATCTGAAGGTGCTAATGAGATGGTACCTTGTCCCCCTGAAACAATCCAGAATTTATCCCACGTCCTCATCCCTGTGCTTCTGGAATTGCGGTCATGTGGGATCCATGATGCATGTCTAGTGGGACTTCCCCAAGCTCCAACTGTCCCAATGATTTTGGAACAAAATTTTCCTTATGCTCTGAAAAGTCTCAGGCCTCCCCATACAGAAAACAGCACACATAGCATTTCTCAATTTCCCTGTCCCAAATGCACCCAAACTGGTAAGTTGCCTCATTATGTTCATTCTCATTGGGACTAAATTAACCATTGCTCGAGCTTGGAAACAACCCCAGGTTTCCTTCACTTTAGTAAAAAGAAAAGTCTCCTGGATTATGGCCCAGGAAAAGATAGTGAGCACACTACTAGATACTATGGAGAAATACAAAGCCATCTGGGAACCCTGGACCCAATATCTGTAGCTAAAGCTTACCCCTTGATCTGGTTTATAGATACTCGGGATGGTGCCGGGCTGTTCAGGTCACTACTTCTTCTTTCCTATGTTCTCTGTCTCTCTCTATTTTTCCTCTTCTTGCTATTATACCTTACACTTGATTTGGTGTTACTCCAGCCCTGACCTTGGAATTCCTCTATGGGAACAAAACTCTCATGGTCATCTTCAATGTCTGGGGTACTTTTTAAGAATAGCCAAGATGGGTACAAGGAAACAGGATCCATAAGATCCTTCCCGTAAAAACTTCCACTTCTACATAAGCCCTTCAGGGAACTGACACGCTTATTACAAGTTACTAACTAGCATCAGATTCTTCTCTTCTTCTTTTTATATTTTTTTCCCCCCCTTTTTCTTGTTATATTACAAGTTGTACCACAGCGGCAGCAAGATATAGACATTTTGCCACTTACCTGCCATGCCTCTTCTCTCCTAGTACAAATCCACACTCTATGTGCTCTGGGAGTCAGACCCATGGTGGTTGAAGTTGTTAAAGGCATTTTTACTTCTTTTAAGTACTTCCTATGCCACGTACACACGATCAGACTTTTCGGCCGGACTATCCGGCGGACTTAGTCCGGCGGACAACCCGTCGGACTTTCCAGTGGAGGTCCGCCAAACTTTCCGAACGTGCGTACTTGCTCACACACGCCCAGACTTTTCCGGGATGACTAGATCCGGCGGACAATCCGCCGGAGTTTTGGCGGAAGTCCGCCGGACTTTTACACGGAGTAAAGTCCAATCATTTAGAACGTGACTCCAGGTAGACACGACTAGCGAAGGAAGTCAATGCCGCCGCCTCGATCGGCGAGATTGACAACTCGCTAGCCCCGTCACCTGGTATGGATTTAAAGGGGAATCCCTATGCCGAAAAACCGGCGTGGGGGTCCCCCCAAATCCATATCAGACCCTTATCTGAGCACGCAGCCCGGCCGGTCAGTAAAGAGAGTGGGGGACGAACGAGCGCCCCCCCCCTCCTGAGCCATACCAGGCCGTGTGCCCTCAACATGGGGGGTGCCCTGGGGAAAGGGGGGCCCTGCGGCCCTCCCACCCCAAAGCACCTTGTCCCCATGTTGATGAGGACAAGGGCCTCTTCCCGACAACCCTGGCCGTTGGTCGTCGGGGTCTGGGGGCGTGGGGCTTATCGGAATCTGGGAGCCCTCTTTAATAAGGAGGCCCCCAGATTCCAGCCCCCCACCCTATGTGAATGAGTATGGGGTACGATGTACCCCTACCCATTCACCTGGTGAAAAAAAGTGTAAATAAAAAACACAACACAAGTTTGTTACTTTATTACTCTGGGATCTTCTTCCATCTTGGGGGGTCTTCTCGCCAAACTCCTCCGCTATCTTCTGCAAGCTCTTTTACTAGCGGAGGAGCCCGGCTTTCTCCTTCGTCGCCGCTGCCGTCTGGGGGTCTTGTTACGACTTCGGGGGTCTTGTCCCGCTCTTCTGTTCTTCTTGCCGGGCCTCCGCTTCTTCTTGCAGCTCTTTTACTAGCGGTGGCCCGGTCTTCTGTCGCCGTCGCTGTCGACGCTGCCGCCTTCTGCTTCTTCTTTCTTTATCCGATGTTGACACTACGCTGTCTCCGCTTCTAATGGCCAAGACGTGTTGCGCGGCCAGTTATATAGGGACAAGGGGCGGGGTCACCAACTCATGCCACATGGTGACCCCACCCCCTTATGATGTCACAGTCCCAGCATCCTGCGGGACTGTGACATCAGGAGATTATTTTCCCTCCCTTTGTTTCTAGCTGGTTGAGCTAGGGCCTGCTATGAGCATGGTAATGTACCCCACACTAATGTTCACTGCCGCTGGTTCTATGGAGTTTGTCTGACTTGGTACTCCAAGATCTTAGTTCATTGCCACACTGATTTTGTGACTAATTATATGGTAATATTTACTGTTAATTTGTGTATACCATAGCATACTATCTCTCTTAGGAATTTTCTTTAGGATCCAACGCTATCTACACATGAGATTGTATGTACACATGTAGTACTGATTACACCGACTTCTCTGTGAAATATTCAATAAAAATGTATTGAAAGTAAAGTAACTTTTAAAGTCTGCACTAATAGATAGTGAAATAGTGACTTGTGAGGAACTTATATATGCAAATTCCTAACAGATATAAGGTGTCAGTACTAGGATCCCTTTAAGACCCTGCAGAACTCACCTGACACTGCCTTTGCCTGGGAAACAACAGTGATTGGCCAGCTAACCTTTAAATCACCTGTACCAGCTCACAATCAATGCTCGTGATACATTTGCCTACCTTTGATAGCTACTGCTTGAACCAGCTGATATCTGCACTGTATATTTTGTGTATGACCCGGCTAGTTTTGACCCTGCTTGCTCGCTTCTGATTTGGTACCGTTTGGACTACCCGTGTATGACCCAGCTTGCCTAGACTATGCTTGCCTGATTCTACTGTAGTACCTTCATCTGTAGCAGTGAACTACAAGGTCCAGCCAACACCTACCTTCATCTGCAGCTGTGAACTACAAGTCCCAGCTGACATGCTTTGCTTAGACCTCCTCATTGTATGTGCTCTTGTTCCTTGAACTCTTTGCATAATCAGCACACCTGAACTGTTACCTGTTATCTGCTCCTAGCCTGACATAAGTTAAATGCAGTGCCTAAAAATAAAATGATGATAAAAGTGATATATAGTGCAAATAACTCAACTATACATATAAAAAACAATATGTGCAACCCAAAGCACACTGTCATTGATATTTGATTCATTATTGTGTGGCATTTTCAAGAGTGTGAGAATAAACATGTAATCAGCAACCTTTTATGTTGTAAATAATTTTTTGGTTTATTTGTTATTTTTATATTATCACTGGTAGTTCAGCACTTATGGCCCATACACACGATCCGAATATCGTACGAAAACTGTCGTCTGAGGAAGAATCGTATGATTTTCAGATCATGTGTACACTACTTTCAACAGCCGATCACGACAGTTCATCCAATATTATTCGATCGGACATGCACGAACATTTTCCTTGTACGATTCCAGATCGTACGATTTTCATTTAGTGAGTATAGTTGTCGTCCGAAAATACAATACAAATACATTACAACACATGACATCACTTCCATCGTATGAGAATTTTCGTGACTATTTTCCTATTCAATTTCTACTTGCAACTATTAAGTGAAAAAGGTTGTACGATCTGTCGTACGATATTCGGATCATGTGTACGGGCCATTAGAGTGGATTGCACAGTGGATACCCTTAACTATTTTTTTTTTCAATATGTAGACAGGACCACCAGGAGATATTCTACAAGAGCATGTTCACAATATTAGGCAGGGCTTTGGAGGACATTCCCCCATTTTCGAAAAGGCCATAATAGGTATCCCAGAGGCATTGAATTTGTTGGGGTGGACAAGAGGTTGGAGGGGTTGTAACAAGACTAGAGAGGTCTCCAAAATGGAGATGTGGTGAATCTATAAAATGAAGAGTTATTCACCAGGGACTCAAGATGGAGTGAGATATAAATTGTTTCATTGATACTAAACTTTTTTCCATACGGTTCAAGTCCCACTCCCATACACCCTGCCCCAACCTCCATTGTGGATTGTTTTGATGTGGTGTTTTTCTTTAGGATGATGTATAGGAATAATGTATTATTGAGTCAAGGCAATGGCTGTCACCTCACATGTTTTAAATCTAGACAATGCACAACCAATAGATTTACAGTCTCATAATCTATCAATTTAGCCATTTCCAATGTAGATTGGAATGTGTATGGGGAGTGCTGATTGGTATTTTCCTTTTTGTCCATGTTTGGATAAGGGGAAAGAAATAACAACATAACAGGTTAAATGTCTTTCCATCTATATTAATCACAATTGCTCAGTCTTGTATCATATGAAAGGAATTTGAAATGACTCCTTGTTCAAAGCTCCGTTTAACATGGCTGTACCGATCTGGTTGTTCTCAATTTGGATTGGCATGTTTATGGGTAACTCTGATCAATTTCCTCCTCCGTTTGTATGTATGTGGAATTGTATTGATACTAGTTTGTTTATTTAGGTAACGATCGAGTTATGGATTATGCTCAGACCCCTGTATAACATATGTAGCGCCGGCTCCTAATGAGCAGACGCTATTGTTTTTCAAATTTAAGTTGTCTGAGATCCTAAAAATTCTGGTTTCTGTACCAGTTCAGCTGGATTGCACTGGTTTCTCTTTGACTGTAGGTGTCGCTGTCACCGGCGGTAAGTGTAGAAACGCAGTTCAGCTGGATGTATTGAATGCCACCTATTGCTCAGAAAAATCCCAGTGGGACTGTTCTTCTTCTGTGAATTCTGGGAGATGGTATTTAAGGTACCGACGCCATTAGGGTGGGGTTGTTTTTTTGTTTGTTTCTCTGGGTTCTCCTTTACATAGACCCCATGGCCCTCCTGGCCTCGGGTGTAAACCGCATGTATCCTGTGTCTCGGGGCCAGCTGGCCTGAGGCTATGCAACTGGGAGAGTAGGCCCAAAACAGCTTTGGGGTCTACTGATCCAGGGGAGGTCCTGTGCCAGAGGACAAGAAACTGGAGGATCCAGGGGAGGACTTTTCTGGGAGAGGACCGTGCGCAAGGCTGGTATCTCTGGAGGAGCCTAGAAACTCAGTTAAAGGACACAAGCCCGGATCAACACCCATACAGTACCACTGGTTCGGATGCAAGAGACTGGTATTGTATGGCAGTTCTTGGAATCTTTAAGGAACTCTCAGTGATGCTCTAATTTAATTAATAAGTCTGTGGCAGAGACTTTGTCAAGTATCACACCGGCTGCTAGGTCCAGTGAGAGGGGCTGGGGTTTCTGGATCCAGTCAGTGGAGCTATAGTCCTCTGGATCTGAAGAATACCTTTAATCTATAAATACTAAGTGCCTGAACTCGCCCCTAACCCTCCAACCCTTTATTGAAATACTTTGCCTTTATTTTAAATAAATAGCCAAAAAAAGGACTCAGTATTGGAAATTCATATTCTTTGGGCCACTTTCCAACGGGACCCTGAGACTGAGATCAAGCAGGTGAAGTAACGGTAAGCTTGAATAAAACCAGCAGCTCCTTCGGGGGGTTCTTGCTACACATATATGCATTGATCCAATAATTTTTATCTGGATCAGTGATATGACTAGTGCTGATTGTTTTCCCCTTTGTATATTTCTATATTTAAAGTTCTATTAATTATTTGTTGTTTTTGTATATACATTTAACTTTGTATTTAACAATATAACAGATAATTTTGTCCTCCTCTCCCTCTTGTAATCCTTTCTATCTGTAGCCTCCTATTTGTGGTCTGTAACTGGCCTTTTAACAATTAACAATTTAACAATTAAGAATGAGAGCAATCCTAATATAATACACTGTGGGTGGGGGGTTGGAATTTTGAGATGAAGCCTTTATCAAGCCTTTATCTTTTGTGCATGTGGCCTGTCAACATGCTCTACCCCTGAAGATGTCCCAATGGATGAAACACACGTAGAGTGGAGTTGGTGCCTGTTGACATCACACGCTGTTTCCGAGATAGGTAGCAGCGTTTCTGTAAGTGTATTGCCGGTTTTGTATGTTTTTATTAATGTGATTTTAATAAAAAGCTTTTATATACTACACTATAAGAGCCTCTTTCCCTGTTCTGTTTGTTGTGGTACAGCACTGCTTTATATTGGCAGAATTTGGTCTCCTTTGGAAGCAGACTGGCAGGGAGTGAGCTGTGGATATAGACTCATCCAGCCTGGGATGGTGTATACATGCTGTTTGCCTATGACTGGGGCCAGGTAGTGGCTGCTGTGTTAGGTTTTAGAAGTTATATTGCATCTTTCACCTAAATTGCTTCATCAGTGCATATCACTGCATCTTTGCCGATTTCCTGGAAGGACACTTTAAAATGTATTTTATGATGGTTTATTTTGGGTTGCACACATTGTTTCTTTGATAGATTTGAGTAAATTTGCACCACCTATCATCTTATTATTTCACTTTTAGGTGCTGTATTTGTCCTATATTTGTTAGGAGTTGTGTCTCTCTACCTGTCAGTGTAGACTTCAATAGGTACTTTAAGACTATATATGAACAATCTTTGCTGACCCTTTGATGGACTTTCTTACTTTTGTGCTATTTTATGTTTTTCATGATTTATTTTATGAAGGTGTATTTTGGGTTGCACATATTGTGCTTTTTAATATATAGTTGAATTATTTGCACTATCCATCACTTTATCATCATTTTATTTTTAGGCACTGCTTTTACCCTACATCTTCTAGATTTATTGTAGAGTTCAAGGCAACACCAGGCCTCTTTTTTTGGTATTGGTTTGTAATAAATCCTGTACACAGACACCAACCAACAGCATCACCTAAAATTATTCTTACATGCAAAAACTATGTGATATTTGTATTCATTCAAAACTTGTAGATGTTTCAATAGGCCTAAGCAACTTACACAAAAATCCACCCATGTATTCTGTAAATACTTTGATTGTCTTTTATTTTTCGATTATTTGCAGCTAGATAGAAGTTCAAAACTATTAACAAGAAATATCTGGCAACAAGGCAATGACAAAGTTGTTGAATAAATATAACATTCATTAAGCTAGAATAAACTATAGATCACCAAGGTATGAGTACAATGCTCTGTAAGGGGCATAAAATATTTGAAAGTCTTAAACCAAATGCACACCCTTTTAAAGCATTTGATATCTGGAAAAAAAGCATGTTGAGAACATTCCATGCAGGCTGTAAAAAACATGGCGAATAAAACCCCAGCAGAATAATTGTAATATTATAGTTACAGGAAAAGGCCTCCAATTTAACTGTCAAGGAAAAATGGATATGATAGTTTGTCCTCCACTGAACTTTAAAGCAAACCTGTGGTGAGGGTATGGACAGCTAACTAATTACATTTTTAAGTATTATATTAAATTTATAGCAAGCTCTCTCTCACTTCAAACAATGCAGAAACTGTGGAGCAATTCAGGCCAGAGCTATGTTATGCTGCCCTGCTAAACCCACATTCTTCTCCTACCATCTGGGTCTCTACAATCTTTTTTCATCATAAGTTTTTTTTTAGATAATTTTATATTTTTATTTTAAAACATTGACATTCCAGGTGGGTACATCAAAAAACGAGAAAAAGAAAGAAACCTTTTTTTCAGAAGCAATCAGTAGTTAGTATACAGTTCACAAGTGTGACAATGTAACGCAGATCCCTTTTTATCTGTACAGCAAGTAATAAAAGCAGTATTAAATATGAAATCATAGTGCTTTCAACTTCCACCCTTTTCACATAAAAATACCCCAGACCCCCTCAAGGCGTCAACACTAGAACTAGAGTATCCAAAACTGAAAAGAGACCAAAGAAGGGGGATAGGTGGAGAGGTAGGGGGTCAGGGGTAAGGGGTTAAGCTGTTTTAACAAGTAGGGTGTAAACATTGGTATCTCTAATCACATCTCCAAACATTCTAATCACAGATTGGAACATTGCCTAGTTAGCAGTGTGAACAACATATGAATCCAGAGACATCATGCAGCTAATCAATGATATTAACTCCAATCAGCTTCCAGATCTCAGTCCAGAATAGTCATTTTAGAGCAGATGGTTGAGGTGTGTGTAAGTTGACAGTGGGTATCTAGGAGCATTCCAGCTCCCTTTCCTATTCCTGAAAATATCAGAGATCTGTAGGAGACTGATTTTGGCCATTATATATGCAATTTATAATAAACCTCCTGTAGCCGACAAGCCCATACAGACCCAAATGGGGTAAGGGAGTCTGCAGGTGTTATGTTCTTCAAATTAGTGGATGCAACGGGGTTGATTTACTAAAATGGAAGAGTGCAAAATCTGGTGCAGCTGTGCATGGTGGCCAACCAGCTTCCAACTTCAGCTTGTTCAACTAAGCTTTGACAAAAAACCTGGAAGCTGATTGGTTTCTATGCAGAGCTGCACCGTATTTTGCATGCTCCAGTTTTAGTAAATCAATCCAAAGTGTTGCCTCAGCTTCCTTTTAAACTCTGTGATCTTCCTTAAGGCCTCATTCACACGAGGCGGATCCGCTCAGAAGAGTCCGCCAGCTCAGCAGGAGATCTCTCCATTGTTCTCCGCTGAGCCAGCAGCTTACAGGTCATCTTTGCTCACTGAGCGGGGAGGGGCCTGTCAGAACGCCGCTGATTCCTATGGAGGGATCGGACAAAAATGGACCGCATGTCTGTTTTCATCAGATCTCATCCGATCCGCCAGGATGCATGCAAACGTATCACCATACGTCTGATTTTAGTGGATCTGATTGGATGTCAGCAGACATGGTCACCGCTGACATCGGTCGCTCCATAGACCTGCATGGAGCGTCCATTCAGGTCCACCTAAAAAACTGACAGGCGGACCTGAACGGTCCGTCCGTGTGAAAGGGGCCTAAAGCCAGTGTAATGTAAACAGAAGCAGTCACAGTAGCATGCAAAAGGGTGAAACTGCATGTACATTCATTCAGTGCAAGTGTGGGGAAAAATAAATGTCATTAGGCTATTTCTGCAGCTGGTTAAATATGTTTCATACATGTAACCACTGGAGCTCTGTAAGTCTTTAACCCCTTCATGACCATTGCATTTTCTGCTATTTAGTACTGTTCTACTTTAGATACACTAAAATATAAACAGGATCCTCAAGGTGCCGCCTACCTAATTAATATGTCAAAAGGGTTGAAGCAATATTAACATATGGGGATTAGATACCCTCAAAAACATTAGAGTAAAAATTATAATTATAACCAACCCTGTGGTAGCATATATCTATGGAACTTCACTCACCATACAATCATGATTCCCCAAAAAGATTTATTGGTGTCAAAATTAGGAAAAAGACATTAAAAAATATCATACGTACATTGGCATTGAAGCTATATAAGTGATAAATCAAGATTGAGCTGATATTTAAAAAGGGAGGATGAATGAAGTCAAACCACAAAAGTAGAAGCTATGAGATAATATCAATGGTTCTCCCGATCTGCATTGGAAAAACTGTGGACAAGTAGATGATTGTATTAGGGTGGAAGGTAGCTGTGAAGAAATGGGGGAGCATTGCTGGGTAACAGTGGTCAAGAGGAGGTGCGCAAGTGGAATGATATTGAATAGGGACGCAAGTTCGACTCAAACATCGGGTGTTCGCATGTTCGCTGAACAGCTAACAATTTGGGGTGTTCGCTGCAAATTTGAAAGCTGCGGAACACCCTTTAAAAGTTTTTGGGAGAAATCTAAATTGCTAATTTTAAAGGCTTATATGCAAGTTATTGTCATAAAAATAGTTTGGGGACCTGGGTCCTGCCCCAGGAAACATGTATCAATGCAAAAAAAAGTTTTAAAAACTGCCATTTTTTTCAAGAGCAGTGATTTTAATAATGCTTAAAGTGAAACAATAAAAGTCAGGTCTGGTATGGATTTTAAGGGGGACCCCGCACCAAAATGGAAAAAAAACGGTGTGGGGGTCCCCCCAAAAATCCATACCAGACCCTTATCCAAGCATGCAACCTGGCAGGCCGCAGGAACAGAGGGGGGATGAAAGAGTGCCCCCCCTCCTGAACCGTACCAGGCCACATGCCCTCAACATGGGGAGGGTGCTTTGGGGTAGCCCCCAAAAGCACCTTGTCCACATGTTGATGGGAACTAGGGCCTCATCCCCACAACCCTTGCCCGGTGGTTGTGGGGGTCTGCGGGTGGGGGGCTTATCGGAAACGGGTGCCCTTGCCCCCCTCTGACGCCACGGGGAAGCCATTGGGAAGTCCCCTGTGCAGCAGAGGGGGGAGGGGTCACCGGGGACGTCACTGTGTGGCCCCGCCCTCAGTTATAAAAGAACTGTCACCTGCGAGGACACATTTTTTTTTTTTTTGGCGTGGGGTCCCCTTAAAATTCATACCAGACCTGAAGAGCTTACAATCTAATAGGGTGGGGCAGGTGGTACAAAGGGTTGTAACTGTGGGGAATGAGCTGATGGAAGGGTAAAAGATTAGTTAGAGACGTAATAGGCTTTCCTGAAGAGATGAGTTCCTGAAGTTCCTGAAGAGCGGGCTCCTCATCTCATGAATGAGTTAACCATTCATGAAAAGCTGGCTTATGGTTGTGATCTGTGATTGGCTAAGCTAATCACATGGTACAGGTAGCCAGGTACCATTTGACTGCTTTGGGCCAATCACAGATCACAACAGTAAGCGATCTGTTCATGAATGGAAAGCCATTCATGACAGGTTGTTTACATTGTTATCATGTGATCGCAATGACCAATCATAACGCACACCTCAACCAGAAGAGGCTCAGTCATGTACATATATGTGACTGAGCCCGTGATGCCTCTGCAGTATATCTGCAGGAGTGGGGCAGAAAGTGGTTAAAATAGAAAATATCACATTTCGTTACTAGATGGTGCCAAGTTTACTATTAAATTCCTATGATTTGCAATCTATTTTTTATAAATACACCCCTATGTGTTTTTAGTTGCTATGATGCACAAAACAGAGCTTGTTTAACATTGCAATTCCTAAGTGTTGTAGAATTTCTCGGGGGAGAAAACTTGGGAGTGTGCAAAGCTATTCTAGAAATATCAATGTACAACCTTCAATACTGTGGCAGTAATTTGTGTTTCCATGGCTTGGGCAAAGGCTATAAATAAATTGGATAAAGCTTTCTACTGCATTTACTTTTGAGATAATGATGACCTCTGTGGATATGCAAAAAAAGGAAAGAGTGCATGATAGACATATGCAGGGGCATAGTTTGGGGGCAGCCAATGCGGTCACCCCAGGCACAACATTTAGAGGGGCACAGGTTCACAGAGAGGGGGCTCATGCTAGATTGAGAGAGTGGGCTGAGTACAGGAGAACTGCAGTGTGCTATGTGTTGCAGCCGCCTGTGTGCTCTCTCCAATACCTGGGATGGCAGGGGCCCGACTGTGCTGCTCTGATGGCACTTTGGGGGGGGGGGGGGCCCAGGAGGCCATACTGTGGCTCCTCAGTGGCTGCAGAGCTCTGAGCTGAGATAGTCTGTCTCTCACAGCCCAGAGCCAGTACTGACATCCCCCCCACATGGATGGGAGAGGAGAGAGAGCTGGATCTGCTTCTACTCTTGCTGTGTCTGACCCACCCACACTCAGAGCCTCAAGTTTGAAGCCCAACAGCCAGAAGAGAAAAGGTACAGCCTGGCGGATTCATCCATCCACTGCGAGTGAAGTCTCCCCCTCCCTTCTCTCTACTACCTCCCAGTGAGTACTCTAATGTAATAGGGATGTAAGGGGAGCTCTGCAGACTTTCTATGGGCTGCTTAAGAGTGAGTGAGTGTGTGTTTGTGTGTGTATGTAGGTATATACTGTATACTATACTCTCACGTGTGTGTTTGAGCTTCGGAGTGCACACCAGAGGCTAAGGCTGTGAATAACGGGGAGCCAATAATAATCTTTCACAGCAGAGCAGCCAACCAATAATTCCTATGTAAGTTAAATAGGGATTAATGGCTGGCTGCTCTGCTGTGAGAGTTTTTGGAAGGGCTCCAGTCCTCTCTCCATTCACAGCCTAAGCCCCTGTACCTTCCTTTCCCCCATGGCTCCATAAAAAAAAGGGATAAAAAAAATATTATTTTTTGAGGACACCTCTCCTCCCATCCCCAGGTGTCTCTTCTTTAAACCCTCTACCTTACATTGAGGCTATTATTGGCTGCCTGCAGTGCTCTATATAAGGGCTCCTCCTTATTTACAGCCTGAGCCTCTGATTGGCTGCTCACAGCCTTTTATTGTTGGTTGAATTTGAGAAGATATATCTTTGACTACAGTAGTTAAAGAGATATATCAGGCTCAACCAATAATAAAAGGTTGTGGGCAGCCAATCAGAGTGCTCAGGCTGTGTGGAAGAACCCTTTGCATTTCCATGGCCACAGCAACGTATGCAGCAGCAGAGCAAGCATAACAGTCCATGGTGCCCCCTTTTCTTAGCTAAGGTTCACCAGTATAATATACATTCTTCCCTTAGTCTATTCATTAAATAATTATAAATATAATTAATATATTTATTAATCTACAAAGACCACATGCAGTATGAATAGATCTAAAACATACCTTAAGGGGTTAAAGGGACCTGGGAGGTACTCAGGAAGTGCTAAAAGTCCATGGGTTAGGGGACACAAATTATTTGCCTTGCCCCGGCACTGACAACCCACGCTACGCCACTGGACACATGTATTTTAAATAAAACTATTCCAGTGAGCTCATGTATGCTATTGACCCACTGCACACCAGTTATGTTATATGATTTTAGAAAAATTCAATGTATCTCATAGAATAAACTATTTATAGCTTAAATCAGAACTACACTTATCTTGGCTCCAGCGATGTGGCGTCCTGGACCTCCCAGTTGGCTGCTGACATCTTCGAGAGACTAGCTTCCGGGTATTGAACACCGACCGATTTTATTGGCTGGGCGGGTGTGCGTGTGCATGTACATGGGTGGACAGGCATGTAGGTCATTTTAATGCAGAATAGACAAAACATGCCTCAAAACATCAGGACAAAGATCCTTATCATGAAGCATGTGACTGTTATTTTTAATCTCATTCACTCAACCAAAAATAACTACCACTTTAAAGAAGGATTGTTATCCAGCTGTTTTAGGTTTGTGAATTGAACCTATTGTGACTAATAAATCATGCACCTCTTGATTACAATAAGTTTTCCAATGTAATTCCTAGTAAAAATGTTTGCCCAATATTATAGATGATGTTGGTCAATAAGATCTTACAGTATCAATGCTATTGAACTGTCCTGTTGGCATACTGCAGGTGTAATCTTTGAATATCCAACAAGAACTGTCAGGAACAGCACTGCACCTGTAAACATCCTGGAAACCAGCTGTCCCCTTAGATAATTATATGAATGTGTTGCTCAAGATGATTCCCCATCTCAAACTCTGTCACAAGAATAAATAGCATTTGCAAGATTGCAGCTTTAAGCAATGAATTGTACACAACACTATTTAATAGCTATATATGTTTCCATTGTTTTCTTTTAGCATTCTATTTAATACCATAAGACATATATACAGTGATTAATCTTTTATCACAGAACAGGCAGAAGAGGTTCCACAGTTCAGTTTACTGTAGTATCGTTTTAGCAGCATACATTTCAAGAATACATTGCTCTTTTTAATCTTTATAGCTTAAGGGTCGATATCATTTTATTTTGTAACATGTTTATTTATCTTTGTTTTCCTTAGTGTATTATCTTTGGCATACTGTGTTATGTAGTAATTAATCATATTTTTTTCATATCTACAATGCTTTTTAAGGGAGATCCTGGTATAACAGGAGATCAAGGTCCAAGAGGAAAAACAGGTATACCAGGAGAGAAGGGAGATATGGGACCCACTGGGCCACATGGACAACCTGGAGATAGGGGTTACCCTGGACATCCAGGAAATGAGGGTCAGCCAGGACCACCTGGACCTCCAGGAATATCGGTTAGTTTGGCGCTAAATTATGTTAAGGTTCTATTGTGCACTAGTATGGAGATATTTTTGTATTTGACAAAATGGGTCTATGGAGATATTGCTGGTAAGTCAAATCTTTTTTATATGATTAGATGATTTCTGACACTCAAAGTCAGGCTTTTTAAATATAAGTACAGTATCTCAAAAAAGTGAGTACACCCCTCACATTTTTGGAAATATTTTATTATATCTTTGTGACAACACTGAAGACATTGCACTTTGCTACAATGTAAAGTAGTGAGTGTACAACTTGTATAACAGTGTAAATTTCCTGTCCTCTCAAAATAGCTCAACACACAGCCAGTGATGTCTAAACCGCAGGCAACAAAAGGGAGTACACCCCTAAGTGAAAATGTCCAAATTGGGCCCAATTAGCCATTTTCCTTCCAGGAAAGGGAAAGCAGGTGTGTTCAAATTGCTACAGTTCATTGAGGGAACCATGAATGCCAACATGTACTGTGACATACTGAAGCAGAGCATGATCCCCTCCTTTCGGAGACTGGGTCGCAGGGCAGTATTCCAACATAACCTCAAACACACCTCCAAGATGACCACTGTCTTGCTAAAGAAGTTGAGGGCAAAGGTGATGGACTGGCCAAGCATGTCTCCAGACCTAAACCCTATTAAGCATCTGTGGGGCATCCTCAAATGGAAGGTGGAGGAGTGCAAGGTCTCTAACATCCACCAGCTCCATGATGTCGTCATGGAGGAGTGGAAGTGGACTCCAGTGGCAACCTGTGAAGCTCTGGTGAACTCCATGCCCAAGAGGGTTAAGGCAGTGCTGGAGAATATTGGTGGCCACACAAAATATTGACACTTTGAGCCAAATTTGGACATTTTCACTTAGGGGTGTACTCTCTTTTGTTGCCAGCTGTTTAGACATTAATGGCTGTGTGTTGATTTATTTTGAGGGGACAGCAAATTTACACTGTTATACAAGCTGTACACTCACTACTTTACATTGTAACAAAGTGTAATTTCTTCAGTTTTTCTAAAAAAAAATTCTTCACAAAAATGTGAGGGGTGTACTCACTTTTGTGAGATACTGTATATAACAGTGAAGTAAACAATACATTATGCCATTTTCTATGTATGTAACTTTTTATACAGTAATTAACCACTTTAGCCCCGAAAGGCTTTTCCCCCTTTAATGGCCTGAGCATTTTTTGCGATACGACACTGTGTCACTTTAACTGGGTACTGCGTCACACGACCGCGCAATTGTCAAACAAAATTTAGGTCCTTTTTTTCCTAAAAATATAGCATTCTTTTGGTGGTATTTGATCACCTCTGCGATTTTAATTTTGTGTGCTATAAACAAAAAAAGAGTGATTAATATTTACCATCCATGTATTTTAATAAGCCTATTTATTAGCTATAAAACAAATGTTGTATGCATGGTGAACCAATTAAAAACATGGTACTCTAAGTACACATGGATGATGAGATCCTCTTTTTACAGGTAAATGATCTTTTTCACCAACGTTATTATTATTGTCAAAACCAGAGTGTGCTGTTGGAGGCATAATAGTGTGTCATTTAACATTAAGCTATGCAGTAGACCAATGTATTAATCTGCAGAGAAAGAGGAGATAACTCCTTGTTATGCTGGGTTCACACTGGTGCAAATTTTTTTTCAGGTCCGAATCCAGCCAAAAATTCGGACCAAATGCGAAACCCCTACTGTGAGCCACTCCGCACAATAGTGTGAACCCAGCCTTAATCTTCTCTGCAGCTAGTATTGCCAAACATCTCTCCCGTTCAGTTATGCTGTTGGCATTGCCCACACAAATAAAGAGGTGTGCAGAAAAGAGACAAATATAAAATAAACATAAATTGGGAATGTTGTACTTTGGTGCTGCTCCTTAGGATGAGACAATCATTTTTTTTTTTTTTACATTTTCTAAAATATCACTTTAACTTGTAATATATCCTGTAGCAAAAATGACAAAAAAATTACCCCCCACCTTAAAGATGGCATATACCTTATCTATAAAGAGGGTCTGTTATGTATTTTAAGGGTGAACCCCATGCAAAAAAACAAAGAAATGCCCCTCCTCCCACTCCCCTAAAATACACAACAAACCCACATCTGGTCAGCAAGGGAGATCTCCTTGCCAGGGGGTACCCATTGGCAAAGCACATTGTCCCCAGGTTGATATGGACAGGGGCCTCTTACTCACAACCATTGCCTTGTGTTTTTTTGGGGTCTGCAGGCAAGGGGCTTATTTGATTTATTTTATGTTTGGAAGCTACCTTTAAAAAATAGGGAATCTGTGCACTGGGTTACTGCTATATTTTGCTTTTTTTCGGTGAAATAGAACACTCATTCTTATTTCCTGCTTACATGAGGTGCATTGAGTTTGTGCAATATTTCTGGCCTTTTTCCTGTGAAATGATACACTCTAATTTTGATTTCCTACTTATAAACTCACCTGATTTCTCCTTTGTAAATTGTGGCCAAGTAAAAGTGTTTATATACTGCTTAGCAAGTCTGTACAATATTTCTGGTCCCTGAAATAATACATTCTAATTTTTATTTATAATATGTAAGTGTTTTTTATATAATTTTAGATCTCTTTATTTATAATTTAAATTATAACTTTTAACTTTGTGCTAATTAGACCACATCAGGTAGTTGCTGCTGACGGTTTGTTCGAGAGCCGCCTTTTCATCCCAACTCCTCACTATATGCTATATCCAAAACACCACAGACCCTCACCTCAGGTCACAAATTCACCGCAATGAAAGCCAGCTCTGACGTGACATGTTAGGTAGGGCAGGTGCATTTTGAGTCACTTTCAGCAAGTGCTCTAGCTTTGACACCCTATAGTTCATGAATGTAATTGCTAAAACAGTGTGCAACTGTGCACCCAAAAAAATGCACAGCCTCACCACATGCTAATAAAATGCAGCTTCTCAGTTATAAATTTACCCTTGTGCGGTAAAGGTCTTCTATGAAATATCAGATATGAAAACAATGGGGTGTGGTAATGGGTATGCTTTAGTGCACAGAAGTATTTGGTGATATGTGACACACAAAGAGTAGCTTTGCTTAGAAACAAGTAGCAAACTAAGAGTCATGCCCTTTATTTTTACCCTTGCAGCTTTGCCTGTCGTGTGATGAATCCAAACTCCTTGGGGAGATGGGCACTCCAATGGCACTACAACGCCACTGAGGTGCATGCCAGCCTACTCATTTTGAATAGGCTGCCTAATGCAGCACACATAAAAGTGTGACAAAACATAAAAGTTTGTTTTAATGCAATGCACCTCAGTGGTTAGTGCACTTAGCATTGCTGTTCCTTAGGAACACATGCAGCTTAAAGTCATACCCCAAAAATGTAACGGAAAAGTCTGGTATCTTCCAATGTTGTCCTGAAGTCACATGAGGACCCTCTCCCCACTGTACATCATTTTTAAACAATTGTTTTTGCCTTGGTACCCCATGGCAGTACCCAGCTACTCTTGCCATTTGTTTGATAATCTCTTACCTATTATATTTGAAAATCTCTAGACTTGATTTTCAATATTAGCCTCTATAAGTCTCGGTGAGGTTTGGATTTATGGTTGCAAATTTCTGACATTTGTAATAGGTTCAACGAACATGCCGCAAACTGAACCTAGGCATATTCACTTATCCCTGGAAGACAATAATAGTGCTATAGATAACAGCACACCTATATTATATAAGTTATGGGAAATTTATGAGCTTTTATATAGTAAACTAAATGTGACAATATATAAACATTAAATTTGCATTATCAGTTACAATCCTAAGTCCTTAACACAGAAGCAATTTCATAACATTCCTTTATTTAAGTATTGACTAACAAGATGCAGAAATACTTGGATCATTGATCTCTATACATGTCATTTTTTCTCATGAGATAATCGGAAAACTGAGTGCAGACAAATCATACTTATATAGTGCAAGTATTTTCTTTGCTGCTAGTCTACAATAGCTGCAAAAAGAAATTCCATTCAGATCATACTGTAGCACTGGAACTGTGTAAGTCAGAGATGAATGGGCTAATGTCCACATGGGACCTAGAAGCTGTTACGGTATGCTATGCAACTTTTCATGATTCATTCCTACTCATCAGAACAGAATCTCCTCCAGCACATGGCCAAATATTTTACTGAACAGAAACCTGACAAGGAAAATAACAATCTAGGAATCCACTCGATAGAGAAGTATTTTTAAAGACACCTCTGTGCCATCTCAAATACAAAGATTTATTGTATTTTATGCTGTACTTTTGTTTCAATTATGCAAATAACCATAATAAATTTCTTTGCAGACACAGAATATTCCTTTTGAAGAACTGAAAAAATATATTAAACAAGAAGTTTTGCGAATATTTGAAGGTAAGAAGGACCAGGTAGAAAATATGAATATGTCATCTAAGCTAGCTATCATTACATTCTGAATTCATAGTGTTTCCTCCATCTGTGGTTAATAAGACTTTTTGTCATTCTAGTTCTGAGTTATTATAAACCCTGTAGAATATATTCTTCAGTGTGTGCATGTGCATTTGCATTTTCTCTTTTTGTTGATAATTATCATTAAGAACAATGTGACACTGGTGATTCTACCTCTGGCAAAGGTCCAGCAGCGGCAGTATGACAGAAATGTAACCACCGACTACTTCACTGGTCAAAACCTCACAGAATGCAGTGACATGGTGACACCTCACTAATGTAGGCATCAAGAGAGGGACACCATGCCAGAAAGTGAGTTGAGATGCAACAAATCTGTTGCTGGTAAGTTGTTACCAGTAACAAAATACATTGTATATCATGTGGCATAAACCATGTAGTTTCTAACAATGGATGAAAAAAATCAAATTTTCTTATTTAGAAAAAGTCTAGGCACTGCCATTTAAATTAGTTACTTCTGAAGTGAAAAAGCATTTAGAGAAAGCATTTTTTTTTTTACCTCTCTCTTCCTTAAATGTAATTTCTAGTATTTACAGAATGGTGCCGCACTGGGGACTGTACAACACAATTATCCTAATCCTTCACAATTCATTACCTACCTATCAAGAAGAACCTTTAATGTCATTTTAAAGTTTATCTGCTTCAATGAACAAGACATGACATATCAGTAACAAATGAAAAGCAAAAATATAATAGTTTGTAAAGGAGATGATGATGTAAATTATGAAGTTAGTTTAAACAATTAAGTTCAACAGATGATTTTATTTATAAAAAAAACAGGTCAGGCTGCAGTTCCAGCAGCCTATCTGGAAGTCTGTTAACCACTTGCTTACTGGCACCTCAACCCCCCTCCTGCCCAGGTCAATTTTCAGCTTTGAGCGCTGTCACTCTTTGAACGACAATTGCGTGGTTATACAACACTGTACCCAAATTAAATGTTTATTATTTTTTTCCCACAAATAGAGCTTTCTTTTGGTGGTATTTGATGACCTCTGGGTTTTTTATTTTTTGTTAAAAAAATAAAATAAATACGATAAAAAAAAAATACAAAACCGTTTTATATTTTGTTATTCAATTTTGCAAACAGGTAATTTTTTTCTCCTTCATTGATGTACGCTGATGAGGCTACACTGAAGGGCACTGATGGGCACCGATAGGCTGCACTGATGGGCCCCAATAGGCTGCACTGATGG
Source organism: Lithobates sylvaticus (assembly GCA_028564925.1). Classification (NCBI taxonomy): domain Eukaryota; kingdom Metazoa; phylum Chordata; class Amphibia; order Anura; family Ranidae; genus Lithobates; species Lithobates sylvaticus. The sequence goes on along the minus strand of CM053028.1, from coordinate 317,515,480 downwards.
GCACTGATAAGGCGGCACTGATGGGCACTAATAGGCAGCACTGGTGGGCACCGATGAGGTGGCACTGGTGGGCACTGATAGGTGGCATTGGTAGGCAATGATGGGTGCCACTGAAGGGCAGCACTGAAGGGCATTGATAGGCTGCACTGATGGGCACTTATAATGCAGCACTGATGGGCACTAATAGGCGGTGCTGGTGGGCACTGATGATGTGTCACTGGTGGGCACTGTTAGGTGTCATTGGTAGGCACTGATGGGCACTAATAGGTGGCACTGGTAGCTGGCACTGATGGGTGGCAGTGATGGGCACTGATCGGCACTGGTAGGTGACACTGATAGGCAGCACTGCTAGGTGGCACTGATTGGCACCACTGGTGGGCATTGATAGGTGGCACTTGTGGGCACTGATAGGTGGCACTGATTGCTGCCACTTACTACTGTGGGCACTGATTGGGGGCACTGTTGGCACTGATTTGTGGCACTGGCAGGTGGCACTGGCAGGCAGTACTTGTGGGCACATATGAGGCAGCTTCGCCTCTTCCTCTTTGGGACCGATCAGCTTTTTTTCTTCTCACACTGTCAGCGTGAAGAAACAAAAATGATTACCGATCCTCTGTTTACATCATGTGATCAGCTGTTATTGGCTAACGGCTGATCATGTGGTAAGGGGCCGTGATCACAGCGCGCACCCCCTTCAGGGGGGCGTGGCAAGCTTTGAAAGGAGAGGACGTCAATAGACGGCCTCCCGGCAAAGCAGATCCGCACTGTGGCCGTCATTCGGTTATAGCGCAGATCTGAACAAGTTTAACACTTTTATTCTTTGGAAATCTAAGGATACGATTGAAGCAAATAACGTAACAACAAAATAACAATGTTTTAATAAACTAATAACACATATATTTGTAATTCATTTTCCTAAACAGTATATTTATTGGCCTTCATTAAAATGTAGCATTAACCATCTAGGCTGACCTGTATTATTACCCACTGCATTGTACTGATGTACTGTTATCAGTATAATGGTAATGATTTTTGTCTGTTCTCCACATCTGGGATTATCTATAACATATTGTATAACATAATGTATATGTTGCACTTTTTTATGTGTGCACCCGAAGCTTGCAATCATTACAGTAGTTTCATAATAATTGTGAATTGTGAGTCACTGAAGTAAATCCTGGCAACATGTCACTGTGACAGTGAACAGTGAACAAAGTGAAATGTTCTTTGTAGCTGCAACTTGCACACCTGTATGTTATCATCTTGCTGTGCGAAATAGAATCATTCCTTTGAGTCATTTTGGGGGTTTTGTGCATATTATAACTATTGGTAGAAATGCACAAGAAACACAGGGCTTACAGCAGTAGAGCAAGGGGATTAACAAAAATCACATTCAGTGGGAGCAACCAGCAAAAGGTTTATCAGTATAGATAAATTTATAATATTGCTTGATAACATGTGCAAACTCAATTTTCCTTTTTACTAGTTTAATCCATTTAAAATAAGCGTCACCTTGCACTCACATTATAGTGAAAGAAGTCTGTTTATCTTATTACCAAGCAGAAATTTCTGATTTACTTAACACCTAATGAACTTTAAAATGTACCTTGTTATCAAGTTCATACTGTATAGTAAAATAAACACAACCACAAATGCATGCCTCCATTGTGTTTCTTTTGCCGTGTACGCACGAGAGGAATTTCCGACAGAAAAAGTCAGACAGGAGCTTTTCATCATATATTCCGATCGTGTGTATGCCCCATCAGACTTTTTACATTGAAAATTCTGATGGACCTAGATAGAGAACATGTTCCAAATTTTTCCGATGGAACCAAAAGCGACGCATGCACTGAAGCAAGTACAAGACGGAAGCTATTTGCTACTGGCTATTGCACTTCCTTTTTCTAGTCCCGTCGTACGTGTTATATGTCACCGCGTTCTAGACAGTCGGACTTTGGTGTGACTGCGTGTAGGCAAGACCGATTGAGCGGAATTTTCCGGCAGAATTCCATCGGAGAAACCTTCAGAGTTTATTCCGTCAGTAAAACCGCTCATGTGTACGTGGCATTAGAGTTTTGTAATTGAACCCAAAAGCTGATCCCTAAGTGATTGTACAAAACAACAAATCTTTTTTCTGATTCCACAAATTGGGTTCTTTTCCATGTCAACTCATTTACTTTTACGTAAATTAAATTGACTAACCATAGAAAGTATTAACTAATGTACATTTTAAAATAATTGCATAAGCTAAAATAGGTCTTAAGCAAAATGTCATTTGCACCATTGTGCAGATAACCATTTAATATCAAATCTGGTATTCAGATGTTCAAAAAGTTCATTCCTGTCTGCCCTGCAGGATTTTACATTTCATATCTGAATGGAAATGAAGTGAAAATAATTTGCCTTTGTACAATACGTTGTAGTCATGCAATCAATTACCATGTGTGGTCAAAGCACGGTGCTACAAAGAGTTTTTAAAAGCTTACAATTGCTGCTCATTTGTGTAGTCTGTGAAACCCGTTGCTCAGTACAACTAATTGACAACTCTGGTAGCACATTAAAGAAATAACTCAATAATGCAGAGCCAAGTGCTAAACAGTTATCTCTAAAAGCATTTTAATAGCAGGTAATTACTGCTTCAGGCATTGATTTAATGAATGTTGCTCAAAACTGGTTTTGAGTAAATTAACAGAAATCAATTGCTTTCATACCTGACTGTAGTCAGCCAACAAACTAAATTTAAAAATGAGGGCTTTGTAATGTTATTCTTGTCATACAAGAGTGTTAAAGATTGTGGTTTGCATAGTTCAGTCAGCATTTTTGTAAGTAATTGAATGGTTTTGATGAGAACTGTGTGCATACTATAACAATGTGAATGCAATGCAAAAGCAGACACACATATTAAACTTAATATGTTAAACAATAACCCAGGGTATGGGGGCATACTACTAGAGCAAACCACTGTGCTTTATGTAAATACTTATGCATTCTCTCAGTATGATATTGTAGCATTTTAGCAGGGAATTCCACTCAGAAATAGTAACTTCCTTATGTAGAAAGCTCCTTCTTAGGCTGCTTTCACACTGGGGCAGTTTGCAGGCGTTATTGCGCTAAGAATAGCGCCTGCAAACCGACCCGAAACAGCTGTTGCTGTTCCTTCAGTGTGAAAGCCCGAGGGCTTTCACACTGAAGCGGTGCGCTTGCAGGACGCTCAAAAATGTCCTGCAAGCCGCATCTTTGGCTCGCTATAGGAGCGGTATATTTACCGCTCCTATAGCGCCCGGTCCCATTGAAAACAATGGGGGAGCGCGCCGAACCCGCCCGCAAACTGCCGCTGCAGCGGCGGTTTGCGGGCGGTATTGACCCTTTTTCGGCCGCTCGCGGGGGGTAAAAACCACCCCGCTAGCGGCCGAAATGCGCCGCTAAAACACCGGTAAAGCGGCGCTAAATATAGCGCCGCTTTACCGCCAGCGCCCCCACCGCTCCAGTGTGAAAGCAGCCTTAAGGTGTGCAGCACTGTTAGAATATCAGGAAGACGTATCTCTTTATCCATATTGGAGAGCAATGTGAGTCATGTGAGTTTATTTTATGGCAGTACTAAGAGCATTGAGGTTTAGAAAAACAAACGTATTACATACATCATTTAGCCTGATCCCTAAAGAGATTTTGATTGTGTGCTACACCATATTCTTTTTGTACTACATTACAAACCAGATTTCTACAGGTATAAAAGCTGTTGGAGCTTTTCCCCATGATTCAGTAAGCTCTAACTAGAATAGAAAATGGAAACCTCTATCTGCTAGAGGTTTAACAACGTCCTCCATAGTGATATTTCCTAGAGGAGATTGACACACAGGATGAATGGTGATGGAGTGTTTAAATGTGGTGGCTATGAATTTTGTTCATATATGATAGAGACCCCAATCCTTTGCCTATACACAGGAAGGTTCTTCAAGTGCAAGGGACACGTGGATTGTGATACGGAGGGAGCGGTCTACATGTTGACCCATGCCTCTGGAGCAAAAAAATTGAAAAAAAGGTGCTAGAGATTACATCTGAAAAGCTACATTGACCCCCATCCCTTAAATAGACAGGTTGAAAAACAGGTTCCTCTAGAGGGGGGGACTTTCAATGGGGCGAGTAGCTGGTAAAGTATTAGTCGAGTATGTAAAAGAATATTATAATTTTTAATAATAACGTATGATATAAAACAAGAGAAGCACAAATATAATCTACAAAGAGAAGCAAAAATATAATGTACAAACAAAAAATGTATATATATATATATATTGTTCTTTACACAAGAATTTTCATGGGAGGCTGGATTTGTACACAATACACAAAACCTTTGTATTCAAAATAAATCACATTAAATCTATTGCACTAACAAAAAGTGCAGCGGAAATACCAGATGCGTTTCGTGATTTTTGCTTTTGTTGCTTTCTCTTCATCAGAGGTATATGTGATTTAGTGCAGAATGTAGAAAACGTCTGCAATCAAACAGAGAAATTGTTTTACAGAATGATAAATATCCAAAGAAAAACAATATACATTCATGTACAATATCCTAATATATTTCTCATGTTTGATAACATTTTGAAAAAAGTGTATATACACTAACCATATAGTTTGTATATATTCCAGCATCCAAATAAAAAAAAAAAAAAATATATATATATATATATATATGTGTGTAGAATTATGCTGCGGGAAATAGCCCCCTTCCTGGCCACAAGCCCCGCAGGACGGATCAGAGCATCACCAAAGAGCGGCGAACCCCAGCGCAGGAACAGTGATGTATTCCCTCACAAAGGATGCCCCAGTGTGGCCCTTTGAGGATGAATCCAATATTCGCCCTGGCAGGAACAAAAGGAACAGTGTAAAAAGAGTATTTTGGAGTATACACATAAAGTAGTCCAGCATCACTTATATCTACATGACTAATGGGGTAATTATTTAGGACGCCTCCTAGTCAAACATTAACCCCTATTGGAATATATGTGGTTATAGCCACATATATATAACAAATATATTAAATTAAATTAAATGACACCCTATATATGTATATATATCTGTCTGAATACGCCAAGCCAAATGCATTGGTTTAAACATATGCATGCAGACAGTAAAAACAAGTATGCATCAATACATCAGATGTCCAACTCATAAGTGTCTAAGGGGTTAAATTATAAACAAGGGCATCGATTAATATACCTCAAGCCAGGGTGGATGCCACAAGTGGAGAGGATAAGATGTTACGAATGGAACAGGAACGCATCAACATACATTCAGACGCAGTATATCAGGGGATAGTGGAGAGTCATGTACACAAAACCACCCTGCAATGCAAGATATGGAGAAAAAGAAAAAAGCCCAACATAGTTGTAAATATATATGTTGACATCAACTAATACTGCAGCAAAGACATCACATGCAAAACAATTGTATGCACATGATAGTCTAAATGCCGTGGAGAAAACAATTAGACCTAGTCTAACTTATGGGATTACCAAGTTTAATCTCAGATTTCCTGTAGGTAAAGATTTATCCTTGGCACACAAGAGGGATACCAATATAAAACAAAAAATACAAAATGAACAACATAAAAAACACAAAGCCTGAAGGGCGCACCATGGTGCAGTAACACTGCTTGTCGGGAGCCACCACTCAGACCTCAAGACAAGAAAACAGTGGAGGCCAGCAAGCAGCATTAGGTCCCAAAAAGGGAACATAACTCCAAGGAGTTTACCTTTTGGGGGTAGGTGGTAAGGCACGAAGGGGGATTCACTACTAACAGGAGGTGCAGGCCTGCACCTCAACTTAGAGTAGATGATAGTAAAGCAGCCGGAGGGAATAGGGGAACCCTCGGTGTGGCACGGAGGCCTGCAATGATCTGTTCAGCTAGTCAGGTTGTCCCCCGGTGGGGAAGGAAGTGGGGCTTGACCGGAAGGGCCATCCCTAGGGCTGTTGCATCGTCTGCGGGGAGCTAGGCACCAAGGCTGAGGGCGAGGTGGGAGAGTTATCCCTGGGAATGTTCTCCAGTCAGGGATGTCTACAGGAGGCAATCCAAGGGAATCCAGAAACTGGGGTAGGTCATCTTTATTCCACAAGGGGAACTGCTGGCCATCTTTGGTAGCTGAAAGGCTGAACGGGAAACCCCATCTGTAAGTCAGCTGTGCATCCTGCAGAACTTCCAGTAGTGGTTTGAGGGCACAGCGTTGCATAAGCGTGTGTCTGGAGAAATCTGTGAATAAGGTTAACTTAGTACCATCAAAATCCACATGACTGATTCCCCTGACCTGAAACATGATGCGTTCCTTTAATGAATATTTATATAATTTACAGATAATGTCTCTGGGCTTGTCAGAATCCTCAGATGGTGGCCGTAGAGCCCTGTGGGCCCAGTCAATTTCTATGTAATGTGGTGCTTGGCAGCCCAATATTCACTTAGACACATTGCAGGGTGATGTCCCGCGAGCCCGTAGCTTCTGGCAGACCTCTGATGCGAATGTTAACCCTGCGACTCCTATTTTCAAAGTCATTCATTTGACCCAGCAGGGAATTAATCCTGTGGTCTTGAATTTTACATCTCTCAGTTAGTGCCTGTATAGCAGGAGTAGTTTCTTCCCACTGTGTCTCCAATGCCTCTACTTCTGCCCCCTATATGAGTTGTGTCAGCCAGCCTTCAATGTCCTGGCGCAGGGCCTTCTCTTCCCTGTGAGCAAACAGCTCCAGATCAGCCTTAGTGTGGAGGGATAATATGTGTGAACGGAGAACTTTACCCCCTAAGGTTTCACCCACATCTGATGGTCTGTCCTGGCTATCAGAGCAGGAGAGAGAGGAGGGTAGAGGAAGCGACAGCAGTGGCAGGTGTGGAGAGCCAATGAGGGAGGCTGCACGGGCAGCGTGCTCACCCAGCGCCATCTTGGAAGTGCCTGTTCCCCGGCGGGTCACATAAAAGTAGTCGTCCAGTGATCCAGACTGGCTCCGAGAGGTCCGCTGTGGTGGCGGGGATGGCTTGCGCTTTGGAAGCATGTTTTTATGCCAATTTTCCCCCTGGGAAGCTGCTGTATGGGCGGTATGTTGAACGGTTCACACGGAGCTCAGGGAGAGCACAGCCTCACCTGTGCATTCCGCGGCCATGCCCCACATGTAATGCTGTGTTAAACACTGCATTACACCAACACATTACACTGACACACTATACTAACACTACACTAACACTCTACACTCAGTCACAATAAGTGCACACACTAACTCACTAGTAGGAAGGAAACTTTTATAGTGTGGGGTGGGACTATGAGCACTGAGCCGTGATTGGAGAAAGTCATCATCACTTTGTCCAATCAGAGCTCTGACAGTGCTCTGTGCCCTAATTGGCAATTGATCGCTGGTCAGATGCAAGGCTTCATCCAATTAGGATCCTAGAATGCACTGTGAAGTGCGCAGTGCATTGTGGGGTGCTCGGCGGGCGAACATTCCAATGTTCTGGCCAAACTTTTTCTCGGCCCGAACTGTTCGCCCAACACTAATTATTTACATCCTTACTAAGTTCTGTGTGCCCATCCAGAAGAACACTACAGTACAATAAAAACATTGGCAGTCCAGTTTTGTCCAGTTTTGTGGCAGTGAAAGTGACTTTGAGTTTGACCTGTAATTCTATGTTGTGATATACAATCAAATTTGCTTCAGGATATTTTTCAAAAAGCACATTTCCATGCACATTTTACAATTAGAAGAGATTATAAATTATTGGACAATTGTGGATAGTGTGTTTTTTTTTAACAAAGATGTTAGTGCTATGGAACAGTAAAATGTAGTCATTTGAAAGTGGCAATAAAAAAGAAACAGCAAAAGGTTCCCCTCACAATTCAAACCAGACCCTTAGCCAAGCATGCAGCCCCCCACCACCTTGCAAGGCAACTTGACCCTATGTTAAGGGGACAAGGGGCTTATTTTAACATCCTGTGCCTCAAAAGTGATGTGGCGGTTTGTGGAAGGGGGGGACTTAGAATCTGGAAGCCCCTTTATAATAAGGGGGCCCCCAAATACCTGCCCTCCCCTATGTAATCAAATAAGAGGTGCACTACCCTTTATTACACATTTCGAGAAGGAGTTAAAATTAAATAAGCACATAGTTCACTTGACAAAGTGCTTTAATTGAAAGAAAACACACATTTTTTTTTAATTAATTTATCTACACTGCAATCATGATGACTTGCTACCTTTTACTTGACACAATCTCCTCACTAAAGGAGCTCAGCACTTTGCTAATGTAAGCACAGCTTGGAGCATTTTGGGTGATGTGATGTCATTAACCATAATTGGTTCAATAAATGTCAATAGGGTTCGGTGCTAACTTAATGTCTTGATTTAGGAAGCCAGTTTCCTGCTTGTGAAATTCTTACCTCCTTGCTGCAGTGGTTTTTCTAGACCTGTGATTCTACTCGCATATGCTACTGGCTTCTGTGTTCACCTATGAGCTTCCCCTGCTCTACTGTGGATATCCCTTATCCTTCTATCACTTCCTGCCCCCCCCCCCAAATCTGTTTTTCTATATACAGACATGCTCAGTGCAACACGTGTTGCCTGAGCAACTTCCTAGTTTCTCTGTGCTCCTGCTTTCCCACATATTATTCTTATTCTGTGTCTGACTTCCCCTGTACCAACCCTGGCTACATCTACTGTTTCGCCTGCCCGTCCACCACATGCCCTGACCTCGGGTTGTTTAGATCCTCCTCCCTCCTGCCATCTGTACTCTGCACACACGAGTGGTCACTGCATCTTCAGCTGGGTGTATCCGGGTCCACAAACCAGTTCCAGTCTGCTGCAGTTCCATCTCCACCATCAGGGGCCATGGTGAAGAAGCAGGCTGGAGCTTAGACCAAGGGGTACCCTGAGTTGGCCTTCTACAAGGGCTCACTAACATTGGGAACCTGACACATCAAGTTTGGCTGACTTCAAAACAGATGCCTTTTTTCATACTTTCATCCTTAGTTAAAGTGGCAATAAACCATCACCTATACCCAGTGAAGTGACTGGCCTCAGGTGATATACAGAGGTGAAACAAAATACATAAGTTGTAGCTGTTTATTTAAAGCCAAATATCTTATAAAATATCCTTGTAAAACTCAGAGATGAAAATGATTTTTCACAGACTGACAAAAGCAAGGGGCGGGCAGCTGTAGATACACAATGTGCAAGAGTTCTAAGAGGCTTCCACATTTACAGTTAGCTTGTTTTCTACCGCTTACTGTACCACATGCCTATGGGACCTCAGGAGGTCAGCAGGATCATACGCCACAGGCCTCTTATGCAAAACAGGATTTATTTCAGGTTAAATGGCTTGACAGAAACACAGTGACAGCCCCAAACAACAAATTTGAGTGCTTCTCTTTAGGTTAACATAATTTTTAAAAAACAGAAGTATGCTTTGATTGTGCTACCATTTTTCTCATGGTATATCTGGACCTCTATATTTTTTTGCTGTTCCTCTTATTCAGAATATGTTATTCTGCGGGGCCATAGTAATTTGCTGTTGTGTAATATATGCTCACTTTCTGACTTTAAAGAGGGGCTCTCTCCCTTTAAATATCAGTTTTTTGAAAAGTCTTCGCCTGTTCTAGCACAAGATGTGATATTCAGGGGGTCAGCAGCAATGTACGGTACAACTCAGGTTTCTTAAAAAGGACAGACTTTAGTCAACCTAAATAACTTGTCAGCAGCAAAACAACAGTCTCCAACAGCAAACATACTCAAAGGCTCAACTTCAGATTAACATAACTTCAAGAAAAACAGAAACATGCTTATTACATTGATTGAACTACATTTCTTTCATACTTCACCATATTTTGTTATTTTGAAGACATAACCCACACACTATTCCTTTTCAGTCTTTGACATATACTGTATATGTCCTAGCTAGGGACATACCTTCAGCAGTGCAATAATAGCAGTGGAATACAGTGCATCATCAAAATGTACTTTTAATTACTTTGTACATTATATTTAAAATTCCTTTAAAAGCAATTTACTGTGACTAGATCATTTGTTACTAGTGCTATGTATTTACAGTTTATTGTGTGGTTTGGGCTCATGCTGTGTATACTCAGGTGCTTTTTTTCTAGCTGCATCTGCTCTGCACAGAAATCCTTTTTTAATGGCCCTTATGACTAACAGTCACCAAACTGTGCAACTGTTTCTGAGCATGACGTCATATCACATCACTATCCATGTAGATAATTCCATATAGAGAATTGTATTTTTGAATGACTTATTAAAAAAGTAACCAATTCAATACAGGGCATTTATATACCCTTCCTTCCCAGACCAATTTTTAGCTTTCAGCGCTCTCACACTTTGAATGCCAATTACTCAGTCATGCAACACTGTACCCAAACAACATTTTTATAATTTTTTTCATACAAATAGAGCTTTCTTTTGGTGGTATTTAATCACCACTAGTTTTTTTATTTTTTGCGACATAAGTGAAAAAAGAGCGAAAATTTTGAAAAATCAACAAAAAAAATTTGGGCCAAAATTTATACTGCTACATCTCTTTGGTAAAAATAACCCAAATTAGTGGATATTATTTAGTCTCCTTGAAAGTTATAGAGTCTACAAGCTATGGTGCAAATCATTGAAAATTGATCACATCTGATCACACCTGATGCACTGACAGCTCATTTCTTGAGGCTCTGAAATGTCAGGAAAGTACAAATACCCCCCAAATTACCCCTTTTTGAAAAGTGGAAAGTCCAAGGTATTTAGTAAGGGGCATGGTGAGTTTTTTGAAGTTGTAATTTTTTCCCACAATTCTTGGGAATAAGAAGAATGTTTTTTTTTTTCGTTTTTTTTTTTTTTTACAAAATTGTCAAAATAACAAGTTATTTCTCACACACAGCATATCCATACTTCCAATTATACCCCACAATACATTCTGCAACTCCTCCCGAGTATGGCAATACCACATGTGTGGGACTTTTACACAGCCTGGCCACACAGAGAGGTCCAACATGCAGGGAGCGCCATCAGGGGTTCTAGGAGCATAAATGACACCGCTAAATTCTTAACGACCTATTACATTTGTGATGGCCCTGGAGCACCAGGACAATGAATTACCCACAAAATGACCCCATTTTGGAAAGCAAACACCCCAACGTCTATTCTATGAGGCATAATGAGTCTTTTGAACAGTTCATTTTTTTCTACAAGTCTTCGGAAAACGTGGAAAGAAAATAAAAACATTTTTTTTTTTTTTACACAAAGTGGTCAGTTTATAAGATATTTCTAACTGAAAGCATGTACATAGCAAAAATGACACCCCAAAATACATTCTGCTACTCCTTCCGAGTATGGCGATACCACATGTGTGTGACTTTTACACAGCCTGACCACATACAAAGGCAAAACATGCAACGAGAACTGTCAGGCGTTCTAGGAGCATAAATGACACCTCTAATTTCCTAGTGACCTATTACATTTGTGAAGGCCCTGGAGCACCAGGACAATGGAATTACTCACAAAATGACCCCATTTTGGAAAACAAACACCCCGAAGTATGTTCTATGAAGCATTAAGAGTCTTTTGAACAGTTATTTTTTTTACACTAGTCTTCAGAAAACGTGGAAATAAAATGAAAATCTTTTTTTTTTTACACAAAGTTGTCCATTTATAAGATATTTCTAACACATAGCATGTATATAGCAAAAATTACACCCCAAAACACATTTTGCTACTCCTCCTGAGTATGGCGATACCACTGGTGACAGGTACTCGGGTACTCCGTTGGGCTGGTGACAGAAACTTGGGTACTTAGATGAACTGTGACAGGTACTCAGATGGACTGTGACAGGTACTCGGATACTCAGATGGGCTTGGACAGGTACTAGAGTACTCAGATGAACTGTGACAGGTACTCGTTCCTTTAGATGGACTGTGACAGGTACTCAGATGGACTGTGACAGGTACTCAGGTATTCGGGTACTCAGATGGCCTGTGACAGGTACTCGGTTACTCAGATGGACTGGGACAGGTACTTGGGTACTCAGATGGACTGTGACAGATACTCAGGTATTCGGGTACTCAGATGGGCTGTGACAGGTACTCAGGTACTCAGATGGGCTGTGACAGGTACTCAGGTACTCGAATACTCAAATGGACTGTGACAGGTACTCAGGTACTCAGATGGGCTGTGACAGGTACTCAGATGGGCTGTGACCGGTACTCGGGTATTCAGATGGGCTGTGACAGGTACTCGGGTACTCAGATGGGCTGTGACAGGTACTCGGGTACTCAGATGGGCTGTGACAGGTACTCGGATACTCAGATGGACTGTGACAGGTACTCAGATGGGCTGTGACAGGGACTCAGGTACTCAGGTACTCGGATACTCAGATGGGCTGTGACAGGTACTCAGATACTCGGATACTCAGATGGGCTGTGACAGGTACTCGGATAATCAGATACTCAGGTACTCGGGTACTCAGATGGGCTGTGACAGGTACTTGGGTACTCAGATGGGCTGTGACAGGTACTCGGGTACTCAGATGGGCTGTGACAGGTACTCGGGTACTCAGATGGGCTGTGACAGGTACTCGGGTACTCAGATGGGCTGTGACAGGTACTCGGGTACTCAGATGGGCTGTGACAGGTACTTGGGTACTCAGATGGGCTGTGACAGGTACTCGGGTACTCAGATGGGCTGTGACAGGTACTCGGGTACTCAGATGGGCTGTGACAGGTACTCGGGTACTCAGATGGGCTGTGACAGGTACTCAGGTACTCAGATGGGCTGTGACGGGTGATGACAGGTACTTTGATGGCTGGTGACAGGTACTTTGATGGCTGGTGACAGGTCCTCTTTATTAGGGGGGGTAATCAGTGTGGTTGGTGTACACTAAGGTGTAACAAGATGTTACCGCCACCTCCTTCTCACACACGATCGTTGTGTGAGGAGGAGAACCCGGCAACATCTCGTTACCGCGGTCTGTTGACATTCTGTGACCGGCTGTGATTGGACACAGCTGGTCACGTGGTAAAGAGCCAATTTCATTGGCTCTTTACTGCGATCAGGGTTGGGCTGTGATCAGAGTGACAAGCCTCATCCCCGATCGCCGCTCTGGGGGCACGCAGGAGCGGCGAAATACCGAGGACGTCATATGACGCCCACCCAGGATGGGAGATCCCATCTGTGGACGTCATTTGACTATGGCTCGGTATTGAAGTGATTAAGGAAATGATCCTCAAAGACAGAATTTTTCCTGGGCTTTAATTATTTATGCAGTTGCGCCTGCTGAATATATAATCTTCAAGCATATTGAAAGCTTATGGAGCTAAGCAACACACCACATTTTTCTATCATGCTTTTTATCCTAGATAGAAGACTATCCACTTAAACAGCATAGATCAGTTCCAAAATCTTGCTGGTAATTGCAGATGAAAGCCACTCTTATGTTTTGCATTTATCCCTAGTTGCTATGGAAAGCTTTAGCCTAACACAATTTGGAAAACCGGCTAATTCAGCTAAATCCTTCCATTAGCAAAGGCTCGGAACAGTTTTATTTTATGATATGATCTTCAGTTTAGAATTTAGAAAAGCAGTAAAAAAAGTGACCATGAACATTTTACACCAAGCTTCTCAGTAAACAATGGATCTTGTATCTAGTACCATTTATTTACACTGGCAAGAAAACATTTCTGAGCCTTGTTAGTAATTTCCTAGATTTATGTATGAATATCCTTAATAAACAAATGGTTTGATAAGGTATCTGGTACATAAGCGTTACGTTACTGGCAGGGCTCTGTAGATTGAACCTGTGCAAGTGTTAGGATTTATTTGACCCATCCCTATATACAAAACTGTTTCAAGGGAAACTGTAATGGTTTGAGGTCAATTTATTATATTATGTTTAGACCATTTTTAAGCTTGTTGATATATGTGTGTGTGTGTGTGTGTGTGTATATATATATATATATATATATATATATATATAATATAATCTCACAAAAGTGAGTACGCCCCTCACATGGTGGTAAATATTTTATTATATCTTTTCATGTGACAACACTGAAGAAATTACACTTTGCTACAATGCAAAGTAGTGATTGTACAGCTTGTATAACAGTGTACATTTGCTGTCCCCTCACAATAACTCAACACACAGCCATTATGGTCTAAACCACTGGCAACAAAAGTGAGTACACCACTAAGTTAAAAAGTCCAAATTGGGCCCAAAGTGTCAATATTTTGTGTGGCCACCAATTATCTTCCAGCATTGCCTTAACTCTCTAGGGCATGGAGTTCATCAGAGCTTCACAGGGTGCCACTGGAGTCCTCTTCCACTCCTCCATGACGACATCACAGAGCTGTTAGATGTTAGAGACCTTGCGCTCCTCCACCTGCCATTTGAGGATGACCCCCCAGGGGCTCAATAGGGTTTAGGTCTGGAGGACATGCTTGGCCAGTCCATCACCTTTACCCTCAGCTTCTTTAGCAAGGCAGTGGTCATCTTGGAGGTGTGTTTGGGGTTGTTATCATGTTGAAATACTGCCATGTGGCCCAGTCTCCGAAGGGAGGGGATCATGCTCAGCTTTAGTATGTCACAGTACATGTTGGCATTCATGAACTATAGCCCCCCAGTGCTGGAAGCACTCATGCAGCCCCAGACCATGACACTCCCACCACCATGCTTGACTGTTGGCAAGACACATGTGTCTTTGTACTTCTTGCCTCATTGCCGCCACACAGGCTAGACACCATCTGAACCAAATAAGTTTATCTTGGTCTCATCAGACCACAGGACATGGTTCCGGTAATCCATGTCCTTAGTCTGCTTGTCTTCAGCAAACTGTTTGTGGGATTTCTTGTGCATCTGTCAGGATCAGCGGCTAAGGAGACCAGACACGTAGATACAGAAGGGAACTGAGACCAAACAATCAAAGTATATATCTTTGAGGTGATATTTATTTACAGTGAAAATAACTAATACACATACATAGCAACCAGTGAGAACATAAACCACTACAGTAAACAAAATAAATGTAACTTTTCCCTCCAGAGTTCGCATTCCAAAAAAACTCTTTCTGCTGCTTCTGGATCATCACAAAGTGTTTCCTCACCAGCAGCATCTTCAAGTAAGGAAGTGTTACAAACCACGGCCTCCCAAAAATACACAATCCCTTTATTTATAGAGAAAATGACACCTGAAAATCAGAACATTGATCAAACTTTTGCAGGAGCAATATATGCTTCTGGATCAGCATTATCAATAATTGAAAATGCATATTAGCAGGAAGCTTTTATATTATTATGAGGGAAATGGGGGGTGGTTACCTGTTCTTGTGTATAGTTGAAAAGTTCCTAACATATAAAGTCCTTGTGATTCCATTTATAATAAAAAATAAAAAGCAAGTTTAATTTATTTACTGAATAAGCTGTACTTTTATTTTTTTCCGGAAAATTATATGAAAAGAAAGCGAAAAAAACACAGGACTTTTAAGGTGCCACAATAAATTAACTACATTTACTATAGATAAAATTCAAACATATTTTATTTATAACAATTTAAAATCATTAAAATTCTTTATCATATCAATATATAATTCATACACTGATGCAGTCACTTTAGCTCTACATGTTTCGCCCCAAAGAGCTTATTCAGAAGACTATGCTAAATTCAACACATTGCATTTTTCAATTTTTAGATTTTTTTTATGTGTACATATATTGTTAACCCCTTACTGACTGCCCACTGTTGATTGGCTGCGGCAGAATGGCACTCCTGCGCAAATTGCCGTACAAAGCTTTAAGGAGTATAGGGGGCGCGCGCGTGCCGCCGGAGCTGCGTGCGCACGCCCCGTCACGTCCCTAAAGAGCCGATGCATGTGCCCGTTGGCAGCAATCTCTTCTAGGCACCCACGATCCCTCCTGACAGAGCGAGAACAGGGATTTGTGTGTGTAAACACACAAATCCATGTCCTGTCTGGGAGAGGAGACAGATCGTGTGTTCCTAGTACATAGGAACAACGATCGGTCTCCTCCCCAAGTCAGTTCCATCCCTCCACAGTTAGAACACACAGTAAGGGAACACATTTAACCCCTTCCCTGCCAGTGACATTTATACAGTAATCAGTGCATTTTTATAGCACTGATCGCTGTATAAATGTCAATGGTCCCAAAAGTGTGTCAAAAGTGTCCAATTTGTCCGCCATAATGTCGCAGTCCCGATAAAAATCACGGATCACTGCCATTGCTAGTAAAAATATAAAAATAAATAAAAATGCCATAAATCTATCCCCTATTTTGTAGACGCTATAACTTTTGCGCAAACCAATCAATATACACTTATTGCAATTTTTACCAAAAATATGTAGAAGATAGGGATGAGCTGAACACCCCCTGGTTCGGTTCGCACCAGAACATAACGAACAGGCAAAAAAATCGGAAGAACACGCGATCACTGTTAAAGTCTATGGGACATGAACATGAAAAATCAAAAATGCTAATTTTAAAGGCTTATATGCAAGTTATTGTCATAAAAAGTGTTTAGGGACCCGGGTCCTGCTCTAGGGGACATGTATCAATGCAAATTTTTTTTTTTTTAAATGGCTGTTTTTTCGGGAGCAGTGATTTTTTTAATTCTTAAAGTGAAACAATAAATCTTTAAATATTCCTTTAAATATCTTGCTTGGGGTGTGTCTATAGTATGCCTGCAAAGTGGCACATTTTTCTCATGTTTAAAACCACAGCAAAATTACATTTCTAAAGTTAAAATTGTCATGTAAAACTGATCACGGCTGTAATGAAATTGTCAGGTCTCAGCAATATCGATAAAACTCATTGAAAAAAAGAGCATGGGTTCCCCCCAGTCCCCCCCCCCCCCCCAGTCCATTACCAGGCCCTTTGGGTCTGGTATGAATATTAAGGGAAACCCGAACAAAAATAACAAATGAAAATTGCGTGTGGGTCCCCCTAACATCCATACCAGGCCCTTCAGGTCTGATATGGAAATTAAGGGGAACCCTGTGCCAAGTTTAAAAAAAAATATGTAGGGCCCCCCCCCAAGATCAATACCAGACCCTTTTTTATTTTGGCCCTGGGTTCCCCCTAAAATCCATACCAGACCTGAAGGGTCTGGTATGGATTTTGGAGGGACCCCTACACCATTTTTTTTAAACTTGGCGCAGGTTCCCCTTAATTTCCATGTCAGACCTGAAGGGCCTGGTATGGGTGTTAGGGGGACCCCCATTTTTTTTTTTATTTTGGTTTGGGGTTCCACTTAATATTCATACCAGACTCAAAGGGCCTGGTAATGGACTGGGGGGAACCCATGCTTTTTTTTTTTCAATGAGTTTTACCTATATTGCCGAGACGCGACAATTAATTACAGCCACGATCAGTTTAAAATGAAAATGTTTTCTTTAGAAATGTAATTTTGCTGTGGTACTGTTCTAAACACAGGAAAAATGCACCACTTTACAGGCATACTATAGACACCCCCCAGGAGCGATATTTAAAGGAATATTACATTTTTATTGTTTCACTTTAAGCATTAAAAAAATCACTGCTCCCGAAAAAACTGACGTTTTAAAAAAAAATTATTTGCATTGATACATGTCCCCTGGGGCAGATTCCAGGTCCCCAAACACTTTTTATGACAATAACTTACATATACGCCTTTAAAATTAGCACGTTTGATTTTCATTTGATTCACTCCTTCATCAGACCTCTGGATGTCTGATGAAGGAGCAAATTGCTCATGCTCCAAAATGCGTTACCGCCCCTTGATGCAAGCTTTGGCCTATACGTTTCAGCGTGGTTCGAGAAGTCCATCGGCTATCTTGCTTCCTCGCTTCTCCCTCTCCTGTTGCAGCTGCGGGCCAGCTCTCCCTCCCCCTAGAGGCAAAGGACTTTACAGGATGCATATTATGCTGACTGAGATGCCCATTTGATCTACTACATTGTAAGTGTTTTTAACCTTTTTTTATGAATAAATACTCCTTAATACTGCACTTAGAAGTGCCTTCTGTTTTTTACTTTAGTTTCCTCCAGAGTTGCTTCCTCTACCTGAAGTGCTGCTGCAAGTGCTCCCCCAGTCTTTCCTCCTCCCCTTAACCTTGATGTTGAAGCTGATGTGACAATAATCTAGTACAGTTCACTGGAGGACATTTCCTGACAGAAGCGCCCTAATCCCTTTCCCAGTACTCACAGTATGGCATGCCTGTGCTGGAATCTGTTATGAATGTGAGCGCTTCCTGCATAGTGCTCTCCTTTCAGCCACATTCAGCTGTCAGCTGGGAGATTCAAGAAGCTGTCTGGGTGACGAGAGCAGTTTCATTAGAGGAAGCACACTGAGGAAGGCGTGTCAGTGCCAGTCGCTGGCAGATTCCAGTTCCTGATTCTAGCAGGTGCATGAATCTCGCACAAGCACTAGTAATTTCAGTGCAGTGGCCCGACAGAATTCTAAAGAGTGTGTATGACACTCTTCATGAATTCCTCTCTTTGGATCTGAAGCTAGCCATACACAGAACACATTTTGTACAGTTTCTGATGAACTGTAGAAAATTCAGTAAGTGGGTGGTCCTACTGCTTGCCTTTCACCTGGCATAACTTAGTTGCAAAATCAAGGGAACTGGGCAGAAAATTGTTGGTCGGACAGTGATTGCATCCAATCAGATGCAGCCTCTGTTTGACTATTTTGACAGCTGGCAGAGCCATGGGAGATTTATCCATCCACTCTGCGTAGAATGGATGAAATAGCCTGTTACATTTTTATGCAGGCTGAACAGAAATATCTAGATGCACATAGCCAGCTTTGGAGGGTGTGTATTATTGAGCTAATTGTTTTATTCTATAAAATGATGCACTTTTCAGCCAGATCATCCTGCAACTGGTTTTCATATAGCATCTAAAGATGTTGATTAAGGATGGGCCCGGTGCTCGATGCGAACCCACGTTCGCATCGAGCACCGGGCGTTCGCTCGCTCTGCGAGCCCAGAACTATTTTGGCCGCTCGCATCACGTTCGTGTTATGCGAGCGGCCCCGCAATGCATTGCGGCCGGCGCGGCCGACGCAGTGCATTGCTGGCTGATGATTGGCCAAGCATGCACTGTGACCCCGCATGCTTGGCCAATCACAGCCCCGGAAAATCGAAGAGCCATAATTGGCTACAGGCAGGACGCCTGTAGCCAATTACAGCTCAGGGGCTGTAGTACACGCCCCCCCCCTATAAAACGCCGCCACGCCGTCTGCGCCGGTCACATGCTGTTCCGGCGCAGATTGAGCAGGCAGATTCTGTGACACTCTGCTGCATTGAGATAGTTAGATAGATTCACTTACAGAGATTGAGTTAGATAGATTCAGTTACAAAGATTGATTGACAAAGAGGGGCTTGTAGTGTGCTCGTGGCAGGCAGGCAGAGCTCCTATATTTTGTTACCAGAAGCACCTATAGGACTTGTAGTGTGTTCGTGGCAGGCAGGCAGAGCTCCTATATTTTGTTACCAGAAGCACCTATAGGACTTGTAGTGTGTTAGTGGCAGGCAGGCAGAGCTCCTATATTTTGTTACCAGAAGCACCTATAGGACTTGTAGTGTGTTCGTGGCAGGCAGGCAGAGCTCCTATATTTTGTTACCAGAAGCACCTATAGGACTTGTAGTGTGTTAGTGGCAGGCAGGCAGAGCTCCTATATTTTGTTACCAGAAGCACCTATAGGACTTGTAGTGTGTTCGTGGCAGGCAGGCAGAGCTCCTATATTTTGTTACCAGAAGCACCTATAGGACTTGTAGTGTGTTAGTGGCAGGCAGGCAGAGCTCCTATATTTTGTTACCAGAAGCACCTATAGGACTTGTAGTGTGTTAGTGGCAGGCAGGCAGAGCTCCTATATTTTGTTACCAGAAGCACCTATAGGACTTGTAGTGTGTTAGTGGCAGGCAGGCAGAGCTCCTATATTTTGTTACCAGAAGCACCTATAGGACTTGTAGTGTGTTCGTGGCAGGCAGGCAGAGCTCCTATATTTTGTTCCCAGAAGCACCTATAGGACTTGAAGTGTGTTAGTCCCATTACACACACAGAGCTATATTTTCTTCCCAGAAGCACCTATAGGACTTGAAGTGTGTTAGTCCCATTACACACAAAGAGCTATACTTTGTTCCCAGAAGCACCTATAGGACTTGAAGTGTGTTAGTCCCATTACACACACAGAGCTATATTTTGTTCCCAGAAGCACCTATAGGACTTGAAGTGTGTTAGTCCCATTACACACAAAGAGCTATACTTTGTTCCCAGAAGCACCTATAGGACTTGAAGTGTGTTAGTCCCATTACACACACAGAGCTATATTTTGTTCCCAGAAGCACCTATAGGACTTGAAGTGTGTTAGTCCCATTACACACAAAGAGCTATACTTTGTTCCCAGAAGCACCTATAGGACTTGAAGTGTGTTAGTCCCATTACACACACAGAGCTATATTTTGTTCCCAGAAGCACCTATAGGACTTGAAGTGTGTTAGTCCCATTACACACAAAGAGCTATATTTTGTTCCCAGAAGCACCTATAGGACTTGAAGTGTGTTAGTCCCATTACACACACAGAGCTATATTTTGTTCCCAGAAGCACCTATAGGACTTGAAGTGTGTTAGTCCCATTACACACAAAGAGCTATATTTTGTTCCCAGAAGCACCTATAGGACTTGAAGTGTGTTAGTCCCATTACACACACAGAGCTATATTTTGTTCCCAGAAGCACCTATAGGACTTGAAGTGTGTTAGTCCCATTACACACAAAGAGCTATACTTTGTTCCCAGAAGCACCTATAGGACTTGAAGTGTGTTAGTCCCATTACACACACAGAGCTATATTTTGTTCCCAGAAGCACCTATAGGACTTGAAGTGTGTTAGTCCCATTACACACAAAGAGCTATATTTTGTTCCCAGAAGCACCTATAGGACTTGAAGTGTGTTAGTCCCATTACACACACAGAGCTATATTTTGTTCCCAGAAGCACCTATAGGACTTGAAGTGTGTTAGTCCCATTACACACACAGAGCTATATTTTGTTCCCAGAAGCACCTATAGGACTTGAAGTGTGTTAGTCCCATTACACACACAGAGCTATATTTTGTTCCCAGAAGCACCTATAGGACTTGAAGTGTGTTAGTCCCATTACACACAAAGAGCTATACTTTGTTCCCAGAAGCACCTATAGGACTTGAAGTGTGTTAGTCCCATTACACACACAGAGCTATATTTTGTTCCCAGAAGCACCTATAGGACTTGAAGTGTGTTAGTCCCATTACACACAAAGAGCTATACTTTGTTCCCAGAAGCACCTATAGGACTTGAAGTGTGTTAGTCCCATTACACACAAAGAGCTATATTTTGTTCCCAGAAGCACCTATAGGACTTGAAGTGTGTTAGTACCATTACACACACAGAGCTATATTTTGTTCCCAGAAGCACCTATAGGACTTGAAGTGTGTTAGTCCCATTACACACAAAGAGCTATACTTTGTTCCCAGAAGCACCTATAGGACTTGAAGTGTGTTAGTCCCATTACACACAAAGAGCTATATTTTGTTCCCAGAAGCACCTATAGGACTTGAAGTGTGTTAGTCCCATTACACACAAAGAGCTATACTTTGTTCCCAGAAGCACCTATAGGACTTGAAGTGTGTTAGTCCCATTACACACACAGAGCTATATTTTGTTCCCAGAAGCACCTATAGGACTTGAAGTGTGTTAGTCCCATTACACACAAAGAGCTATACTTTGTTCCCAGAAGCACCTATAGGACTTGAAGTGTGTTAGTCCCATTACACACAAAGAGCTATATTTTGTTCCCAGAAGCACCTATAGGACTTGAAGTGTGTTAGTCCCATTACACACACAGAGCTATATTTTGTTCCCAGAAGCACCTATAGGACTTGAAGTGTGTTAGTCCCATTACACACAAAGAGCTATACTTTGTTCCCAGAAGCACCTATAGGACTTGAAGTGTGTTAGTCCCATTACACACAAAGAGCTATATTTTGTTCCCAGAAGCACCTATAGGACTTGAAGTGTGTTAGTCCCATTACACACACAGAGCTATATTTTGTTCCCAGAAGCACCTATAGGACTTGAAGTGTGTTAGTCCCATCACACAGAGCTCCTCTATTTTCTTTGCATAAGCACCCACAGGACTTCTAGTGTGTTAGTGGCACCACACAGAGCTCCTCTATTTTCTTTGCAGAAGCACCCACAGGACTTCTAGTGTGTTAGTGGCATCACACAGAGCTCCTCTATTTTCTTTGCAGAGGCACCCATAGGACTTCTAGTGTGTTAGTGGCATCACACAGAGCTCCTATATATTCTTCTCAGCAGCACGCACAGGACTTCTAGTGTGTTAGTGGCATCACACAGAGCTCCTCTATTTTCTTTGCAGAAGCACCCATAGGACTTCTAGTGTGTTAGTGGCATCACACAGAGCTCCTATATATTCTTTGCATAAGCACCCACAGGACTTCTAGTGTGTTAGTGGCACCACACAGAGCTCCTCTATTTTCTTTGCAGAAGCACCCACAGGACTTCTAGTGTGTTAGTGGCATCACACAGAGCTCCTCTATTTTCTTTGCAGAAGCACCCATAGGACTTCTAGTGTGTTAGTGGCATCACACAGAGCTCCTCTATTTTCTTTGCAGAAGCACCCACAGGACTTCTAGTGTGTTAGTGGCATCACACAGAGCTCCTCTATTTTCTTTGCATAAGCACCCACAGGACTTCTAGTGTGTTAGTGGCATCACACAGAGCTCCTCTATTTTCTTTGCATAAGCACCCACAGGACTTCTAGTGTGTTAGTGGCATCACACAGAGCTCCTCTATTTTCTTTGCAGAAGCACCCACAGGACTTCTAGTGTGTTAGTGGCATCACACAGAGCTCCTCTATTTTCTTTGCATAAGCACCCACAGGACTTCTAGTGTGTTAGTGGCATCACACAGAGCTCCTCTATTTTCTTTGCAGAGGCACCCATAGGAATTCTAGTGTGTTAGTGGCATCACACAGAGCTCCTATATATTCTTCTCAGCAGCACCCACAGGACTTCTAGTGTGTTAGTGGCATCACACAGAGCTCCTCTATTTTCTTTGCAGAAGCACCCATAGGACTTCTAGTGTGTTAGTGGCATCACACAGAGCTCCTATATTTTCTTCTCAGCAGCACCCACAGGACTACCGACTACAATGGCTGGAAGACCGCCAAGGGGAGGCAGAGCGTGCAGAGCCAAGAACACAGGGCAGGCAGGCTCTGTTTCTAGTGGACGTGGCCGTGGACGTGGACGTGGTCGTGCATCGTCATCAGCACGTGGCCATGGGACACGCGCGTCTTTGTTTTCGGCAGCTGGACATGTGGAGCCGCATCATGCTGAAGGCTTGGTAGAATGGATGACCAAGCCCTCCTCATCCTCCTCATCCTCTCTCACCCAGGCTCAGGGTACTGACAGAGCATCATCAGCCACCCCTTCCCTAGACCCACCATGTCCTCCTGAGGAGTCCCCCGAACTCTTTGAGCACAGTGTTGGGTACATGCTCCAGGAGGATGCCCAACGATTCGAAGGCTCGGATGACGATACCCAGCTTGAGGAATCTGGCAGTACAGTTCCACCAGCTGCAGCTTACTGCCAGGTTTGCTCTAGTGGTGAAGAGGGAGGGGATGATGAGGTCACTGACTCCACGTGGGTGCCTCAAGGGAGAGAGGATGAGGAGGAGGACGAGGAGGAGGAGGATGCGGCGTCACATGTCCAACGAGGCAGGATGCCCCCTGGAGGCCAGGTAGAGGCCAGCACAGCAACTGTACAACACCGCAGAGCTCCGCCTGTGCAGGGCGCTGCCTCTGCACGTTATCAGAAAAGTTCTTTGGTGTGGGCCTTTTTTGAGACGAGTGCAGCAGATCGCACCACTGCTATTTGCAATATTTGTCTCAAGCGTATCTCGCGTGGCCAAAACATCAGCCGCTTGGGCACCACAAGCATGACCAGACATATGGCGACCTGCCATGCAGCTCGTTGGCAGGCACACATAAAAGACCCACACCAAAGAACTAAGCGGACCTCTCCTTGCTCCTCCTCAGCTGGGATCTCCATCCCCACTACACCTTCAGTCCTCTCTGAAAGCTGCTCTGAGAGGACTGAAGGTGTAGAATTCGGTGTGTCACAACCAAGTACTTGCAGTACACCGACGTCCGAATGCAGCAGGCAAATTTCCCTGCCCCAGCTGCTGGACCGTAGAAAGAAGTACACTCCCAGCCATCCACATGCCCAGCGGTTGAATGCTAGCCTTGCTAAATTGCTAGCACTTCAACTGCTGCCTTTTCAGTTGGTAGACTCGGCCCCCTTCCGTGAGTTTGTTCAATGTGCGGTTCCTCAGTGGCAGGTTCCCAAACGCCACTTTTTCTCGCGGAAGGCGATTCCGTCTCTCTACCGGCATGTGGAGGGCAATGTCCATGCCTCGCTGGACAGGGCGGTCAGCGGTAAGGTGCATATTACCGCTGACTCATGGTCCAGCAGGCATGGACAGGGACGGTACCTTTCTTTCACGGCCCATTGGGTCACTCTATTGGCAGCTGGGAGGGATGCAGGACAAGGTGCAGTAGTGTTGGAGGTTGTTCCGCCACCACGCCTCCAAAACGCGACTACTGCTACTGGTTGTGACACACCTCTCTCCTCCACCCCCTCCTCTTCTTCTTCCTCCAGTGCTCTGTCCTTGGAACCAGCGGTGCTCCGTAGGCGTACAAGGGGCTACGCAAGTACGCAGGCAAAAAGATGCCATGCCGTGCTTGCGCTGGTGTGTTTGGGGGACAGGAGCCACACTGGGCCAGAGGTTCTGGCAGCTCTGCAGGGGCAGGCCGAGAGGTGGTTGACGCCACGTCAGCTTAAGCCAGGAATGGTCGTTTCTGACAATGGCACCAACCTCCTCTCCGCCCTGCGACAGGGGCAGCTCACCCATGTGCCCTGCATGGCTCACGTCCTCAACCTGGTGGTGCAGCGGTTCTTGGGCAGGTTCCCAGGCTTACAGGATGTCCTGAGGCAGGCCAGGAAAGTCTGTGTGCATTTCCGCCGATCTTATAATGCCAGTGCTCGGCTGACTGAGCTGCAAAAGGAGCTGAACCTGCCCAAGAACCGCCTAATATCTGACATGCCCACCAGGTGGAACTCAACGTTGGCCATGCTGCAGCGACTGCACACGCAGCAGAGGGCCATCAATGAGTACCTTTGCGACTACGGCACCAGGACAGGGTCAGGGGAGCTTGGTTTTTTTTCCCCACGTCAGTGGAGCATGATCAGGGATGCATGCACTGTCCTCTCACCATTTGAGGAGGCCACGAGGATGGTGAGCAGTGACAGTGCATGCATCAGTGACACTGTCCCTCTTGTCCACCTGTTGGAGCATACGCTGCGTGGGATCATGGACAGGGCACTTGAGGCAGAACAGAGGCAGGAAGAGGAGGACTTCCTTGCCTCTCAAGGCCCCCTTTATCCGGACAGTGTTCCTTCTGTCCCACCCATCACACAGGAAGAGGATGAGGAGGAGGAGGAGGAGGAGGAGGAGGAGGATTGTGTGAGCATGGAGGTGGAGCCTGGCACTCAGCATCAGCAGCAGCAGTCTTTTAGGGATGATGTACAGTCCCAACAAGCCAGTGGACTTGTACGTGGCTGGGAGGAGGTGGCTGGCGATCATGTCATCCTCAGTGACCCAGAAGACTCCGGACCGAATGCCTCAGCTAACCTACGCTGCATGGCCTCCCTGATCCTGCAAAGCCTGCGGAAGGATCCTCGTGTTCTTCGGATCAAGGAGAGGGACCATTACTGGCTGGCCACTCTCCTTGATCCGCGGTACAAGGGTAAGGTTGCGGACCTTATCTTGCCGTCGCAGAGGGAGCAGAGGATGAGACATCTCAGGGAGGCCTTGCAGAAAGGTCTGTGCAACGCGTTCCCAGAAACTGGGAGGCTACAAACTCCTGGTCCTGGGCGACGAGTTGCTGAGGCTTCGGTCAGTGGCAGAAGGAGCGGTGGGGAAGGTGGACGTCTGACCGATGCGTTCAGACAATTTTTTAGTCCGCAGCCCCAAGGTATGATCGGTTCCAGCAACCATCGCCAGCGTCTGATATACATGGTGCAGGAATACCTTGGGGCAAGGTCAGACTTGGACACCTTTCCCACCGAAAATCCTCTGGCTTACTGGGTCCTGAGGATGGATCACTGGCCAGAGCTTGCACAGTATGCAATTGAGCTACTGGCCTGTCCTGCCTCCAGCGTTCTTTCCGAACGCACATTCAGTGCTGCTGGAGGATTTGTGACTGATCATAGGGTGCGCCTGTCCACCGCCTCGGTTGATCGACTGACCTTCATCAAAATGAATCAGTCTTGGATCACCACCAGCTACCAGGCACCTGAGGCGGATATAACCGAATAATTTTTAATGTCACATCCCTTCAAGACTGCCTATGCTGATGCTGAGTGACTGTCCTCTTATGTTCACTGACTATCCTCTTCCTCCTCCTCAATGATCCATGCCACCACACCAGTGCCTAAGGCACAATTTTTCAGCCCCTGTTTAACAGGGGCGTGTACTTACAATTTTTAAAAAAAATGCTTCGCAACACGTGTGACTGCTGTGCTCCAAGTACAGTCTCTGTGAGGGCCGTGTTGCAGTGTTGTGGCACCAGCACCAGTGCCTAAGGCACAATTTTTCAGCCCCTGTTTAACAGGGGCGTGTACTTACAATTTTTTAAAAAAATGCTTCGCAACACGTGTGACTGCTGTGCTCCAAGTACAGTCTCTGTGAGGGCCGTGTTGCAGTGTTGTGGCACCAGTGCCTAAGGCACAATTTTTCAGCCCCTGTTTAACAGGGGCGTGTACTTACATTTTTTTAAAAAAATGCTTCGCAACACGTGTGACTGCTGTGCTCCAAGTACAGTCTCTGTGAGGGCCGTGTTGCAGTGTTGTGGCACCAGTGCCTAAGGCACAATTTTTCAGCCCCTGTTTAACAGGGGCGTGTACTTACAATTTTTTAAAAAAATGCTTCGCAACACGTGTGACTGCTGTGCTCCAAGTACAGTATCTGTGAGGGCCGGGTTGCAGTGTTGTGGCACCAGCACCAGTGCCTAAGGCACAATTTTTCAGCCCCTGTTTAACAGGGGCGTGTACTTACAATTTTTTAAAAAAAATGCTTCGCAACACGTGTGACTGCTGTGCTCCAAGTACAGTATCTGTGAGGGCCGGGTTGCAGTGTTGTGGCACCAGCACCAGTGCCTAAGGCACAATTTTTCAGCCCCTGTTTAACAGGGGCGTGTACTTACAATTTTTTAAAAAAATGCTTCGCAACACGTGTGACTGCTGTGCTCCAAGTACAGTCTCTGTGAGGGGTTGCAGTGTTGTGGCACCAGCACCAGTGCCTAAGGCACAATTTTTCAGCCCCTGTTTAACAGGGGCGGGTAATTACAAATCTTGATCTAATAGTTCACAGCAGGGCCCATTCCTGCGCCCACCAAGAGTAACTATGAGGGCCTGCAGTCTTGTGGCAACACCGTCCACCACCACCGCCAAAGGCCCAATTTTTCTGCCCTGTTCATCAGGTGCTTGCAATTACAAATCTTGATCTAATAACTCACAGCAGGGCCCATTCCTGCGCCCACCAAGAGTAACTATGAGGGCCTACAGTCTTGTGGCAACACCGTCCACCACCACCGCCAAAGGCCCAATTTTTCTGCCCTGTTCAACAGGTGCATGCAATTACAAATCTTGATCTATTAACTCACAGCAGGGCCCATTCCTGTGCCCACCAGTCTTGTGGCTACACCAACATCTAATAGGGCAAATTTCTGCAGAGTATATACGCCAGGCCCCTACTTTCAAACATCCAACTTACAAACGACTCCTACTTGAAAATGGAAAGAGAAAACAGGAAGTGAGAGGAAATCTACCCCTAGGAAGGGAAATTCTATCCTGTTAGATTTAATTTGGGAAAAAGGTATCTCCTCTCTACTGATACTTTATCACCAATCCTTGTTTCAATTAAAACCCCACTTTTTCCAAAAACATTTGTCATTGGGACGGAAAGTGAGGTGACATGTTCTGAACAGATGTGCAAAGACAGCAAATGTTACAGGGGTGATAACCCCTCCCTATGTTCTCCAAAAAGCTTAAAAATAGATTTTTTTGGGATGGAGCTACACTTCATAATGTACCTGTTCAGATTCTACTTAAGATCAAACCTAAAGCCGCAAGTGGTTTTAAATGGCTTCTTTTTTTCCTTTACAAATGTCATTTTGTGCAAGGACAGTTCTAAACACGGGAAACACATGCCACTTCACAGGCATACTTTGGACACCCCCCAGGTACCATATTTAAAGGAAAATGTCACTTTTTTTTTTTCACTTTATGCATCATTAAAATGACTGCTCCCGAAAAAACGTTAGTTTTTAAAAGTTCTTTTTGCATTGATATATGTCCCCTGGGGCAGGACCCGGGTCCCCAAACCTGTTTTATGACATTAACATGCATATTGGCCGTTGTAATTAGCACTTTTGATTTCGAACGTTCGCGTCCATTATAACGTATAGGGTTCGAAAATTCGCGCGAACTTTCGGTCCGTTCGAAGGTTCTGGTTCGAACCGAACCCGGGGGTGTTCGGCTCATCCCTAATGTTGATTGTGCTTGCTGACTTGCAAATAGCTGTTGAAAGGGGCCCTTACAAAAGTATATATAAAATATGAAACAGCAAATATTTGAAATTGTGAGTATCGCGACATCTTGAATTCTTTCTGAAAATACACTTAAGTTTGCCTGAAAATAAATTTCAGCATTATTAGGAAACTACATTACATTACATATTAGTGTATTTATTTAGGCTAAAGTAATCTCATTTGTTAACAATGACTCAACAGTAACATGTTTGTCAGCATAATATATACTTTTTCACTGTTCTGCCAGTTCAGCTGCATTCATAATCAGGAAAAACGTGAAAATGTCATCTGAAATTCTGTGATAATGAAATCTTCAGTTCTCCCAGTGGTAGATGTTTTTCTTCACAGCTCTTGACTCTATATAATTTATGTGAATATAATGTTCATATCTTAATCATGAGGTTGAGATGACTTAGAAAGCAGAGTGTGCTTTGCTGATGGAAAAAAATGAACTTTAAGTCTTCAGCATGTCATGTAAATAATCACAAAAATATTCATTAAAAGTCTTGTGTGTATATTATTTAAGTCTGATAGGGAGAACTCACCTTTTGTGTTTATTTCTGCAGACAAAATGAGTGATTTAATATCTCAGCTAAAAACACCAGCTGCATTACTAGCAGCTCAAGGGAAACC
Organism: Lithobates sylvaticus; assembly: GCA_028564925.1. NCBI lineage: Eukaryota > Metazoa > Chordata > Amphibia > Anura > Ranidae > Lithobates > Lithobates sylvaticus. Next base: position 317,486,126 of record CM053028.1, on the reverse strand, counting down.
AGGCCCACCAGGAAAGGATGGACTGCCAGGACCACCTGGAGATCCAGGGCCACCTGGTACTCAAGGTAAGGTATAAATATCTATAACAGTTTAAGATGAACTGTAAATTAATTTGGGGCACACATATGTAATATAGACAGGTCTTGCTTCTTGTAGCCTTGTAAACCATAGCATTACAAACATTTTACTACTTCTTACAGAGCTCAGAGGCCCAAGGTAAGATACAATGGTCTTTCTATGACATCATTTCTAAATGTATTGGCCAGTCCAAAATACTAGATTTTACCAACAGTTAGCTAAAATTAGAAAGAATATAAAACTAGGTAGTGAAGAGAGGTATGATTTGGCTAAGTAACAAGGTTTCTGGTGTAAAGACTTACCTTTTTTGATGGACTCCCACATTGGTCCACCCACCTTTTACGCAGTTCTGGTTGTTTTGAATGGTCATGCCTATCCACGTTCTGTTGTTCAGACAACCAGACCTCACCTCGTGCTTCTCCTCCTGGCTTTCCATGGACCACAGCAGCCTACATTGTCATAGTATGTTCACAGCTCAGTCTTTTGCCATACTTTTGCCAGGTACCACCTTCTGCTCACTCCTCCCTTCAACCTCAATTGGTCCTTCTATCCAAGACCTGATTGAAACCTCTTTAACCCTACATCTAACACTTGTTATAGGTTATGTCAAGTGCCTTACTAGCTGCTATTTCTGTGTATCTGATCTCCTGTGTACTGACCTTTTGCCTGGTTACTGACTACTTTTCTGCCTGCTGCCTGGACTTACACTTCGCCTGTATTCTGATCATGTCTTTGCCTGCTGCCTAAACTAACACTTTCCTGTTAATTGAATACATTTCTGCCTGCCATAGGACCACATTAAAAAAATTTGCTGACCATATCCCTCCTTGCCACCTGTACTGACCCTTTTGCACATCCCACTAACCACATTCCTGCTGAGGCATCAGTCCCAGCTATCCTGTGCTAATATCTGTACTCCGGGTACCACAAGGCACTCTTTGCTCACCCCTTGCTCAGCCTCCTGTGCTTTCTGGCCAATTGCCATATCATTGTGTATATGTCCGAAGGGCAACTAAGTACCAGTAGACTTGATTGCCCTTATTTCCTGACCACATGTACAGAAGCGAGCATTTCTGCTGTATGTTAAATGAACTCAGGTGGCACAAAGGAAGTAAACCTATATCATAGGGACAAGATGGGCAAGTATGGTTGTACTCCCTCCCTCTAAGAGACAGCAGCATACATTTAAGTAAGAATTTACTCAACATCTTTAAATTACAAAAAGCAGACTTGACTATGGAAGCACATTATAACATGGCGGCTTCTTTTTCCAGAACAAACTTTCTATATTCCTGCACTTAGTGAACAAAAAAACAAAGGGAAAGTGGGCTGCTTTAAGTGCCATATTATTTATTAAATACAAAAATAAAATGATTAAAAATGCACTCACATGTAAGGTTTGTTCATGTCTCTACTGAACATATTGATACGGTGTGTTTTAGCCATATGTATGTGAGTGCAATACTTGTCATCCATTTTTTTGTTGATTTTCCTACCACTACTATGCTCAGACAGTGGCAGTCTCTCCCCCTCCCTGTTTCCTGTTATTACATGGTCATTGGCGGAAAGAATCCAGAACACGCTTAAAAGAAAGACTTGCTGACACTGTAAAAGTGTATTCCTCCATCAGGTTGATTATATATGGATCTGAATATTTCCTTAAGATTCTTTACCAATTACAATTTGTTCATTTACCTTTGAGGGGTGTACACTTGTCCATCTCCATTTGCGCTGGGTGTCCCCTATGGGGCCATGTTTGATATTGCTTTTCACAAACAGTGACCCCCTTCACTTTGCAAGGACCTTAAAGTGAATAATATGACATCAAGTCACTTGCATTTATGTATTTATGTATTCAGTTCAGTTATTTTTTCCTCATAGCTGAGATCCTCCCTGCCTCTTATCAGTTTAGCTGTCCTTCTGTGCACTTTTTCCATTTCCCCAACTTCCTTTTTGTGAACTGATGCCCAAAATGTAACTGCATATTTAAGATGAGTATGTTTTGTACAGGTGCAAGCTTATCTCCCTTTCTCTTAGTTCTATACCTCTTTTAATACAAGAAACTATGTTGCTTGCTTTAGAACCTGCACCTTAGCTTTGCATGTTATTATTAAGTCTATAAAAATTATTATGTCTACCAGAAAAGCCAAAACCTTCTCAATCACTGATTCCCCTAATGTACTCTCCTAGAAAGTATGATGCATGCATGTTTTTACCCCCCAAGTGCATGACCTTACATTTATCAATATTAACCTCATTTGCCACAATCAAGTAGTGCATTCATGTCTGCTTGTAAAAGTAGCAAATAGGGAAAAAGAGGGCCACAGGTTGCCCAAAAAAAAATTAAAAATCAGTCTGACACACCAGCCAATTGGTTGTTGGAGCCCTGCCACTGGAGTTTTATAGTGGGTTATGATACAGCTTCAAGTCACAGAAAATTTCAGGGCCTATGTGAAAAATCCATATGGATTTAAGGGTTTTCCCAGGTTAAGAAAATAAATGGTAATTGCTGCACACTTTGGTGCCTGTTTTCCTGTCACATTGTTTTATGGATTTAAGTGGAACCATTTAAAGACTGACACTGTGATAACTAAAAAATAAATAAAATGGAGCATTGTAAAAGTGGGGTTAGTTTTCACAGTCACTTATCAGATGTTTGCATTCTTCGAGGGCCTATTCACACAAGCATTGATGGGCTGCATTGCCAAATGCAATCCCAGCACAAGGACAAAGTAATTTGCCTTATGTCCTATTGCTTTAGTTCACATGTTGACATTGGTGTGTACTGAAAAACATGTTACAGTTTATTGTACAGCATATGGTTATGCTCTAAAGCATTGAAACACGCTGCAGTGGATAATAATAACAAGAAGAAAAAAATCATTACAGTGCATATTAACCACTTGCCGACCAGCCGCCATCATTATACTGCGGCGGGTCAACGCGATCCTGCGAGCCGTCGTAGCTATACGTTGGCACCTTTAAGCGGGATAGCAGGCGGGTGCACGTCTGCTGCCCTGCGGGGTGCCAATGCCGTGGCCAGCGGTCGCGATGACTGCCGCCATGAGCGATAGTGGGCATGAGAGACATAACAGGGACGTGTGTGTGTAAACACAAAAATCCCTGTTCTGTTCTGTGAGGAGAGACAGATCGTGAGTTCCTAATAGCCAGGAACCACGATCTGTCATCCCCTCTAGTCAGTCCCCTCCCCCTACAGTTAGAACACACAGTCAGGGAACACAGTTAACCCATTGATCGCCCCCTAGTGTTAACCCCTTCCCTGCCAGTGACATTTATACAGTAATCGGTGCATTTTTATAGCACTGATCGCTGTATAATTGTCCCAAAAATGTGTCAAAATGTCCGATGTGTCCGCCATAATGTCGCAAAAAATAAAAACCACAGAGATGATCAAATACCACCAAAAGAAATCTCTATTTAGGGGAAAAAAAGGACGTTTTTATTTGGGTACAGCGTCGCACAGTGCCGAATTGCAAAAAATGCTCTGGCCATTGAGCAGCCAAATCTTCCAGGGCTGAAGTGGTTATTAATGCATTGCAATGCAGAACATGTTGAAACGTATGCCAGTGCACATGCATTATGTTCACAAAAATACATGATGTGGTGAAAATGCCCTAGATTTACCCCGAGTTCAATGTTTATAAAAATAACTCAATGCCCCCTAAAAGGGCAACCTTAAAAACAAGCCGTTTAGAAAGCCAAAAGATTATTAAAATCCATGGCAGGAGATTTTTTTAATTATTTTATGTCAGTTATCACTGGGTAGTGAGTTGTGATTATGATGATTGAATAGTATCTTGTCAAAAAATTACTTTAAAAAAAAAGACATTATAATTTGAGTATTTTTCCTGGCTTCTTGCATTGGTGTCAAGTACCTTGTCGGAGGCCGAAGTGCCAAAAGGGCTCCCCTTGCGGCTAAGTGCAGTACACCCATGAATATGGTACAGAAGGTGTAGTGCCCAAAGAAGCACAGGTTGCCAGATGGGTACAGGAGAGTAGAGCCGGTGGTCACCTGAAGTATACCGGATAATGCAGGTTACACAGCTGAGCCAAAGTCTCTAGGAATCCTCAGTAACACTTGGCAATGGTGTGTGCAGGAGACCGTAGTGAAAGCCAGGCCAGGGGTCAAACACTGTAGATCCGACAGGAGGAAGAGGCACATAGCAGGAACAGGGCCACACCAAGGTCAAATACAGGAAGGCACACCAGGAACAGGTAGCAGTAGCAAAGTCGGTGAAGCAAGCCAGGGGGTCAAACCAGGAACGCAGATCAGACAGGTTGGGAGCAAGCCGGGTCACAACAGGAAATCCAAGTAGAATATGCACAGAGGCTCAGGAACACGGGAAGGCTGGCGACAATTTAGCAATGTGATGGGCTCAGCAGCAGTCTCATATATGCCAATAAGTGGCCGCATCTGTCACATTGTGCATACGTGCGTTAGCCAATTAGCGATGTTGCGCATGCTAGCACCGTTGCTGACCTGCGTACGCCCATTCGCACTTCTTGCACTAGTGCGCATGGCAATGTGCCGGAAGCGTCCATTACCAGTACTAGCACTATTGCTAGTTCTCCTATGGCCATTAACCTGACAATCGGTATTGTAAAAATTAAACATTTTGTAAAGAAGATCTTGCTTACAAGTATTTTTCTTTGTTGGGCAAAGGAATTTTGTCAGGTTTGCATAAGATTATGGTTGTCGGTGTTAAGTGACCAGAGGGTGTTTTTTTTTTTTTTGGTCCAGTATGTAGTAGTTAGCTCAATCTAGTTATTTTTGGGAACATATTGTGTTGCATCAATATCATCATTCACAGCTAAACATTATTAATATGACATACATAAAGTATTCTGTATTTTCATTACCTGCATATTATGAGGTTTTTCTTATACAGTTTAGCTTAGTAAACTTTATATGATTTTCACACATATATATATATATATATATATATAGTATTTCACATTTATATGCTTGCTCTTCCATATTGTTTATTTCATTATACTATGTATAAATATGTGTGGACATATTTTCTGCATTTAATTACACTGTCTCTCTTAAACTTACCAACTTGTTAAAAAAATATATTAAAAAGTTTAAACCAAAATGCTCCTGTAAAGGAATATAGTTTTTATTTGCCTATTCTGGCACCCATTAGTGGAATCTTCACTGTGCTGCAGAGCTACGCTGCCTAAATATATATTTACATCCAACACACTTCCAGTTGTGTCTGAATCCTGCATTCCTAGTTGCATGTGTGGTTCCTCCCTCCGGGCCCCCACATTCCCCCCCTACAATTCAGAAGTGTAGTATAAACTGTACACACTGTATTAGATACTGTGTACACCGCCTGCGCTGTATTAGCAACTGTACTACGGCTGCACTGTATTGTATACCGTGTACACCACCAGAAGTGTAGTAGAAACTGTACACACTGTATTAGATACTGTGTACACCACCTGCACTGTAATAGCAACTGTACTATGGCTGCACTGTGTACACCACCAGAAGTGTAGTAGAAACTGTACACACTGTATTAGATACTGTGTACACCACCTGCACTGTAATAGCAACTGTACTATGGCTGCACTGTATTGTGTACTGTGACCACCACTTGAAGTGTAGTAGAAACTGTACACAATGTATTCGATACTGTGTAAACTGCCTGCACTGTATTAGAAACTGTTTACCACGGAATGCACTGTAGATATAGGCTACACTGGATGCAGAGTGTGTGTGTATGTATATATATATATATATATATATATATATATATATATATATTACACCACCTGAAGTGTATTAGTGTATTAGAAACAGTACACCACAGAATATATATATATATACTCCGCATCCAGCGTAGCCTATATCTACAGTGTATATATATATATATATATATAAATATATATATTAATATATATATATTAATACACCGCCTGAATTGTATTAGAAACAGTACACCACGGAATGCACTGTAGATATAGGTTACACTGGATGCAGAGTATATATATATTTATATATAGATCTGCTAAGAGAGCCATAATTGGCCAAAGGCAGCGTGCCTTTGGCTAATCATTCATGGCTCAGGGGGACTAAGTCCATGCCCCACACTATATAAGGCTGCTTACATGGTGGCCGTGTGTAGTGTTGTTGGTGTGGACAGAGAGATAGCTTGATTTAGATTAAGCAGGCAGGTTATTCAATTAGTGGCAGTGTGTGTGTGTGTATATATATATATATATATATATATATAGTTTTGTGTGTGTATGTATGTATATATATACACACACACACACAAAACTGTGTATATATATATATTAATACACTGCCACTAATTGAATAACCTGCCTGCTTAATCTAAATCAAGCTATCTCTCTGTCCACACCAATAACACTACATATGGCCACCATGTAAGCAGCCTTATATAGTGTGGGGCATGGACTTAGTCCCCCTGAGCCATGATTAGCCAAAGGCACACTGCCTTTGGCCAATTATGGCTCTCTTAGCAGAGGGTGCTTTGATTGGCCAAAGCATGCAGGTCAGGTGCATGCTTTGGTCAACCATCATACAGCAATGCACTGCAATTTCGCAGTGCATTATGGGGCGTTCCGCGGTGCTCAAATGTGCCGCAAACGCCCCATAATATTTGCTCTTCAGTGAATGGGCGAACACCTTATGTTCGACCCGAACATCAAGCTCATCCCTACTGGTCAGCTGAGTTTTTTACCCAAGCAAGTAAACATTGTTACTACCTGCCAAAGGGAGCTAGCTAAGGGGGTCTATAAAACCTTTTTCCTATTTGCCATAATTTAAAAATACAGACACAAGTATTTACTTGATTTCTAATACAAATTACAGTCAATATATTCACCAACAGAGAGTTAAAAATAAATATATATCTTATCTCCCCATGTATTGTTTCAAAATTTTTTTTGGGCACCAGCTATTTGTGGGAATTAGTGGTCGATCCCTTTCAATTTTTTAAGATTACAACTGATTCATTCTGTTGCATTGAAGTAATATTTATGTTTTATCGCAACACACAAAAGTATGATGCATTGCAATACATAAATTTTAAGCGGTATCACCACTCATCTAGCCAGCGTACAACAATGTATATATTATGGGGGTCTGAAACAAATAGATATGAACTATCTGTATATTATGGTTCCCTATGCTGCAGGTCCATCAAAACCTGTGTTGGGGATGGTGTACTTGTAGCCCATTCAAAAAAACAGGCTGCCTTACCCCAATGCACTTTCATGCCAATAAATCACAAATCTCTGCATGACCAAACCTTTAAAGCTTAGTGGAGCATTTCTAGTGATTATTTGTTTTTTGTTTTATTTTTGTGCTCTCTATCCTGTTTGGGGGATTTCCGCATGGTAAGACATCCATCACCACAGGGACGCACAGGAAACTATTGTTTCCTATGTGTCCCTATTACACTGCAACACGGCCTTGCACTGCACTGCTCTACAATGCAGACATGCTGCATTTTATTGTAGCACACTGGGCTGAATTGCACTGCAATGTCAGGCAGCGCAGCGCATTTCACTGCCCGACATTGCAGTGAATGAAGCGTACATTTTGTACAATTCAAATAAAGCTTGTACAAAAAAAAGGCCCCTAGCACAGATAGCAATGCAGAGCAGCCAGAGCGGTGAATTGATCTTGCTGCTCAGTGATTTAATGGCTGTATAGTGTGAATTCATCCTTAGAAAATTGCTACTAGAAAAGGTGTCCCTTTTGGAAGACTTTAAGTCACCTGGTGATCTGGAAAATGTTTAAAAACTGAGAAAACACATTTTTGGTACAGATCAACTTAGATTTATGGTGGGGATAATTTATGATAACTAGGTCAAAATATTTGAAAACAAGTTGAGCAGTAGTTCATAAAACGCAGTCAAGTTTTATTTTTCGTTCTGTGGAAAAAATTACGTTAATTTTATAGTTGGCTATAAAGGGCAACAGCTTCACTAGTTCTATCGGCTTCAGTTAATCTTTACCTTTTTAAAACAGATCAATTATTAAGCTGAACTCTTAGTTAAATATAAAACACACAAATTAATGCAGCTCTTTAATAACTAATACATCTGTAAATGTATTTATTCAAAATTAAAGCAGTCTAAGTCCCTTGCATTCCCTGTACAGTAGCGCTGGAGTGTATAAAGAATGAGAGTCAAGCAATTCCTGTGCTAAGATAGCATGCTGATAGGAGGTAAAAGCAGAGTGACAGAGACATGAGCTCATCACATTGCTGCTTCTCCTCTCACAGTCCAGATACAGGCTGAGGTGGGTCCAGGATGACCGTGTCTGAGATAAAGTGAGATACATGTCGACCATCAGACATTTACAGTGCATCCAGAAAGTATTCACAGCACTTAACTTTTTCCACATTATGTTACAGCCTTATTTCAAAATGGATTAAATTCATTATTTTCCTCAAAATTCGACAAACAATACCCCATAATGACTATGTGAAAGTAGTTTGTTTGAAATCTTTACAAATTTATCAAAAACAAAATACAAAAAAAACACATGTACATAAGTATTCACAGCCTTTGCCATGACACTCAAAATTTAGCTTAGGTGCATCCTGTTTCCACTGATCATCCTTGAGATGTTTCTACAACTTGATTGGTGTCCAACTGTGGTAAATTCAGTTGATTAGACATGATTTGAAAGGCGCACACCTGTCTGTATACGGTCCCACAGTTAACAGTGCATGTCAGAGTACAAACCAAGCTATGAAGTCCAAGGAATTGCCTGTAGACCTCAGAGACAGGATTGTATTGAGGCACAGATCTGGGGACGGGTACAGAAAAATGTCTGCAGCATTGAAGGTCCCAATGAGCACAGTGGCCTCCATCATCTGTAAATGGATGAAGTTTGGAACCACCAGGACTCTTCCTGAGGTGGGCCACCTGGCCAAAATGAGTGATCGGGGGAGAAGGGCCTTAGTCAGGGAGGTGGCCAAGAAATTAATGGTCACTCTGACACAGCTCCAACATTTCTCTGTGGACCAAGGAGAACCTTCTAGAAAAACAACCATCTTTGCAGCAGTCCACCAAGCAGGCCTGTATGATAGAGTAGCCAGACAGAAACCACTCCTCAGTAAAAGGCACATGACAGCCCACCTGGAGTTTGCCAAAAGGCACCTGAAGGACTCTCAGACCATGAGAAACAAAATTCTCTGGTCTGATGAAACAAAGATTGAACTCTTTAGTCTGAATGGCAAGTGTCATGTCTGGAGGAAACCATGCACTGCTCATCACCTGGCCAATACAATCCCTATAGTGAAGCATGGTGGGGGCAGCATCATGCTGTGGGGATATTTTTTAGGGCAGGAACTGAGAGACGAGTCAGGATTGAGGGAAAGAAGGATGCAGCAATGTACAGAGACATCCTCAATGAAAATCTGCTCCAGAGTGCTCTGGACCTCAGACTGCGGCAAAGATTCATCTTCCAACGACAACGACCTTAAGCACACAGTCAATATAACAATATGGGACAACTCTGTAAATGTCCTTGAGTGGCCCAGCCAGAGCCCGGACTTGAACCCGAATGAACATCTCTGGAGAGATCTGAAAATGGCTGTGCATCGACACTCCCCATCCAACCTGGAGCTTGAGAGGTCCTGCAAAAAAGAATGAGAAAAACTGCCCAAAAATAGGTGTGCCAAGCTTGTAGCATTGTAGTGGGATGCCCCTTTGTCCAGATTCTGGTGCAGGTCCCTTTAACTCAACTCCCCACAATCCTCTGAGCTCCTGGATCCACCCGGGGGATATAAATGTCAGCTCCACCCAGCTTCCTGTGCTCAGAGAGATCCTGCCTGATGGGACAGCAGTGACTGGGCAAGTGAGCTGTTCCCAGGTGCTGGGTCCTCCCCTGTTAAGTCTGGTGTGCGGGCCACCAGCAGTGAGCACAAGAGCATGCAGCATCTTTCCAAGTCCCAGTCACTGGAGAGGACTCTGTTACAGTCCATTTTCAGAAGCTGTCAATTAAGTGGGTTGGCCCTATCTGCAGCCATGAGAACCTCCTGACCAAAGCAAGTAGAAAGCAGTGACAGCAAGAAGTTTGTGCCAGAAGGAGGTCCACTCAGCTCACAGTCTGTTGTAAGAACGATTACTATCTTGGACATGTGAGCTTCTTTACCCCTCTATTCTATTTGAAGATTGAACTCACAACATGCTGCTGCCACCTAGTGGACATTAGTTGAATGGCAGTATAATTGTTATGCTTTTTCTTCACGGTTCATATTAATGTTCTGTACTGTATACCGTGATCACAGAACTCCGGTACAATTTATGTTGAAGTTCATTGTTAAGTAAAATAGTAATTGCATATCACCGCTGGTCTGATCATTTGGCTGAAACCGTTACACTGCAGCATCATACTCATAAAGACTTGAGGCTGTAATTGGTGCCAAAGGTGCTTCAACAAAGTATTAAGCAAATGCTGTGAATACTTATAGGATCATCCTTTCATCGCATCAGGACATCATGTAAATAGGTATAAAAAACGTCATTGCGCAGTATTACTGACAAGTACATTTATTAAGAGTACAGCAAAGACCAGAATATTCACAAACAACGCTTTGTACTGCGTTGTTTGTGAGTATTCTGGTCTTTGCTGTACTTGTCAGTAATACTGCCATGCAATGTTCATGCAATCTATCTCCCCATTTTTATGGTGAAATCCAAGTGGAGGATTTACAAGTGTGTTTGACTGCTTTTGATTAAGTAGTGCATTCATTGGGGTAATGCCGCGTACACACGACCGGAGTTTCGACGGACTGAACTCCGGAGGACTTTTCGACGGAGTTCCGATGAAACGGACTTGCCTACACGCGATCAAACCAAAGGCCGACGGATTCGAACGTGATGACGTAGGACTGGACTAGAATAAGGAAGTTCGTAGCCAATAGCCAATAGCTGCCCTTGCATCATTGTTTGTCCGTCGGACTAGCATACAGACAAACTGATTTTTCGACCAGACTCGAGTCCGTGCGAAAAATTTGAAACATGTTCAGCAAAGGTCCGATGAAGCCCACACACGATCGAATTGTCAGACGGATTCGTTCCGTCGGACCATTGCTGTTGAAAAGTCTGGTCGTGTGTACGCGGCATAAGAGTCAGTGTGAACTTTTCCTTCTTGGTGACAGATTCTTCCCAGCACTTTCCTTTGTGTGGACCTTGACCTATTGGACTGTTTTATTTGAGATGTCATATTTTCTCAACATTGGGACTTTTTATTAATTCTTACCGCTACACTTTGTGTTTTATGTTATTTTGTCTTTTTGCCAGGAGATTTGTGTCAGCAGCTGTGTTGCTATTATTAACGCTATCATTCATTAGCGCAGATATTTTTGTTTTTTATTTCTTGTGACTACTTATATACATGTTATTTTTATTTTAATAAATTTGCAAAGATTTCAAACAAACTTCTTTCACGTTGCCATTATGGGGTATTGTTTACAGAATTTTGAGGAAAATAATGAATTAAATCCATTTCGGAATAAGGCTATAACATAACAAAGTGGGGAAAAATTGAAGCGCTGTTAATATTTTTCGCATGAATTGCAACTGTAGGAAAAGTGGGAAATCTGTGGTTTAAAGGTGAGTATTCCACCAAAAGCTGATTTATTTTTATTTTTTATTTTTTTACTGGGCTATTCATTGTTATCTTGCTGTTTTTGACTGGAGTTCTGCTTTATCATAAGTTTCCAGTCCAGTTATGTGACAAAGTTATATTGCACATTTCACATGTTATATTACACCATATTTGTATTTCATTGGATTGATAAAAATAAGAATGCTAGCCTTTTAGAAAGCTTCTTGATAGGTGGTTCCTATCTATTATTTTCCCAGTAGTTTGGCCTTCTCTGAGCTCAGAATAAGTCAAACTGGAATGAAGACAAGAAGAAAGCTCACTGTGAAGATGTACGAAGTCTTACATTGGGAGGAAATCTATAAGACAAATCCATTGAAATGAAAACTGAAAAAAATGTGTGTGTGTGGAGTAGATTAGGGATGTTTATTGAATTTAGCTAAAAGAAAATGTATGCAATATAGGGGCTGATTTATTAAAACTCAGAAAAGGGCAAAACATTGATTCAGCTGAAATATGGAAATATAAACAAGAAAAGGAGTGATTGGTCACTATAGCTCCTCTTACATATATTTTCTTTTCTCTAGTTTTGCTAACTCAACCCCTTTAAAGTTTTATTGTTGTTTAGTGTACTTGCAAATAATGTAACTGTGAATTGTATGTATTTTATGAGTTTACTAAACCATGAGCCAGATCCCTACAATATGACACTGATTTATCTGAACTGGAGAAGGGAAAAGTGGAGACATAATCCAACGCAATATACTGTATCATATGACTTATTTTTATTTATTTTTTTCACTGGAAAAATGAGAGGTGGAACTTGATAAGGTACTATGATCAAAATTACACTTTTGATTTTCTTCAGATTTGATAAATCAAGACCACAGTGCTAATACTACATGCTAAAGGAGAATATTTGTCAGTGGGTGTTCATTTTAACAATAATATTGTATCCATATAGAATTTGGTAAATAATGTAGATTTAATGAGATGTAGACAAACAATTTGAAATCAAAGTGGTTGTTTTCCTCATATTAATGCCTTATTCTTTCTTGTCCACATTGGGGGAAATGACAGCTGGAGTCTAATTGATGGCTTTAGATGAAAATGACAGACCCATATAAAAAAAAAAAAACTCAAAATGTGGTCTTGCAATGAGACACATGTATAAACTTCTGCTCTTGTCTTGTATTGCTAAACATGATGGTGATAATGGCTTTGTAAGAAAAAGGTAGAATCAAGCAGCATCCATACAGTACTTTTTCATTGTTGTAAAAAGCACAGCAAACTTCATTGCTGCCATTTCACAAGCTGGTAAAAACTTGTATTCATGGTCACCTCTGTGCTGTCACAGAGTCAGACTAGGACTAAAAAAAAGTCTAAACGTATAAAGAGTACCAGACCAAGCATATGACCAACTTGAACTTAATGTAGCCATGTTACTAAATTCTATATATCTAGTAGGTAAAATATGATATTACACAATATTCCCACTATCACCATTACTATTATCTAATAACACTACTAATGCCTATAGAAGCTCCGATCATGCTGTTAATGTTCCAATACAAACTGAGCCTTTATGTAAATTTCAGACTTTCCAAACTACCACTTCAATTCTGGATGTAGGGCTCTACACCTATTGTAAAATATTCTCTTTAAAAGTGAATGAAGTGTGTGTGTGTGTGTGTGTGTTTACTGTAAGCTTTTTATACATATTTCAAATTATTTAAATTGAATGTATTGTGATAATGTGATAAACGTTATTTATAATTTATCTCAAATGTTAGTTGTACGTCCATTGCATGCAAAGTGCAAGCTAATGCAAGCGGAACAAAGTTTATCCATAGTCCATATTTCACACTGTTTTCAAAATAAAAAATCAGCCAAGTACTAAACTGTGTTAGCTATCAATGAAAACCGAAAGTTCCCCTTTACTGACTAACTTAAAAGATTGAAAATGCAAGCTTTTGAAAAGCATTTTTTTCTTCACCGGGCACAATTGTGCCTAACAAAGAAGGCTAACTTGTTTAGAAAGCTCGAATTTTGTATTCTTTTGAGTTAGCCAGCATTGCTTCACGTCCAAACTTTCTGCAGAATAACAATTAAAGTCCTATTCCAATTTACCAAAATATCTCTGCCACATGCCCTATATATATTTCCTCTAAGTTTGGTAATGTGTATCTCCAGGAAGGTAATTGCTTGTTCAGATACTGCAGCTACAGATTAAAAAATTTGACTTTTTTAGATTTGGTCAGACCTGTTTGTTCAGCATGCATGTCCCCTGTACATTACAAAAATTACAGTCATAAAAAATGTGCTTGTTCAATTACACATATGGTTAACATATGGGATCTACATGGATGAAGGTCTATTTACACCCAGTAGGGGACTCCCCTCCAAAAAATATTTAATATTTTGGCAAAATAAAACATTAGATGTAGGAACACACAAAGGTGGTTGGGAACATCCAAAACTCTCCGGAGGACAGGAATAGGAAAGAATACCCAATTTCACATGACCAACCAAAAACTTCTGAAAAGTTACCATACCATACCTTTTTTTTTTGGGGGGGGGGGGGGGGCTTGGGGCTATGCCCACAATTAAGCTTTAAATATTTACCTCAGATAGTGACTATTTTTGGAAAAAAGTGAGATGGGCTACCTTCCAACTTTCTGCTGCCCTACATGTAAGCCTTTTGTAACATGTTGTGGGCTGTTTGACTATTTAAACAACAAAAGAAACTGAGGAAATAATATACATGGTAAAACTTACAGAAATTTGACATCATACATAAATAGTTCAATATAATGCAGTCATTCCCGAGTAGTGTCTTACACTATATAATCATTTAATAACGTATCCATAGATATTTTATGCAATTAATGTGTTCTGAACTTATGTGTAAAGTGTGCTTTTAAAGCTATGTTGCAAGGCATTTTATGGATACATATTAGTTCCAAATAAGCAGTTTTCCAGCATATATCTGAAGATTGTAATGTACATCCTACAGTTATGTTAATAGTGTCATTTTTAGGCACTGTGGTACATTGTAGTATATAATGAAGATGACACTTTCCTGTATTACATTTCAAGGGTTTATTTAGTAAAATAGAATAGAAATAACATCAATTTGTATATGCAATGCATTTTGAAAAAGGTGATATGTGATTGAAAATGATGATATATGACTGTCTGATATGGACAAAGGTGTTCAACGTCTACTCTCTGGCCATTAGCAGTAATACCATTCACTGAGTCTCCAGTTTTTCAGACAGCCATAATAAATACAATTTAAGTGGGGACCCCACTTAGTGTCCTCATCGGTATATCAAGCACCCTGGTCTAGAGCAGAGGTGCACTTTCTGGATCTTGACTTGGATCTTGTATGAGATCCTAAAGTCACACTTGTTCCCAGATCAATAGAGATTGCATTCACTTTACTAGATTCTATTATATGGCGTACATACGCTCGGACTTTCCGGCGGGATTGTGTGATGGACCTAGTCCAGCGGACAAACCGCCGGACTTTCCATTGGAGTTCCGCCGGACTTTCCAACCGCGTGGACTTGCCCACACACGCCCGGACTTTTCCGGCGGACAATCCGCCGGCTTTTTTGAAAAAGTCTGTGGGACTTTTGAAATGAACTGACTTGCCGACACACGATCGGAAAGTCCGTTCATTCAGAACGTGACTCCAGGTAGACGGGACTAGCAAAGGCAGCGAATGCCACCACGCTAGCCCCATCAACTGGTATGGATTTAAAGGGGAATCCCTACACCGAAAACATGGCGTGGGAGTCCCCCCCAAATCTATCTCAGACCCTTATCCGAGCACGCAGCCCGGCCGGTCAGGAAAGGGGGTGGGGAAGAGCGAGCGCCCCCCTCCTGAGCCGTACCAGGCCGCGTGCCCTCAACATGGGGGGTGCCCTGGGGAAAGGGGGGCCCTGCGGCCCCCCCACCCCATAGCACCTTGTCCCCATGTTGATGAGGACAAGGGCCTCTTCCCGACAACCCTGGCCATTAGTTGTCAGGGTCTGCGGGCAGGGGGCTTATGGGAATCAGGGAGCCCCCTTTAATAAGGGGGCCCCCAGATACCGGCCCCCCACCCTATATGAATGAGTATGGGGTACGATGTACCCCTACCCATTCACCTAAGGAAAAAAGTGTAAATAAAAAAACAACACCATTTTTTAAAATATTTTATTGCACAGCTCCAGGGGTCTTCTTCTGTCTTGGGGGGTCTTCTCACCGGACTCCTCCGCTATCTTCTGCTCTTTTACCTAGCTCTTTCACGAGTGGAGGAGCCCGGCTTTCTCCTTCGTCACCGCCGTCGTCGTCACAAACGGGCGGAATGTCCGGCGGACTCTAGTCCAGCGGACATTCCCACGGGAAAGTCCGCTCGTGTGTATGCGGCCTTAGAAAACATATTATTTCAGGGTCCCAGGACAATGCCAAACTGACAGGTTTTCAGAACAATAGATTAAGGAGACTGTAAAAGATCTGAAGCAGATGAGTACACTGAAAACTTTTACTTTAAATCTTTGAGCCTAAACTCACCTAAAAAAGACCCCAAGGTAAGAAAAGTGCTAAAGTTAGGGAACCTTTTGATGTGTTTAGATTGATCCATGTGTCCCTGTGTAGCATCTTGAACACTAGGAACAGGTTGTACAAAGTACTTAAATGTATTTCCAGGTCTAGGTAAAGCACTATCCCTTACAGCACTTAAGCTTGCCATACATGGATTCAAATTTGGCCGGTTCATCAGCTACCAGCTGAAATTTGATCCATGTATGGGCACTCTGGTTGTACACAAGTCCATCTATTAATCGACTTGTGTACAACCAGCCTGTTTTTCCAGAATGATTAGTTCTACCAGCAGTTAAGGATCCCTGCACTCCCCACCAGCAGAACACAATAGCGCTGTAGCAGGGATTCCACCATCAACACCGACTGTATTGATGGGGGAATCAGCAATTTGGGTGGAAGGAAAGAAAATTGCATAGTCTGTGGCCTGCCTTAACCTTGCCTCTGCCATTCAACTAAAAAGGGCATTGCATCAGTGTAAATAGAAGCTTTAACATTTGCAGACACCACAAAGTGCAATTACTTCATCACTGCTATTAATTTAGGAACTTTTTAAGCTAGGACAAATTAACTTAAAGTGAATGTATAGTGGGTTTTCTTTTGTATTGTAATCAGAACTTACTGACTAACTGATTTTTAGTTCACGTAAATAAAAATTTTACATATTATTATGCAGTGTTCCTTTTCATAGTCAGTAGGTGGAGCCCTAGTCTCTGTTCCACAGTTAGCATTGTATCCTTGCAGTGCTGAAAAAACGGTTTCCAGAGAACAAAGGGTGATTAGAGCAGTGACATATGTCTTCATAGATGACTTAGTGTGAGGTTTTAAACATGTAATACATATTTGTAACTCAAAGACTAAATACATAAGGCAATAAACAGATACCTTCCTGAAACCTTGTCTGACCATCAAAAAACTGGTCTAATGACCTTCTGTTTAGGGTGGAAAGCCACCATTTTCACAAATGTGTCTTATCTCAAAACAATAACAAAACAAAAAAAAATAAATATACAAAAAAAAAGTGCAAGGTGCTTTACTCTCAGAAACCTGTCAGTTCTTAGTTTGCAGTGTAATTATATCTACGAGAGGATGAATTCTGATTGGTTGTTGTGGGCTTTTTAGTAAAAGATTACACAATACAGAGACACTGTACGTTTCACCTTGTCTTTGTACTGTAGGTTAATTTTCACTTTCTTTGCTAGTAGTGAATAATCTACAATGTGAAAATCAGTCTGGTCACTGAAGGTATACACATCTGCTAGTCCAAGACTTGGCTGAATGTGATAGATGAAGCACCTCTGCCCAGCAGCAGCAGCTTTGTCTTGTTTGCTGTGTGTTAATTATATTATTAAATACACCCCTCGCAGATTATTGTATTGCAGGTCGATTTAGGAGATAGAATGTGATGAACTTAGTATTGCAAATCTTGCCACATTTCTCCATGTCTGCCTATGAACATGTAAATTTGCCATTGTTAACCATAGCCATAATGTGGCAAATACTTACTGAGCTTCATAAACAGTTCTTGTTCACATTCAGTTAATGCTGTGATTTGAAAACATATAAGCTTTCTAAAATGACCACTATAAAGGAATGCATATGATGTTTTTATTAGTTTTTACTTGCACAGTAATACAATATTCTATGCAAAATTATATTTGAAGCATTTTTGTGAGTTTGTGAAATCTGCTGTTTCTTTCCAAACAATAGAAGCCTTATGGAAGGACCTTTTGAACTTTGTGCTTGATCAGTTATGTTTAGAATGAGATAAAGCATGAGCATGCCAAGTCTGGCATAGACTAACAATTTTCAAAGTACAATATAAGAAAGACCTCTTTTTAGTTTACCAGTAGGGAATACTGCTTTGAAGGTGCCTTGGGTTGCCTTAGATCTACAAAAATATTTGTATTTTTTCAGAATTTCAAAGGAAGGCTTCTGAAATAGAATTTCATCAATAGCTGATTTCTGTAATGTTTTTACGACAATCATATTTTTGTAAGACTGGGCTTCCCTTTTGATAAGCCATATACCTCATGTTGATTTTATTTGAATTTGCATGTTGGGATATTATCCCTGAACGATTATCAAAACATGTGAACAATTCTGCTCAACTACACAGATTACACATGTTCATGTTTGTTAATATGTTGTGAAGTAAATTCATATTCCTGGTACAAAAATGTTTTTTGATATTAAAAATGTAAATTACTTCAACTGTGGTTTATGCCTTTTTTTATTTGCATTGAAAAGCTTGCTAACATACTGGCACTTTTTTGTTGCATCTGCAAAAGTATTGCACTAATTTGTAAAAACATTAAAACTGTTTCTGTTGACAAAGCTTATGGTGTATCATGCATGTTGTTTGAAACTATTTGCTTGCATATTCACTTATGGTAAAAGGTCAGTCTGCACAAAAATGTATGTTTCATTTTGGTTGATTTTGGGGAGTTTAAGTACCTAGTTCCTTATAATCGTTTCTGTAGGGAGATCCTGGAACTGCAGTTAACAAGTCTTCAACACCAAGCCATTGTGAGGGTGTCCCACTTTCTATTTTGGGTTTTAATTTATTTTATATTTTGAATAATGACATACTGTAGAAGGTGTAAGGACACATTGATGTGGGTAAGAAGATCCAAGTATAAATTATTATTAATATTACTGAAACTTAAATTATATGTGAACCCTTACCTTGTGAAATAACTCATTCAGTTTAAAATAGAAATGAAAACAAAGGCAAAACATCTGTGCATACATAAACATTATAAATACTTTTTTTTCCTATTTTAAAAGGCATCACATACCCCCTGTTCTGAACTGCATAATGAGCTCAGAGAGTTAGGGGAGGAGAAACAGCAGACTTCTGGTCTTCCCAATAAATGGCTATGAAGGGAGGGGGTGTGGTTGAGGGGAGCAGGCTCAGCTCCCAGCACCGCTAGAAAACTGACCACGCTATACTCTCATGCATAGTGGGAGATTTACTAAAACTGGAGCACTCAGAATTTGGTGCAGTTGTGTATTGTAGTCAATTATAGTATAACTTCAGCTTGTTCAATTAAGCTTTGACAATAAAACCTGGAAGCCAATTTGATACTACAGTATGCACAGCTGCATCATATTTTCCACACTCCAGTTTCAAATTCCCCTCATAGTGTGGTTTTTATTAGGAAAGCATGGGGACTGGCAAGAAAATTAGGAATTTCATACAAAGGAAGCAATGCAAAGGAACGGGACTATTTTATTGTATTCCTAGCTGCCTAGGTTCCTCCTGTCTGTACAGCCGATTCTCTGAAGCTGCTTCTCCTGTGGTCTATTGCAGGCATTCTGATGTCATCATATACAATGCTGTCCTGCATTGTAGGTGAAGACAACGAGTACCAGAATTTTAGGCAAACACAAAACATAGATATCAGGTTGATAACTACTTAAACATTACATTTGTTCAAATATAAATATATATATATATACATATATATGTGTGTGTGTGTGTATATGTATATATATATATATATATATACACATATTATATATATATATACACATATTATATATATATATATATATATTTGTTTCCTAATGGATTGTAAAAGTTATTTCCCACATAGTAGCCAAGCAGTGTAATAAAGTACCAAATGCAATTTTATCAAGGTCACGATTTCAAACACAAAGGCGCTGCACTTCCTAATATGCAAATTCGGAACATGTATACTATTGACTGGAAGAAAATTGTTTTTCAGCTACAAACAAATGCATCTTTTCTACACTTGGCAACTCTCTTTTTGGCTTGTTCTCTGTATCGCATTGCTTGAATTAATAAACACTCACCGGAATAATAAAACCTAGATTTTTCTAAAGTTCTGACAACAGTGGGTAATTGTATTTATCTTAACAAATATTACAAAGATCTGTCTGTGGCAGAGTACTGTATACATTTAATATACATAAAAAGAAAGTACATTTAGTCCAAACCTAACAATGTTTAGTAAAAATCTGTATTTGAATACTGTTTTAATGCAAAACATTAAAAGAGACCTGTACTGTGAGGAATATGGGGACTGATATTACTCACTTGCTAAGTTGCTTCTGAAAACTCTGGTTACCTTTAAAAACTCTATAGTGCCAATACTTTGAGGCATTTGCCTGAAACAAGTATAGAAGTTAGCAAATTCATAATGCAGTCAGAATTCCTGCATACTGTTGCAGATCTGTGGCTTAGAGGGTTCTGAACCAATTGAATCAGTTGATAGGGAAACTGTATTTTCAGACAGGTAAACAAAGGCATCCTTCATGCTTCCTTGGTACAGATTTTCTTTAACCACTTCAATACAGGGCACTTTTACCCCCTTCCTGCCCAGGACAATTTCCATAATGCTGTCGCATTATGGAAGTCAATTGCACGGTCATGCAACACTGTACCCATAAGAACATTTTTTAACATTTTTTCACATAAATAGAGCTTTCTTTTGGTGGTATTTAATCATCACTGAGTTTTAAATTTTTTGCTAAATAAACATGTTTTAGTTTGTTTCTGTTATAACATTTTGCAAATATATAATCTTCCTTCATAAATTTAGGTCAAAATGTATTCTGCTAAATCTCTTTGTTAAAAAATAACCCAAATTAGTGTATATTATTTAGTCTGTAGGAAAGTTACAGAATCCACAAATCATGGTATATATATATGGAAATTGATCAATCCTGATGTATTGATGGCCTATCCAATTTCTTGAGGCCCCAAAAGGCCAGGCCAATATCAAATGTCCCCATTTTGGAAAGTAGACAGGCCAAGGTATTTAGTAAGAGGCATGGTGAATTTTCTAAAGTTGTAACTTTTTGTCACAATATTTTGGAAAATTAAAGTGGATGTAAACCCCATTCATGAAATTTGGGCACATTTATCTGTAGTGTTTATTTATCTCTCTCCAAAGCTCTAAGTCCTGTGTCTTTCTGCTGCTTAGTTATTCTGTTATCAGCATGATAACTTCTGATTAGCTCTCCAACAACTGAGATAGAACCAGCCTGAAATTTGTTTCAGGGATGGTGCAGAGAAATAGATTAGCAGGGAGCTGGTCTATTCACAGCACAGCTCTGCACATTTCTTACTTTCTCTGCCTATGTGGAGAGGGGGTGTGTGCCTTTCCATGAATTTTCAGTCCTAAGTGATCATATTTCTTTATTATGAAATAATTATAATTAGCTTTAATTCTTCTCTAAGTTAAACCTTAAAGTGGTTGTAAAGTCACATCTATTATATTATTTTATCCTCTCTGTTTTAGGAACATATTAAATATAGTGTGTGTGCTTTTTAAAAATTATAAAGCTAAATACCTTTTTTGCCCAGCTCTGCTGTGTAGTCACATGTCCTCCCTTTGCTCACCTTCTCGAGTACAGTAGAAGGGGCTGAGATTCCCATCTGATGCATGCAAGCTAGCAGAGGGAGGACATGTGACCACACAGCAGAGGTGGGCAAAGAAGGTATTTAGCTTTATAATAAAAAAAATGCACACACTATACTTAATATGTTCTTGAAACAGAGAGGATAAACTTTACAACCACTTTACCAAAGGGGAGGAGCAGCTGCAGCAGAATACTCTATCAAGGCGGGAAGGGAGGGGCAGGGAAGAGATGAGCTCACACACACAGACTATTGAAATGACAAGGAGAGCGGGAGGGGGAGATGCAGAGATGCTGAGTACACAGCAGGATGACAGGGGCACATAATCTGACCATGCTATCAGGGATCCAGCCACGATAAGCGTGGTCAGTACACACGGGGAACAGGCAGGATCAACCAAATATTGTACAACATAGAAAGAGACAATTGACATGCAAAAGCACTGTGTTATATCTTGTGCCTTAAAGGGACAGCAGTATTGTTATTTTTTTTAATGTTACAAACATTTTAAAATGTGTTAGGGGCAAGAAACACCTAAAGTCTGACACCACAAACTCTCTCACAGCTTCTAAGTGAACATAATAGTATTAAAGAGAACACCAGGATTTAAAAAAAAATGTATTGCTGTGGTATATAGACCCGTAATGCACGCTCACAAGCTAGTAGTTTGTGTCAGGTTAATGACCAAGTAGTAGCTGCCAGACTTATGAAGGTAATGTAAGTGCAGATGGGGGCCACAGCCATAATTAAGCACCATTGGGCTATCACAAAGAGTGCGGCTAGTTTGAAATTAATGTTTTAATTCATAGGCTTCTGTGTTGTCTGTATGATCAATCTGGATTGACTATTTCTCTTTATCCTTATGGTATGTTCACAATTAAAAAAAATGCATTTGTAATGGTAAAATTAAGAAATGAGGCAAAATAAGTATACTTTATCTAAATAAAACAAGAGAACATTGATTCTGACTGCTATAATTCAGTGCATGGGGATTTCAAGCTGGAATATGTTTGTTGTGTGGTATTTTGATGTTTGCATTCTCAAACTTCTATAGGAAGATGTTAAAGTAGAGCATGCTCGCATGGCATGAGGGTTTTACTATATACATCGGAGCATAGAATATAGATTTTCTTCTCCAGTGCTGTATTGTGATCCTTAATACACAGGCTTCCTTTCTTCCTGGTAAAGCCTAACACTGGGAATGCAGGCTGTGATGCTGCAGGCTTCACTTGACAGAAATCTGCCAGAGCACATTTTAGTTTAAGTTACATGAATTGACTGCACCGCATGGTCACTCACAGCCTTTCACATTCAATTTTCATCTGTTCACTGAACAAGAGTTCCAAAGGCCTGAAACTTTACTTTTTTATGTTGGGGGAAAAAGGTTTGTGATGACCAAAATCACAGCTGCAACATCTGAAGTTTTAAGATTTTCTAAACTGGGGAAAAAAATATAGATAAAAGGCCATGTGAACTAAATGGAAATGCTATGGCTGCAGATTATTGGCTGCAAATGCATTCAAATAGAATACATTATGGCAAAGAAGAGACCATCCTTTTCTGTTCTCATACACAATAATTCAAACACATATATAAGAGCTCCTTTTGCTGACTTGTTTTTAAATGGTGCACTTACTAGTGCTGCCATACTCATCCTTCTCTTAGTGAGCAAATGATCCAGAAAAAGGAAGTACACAGTGACGTTCCGGGTCACATGCTTACTTAGGCTGGCCATACATGTTCAATTTTCTTGTACAATTTTCCTTTAGAGTAACCTTAAAGAGGAAGTAAACCCTGATGGGTTTTACTTCCTCTTTGTTTTCCTGCAAAGGTAAAGCATAATGGGCTACTATGCATCGCATAGTAGCCCATTATGTGTCACTTACCTGACACAGGAGCCTGCGATGTCACTGCTGTCCCCTCTTCCACGAAGCGGCTATCTTCCTTCCGGGTATCGCGGCTCCGGCATTGTGATTGGCCGGATGAGGTCACTCCCGTGCATGTGCGTGTGAGCCGCCACTTACGGCATGATTGACAATATAAGCGGCACGCTCGATGCGCCTGCACGCCGCTGTCTACGGCGCATGCGCCTTAGACATCAGTGCCTATCTTTTGCAAATATCTCCTAAACCATGTAGGTTTAGGAGATATTTATTCCACCTACAGGTAAGCCTTAATCTAGGCTTACCTGTAGGTAAAAGTGGTCTGTAAGGGTTTACAACCACTTTAAACTATGTAGTGCAAGGGCCTTCCTAATTGGATACAATTGAAAGTTGTTTAGTTTTGACCTAATATTATATGTTTTTTGGTAAATCTAAAGGGAAATTGTACAAGCAAGTTCAACATGTATGGCCAGCCCAAGTGAAGTTACAATGATGAGGAGTTCAGCATTAAAGAGTATATTCATTATACCTTGTTGGCAAATGCAGCTCATATTTTTTTTATCCTAGTCTTATCGTACAATCATTTTAATTGCCAGTACAGTTTCTAATCTTGCTTTCTGAATTATTTATTTTTTCTGCAACATGGCTGGACATGAAAATCCTTCCATTGTTGAGCTGCTTGTTAGGATAAATGTACCAGTCCTATAAAATTGAAAGAAATCACTTTCCTCTTCAAATTAAAGGATTTTTGGAAGTGCAGCCGTCTGGAATCATTTCCTTATGATACACAGCATGCGAGCTGGTCTAGCACCTGACTAGTGTGTGTGGGGATTAACTAGAGACTTATTTACCCTGAGTGGCCTCTTTTTGTTTCATTGAACACTTTACTCTTCTGCACACTTATCCCATCTCATAGACTCAGAATGTATTGAGTCTAGAAGGTCAGTATAACATCCAAACAACTAGCATTTTCACAAGGAGTTCAGCAATGGCAGCTTCTTTCATTTATTTTAGGAAAGTTTTTTACTTTAAATCTCATATACACTTCTTTAAAATAAAATAATGGGGAAATGCCTTCTTATTTTATATGTACATTTCTGGTTTAACTTGCTTGAAATTCTAACTTGTATTTATTATACATTTTAGGTAACTCCAAATAGACCCCCTGTTGAACAATCTAATCAAACTTTCCTTATCTGCACACTTGCTGTTGGCATGATAATCTAATTATTTTTTTTTATATCTGAAATGACTGATAATCTAACAACAGTAACCAACAGCACTCTGCTACAAACTAAATATTTAAACATATAAATGTGGGTAGAAATAATTGTTTTAATATTTTGTGTAAGGAAATGTGTGTCTTGGATTTGGTAAAACCTTACGGACCAAATTTAACCAACATTGACATTTCAGTTTTGCCTGACTGCTGGCAAGCTGCCTTTTGCTGACTTCTTATGTCTGACTTTGTAAACAACAACCTCAAACAATGAAATCCCACCACTGGAGTCACTGAATCCATTGGGGGAGTATAGTTTTGTCTGCAATTGTCGAATGTCTTAACCTTTTCAGTCGATGTAAAGCATTTAGTTAACCATGTCCTGTTTTCCAAATTTGCTTAGAGCTTGAAATTGATCATGAAGTGTACCTGTACTGAGACAACACATATTGAACTTCATATTAACTTTATATTAACTATATTAGAATAATAGTCCTAGGGACAATTACTAGTAACTTCATCATGTCGCTACTGTACCAAATTTCTGACTGCTAAGCGTGTCCTCACTTAGTTCTAAAATGCTGTGTCTGTATTTAATAGATTGTCAAGACACACATTGAATTGTAGGATGTGGTCACTACTAAAACCCCAGAAGCTACTTAGTAAGATTAAGGAGCTCCTGATCATAATTACCTTGAAGTTAGCGATTTGCAGTCAACAGATGACTTTTCTTTCTTAGGACATGGTTCAGTTTATTATGTTATTAGTTGTTACTTATATTATTTTATCTTGGTTAATTATTGTTTATACAGGGTTATGTTTACAAGGCTGACTAATGCATTTCATATTATTGGTTGCAGTGTCCATTGTTATTTTTCAGTTACAGACTTCCCACATCAAAATGGCTATCACAGTGGGGTTTTTAACCTTCTACATAACTTTATTGTTCTGTTTATTACAGGCTATGTAATTCATAGATGATGCACAATTTTTCTTTTATACAGGACCTTGAAGATCTACAGCTCTAATAACCCACTAACACTTTATTAAAGCTGTGTGTGCAGAAATTGTTCTTATTATGTAGCTCCTGCAAGAGTTGTAGTGTTCAATATAAATCTGCACCTCATGATGATCAATTTTGTTCCAAGTTTCTGTTATATCTGTGTGTAAAACTGTGCTTGGTGTCTTAAATGTTATTGTTTTGGAAGTATGTTAATTAGTCAATGGATGTTACTTCTAGCGCTGGTCCAGAGTACATTTTACTTACTTTTCATAAGCTCTTTTTACTTTTTTTACTCTTTTTACTGATGTCCAGTTCTAAGGAGCCAGGTATAGAAACATTCTGTGTATGTTCACTGTTCATAAGTTATTTGTTTCTTCCGTATAATAGGTTTGAGAGGACAGAAAGGTGAAAGAGGTGAATTTGGAATTGGTCTACCAGGGAGCCCAGGCCCCACAGGACCTACAGGTAATCACTTTACATTGCTTTTTTTCTTCACTATTTTGCTGCAGTGACTGCACCAGACTCTCTAACATTACATTACTGTTGAACTTAGTAATGCCTTTTTCAACCAGTGTGCCTTCTGGGTTCTTCAGAAGTACCTAAAAATTGCCCATAAATTGTGTAGCAAGTCAGCGGGTGGATCAAGACTGCCCTATTGTTATATAATGCCAAAGGTTTTCATTGTGCGACTTTACAATATTGGGCATTATGTGGGCCAGACATAAGCATCCCACAACCAATGACGTCATTGGTTGATGAGAGAGACATTGGGCACCTGCACAGAATCCTTGTTTGCACTTTCCCTACCCCTCTCCATCTGCACTGGGATGACTTTAGCTGAGGAAGGCAGAAGAGAAACCCTGGGATTCTAGTGATTACCAGTGTGCAAAAGTCTATTGGCTTTATAAGAATAAAATCTTGGGTGTCCTACATGTATGAATGCAAATGTGTTATATTACACTGTTAGTTAAAAAAATGTTTACATTTTAGAATGGGGTGCATTCAGAGTGTTGATGATTGTAAAGGGTGCCTTGACTGAAAAAGGTTGAGAAACACTGGTTTAACCACTTCAGCTCCAGAAGGTTTACTCCCCTTCACGACCATACGGCACTGCGTTACTTTAATCGCGCGCTGATGTACATTGGCAGAATGACACGGGTGCGCAAAAGGGCATGCCTGTACATTCCTTCATAATCATGGGCTAGCGGGCGGGCGCCTGCTGTGCACCGCTAGCGCGTGCCCGCGGTTCCCTCCTACTGGATGTCCACCGGTGGCCAACGATCGTGACGAGGAGAGGCAGAATGGGGAAATGCCTATGTACAGTAAACAAGGCATTTCCCTGTTCTACCTAGGGACATGACAGGGAGCAGTGATCTCCGTCATGTCCTAGGTAGCACATCCCCCTACAGTTAAAACACGCTGAGGGAACACATTTATCCCCTTGATCGCCCCCTAGTGTTTAACCCCTTCCCTGCCAGTGACATTTATACAGTAATCAGTGGTTATTTTTAGCTCTGATCGCTGTATTAATGTCAATGCTCCCAACAAAAATGTCAAAAGTGTCCGATCTGTCCGCCGCAATGTCGCAGTCCCCATAAAAGGAGCAGATCACCGCCATTACTAAAAGAAAATAGAATTATAATAAAAATGCCATAAATCTATCTCCTATTTTGTAGACGCTATAACTTTTGCGGAAACCAATCAATATACACTTATTGCGGTTTTATTACCAAAAATATGTAGAAGAATACACATCAGCCTAAACTGAGAGAGAAATTAATTTTTTAATATATTTTTTGGGTATTTGTATTATAGCGAAAAGTAAAAAGATTAATTTAGGCCAATATGTATTATGCTTCATATTTTTGGTAAAAAAAAAAATTTGCTACGCATATATTGATTGATTTGCGCAAAAGTTATAGCTTCTACAAACTATGGGATATATATATATATATATATATATATATATATATATATATACATATAATTTTATTTTTCTTTACTAGTAATGGCGGCAATCAGCGACTTATAGTGGGACTGCGATATTGCGCTGGACAAATCGGACACTTTGGACACTTGTTAGGGACCAGTGATACTAATACAGTGATCAGTGCACAGTTACTGTACTAATGACACTAGCAGGGAAGGGGTTAACATCAGGGCAATCAAGGGGTTAAATGTGTTTCCTAGGAGTGATTACTAACTGGGGGAAGGGGTGCTTTGACTGGGGGAATGTAAAGATCATTGCATCCACCAGACCTGTAATTGGCTCCAGCTGTGTTCAATCACAGTGGGAGCCGGTTGCCGGCGGCGTGCCCCAGCCCCAGAACTGTCAGATTACGTATCAGGTACGTGATCTGGCGCAAAGCGACCACCCTGCCGCAGTGTATCTACGGTGGGTGGTCGCTAAGAGGTTAAACACTATGGCAGCTATAAATACTGTACAAATGCATATATGTAATATCCTGCCCCATCATACTTTTTCCTTTAGCACTGTGAATGTTTAATGAGTGTGTTTAATAAAGACAAAAGAAATTTGAATTGTTTGTGAATCAGATTACATTTTATGGCAAATTACTGCAGAAAGCCAGTTAAAGTGTCTGTAAACCCTCACTTTTTTTTAAAATAAAAATAACAAACATGTCTATACCGACCTGCTCTGTGCAATTTTTTTGCACAGAGCAGCCCCGATCCTCTTCTTCTGGGGTGCCCCACTGGGGCTTCAAGATGCTCCTTCTCATCATGTGCCCCCACGTAAAGCCGCTTTACATGGTAGCACTCGTGCGCGCACACTCCCAAGTCCCACTGCTACGTCCTTTGACTCAGACAGCGGGACTTGGCCCCACCCCCTGCTCCCATGTGACAGCTTTTGATTGACTGCAGCAGGAGCCAATGGCTCCTGCTGCTATCAATCTGTCCAATGAGGAGGGCAACAGTGGTTGGAGCTGCTGCGCTTGTGCACATCGCTGGATGCATAGGCTCAGGTAAGGAAAAGGGGGGTCTGGGGGGCAGCTGCAACACAGAAGGTTTTTCACCTTAATGCATAGAATGCATTAAGGTGAAAAACCTTAAGGCTTTACAACAACTTTAGGTTCAAGGGGTTCACATAATTTCTCTTGCCACTGTAATACACTGTAAATTAATTTTATGAAGTGCTATAGTTTTGCCTTGGTGTATAGCCTGGATGGTGTGATGCAACTAATAGTTGAGGAGGAGAAGGTGCAATTAAGAGATGTCAAAAATGATAACTAGTATTGTGAAACTTCAACAAAACTCTGAAAATATTGAATCAAAGGTTAACAAGTAGTTACATAGTTACATAGTAGGTGAGGTTAAAAAAAGACACAAGTCCATCAAATACAACCTATGTGTGTGATTATATGTCAGTATTACATTGTATATCCCTGTATGTTGTGGTCGTTCAGGTGCTTATCTAATAGTTTTTTGAAACTATCGATGCTCCCCACTGAAACCACTGCCTGTGGAAGGGAATTCCGCATCCTTACCGCTCTTACAGTAAAGAACCCTCTACGCAGTTTAAGGTTACACCTCTTTTCTTAAAATTTTAATGAGTGGCCACATGTCTTATTAAACTCCCTTCCGCAGAAAAGGTTTATCCTTATTGTGGGGTCACCAGTATGGTATTTGTACGATGAAATCATATTCCCTTTCAAGCGTCTCTTCTCCAGAGAGAATAAGTTCAGTGCCCACAACCTTTCCTCATAACTAATATCCTCCAGTCCCTTAGTTTTGTTGCCCTTCTCTGTACTCGCTCCATTTCCAGTACATCCTTCGTGAGGACTGGTGCCCAGAACTGGACAGCATACTCCAGGTAAGGCTGGACCAGAGTCTTGTAGAGTGGGAGATTTATCTCTTGAGTTAATCCCCTTTTTAATGCATGCCAATATTCTGTCTGCTTTGTTAGCAGCATCTTGCATGTCTTTGCTGAGCCTCTCATCTACTACGACCTCCAGGTTCTTTTCCATCCTTGATTCCCCCAGAGGTGCTCCCCCCCAGTGAGTAGATTGCATTCATATTTTTGCCACCCAAATGCATTATTTAAAATTTTTCCACATTAAACCTCATTTGCCATGTAGTTGCCCACCCCATTAATTTGGTCAGATCTTCTTGCAAGGTTTCCACATCCTGCCGAGAAGTTATTGCTCTGCTTAGCTTAGAATTGTAAGCACATACAAAGATTGAACTGTTTACCGAATACTCCAGGTCGTTTATGAACAAATTAAATAGTATTGGTCCCAGCATAGAACCCTGGGGGACCCCACTTTCTAGCCCTTACCATTCCGAGTACTCCCCATTTATCATTACCCTCTGATCTCGCCCATTTAGCCAGTTTTTAATCCATGTACTCACAGTATGGTCCATGCCAACGGACCTTACTTTGTACAGTAAACGTTTATGGGGAACTGTGTCAAATGCTTTTGCGAAATCCAGATACACCACGTCTACGGGCCTTTCTTTACCTAGATGGCAGCTCACCACCTCATAGAAGGTTATTAGGTTGGTTTGGCAAGAACGATTTTTCATGAATCCATGCTGATTACTGCTAATGATACCGTTTACATTACTAAAATCTTGTATATAGTCCCTTATGATCCCCTCCAGGAGCTTGCATACTATTGATGTTAGGCTAACTGGTCTGTAATTCCCAGGGATGTATTTTGGCTATTTTTTAAATATTGGTGCTGCATTGGCTTTTCTCTAATCAGCTTGTACCATTGCGGTTAGTATCCGGTCAGTAAAAATTAGGAACAATGGTCTGGCAATTACTTGACTGAGTTCCCTAATGATCCTAAGTTTTCCAAGTCTATCTCGAATTCTGTCCTCTGTTAGCCATGAGGGTGCTTCCTGTGATGTGTCATGAGGATAAACACTGCAGTTTTGGTTACTGAAGCCCCCCGATTCCCTAATGAAGACTGAGGAGAAGAATAAATTAAATATCTTCGCCATCCCCCCATCCTTTGTAACCAGATTTCCTTCCTTATTCTTTATGGGGCCAATATAGTCTGTTCTCCCTTTTTTACTACCGTATTTGTATACTTAAAGAATTTCTTGGGATTTTTTTTTGCTCTCATCCGCTATGTGTCTTTCGTGTTCTGTCTTAGCCACCCTAATTGCACCATTACATTTCTTGTTGCATTCTCTGTAAAGTCTGAATGCTGTTGATGATCCCTCAGCCTTGTATTTTTTGAAGGCCTTCTCCTTTGCTTTTATATACATTTTTACATTGGAGTTAAGCCATCCAGGACTTTTGAAAGTGGATAATGATTTTGCGCTGAAGTGCACCAAATGATACGTTTGTGTAATATGCGTGTATGAAATAAGTTAATGGTCACTGTATCGTGACTCAGACAATATGGCATACACTAAACGTGATAAGTCAATAAATCACATAAATATATCACATAAATAATTACATAGATAATAGCATATAGTGACTAAAAAGTGCAACTCGTGCTAAAAAACTCACAATTGTGAATGCAGTAAATACCATAAAAAATATATATACATATGTGAAAATTGTAAAAACAATAGTGGGAAAAACAAAGTGCACAGTATGGACCACACATAAGTGAATGAATGGATGAATATAATTATAAATATAAATGAGATAAAGTCCACAGGAAGGGTTAATGTGAAAAAGATAAAATAGTGGTGGTGACACCCGTATAATCCCCTGATGAAGTCACGAGGTCATGTGACGTAACGCGTAGGGATTGGCTACACTGAGGATACCGGAAGTGCTGTAAAACCGAGACCTCACCAACATCTCTCTGGCTGCTTGTACTGCATTTAATGTAAGCATTTACTTTTTATTAAAATTATCGTTTTTGACATACTTCACGATCGAGTCCTCCTCTCTCTTTTTGCATTTACCCCAACCCCCATTTTTATCGGGAGGGTGATATTATTGCGGGACCGCAGCTGCTACTGCAAAACCATAAGAGGAGGGCCATTCCTGGGTCCACGACTTTGATGAAGTGGATATCCCGTTTTATGGAACCCATTGAATAGGAGCAGATCTGTTTGGAGGCTATCCTAGTGGGAATTCAGGACGGGAACCCGCCATGGGTGACGATCTTGATGCCCATTTTTACTGTTTGAGAGGTGAGAGGCTAGCGAGCACCGTTAAGGAGCAGGTCCTCACCACCCAACACCCCCCACTTTTGGAGAGAGTTATAACCACCATTAATCAACATTTTAGAGACTTCTGGATCCTTGTACCTACGGGTGTCACCACCACTATTTTATCTTTTTCACATTAACCCTTCCTGTGGACTTTATCTCATTTATATTTATAATTATATTCATCCATTCATTCACTTATGTGTGGTCCATACTGTGCACTTTGTTTTTCCCACTATTGTTTTTACAATTTTCACATATGTATATATATTTTTTATGGTATTTACTGCATTCACAATTGTTTTTTTAAATTATATAATCTTTATTTGTTTTTTTCCGTACAAAAAAAAAGCACATAATACATACACACATTTAATTTCAATAAAATCATCTTCTCGCAGTTTGCCAAAAAAAAAATCACCGTTAACCTATAGTTCTTTTATACCTCACGCCTTTCTTTTTCTTTTTTTTTACTTCCACTGTATTCCCCTCCTTTCCTGTCCCGTTCCCCTTACCTTTTTGCTCTCTCTATCCCCTCTATTTTGCTCATACGGTATTCTTCCCCGTTTGTTCTCCCACCCTCTTATCCATTACATTGGGCATCCCTGCTTATCCATCCACGTTTTCCACATTTTTACAAATTCTTTCATATTTCCTCTCCTCGTGTATACCGTTCTTTCCCTCCATATTGTTTCTGTTATTAATCTCGCCCATTCTCTTTCCGTTGGGGGTTTTTCAGCCTGCCATCTTTGCGCTATTAGCTTTCTTGCCTGGAATAGACATCTCATCACTGCTTTGGTTACCCAGGGACCTCCTACTATTCCTTCATCCAGACCTAGTATGCACAGTCTGGGACTCATTTCTAACCTCGCGTCGTACACTATATTCAGTGTCTCGAGAATTTCTGACCAGTAACGAAACAATTTCGGACATTTCCAAATCATATGTGCCAAGTCCCCAGTATCTTGGCACCTGGGGCACCTGGCGTCCTTTCTCCACCCGAAATCAAAGAGTCTCTTGGGAGTATAGTATGTCCTGTGTAATAACATCAGGTATGAGACCCTTTGTGCGGGCGAGACCGACACCATGTGTCCCTTCTCAAGTATTCTCAGCCATTGTTCATCTGACAGGGTTCCGAATTCTTTTTCCCACTTCCTCCTGCTCTTAAGTCGTACTGGACTTTCTACACTGCCTTCGCATATATATGGATAAATTTCTGCTATGAATCCTTTGGACTTGACTTGGGAGCCTATTCTTTGATATACCGGGGAGTTAACCCAGTTTGGTCCTTGTTTCGAAAATTGCCTATTTAAGGCGTGCCTGATTTGTAGATATTTATAGAATGAGTGTTTCGGTAGGTCATAGTCTGTTCTTAGTTTGGTGAATGTCTTAAGTATCCTTCCCTCATATAGCTGCCCTAGCTTAACTATCCCCTTTGTCTCCCACTCTTTAATCTTCCCTATCTTCTCCACTTCCTGCAGGTTCTTGTTGTTCCAGAGGGGGGTGTATTCTGTCATGCCTTCCAGCCCTTTTACTGCTTTTAATGCTTTCCAGACTTTTAACCCAAGCCTCACCGTGGGGGTTCTATAACAAAATGAGTTTGCCTCAAGAGCCTCTATTATTGATCTGTGCGGAGTACCTGCAATCATTAAATCCTTATTGCTACCCCCAGCCCCCCCTATATGTTGCAGTTGGGCGGCTAGGAAGTAGCTTCGTGGATGCGGTAGTGCCATCCCGCCCTTTCTTGTTCCTAGTTGTAGTATTTGTAAACCTATCCTAGGCTGACCTCCTTTCCATATAAGTTCTCTAAACAGTGTATCGATTTTCCTAAACCATTTTTTATCTATCCATGTCGGGCAGTTGTGCATCAGATACAAAAGCTGTGGCTGCCACAGCATCTTGATCAAATTACATCTCCCCGCCACCGATAATGGAAGACGTCTCCAGATTGCAATTTTAGATTTAAATTTAGCTAGTAGAGGTACTATATTATCATTGATGTAACTATTAGGGCTCCTTTTTATATTTACACCTAGATATTTAATTTGTTCGACCACTTCTAGCTGTAGGCTATCCGGTGTCCTCTGGTTTCCTAGGGGGTCTATAGGCATTAGTGCAGATTTTTCCCAATTTATGGTCAGCCCTGAAATTTTCCCAAAATCTATGAGGATGTTCATCACCTGCCTGGGGGATTGCTCCGCATCCCCCAGGAAAAGGAGGACATCGTCCGCATATAATGCGATTCTCTCTTCTCCCCCCTTTCTTCTAAACCCCTGTATATTCTTATCTGATCTAATTACGCTGGCCAGCGGCTCCATTGCCAGAGCAAAAAGCAAGGGGGACAGTGGACACCCCTGTCTTGTCCCCCTCTCTAATTGGATTTTGTCAGAGAAATCATTATTAACCCTGATTTTAGCGCTGGGATCCGTATATAAGATTTTAATCCATTCAGTGAATGAGGGGCCAAATCCAAATTCCCTTAACACACGCCATAGATATCCCCATTCTAAGCTATCAAAAGCTTTGACCACATCTAAGGCCATGACCACCCTTGTCCCTGTATCCTCTGTTGGTATCTGCATATTGAGATACACCCTCCTGATATTTATACTGGTGGATCTACAGGGGATAAATCCTGTTTGGTCCGGATGTATAAGTCTAGAAATGATTTTATTTAGTCTGATTGCTATAACTTTCGCAAGTATTTTAGCATCCGCGCAGAGCAAAGAAATAGGTCTGTATGACTTAGTCTCTAGCGGGTCCTTCCCCTCCTTATGTAAAACTATTATTGTTGCTTCCGTCATGGACGTTGGCAACGTCCCCTCCTCTTTCGCCCAGTTGAATACTTTAAGAAGCTCTGGCAATAGTACTTTCCCGTATTGTTTATAGGTTTCTACTGGGAGGCCGTCTGGTCCTGGTGATTTCTGATTGGCCATTTCTTTCACCGCCAGTTGGATTTCCTCCAATGTTAGCGGTGCCTCCATTATCCCTCTTTCTTCATCTGTGAGAGCCGGGATATCGACATTTCTAAAGAATATATCCATTTCTCCTTCATCCACCGTCCCCTGCGATCTATACAGTTTTTCATAATATAATCTAAAAGTTTCTGTGATTACTGACTTTTCAGATGATATTTCACCTTTTTCAGTCTTAATCACAGGGACACTGGATGGAGGAGAATTGGTTCTCACTAAATGTGCCAGCATTTTCCCAACCTTTTCCCCCTCTCCGTAGGCTACCTGTTTCTGGAACAATCTCTTATTCTCTGATTTCTTAATGACTGTGTCTTTATATTCCTGTTGTTTAGTTAGCCATACGCTTTGTGTATCCGGTGTGGGGTTATTGACATAATCTCCCTCTGCTTTCATCAACTCTCTCTTAATCCTACTCTCCCATTCCCTTGTGGTTTTTTTGATTTTTGATACTGATTGAATGAGAATACCTCTTAGATACGCCTTCAATGCGTCCCACATTATTCCTCTTGTCGCCGACTCATTATTCAATTTTATAAATTCTTCCAGTTTTAATAACACCTCATTTGGGTCCCCTATTATTTCAAACCAAACAGGGTTCATTTTCCATGCTACAGGGGATCTTTTTCCTTCTAAGTTTATTGAGACAACCAATAATGCATGATCAGATATTCCTCTAGGGTGATATTCTATATCCCTAATGGTTTGGCATGCTTCTTCGTTTCCCAAGGCTAGGTCTATCCTTGAGAGTGTGGAATAGGAGCTTGAATAACATGAGAATTGCAGCGCCCCTGGATTCCGCGCCCTCCACATGTCAAAGAGCCCTGCTTCCTGTAAGAACTGATATAATCGACTCTCATCTGCTTTCTGGCCGTGTGTACCCAGAGGGAACCTGTCAAGTTTTCTATTGATAACCTCGTTAAAGTCCCCTACTGCTATAACCGGTACCCCACCTTTATCTGTTAGAAATTCCAAAAGCCT
This sequence comes from Lithobates sylvaticus, assembly GCA_028564925.1. Lineage (NCBI taxonomy): Eukaryota > Metazoa > Chordata > Amphibia > Anura > Ranidae > Lithobates > Lithobates sylvaticus. The sequence continues at coordinate 317,450,238 of CM053028.1, read as the reverse complement.
ATACATTACATCAAGTTTGAACGGAGGGGGAATATAAATGTTTGCTAGAACATATTCTCGGTTTTCAATTACACAGTGCAAAAAAATATACCGTCCTTCTCTGTCTATACTGACCTGCCGACAGGAAAACCCCAACTCTTTCCTTACCATCACAGCCACCCCTCTTGAATAAGAGGTGTGAACTGAGTGGAATTGGCATTGATATTTCTTGCTTTGGTTTTGCAGCTTAGAGTCTTGAGTTAGGTGCGTCTCCTGTAGGCAGATCAGTCCTACCCCACTCCTCTCCAAGGTCTCTACCACTGCTGCTCTCTTTGCCGGTGTGCCTAGCCCCCGTACATTCCAGGAGCCAATACTCATTATCCTAGTCTGCATGCTTTAACGTGGGAGAGAAAGAAGAGGAGAGGAAGAAAAAAAAAAAAAAAAAAAAAAAAAAAAAAAAAAAAAAAGGGACGGGTATGTACACAAAAAAGAGAATGCTATGTCCTGGGTACTCTACCCCCCCGCCCTTGTTAGAGGAGTATAGACTATAAGGGGTAGTAGATTCTAGAGCAGGGGTCATTCTATCCCATCTTATATTTGTACTGGTACTGTAATGCTCGCCCATCCTACCGCTACCTAGGGTCCGGGAGAGAGGAATTATAAGATATACAAAATAGCAAAGAAAGGAAGAGAAAAAAAAAAAAAAAAAAAAAAAAAAAAAAAAAAAAAAAAAACAAGGGAGCGATGGGAAGAAAGGGGAAGGTAACCAAGCCTTTAACCAAAGGGGATACCCCGTGTGAACAAAAGGAAATCTTTTACCTATCTTAATATTCTTCTCTACGTAAAAAAGTGCTAATCTTTTTTCTAAGTGTTTATCTGGCAGTATTTTTGGCTTACTGCTTACTCTCGTGTAAATTAAATATTTTCCCCGTGTTTTTCTTTGTTGCTTCTTCACCCCCCCTCCCCCCTTATACCATTCTAGTATTTTTAGCTTACTGCTTACTTCCGTGTAAATTAAATATTTTTCCCGTGTTTTTCTTCGTTGTATCTTCACCCCCCCTCCCCCCTTATACCATTCTAGGTTATCCCTAAGGACTTTTTTTGTGACCGTTACCACACACCCTTTACCTACAAACTTCCCCCCCCCCCCCCCCCCCCTATACTTATATACAAATCCACTCTCACCCTCCCCCCGCCACCCATCCCATCCCCATCCTTGCGCACACTGACAACTATATTTTGCCCCTCCCCCCGCCCTTTCATTCCTTACTTTAGCGCTATATGGCCCCTTCCACCCTCTAATCCCTGTGCATATATCTTCCCCTGAACCACCTCCCCTCTCATCCCTCTATATTTGTTCCTCCATTTCTAGACCAATCATCCCCTCGTTTTAATCAGTAATTCATCTTTCCGGTTTTCCAGCCATGTAGCCGCATTTGCTGGAGAATCAAAAAAAAGAGTCTCTCCCATTGCTGCCACACGTAGCCTAGCTGGGTACAGTAAAGCATAAGTAACATCAAATTTCTGCAGTTTGCGTTTGATTTCTATAAAATCTGCTCTACGCCTCTGCAAGTCCGGTGAAAAATCAGGGTACAGTGAAATTTTGGCTCCCTTGTAGAAAATACTCCCCATCTCTCTGGCCCTACGGAGGAGCATAACTTTGTCCTTGAAGTTTAAAAATTTCATTAATACAGATCTAGGATGCCCTCCCTGGGGTGGGGGTCTAAACGGGACCCTATGCGCCCTTTCAACTGAGAACTGTTGTGAAAAAGTCTCTCTTCCAAACATTTCAATAAGCCACTTTTCCATGAATACAATTGGATCCGATCCTTCACTTTTTTCCGGGAGGCCTACCAGCCTCACATTGTCCCTTCGGAGTCTGTTCTCCATTTCGTCCAGTTTTCCTGCGAACTTGTCTGATTGTTCTTTTAAGGTTTTAACCTCTTGACTTATTGGGTACATGTCATCCTCTATTTGGCTGATTCTCCCTTCTGCTGCTGTTATTCTGTCAGCCGTCCTTTCCAACTCATGGCGCATCAGGGACAATTCCTCTTTGATATTTTTCATTTGGTCACATAGCTCCCCTAGGGACTGTTTACATGTGTTAACTGCCGCCAATACGTCCTTTAGTGTCGGCTCTCCTTCAGCCGTTGGTGCCTGGGCTGAAGCCAAGTCTGATTTTCCAGGGGCTCCTACATTTTTATTGGTTGTGTTCTTTGCTCCACCTATAACGGCCCCCGCAACGGCTGTCTGGTTGTTTATTTGCCCTTGGCTCTTTCTGTCATTTGACACTTTCGCCTGTATTTGTTGTCCCCCTTTAGTTGGACTATGGGCTGGGGTATGAGCATACTTTTCCAGTTTTGCTGCAGCTACTGATGCCCCATTTGTTGTCATGTGCTGAGACCCCTTTTCCTTATCTTTAGCTGATCTTAATGATTGTGTCCCAACATTCTCCTGATTAGCCTGCTCTTCCCCTCTCCTCCTTGCTGACATATTGCCACACCCGACTCCACCAGAGTCCAATCCAGTCGGACACTAAGTTTAAGATAGGTTTACAAACAGCAATCCTCTAATGGCCCTTGTATATTAAAAAAAAAAAAAAAAAAAAAAAAAAAAAAAACAGGGACAAGAGGGACGAGTATATATGTAAATCACAACATATATTTTACCAAAGAGCCGGACCAGGCCTCCAGTTATGATTGAAAGAGAATACGTATATATGCACAGCACAGAGCAGAACCTATATTTTGCAAAAAAATAAAAAATTAACATTCCTCTGGTTGTAATTGAAGAGCAGGGCAGCGCAGATGTTTAGCGTAGCACACAGCATAAAACGCAACTTGTAGTTTTGCACATAACAGTCCTCAATTTGCAGTCCAAGAAAAGGCCAAGCACGTATGCGAGAGAGTGCTACTGAAGTTACCGTTAGAAAAGAACTAGTCACCCATGCACATCTCAACGCAGCCTGTATTTTTAATAGATAGACAGTCCTCGTATTGCGATTTAGAAGCAAGCCAGACTTTTATGCACATCACATCACATCGCAGCTTGTAATTCTTATATTTCTAGCAGCATTCCTCAGCTTGCAATAGAAGGGAAGCACCAGGTACAGTACACCGTAGATAAAAAAAAGTCTACCTATTGCAGCTGAGGGGGGGAAAATGCATATGCCCAGCACAGAGCTTTTTTTTTTTTTTTTTTTTTTGTAAAAAAGAAAAATAGGATAATACTCCTCTGGTTGCAATTAAATGGAAGCCAGCACAGGTGACTATTATAGCCCACAGTTTATCTTTTTACGGGTATCAGTCCTCAAATTGCAGTTAGGAAGGAGCCAGCACACATGCACAGCACAGCCAAAAAGAGGGAAAAGAACAGTCCTGAGATTTCTATCATGCAGGAGCCAGAGACATATGCACAGCACCTCGTAGCACAGCCAATATCTAACAATCCTCAATTGCAGCAAAATTAGAAGAAAGCCGGGCATATATGCATTTATATTTTCTAGCAAAGCAAAGCAAAGCAAAGCAAAGCAAAAAGCGATCCACTAGTTGCAATGGGGGGGGGGGGGGGTAAACTGATACAGGTGCATCACCTAGTACAGTGTCTTCTCACCTCTCCTAGCCGTTTTAGGGTGGCTTCCAGGGCTGAGAGTCTCCTTGAGGTTCCCCCCTCCTCCGGTATTCTGTTTTCCTTTTCCGCCGTGCGTGCAGCTCAAAAAACCGGCATGTCAGTTTTTAAATTTCCCGCCGCTCTTCCTCTCAGCGCGAGCGGCGAGGCAGGAGATGGCGTGTGACGTCACCTTCAGCCGGCTTCGGCTATTTCCGTATAGGCACGATGCGGTCCTATGCTAGACGGCTCGGGCTGACCTCGGGCGCCTCCGGACTGTGCACTGTGCGACGCTACGAGAGGGTGATCACGGGTCCCAGCATTTCAGCATTTCTACGGGGCGGAGGGTGGAGGTGAGCACACACACGCTCTCACATTCCTCTCACACCGCACCTCATGTCCGGTCACGCCCCCCCGATCCTGCATTCACAATTGTGAGTTTTTTTTAGCACGAGTTGCACTTTTTAGTCACTATATGCTATTATCTATGTAATTATTTATGTGATATATTTATGTGATTTATTGACTTATCACGTTTAGTGTATGCCATATTGTCTGAGTCACGATACAGTGACCATTAACTTATTTCATACACGCATATTACACAAACGTATCATTTGGTGCACTTCAGCGCAAAATCATTATCCACTTTCTTTTGTCTCACGGGTTTGTGTTCACCCCTAGATTTTGCAGCTTATTTTTGGAAGTATTTCCACATACAGCATTAGTGCTGGCACCTATTTTGGTTTTCTCTTTTATTCTTTTATTCATCTATATATTTTAAACATAGTTTCTAGTTCATTAAATAGCGCGAAGGACACCCACATACATTCTCTCATCCAGGACTTTTGTTTGCCCTTTTAAATGTATTTCTCAATAGGATGCACTGGCTCATGCCCTTATTTAATATGCTCTTAAAGCAAACCCATCTCTCCTCCATGTTCTTTGTTTCTAAGATTCTATCCAAATGTATATCTTCTAGCAAAGTTCGTAGTTTAGGGAAGTTGGCTCTTTTGATGGTGCGTCTACCATCAGACCCATGAAATTGTCCTGCAAGACATTTAGGAAATGGTGAGACATAGACGAATGCGTGATTCCTTCCGCCCAGTCTATGTCTGGATAATTAAAATCCCCCCATTATGATGACACTTCCCATCCTTGCTGCTAATCCAAATTGTGATAGGAGGTCTGTCTCCCCCTCCTCCCTCAGGTTAGGGGGCCTATAGGATACTCCCAGTATTATTTCCCCCTTAATTTCATCCCTTTGGAGCTCTACCCATAAGGATTCCACATCCTCCCTAGATCCCCTAGTAATGTCATCTCTCACATTCAATTGATATACAGGCATAACCCTCCCCTTTTTTACCCTTTCTATCCCTGCGATAAGGGGGATTACCCTTGAATGGTTGCCAGCTAATCATGAGAGATGTTGAACCAAGTCTCTGAAATTCCCACAAAATCGAAATCCTCCTCATACAACAGTATCTCTAGTTCTCCCATCTTGTCTGCCAGGCTCCTGGCATTGGTGAACATGACACGTAGTTTAGACCGGTTGCATACTGTCCTCTTATTGGGTGTTCCGAGATTGCAAATAGGACTTGTTACTATACTTACCTTGGGTTTGTGTGCTTTAGTCAACCTACCACTAATGCCCCCAATACTACCCTCTGGAATATGTTCCTTGCTGACTATCTCTAACTCTGAACCCTACCCCCGTCGCCTAGTTTAAAAGCCTATCTAACTTTTCATCCATCTTCACTCCCAGCATATCTGCACCCTCCTCATTTAGGGGCAGTCTGTCCCTTCTATAGAACTGAGAAGTCGGCCCAGTTCTCCAGGAACCCAAGCCCCTCCTTTCTACACCAGCTCCTCAGCCACTTGTTTACTTCCCTAATCTCCCTCCTGCCTTTCTGATGTGGCACCAGGTACCTATAGTATTTCTGAGAATACTACCTTGGAGGTCCTTTTCCTCAATTTAGCTCCTAAGTCCCTAAAATCATTCTTTAGGACACTCCATTTGCCTCTGACTTTGTCATTGGTGCCAACATGCACCATAACAGCCGGATCTACCCCAACCCCTCTCAGTAATCTGTCCACCTGGTCCGTGATTTTCCAAAAACGAGTAACCCGGTAGACAAAATACAGTTCGGCACTTCAGGTCTTTGTCACAGATTGCCCTCTCTGTCCTTCTAAGAATTGAGTCCCTGTCATAAAACATGAATCAGACCGAGACAGAAGTGCAGTTAAAATCACACTTGTTAAATAATAATTAATAGTAAAAGGTAAACAGAGCAAGATAGTCAAATCATAGCCAGAGTTCGGTAACCAGAACGTATAGTCAGACAAGTCAGGACATCAGGGAGCCAGGACAGGCCAGGAAATCGGAGAATCAGCGTAGTGGAACAGAAAGCAGGATCAGGAACCAGAAAAGACATCAGCTAAGCAAGTCTTCAACAGGTACACACAAGAGCGTCTCTGGAGTTGTTGACCAAGGCGAAGGCAGAGCAGAACTGAAATGAACAGCTTAAGTAACCAGCAGGACTGATGAACAGGATATCATCATCAGGTGAGTCACTGTGGAAAAGATTGGAGCCGGCAATTAACCGACAGCTGAGCCCTGACAGTCCCCTACCCTCAGGATCTGTATTTCTTTTCCCTTCGCTCCCCCCCTCCACTCTCACTGGAAGAGTTCTTCCCCTGGCATCTAGGGGAGTCCCTCAGCTCCAGCAGTGCTGGTCCCTGACTGGTTTCAGCAATGTCACTCAATGGAGCGTACTTATTGGGATGTTCCAGCCCAGGATCGGCCTCCCTGTCCCTTCCCCCTCTATCCTTCCTGACTGTCACCCATCTACTCTTTTCTAGTACCTGCACCTCTTTGTCTCCACCCGCCTCTGTGCTGGCCCCTGCCGGGTACGTTCCTGGCTCTTCTTTAGTATGGATGGTCTTCTCAGTGCTGACAGTTGCTTCCCTAGATTCAGAACCTGGGCTTCCAGGGAAACAATGTGCTTACATTTTGCACAGCAGTATTCACCCTTAATCAGATGATCAAGGAACACATACATGCCGCAAGATGTACACTGAGTCACATCTCCACACCTGCCAGGCATCGTACCTACTAAATTAACGAGGATTGGGGATTATACCTTGTACAAATTAGCTAACAACTAGCTTCCTGACACTAATACTCTAAAATAGTAAACACATTAAGCAAGTGAAATGCCAGTGAGATCGTTACAACTGGGCAAAAGTAGAGATCTTTGACCTGTCTGAAAATTAAGGCCATGGTAGATCCAGACAACAAAGGAGTAGAGGACAGTGGAGATTCTACTGATTTGTCAGACACTGACCAATGTACCTCATGTGTCCCAAAGGGTGGTAAGGAGAGTAGTACAAAGAGTTCGGTAACTTATTTTTTAGACAAAAAACATAGGGTTTAAGACTCTACCCTTTACCTTTACAACCACTTTTGCTTACAGGTAAGCCTATAATAAGGCTTACCTGTAGGTACCATGAATTAATCCTAAACTTGACAGTTTAGGAGATATTCACTTTATACGCACGTGCCGACGTCATCAGCACTAGTGCACTGAAGAAACAGCTTGTACGTGCTATTTCTTCAGCTGCTGTGCCGTGACCGGTGGCTCCCGTGCGCATGCGCGGGGGTGACGTCATCACAGTTCTGGCCAATCACAGCGCCCGAGCCCATGAACCCGGAAGTAACATTCCAAAATATGTCGCCTGTCACATCGGTGTATGGGGACCACTGCAACAGCATCGTTCCAAGGTAAGTATTTAAAAAATGAGCTAGTATGCAATGCATACTAGCTCATAATGCCTTTGTCTTACAGGTTGTTTTTTTTTTTTGCTTGTTTTTTTTAGTTTTTTGCAGTGTTTGCAACCACTTTAAAGACCAAAAAAATTGAGAAGCCTTCTACTTATGCCACCCAGATATTAACAAGAAGCAGCAAGGACAAAAACAAAAAGAATCTCTCAGTACCCTATATAAATGTGACTAACTTAATGCATTAATTTAATGATTAACTTAATGGACATGCAGCTCAATGAAAATCACAATTCTTAATTGAGCAAAGGGTTATTATTTTATATGCTTAATGCATATCACAAATAATTCTGGGGGTGGACAAATGACCCTATCGCAGGAGGTAGCATCTCCTGAGATGAAACCATTAACAATGGAGTATTCACAGCTAATGAAACTTTGGAAAAAATGATTTACAGAAGTTGAAGAAGTTGAGTGAGCATGATCTACCCCCTAGTTGAACTGTAAAATGTTGAAATACAAGTCTAAAAAAAAAATCCACCCCCGCCCACCAAGTTACAATATGAGAGTTTAATTATTCATCAAAACAATTGCAAGAGATAGTAAACAAACCAACTTGCCTATGTCCAGGAGTACAATTGATAATCATTTTACAGCAGAGAGAAATACATTATAAGAACTTAAATCCACGACAGGAGTCATAATCAAGCCTAGCGACAAGGGGGGGAAAAGTGGTTCTTATGATGACTGAATATCAGGAGGCTGAGACCTCAAGACAGCTCAGTGATTAACTGAGTTATTTACTGATTAGTATGGACCCCTTTTCTTCCCCTGCTGCTAAGATTAATGGATTGTTAAGTCTGATGTGGCAGCAGGTTCTAATCACAAAGGATGAAAAGGATTATATGTGGGTCCATGAACATAATCAACATGTATTCTGTCTCATTCCCAAGGTTCATAAGAAACCAGTTGACCCACCTGGCAGATCAATTAAGTCAGCAAATTATAACCCTACAAAATTGGTAGGGAAATTTGTGGATGACACTTTAAACCATTCATGCATCACTTACCTTCACTTGTATTAGATTCTGGCAATACTATATGTTGAATCGTTTGGATGGATTTGCTTTACACATCGATCACACATCAGATTGGCCTGGAGACTTAAGCTCATATAATGGGCTACTACAGCTCCAGGAGTGATAAAAGACACCAGTTTATTTATTTTAAAGTATAACTACTGGCATAGCTTTTTTATGCTTTCAAATAGAGTGGAGAGGGATTAGAAAATCTGTCAGGTTTTTATTGCTGTCTTTCCCCCATTAGGAATTGTGACAGAGTGACACACTGCCACTCTGAAAATGTAGTAGAATATGACACAGGGTTTGCATTAGGGTTAATACGAGGTTCTTGACTATTGTTTCCTATGGGGGGGGAGAAAGTTGTGTTATGGGTACCTGCAGCTTGTCTGAGTACACAGGTGTGCAGGGTCCTTACATACCCAAACCTGATAATAGCTCAGAGCTCCCAGTTTGGAGACAGCTCCCAGTTTTGGAGTAAGTAGGTCTCACCCAGGGGTCAGAGGTGCCCCAGCCAGGAGCCAAGAGTCAGAAGGTCTCACCCAGAGTTCAGAGGAGTGCCAGCCAGCAGACAGGAGGTATCATTGCAGGAGTTAGGTGGGCTCCTTTTGGGGTGTCAGGAGAACCCCTAAGCAGAGGCCAGGATTGGGCTTTGTAGCAGGGCACTGCGACTAAAGGCTAAGAGAACCAAGTGAACCCGTTGAGCTAGACAACACAGTAAGAGGAAAGGGTAAGAAGAGGCAGCGGTCCTACCAACAAGGGAACCAGGTGGCTCAGTATTTTCATTTGACTGTTCATACTAATGTGGAAGGACCCTTGCCTGGTCAACTGATGTCTATGTGAACTTTCCATTTCATTTAACCCTTGAATACAACTTAGCTACTTTGACATGTGTTAGTAAAATGGTACATATCATCACAACTGCTTTGTGCATCCAGGCAGATTATACCTTGTTTTATTAAGGATAAATTTGTCTTTCTTTTGGTGGTGAATGGTAACAGATAACTCCTGATTATTTTTAATTATGAAAGGATAACTGGCCCAAAATATTAAAAAAAAAATATTTAAAATGTAGCTATATATTTCTTGCTACTACTACTAAGAGCAACTCAAAATAAATTCTCCTGCTCCTGATGATTGCAGAGATACCACATATGTTAGTTGTTGCTTGTCCCTGTAATACAGCTCAGAAACAATAGTGTTCATTTTGCTTTATTTTTTTCTTTTTACCCTACCTAAAACATACTGGCACTGACACTAACTGATACTAATTTAAAACTTTTTTTAAATCCTGCCCAAAATATACTGACCATGAACTTTTACCATAGCCTTGATCTTTGACCCTTACTTAATACTTACAATAACTGGCACTGACCTAGATCAAGCTTTGTTCTGGCTATTTTTTCTTAAAATTTTCTTTCATTTTTTTTATTGCTTTTTTTTTCTACATACTTTTGTTTATTTACATCTTTCTCCCTGCAAGAATAGAGAGATACATTCAGAGAGAAAGAAAACATAAGGGTGGGCTGCACATGACTGATCACTGTGATAGCAAATCAGAGGCTATATCAGCAATCAGGTGACCCAGAACCGAGTGTCCCACGTCCCAATCATTAGTACAGGACCCAGGGCTCCTGGTGAGTGCCCGGTCTCTGTGCTGGGAGCACAATGCATGCTCCCAGCACAAAGGAAGATATGAATGTATGCAGCCCACGGATAAAGTCCCACTTCCATGTGGCCGCATATATGCATATTATCAGCAGGAAGGGGTTAATAAAAGTGGTCTGCCATACCCTTAACTACAGTTTTGATTGGTGCTACTCATTAAAAAAGAATCTGCCACATGAGTATAATCTCCCAATACCACAGGAGATTCACCCTTTCTATTTGTCCTATTTACCATTATCATTGAAAGTGAAAGTAAAAAGAATCCCAAATTTTGGGTTAACACGAGAATAGGAATTTTCCAAACAGGACACACGTTCTGGTGACCCTGGTGGTACTCCAGGATTTACTCACTTTTGGAGAGATTTCCTCTCGCTTTCTGTTTTGTTAATGGACACAAAAAATCTCCCCAATGGGACACAGATGGCACAAATATGGCAGGTGTTATAACTTTTCCAATACTCTACCCAAAATGGAAAAAAAATGGCCTTTAGTTCTGCTCCAAAGAAGCTGGAGGTGATTTTGTGCCACCATTTCTGTTTTTTCTCACCCTATCAAAATCTAAAAACAAATAATTTGATTTTAAATATATTTTTTGGATGATGCTAAAGAACCTCTTTACCTGTTCAAGGAGGGGGTTGTCACCTACTTTCTCCCATGGGGATAGACAGACTGCAAATAAACATCCCCCATACATTAACCTGGAAAGGGGGAGGGCATGTCCTAAATCCTGATCCTTAATTGGAAAAATGTGCGTGGAACTTTGTAGAAAAGTTGTGATGAATATAGATAGGAATTTCTCTAGTTGTGAGGGATTAATAAACCTCTTAGTAGGAAAAGGTTTAAAGAACCTCAGGCATCTTGTATTTTAAATTCAGTGGTAAGAGTTGTCTTTCTCTTGCCACAGCCAAAAATTTAATTCAGACTTTCAGAGTTCAACTTTTCATTTTCAGGCTTGCTTCTGATTGGTGGTTTCAGGCAATAACAATTTTGCGATGACAGTTTGACACAGGATACCCAGAGATTCTCATTAATAGATACCTTACTGTATATAAGAAACCAGTAAACGTACTGTCTTATTTGATATTATTCCATATGAAGTGAGTAGGGAAATTTAAATTTTAAATTGTCTGATAGAGATGCTCTTCTGCTAAATATACAAATCGGTTCCCAGGTATTAAAGACTGTAATTTGAAAACTGTATGGTTGGAAGTAGGGGACGCTTGTGTATGCAGCTACATTATGTGCATTGGCTAATTTTCCACTACAGCATATATAGGCAGGATAATGCTGGGAAAAACTGTCTTTTATTCTACAGGCTGCACTTTCTCTTTGTACAATGTATTCAAACGCAAAAATGAAACATTGATAAGTATTCACATCCTATTCTGTATTTTTTATGGTCTTTTAAATAAATTTTTTAACATATTATCTATAGATTATTGACATAGTGTTTATTGGGTTTTTCTTGTTTAGGTGAACCTGGCCCTTCAGGCATTCAAGGTCCTTCTGGAACCCCTGGCATAAGTGGAAGATGTAACCCTGTGGATTGTTATTATCCCACCGCACATGGCAGAGCCAGGCTAAATGGAAAATAGCCTTTTTTTTCTCAGGCATAGTTTGATACTAGGCACCTGTGGTGCAGGACACTGAAGATAATGAAGTTCCAATTCAATGCTGTCAATGCATTGCTGGCCTGAACAGTGCTACACAATGTAATCGGGGCATTTGTCCAAGAAGCCACCAGCCTTGTGATACAGCTGCTTTCAAGGTCACTTCATTTGGTCAATATTAGGCTACAGGTCTTGAGCTATCTATCCAATCTTGCCAGTAAAGATATGGGATGTGGCCAATGTTTCATCAACTATGGAAATAACAAACACATTTCTTCTGCATTTTTAATGTGTAATTAAGTACTATGTTCAGTGAAATGTGAAATGTGCTTTTTCAGGTTTCATGTATTACCTTCAGCAAACTTTATGAAATAATGTAATTTTTAATATGCGTGAGGCATAAAGCTTGAAGAAAAAATACCAAAGGCAACATTGCTACAGCGTCTATGAAGGAGCAGCCATATTTCCTAATGTAGCCGTTTCATACTTGTCCAAAATTCATAGGCTCTATCTACCAAGATGGTAGAGATTTGCATCAAAATGTCAATTGTTTCAGGTTTTCTATACAGGAAGATTACCAAGTATTTTTTTCCTGTCAATGATTTATATCTCTGTGCTTTTTTTACATTACTACTCCTGACTCTTATTCACATATTATTCATAGAAATTTATATGAGTTGTGTAATCTGATTTACATAACTTATTGTTCGAAAAACAAAACTAGATCCTTGTATTTTCTTACAATGTTTGCAGTGGCAAGCAGGCAGCATGTTTGCAGTTGTAAAGAAATCTCTGCTTACAGCAGGGGTCTCAAACTGGCGGCCCTCCAGCTGTTGCAAAACTACAAATCCCATCATGCCTCTGCCTATGGGAGTCATGCTTGTAACTGTCAGCCTTGCAATGCCTCATGGGACTTGTAGTTTCGCAGCAGCTGGAGAGCCGCCAGTTTGAGACCCCTGGCTTTTACAGCCTTTGTCCATGGTTAGCTGTTAGACTGTATTCATACCTGTGCATTGAGGTTGTGGGGCCTTGGCAAAAAGTCCTGCTTACTGAAGATTTTGTGCAACTTCAAGCATAACATGTAGATGAATGGTAAGGAATGTTAAACACACCTAATACTAATACAAGCAACACACCTCAACACAGGTGTGAACAGAACCATAAAATACTGTTTGTTTTTAGTGAAATTTTGAACGTTCCCAAAAAAGTTTCAAAAAAGCTATCTCAGATTTTTTTTAAAAACTAAACAGAAAAAGCAAGCCAAACCTGAAAGTTTCAATATGATTGATATATCATTTTAATTTTTTTTTATCTTACATACACTTATTTACATTTTTATCAACATTTATATATAGACAGACTGTCTAGCAAAATGACAGTGATTGGGGCAAATGATAACACTACCAGGGGTTATTACAGTCAACGTTTACCTATTTATTCACATGCTATAAATCTTTTTTACTACAACAACTCAACAAGCTCTTCTAGTGATGTTATAGTTGTCCCAACATTTGTCAATGTAAAAATGTAAATTACATAATGTGAAATTAAAAAAGAATGTATATACTGAACGCTATTTTTAAATGTAGTAACCACTAAGAGCATACATTAGAATACATACAACTGTGATCATTTTAACTATTTTTTTTTTTTTTGTATCTTACAAAAGTTCAGGGTATAAATAAAAATCTATAAGTTTACACAATAACAATTGTAGTTGGGGAATGTAACCAAGGCTGGATACAGTGATTTAGAATGGTAAAGGAAGTGCAAGGATTAAAAACTTTTTATTAACATATTGTAGCTATGAAACCCTGTCGGTTTTGTAGCTAGTTTGACACTGGCAATAAGCAGCACAGAAGTCAGCAAAAAGAAATTCAATTTATAATGATAAAATTCTAACCAATATCTTTTTTTCTTGGCTCTTTATATATATGACTGGCTTTAATTTTGCACTAATTAGCATTGCTGACTTTTGGTTGCATAAATATAATATATATGTAAGTATTCACCTGCAAACTTGTACATTTATATTACAGGCAGCTTCACACACAGCTTTTTGTAATCATTTACATTTCTCTTTATTTAGATACTTTACTATAAATGATTAAAAAAGAAAAAAAAAAAAAAAAGAAAAAACACTCTTGATAGTTAAATGTATATTTGAGATGTGATACATTGCACATAATATTTTAAACTACTACAGTCTTAATGTTTTTATATATATATATATCTGTCTGTGCATATGATTTACTGTATTGTATGGGTATATCACCCTCAAAAATATCACTGCAATGATTTTACTGTTTTAAGCAATATACGCATATCCAGTAAAATTAAAAAGTAGGTCCTTTTTGGTGGCAAAAATAACATTGCAATGTGAGGACATTTGTGGTCATACAATATTTTTTTAGAGAGCTTTAACTTCATTGCAGTGTTTTCCATACAGTAGGGAGCATATTAATTAAAGAGTGCAATAAAAGTGTTTGTTGCATATAATGTAGATGCTACCCTGGCCTGAGGCAGTCTACTGCCAACAGTAATAATATTCAGCAACGATAATTATGAAATACTGTTGTACTGGATCAGGGGGCTCCTGAAAATTTACTGACAGCTCATAGGATGTCACCTAATTTCAGCATAAAACTGAATAAACACATTTGCTGTATATTTTTGATATCTTGTTTCTAACTAGTTATATTGTATGAAGACCAGAGAGACAATCTTAATAGTTGTGGTGTTCACAATTTCTTATAGGCACCTAATACCTCAACACTCTATGCCATTAAGCAGAAAAAAATATGGTATGTTTTCTCTACAATTGAATAGTACATTAATTATAATGTATATTATGTATCTGTAATGATGATACATTGATAAATAATATATAGCAACATCTGATTATTATCAGCATTATTCCTATGCTGCTGGTTCCTCCATACTCTACCCAAAATGAAAATGATTGCAGACATTAGATGCTATAAAGGCAATACATTTATTTACAAGCAGAGATGGGTAACTTATTTTACTTTAAAATAACATTTAATACATAAGGAGTTTCATCAATGAAGGGGCCTAAAGGACAATTATCTGTGTTGCTTATAGCAAGCAATTGGGTTATTAAAGATACCTGAAAGGGCAAACTAGTTAATATTGATTACACACACTGGTCTTCTAACAAATGCTTTACTGCATTAAACCCAGTGTATCCATACATTTGTTTCTAATTTTTATGCTGCTTTCAATCTCAGTGCCAACAGATGAAAAACATATTTTTATTTTATTTGTTCTTTTTTTTTATAAAGTCTTAATTTGTTTTTGCTTTTACTTTTTGTATATTTTAAGTGTACTATCAGGAATACCAAAAAGGTGCTCTTTTATGCACGGTGAATAAATGCAGGGAGTGTACATACACTACAGAGAAATTTATATTGTATATATTTTGAGTTTTTAAATACTAAAGTCAATCCTTTGTAATCAAGTTTTCCTGTATTTGCTTTGAAAGACTATTGTGCAGTAGAAATGTTACGTACTGTGCCGTTTTTAAGTTTATTGAAGTCTTATTTTCCAAATATATCAGTGTGTTTTTACTCTCTATTTTCATTTGATTCAGGGTTAACAAAAGAGATGCACTAATTTCATCCATTTTTACATCAGTATCATTTAAATCAAAAATGATTAAACAATATCGCTTTTAAAAGGAGAGTTTACTTTATAATTATTTAAAAAAGTATAATGTTATATTTTTCCAATTTTAAACTCTGTAAATAAAATTGCAGATTTGTAAAAAAAAGCAAGTAAAAGTTTAAGTAAATGACTCAATAATGTGTAAACCCCCATATATATATATATATATATACTGTATATATATATATATATATATATATATATATATATATATATATATATATACACACAGTATATATTAAAAAAGGAATTTAGTTTAAGATTAAAGAAGAATGCTATTGGTGCACTGCTGGAAAATAAGAGATGAATGAGAGCTGATAAATAAAAACATACACTGCTGAACCTTACTATACTGTATACTGCATTATTATAATGTGCTATTTTTATTATAATGAGTTTTGTTTTGAAATATTGTGCTTTGTATTATGCATATTTTAAACAAGAAATGTGACAGAACACCGAACCAGTAACAAATCAAATCAAATGTAGTCTTTTCTGCATAGCTAAAAAGGCACAAGGCCAGCATTTAACCATTTATTCATTTTAGGCCAGGTCATGACTCACCTTATTTTATAATATCTACAAACCATTATTTTGAGGGCTAATATAGTAAAACACATTTGTTTTACTCTTACTTTTGGGAGTACAGGGATGAATAAAATATCGCAGTGCACATTATTTTATTTAAAGAACAGCAACATGCTTTTACTTAGCTTGTTTAGATCTTTATGGAGCAATTCCAAGAAATCTATCATTGGCTGTTTTTACAACAGTATTCCAACTGTTTAAATTTAATGTGGTTGTAAGGGCTCAAGTTTGTTTTGCCTTCATGCATTCTGTGCATGAAGGTAAAAAACCTTCTATGTGCACAAGAGCAGTGGCTCTCTCGGGTCTCTTCCTCCTCATTGGCTAAGACACCAGCGGGAGCCATCAATCACAGCTAGTGAGCCAATGAGGAAAGAGCAGGGGTGGGGCAGGACAGCATCGTGCTCTATGTAGAATGGACACACAAAGCAGCGGCTCAGCAGCGAGCCTACTCAGGTGCCCCTATAGCACATTGCAGGCTATGGGGGCACCTGGCAGGAGGGAGGGGCCGGGAGTACCGGTGGGGGACCCGAGAAGAGAAAACCATTACGCAGAGCAGGTGAATATGACATTTGTAATTTTAAAAGAAAATTCTGCCTTTAACCACTTCAGCCCAAGGAAGAATTTACCCCCTTCCTGACCAGGCCATTTTTCGCGATATGGCACTGCGTCACTTTAACTGGCAATTGTTCGGTCATGCGACATTATATCCAAACTAAATTTACGTCTTTTTTTTTCCATAAATGGAGCTTTCTTTTGGTGGAATTTGATCACCTCTGTGGTTTTTATTTTTTGTGCTATAAACAAAAGAAGAGTGTCAATTTTGAAAAAAACTAAAATGATCTTACTTTTTGCTATAATAAATATCCCCAATTTAAAAATATCCCTCAATTTAGGCCGATATGTAGTCTTCTACATATTTTTGGTAAAAAAAAATATCAATAGGCGTATATTGATTGGTTTGTGCAAAATTTATAGTGTCTACAAAATAGGGGATAGATTTATGGCATTTTTATTTATTTTTATTTTTTACTAGCAATGGAGGTGATTTGCGATTTTTAGCAGTACTGCTATATTGCGGTGGACAAATCGGACCCTTTTGACACATTTTTGGGACCAGTGACATTTATGCAGCGATCAGTGCTATAAAAATGCACTGATTACTGTATAAATGTCACTGGCGGGGAAGGGGTTAACACTAGGACGCTCAAGGGATTAACTGTGTTCCCTAGGAGTGTTCTAACTGTGGGGGGGGGGGGGGGGGTGGGACTGACTAGAGGAGGAGACCAATCGGCATTCATACTTAGTACGAACACATGATCTGTCTCCTCTCCCTTGACAGACCTTGGATTTGTATATTTACACACACAGATCCCGGTTCTTGCTCTGTCACAAGCTATCGCGGGTGCCAGTGGTCATAGCGCCCGCTGGACACTCGCATTGGCTCATGGGACATGCTGCCAGCGTGCGCACACCTCCTGCAGCATCTTAAAGGGCTAACGTACAGCTACGACGGCTCGCCCAGGGGAGCCATCCTGCCGCGGCAGCTAGTCGGGAACCGGTCAATAACACTTTAAGCTGGCCACTTAAGTGCAGGCTAAAAGGGTAACACATAAAGTTATTGCAATAGACTGAATTCTTTCTATCAGAAGCTTGATTTTGCTGCCTGTGCTGGTTCAGAAATCTACCTCCTGCGTGTTTATTTAAGGATGTTAAATTAATTACACCATTGGGAAAAATCTATAAACTAGATGAACTCAAATACACACATATTAAGGATCTCTGATAAATTAGGTTGCTGGCTTAAGGCCAGGTGTAATGGTAAATGTGAAAACATCTTGTACAGCAGTTATTCATTTTCATTTATTTTTTATTGGATTTAAGATTTAGGCAGTGAATCTCAATGCCTATTTTAGCACTTGGTGTCTGAATTCTTTGGAAATGTACTGTTATAATTACTGGTGTTCTCCGTGGACATCTAGACAAGGCCAGCTGATATTGGCCCTATAATGCTTGCTGTCTTTTGCAGCAATCTTTTTACTCCATTGGGAACACCAGAAGGCTGATAATTACACAGTGTGTGTGCATATGACATGATGTTGTTTTTCATTTTCTCACACCGAGATGACTCACAAGTACAACATGTGCTGATAATTGGCAAGACCTGTAATTGTGTGCCCATTGGATTACAGAAAACCTGTTATTTCTCCTATCTGCACTTCACTGCTTTTGGACTTTTAGTGAATGTGTGTATTATACAACAGCAGGATCAATATTTCATATTTATGCAAACCATTCACATATTTGTTATGTTTTTGTGTTATGGATTTTAATATATTTTAGCATGGCCTTTTTGTATTTTATAATTTTTTTTTTCTGGTGTATGATTCCTTTTTAAAAGAATTTGTAAACGTATGATGATTTATAACAGCTTGTTTAATAATATAACTTTAAAAGACTGTTGAAACTTTCATGAGTTGGTCCTGAAACAAGTCATCTCTGTAGACAGGAGTAAACAAAGAGTTCAATTTGGTTACATAACATGAAAGAAATTATTTTATAGCTGTGGTTATATAATCACTAGCATGCCATTAGTCGCCGTTATATATTGTTCCACTATCCTGTCTAATAAACCTTAATAAAATCTGCTTATACGAAAGGGCAATATGTCATATTTATTTTATATAATGAAAATGTTTAATGGATCATTATACTCAGTGTATCTCAGTTTTAGTTGGTTATGTTTAGGTTGAAAACACCTATTACGTTTGAAAATCTCAACGGGTTCTGGTGCCATGATAGCTAAACCCAAATTCCAATGCCAAGGGATCCAGGGCCCACACGTATTATTGTATTTTAGCGTTTCATATTTGTGGCTGGACTTTTTATCAACAGTAGAAACAGACTGAAATAGGAGTGAGTTGTGGGGGTGGGGTGGCAGTTAGCTTAACATTCGGGTTGTGATCCCAATATTTGATGTCAGTGGATTATGCAGCAAACCAGTATCCATTCAATACAACTTTTTTTTGGTAGAATGCCTACCAAATTAATTTTTGATTAATAGGAGATTATTTGTTAGAAACCTAGATTGATTGTGGTAGTTGTAAATAAGGTTCTTGCTCACTGTCACCTGGTATATATTATACTATAAATTAACAATCTCTGAAGACATGTTCCATCAATATCCAACACATTTTTCATTGATTGTATCAGATATCATATCGTAGAATAGCCCAGATTCTTCTGTCTAGCTAAAGTTTGGAACTTACTTAGAGAGACCTAGTAAAGACCTAATTAAACAAAACTATCTTTAAATTATTAGGAGAAGGGTAGATTAAAGAGAAAGTAAACCTTGATGGGTTTACTTCCTCTTCGTTTTTCTGCAAAGGTAAAACATAATGGGCTACTACGCATCGCATAGTAGCCCATTATGTGTCACTTACCTGAAACAGGATCCAGCGATGTCACCGATGTCCCCTCTTCCACAAAGTGTCCACCTTCTTTCCGGGTATCGCTGCTCCGGCTGTTACTGGCCGGAGCCGCAATGACGTCACTCCTGCGCATGCGCATGGGAGCCGCCACTAGCGGCATATCGCCGTTAGCAGTGGCGTGCTCAGTGCGCCTGCGCGCCACTGTCAGCGGTGCATGCGCTATAGACAGCGGTGCCTGTCTTTTTGCAAATATCTCCTAAACCGTGTAGGTTTAGGAGATATTTCTTGGACCTACAGGTAAGCCTTAATATAGGCTTACATGTAGGTCAAAGTGGTCTGTAAGGGTTTACAACCACTTTAAAATGTAAATAGGAGTTGCTAGATTGGTAAATCAAATAATTACATTTAATTGTTTCTTGTTGTCAGGCCAAACAAACAAACAGGAAAATGCTCAAACCATGCTTAATTTTTTTTTTATTCTCCACATTACCTCTCCCTCCTCCTTGATTACAGAGAGCAGTACAGAGAGCAGAGGTAACTCTGGCCACACAAGATAGAAATAATTGTTACTATTGTTACTATTGTATTTCCACTTTCTCCCCAGCAGAGCACTTGAGCACTGATAGGCTAATGCCTTGTACACACTACTAGTTTTTTTTTTTTTGTTCAAGCCAGCAGGTTGAATGAAAAATAACTGACAGCTCAGGTCAGAGCCATTGTACTAACAATACAATGTTAGTACAGCGATATCCCTTGCTGAGCTATTGTGTTCTGACAGGGGGACGGCCCCCCAAAACCCTCCAGTCAGCATTGTGCTGATCAGGAGCTGGTCGGCAGACCTTTTTCGGTCATGACTCTTCAATAGAAACCTGCCACATGGCCGGCTTCCGCCGGATCGGCTGCCCTACACGCCGGCCAAATGTGGGCCAATTTCTATTCAGCTGGCGACGCAGTCCGACTTTCGGCCCATGTATTTGGTAGCTGAAATTCAGTTAACACAGATGAAGCACTTGGGGTGGTAGAAAGTGTATGATTGTGTAGGCAAGATGTAAACCTAGTTTCCTTCCCATACACCAGTCTGTCTTAACTCAGAGGAGTTGGTTTGCCAAAGACAAGTATACTTTCCAAGTGAATTTGTACTTTGCAAAGGAAATTTTCCCTAGAGGTTAGCGAATGAGATAAAATTCTGCTGACTTCCATCATCCAATAATGTGCAAGCAAATATGCTTTTTTATTTTCCTTGCATGTGGCTGGGTATTATTGGCAAATTAAAATGTCACCAACTTCACTAAGCTCTGGGGAAAATTCCCTTGCAAAGTTCAGCCTTGAAAAATTAACAGCCTGTTTGCGTTAATAAATCAAACCCATGCCTCTACTGCTACCGCCTCAATTTTTTCCTCCATTGACCCACCCTATCTATATCCACTCATCTACTGAATATTCATTGCTATCAAAACTGCTAAATTCTCTTCATCCATATGTAGTTTATATAGACTGTAACACAGCCAGGTATTATTGTATAAAAACCTGTCTCCTAATGTGAAACATCTCACTAGTTTAAACTCAGTTGGCTGAATTCTTATCCATATATTTATCTTATGGTGAGCTATTTTAATGCTGTTTGCTAAACCATGAGTGAAAGTGGCAGACTATGATTTCAAATTTTTCTGTATGCCACAATTATTTTTGAAATATGGTCTTGCATTTACAATTACTTAATGGCAATGCAATAAAAGTGTTACGAACATGTCTTTATTGGTTCTTCTTTCTTTACTTCTGTGAGTATAGGTATACAGAACAGAAATGGATTTGTTAATTTTAACTAGGAAGCTGCTATTCAAACAACAAATTATTTCTGAGCACTATGTACCCGAAGTATAAAAAAAGGAACCCAAATCATTTTGTTGACAAAGATGCAGGGTTTTATTTAAACACTTGTTTTTAAACTCTTTTAAAGAAAACTGGCAAATGCTGGTATGTAAAAGCAGTTTCTTTTTTGTGAAATATTTTTGTTGTTTTTCAAATCGTATAAATTATCCAATTCTTACTGTGCATATAGTACAACTGTGCTATGCTCATACACATTTTTATATATAACCTTCAATTACATTAGCAAAAATTAAATCTCGTAAACCTATTAAGAACATATGAAAATATATGAGTCATGTTACAATGGTAATGTTGATAGTAATATATAAGATGGAAATTAGAACCATGTTATAGTAGTAAGACCTGGGAGTGCCTGCACATACTTTAATTTTTCCTGCTTCTCCCCTAAAGACAGTTTTTTTTTAAGTGGGCAAAAGAAATGACATATATATATATATATATATATATATATATATATATATATATATATATATATATATATATATATTCTAAATATATAATAAAAGTGTCTTCAATACGTACACATTTTTCCATGTTTTTTCCATTTAAAAAGTGCACCCCAAGGGGACAATGCTGCTCCTCCTCCACAGATACACTTCCATGACTGTTTTCATTATAGGATAGAGAGTGTATTACTGGCAGGATTACCAGGTGGAAAAAAGGATAACAAAAAAGCAAATGATTGTAGCAACCTGTGCCTGTGTGGGTTTTCTCCGGGTATTCCAGTTTCCTCCCACACTCCAAAGACATGCTTGTAGGTTAATTGGATCTTGTCTAAATTGGCCCTAGTATGTGTATGTATGAATGGAAGTTAGGGCAGGGACTGATGTGAATGTACAATGTATACGTAAAGTGCTGCATAAATTGACCTGAAATAAATAAAATAAACTACATCTACAGACTAGTAAACTGCAATATATTTGTTCTTGGGATCAGATAACAATGAGCAATTGTGTTTTTTATCACACATGGACCAGGAAATGCTAATAATTATTACCAAAGTTGTGTCCAACACTATGATAGATGGATTCTGTAAAAAGCCCTTCTTTCCAGAAAGCTATTTGCAGCTTAATTAAAAAAAAAATTTTGGAACGGCTTATAACATGTAGTCCTAAAAGAATTACTCTTCGTAACCTCCTATGACGTAGCAAGTACAGTCTGATAAAATTGCCATTCCAAACAGAATCCAGGATTATTGCGCATACACACTAATTTTATCTCACATTTTTCTGCTGGGAACCTACAATTCGTTTTTTTGCATGTTCATATTTTAACCACTTTTAACCACAACAGTACATTTACTGCTTCTCCAGGCACAGCGATGTATCTGTAGGTCATGGTGAACTTCCTGGTTTAGAGGTGTACACGCGCCCTGCTGATCTGTGCTGTGATTGGGCACAGCACAAGTTTGCCATCAGGTTACAGCCAATGATTTTGCCCGTATACCTGCTGATCAGCAGTGGCTAATTACAGCACAGAGATCTGTGTGTGTGTGAACACAACACACAGGTTCTAGCTGGATTTCTCCCTGCTATCAGTTACTGTTCAGAACTGAAAGCAAGGAGAGACCCAGCCAGATCTGTGAGTAAAAGCAGTACGCATACACTTGTTAGGCACACAGTTAACCCCTTGATAATCGTCCTGATCACCCCTGTCACCCACCCGGATAGCAAGAAATTGTGCTGCAAGTTTCAAAATGACTTTCTAAGCGTTTGCTAGACTTGCCAGGCTTCACACGTTTGTTGCACAATTGCAGCAAGTCTGCATTGCATGGCTCCAGATCAACTTTCTTTGCAAATATTCTGCAAGTCTGCTGTAAGTCCTGGTTCAGTTATGTTTTGTGATAGTTACCCCACCACATGGGTCACTGTGGCTGAATTTTTATGCTGTAGACTTGCAGAGCTCTTGCTGTAGACTCACCACTGCAACTTTGCTCTTGCTAGAGACTTGCCAAGCAAATTTGCTACAAATTGGAAAAGTGTCAAGTCAACTAGAATTTCAATTGCTCTGGAAGTGTACAATTTGCCAATAAAACTGTGCAGCAAGTTAACATACTTACAATTCAACACTGCCACACATTTGTGGCAAGTTATCCTTGCTAGCTGGGCAGCCAGAGGTATTAGTACAGTGTACAGTGTTATCACTGTAATGATCACTGTATTAGTGCTACTAGCGACGTTGGTGTCAGTTAATCAGATATTGTCCCTCCCAGCCAGTGTCAGCGTCAGATTGCCCACCACACTATCACAGTCACCACACTGTAAGTTGCTGATCACTGCCATTACTAGTAAAGTGTATGTACAGATTGGTATCTTGTTCATGACTATACTTGTTTCCCCAATAGAATAGTGTCCCTAAAAATTCTGTTAGCAGGATCAGCCATGATCACTGCCAGTGCTTGTGTTTAAACTTCCCACTCCAACAAGTGCAGTGCCAATATAATTTTTTTGATCACTAACTTTCCTGATGCATTGTCCACAAAACTGCACTGTTGGCAAGATCGGGCCAGATTTCTGCTACCGTGTTTCCCCGATAGTAAGACACCCCCGATTGTAAGACGTATCGGGAGTTTCAGAGGGGTCAGCTAATATAAGCCGTACCCCGAAAGTAAGACATATGTCTTACTTTCGGGGAAACACGGGGGATTTGCCTCCAGTGACGTACGGTACAAAGAGTGGGGCTGGGGGTGCGGGCCGCACCCTGGGGGGGGGGGGGTGCCAGGCCAGTGCCCTCCCCCTCCGACTGAAGAGACAGCGCCGCTTTGATCAGTCTCGGCCGAGCAGAGTGACAGCCGCTGCCCGAGACTGATCAGAACGCGCGACGCAATCACAGAGAAGGGGATTATTGTGCCAGGTCCCGGATCACTGCCGACAGGTGTCACTGGCTCTGTGTCCTCCCGGAAAAAGGTCAGTGCTGGTCATACAGATATAAGTACAATATAAGATATAAGATATAAGATATAAGTACAGATATAAGATACAATATAAGACATACCCCGAAAGTAAGACATAGTGGGGCTTTTAGGGATAAAAAGAAAGTAAGACACTGTCTTACTTTCGGGGAAACACGGTAGCAGTTAATTTTATTTCTAATACACAAGCAGTCCCTGGTTGCTAGCCAGGAGCTCTTTTTACCTTAGTCACTAGTAAGGATGGGCCCGGTGCTCGATGCGAACCCACGTTCGCATCGAGCACCGGGCGTTCGCTCGCTCGGCGAGCCCAGAACTATTTTGGCCGCTCGCATCACGTTCGTGTGATGCGCGCGGCCCCGCAATGCATTGCGGCCGGCGCGGCCGACGCAGTGCATTGCTGGCTGATGATTGGCCAAGCATGCACTGTGACCCCGCATGCTTGGCCAATCACAGCCCCGGAAACTCGAAGAGCCATAATTGGCTACAGGCAGGACGCCTGTAGCCAATTACAGCTCAGGGGCTGTAGTACACGCCCCCCCCTATAAAACGCCGCCACGCCGTCTGCGCCGGTCACATGCTGTTCCGGCGCAGATTGAGCAGGCTGTTTCTGTGACACTCTGCTGCATTTAGATAGATAGAGAGATTCATTTGCAGAGATTGAGTTAGATAGATTCAGTTACAAAGATTGATTGACAAAGAGGGGCTTGTAGTGTGCTCGTGGCAGGCAGGCAGAGCTCCTATATTTTGTTACCAGAAGCACCTATAGGACTTGTAGTGTGTTCGTGGCAGGCAGGCAGAGCTCCTATATTTTGTTACCAGAAGCACCTATAGAACTTGTAGTGTGTTCGTGGCAGGCAGGCAGAGCTCCTATATTTTGTTACCAGAAGCACCTATAGGACTTGTAGTGTGTTCGTGGCAGGCAGGCAGAGCTCCTATATTTTGTTACCAGAAGCACCTATAGGACTTGTAGTGTGTTAGTGGCAGGCAGGCAGAGCTCCTATATTTTGTTACCAGAAGCACCTATAGGACTTGTAGTGTGTTCGTGGCAGGCAGGCAGAGCTCCTATATTTTGTTACCAGAAGCACCTATAGGACTTGTAGTGTGTTAGTGGCAGGCAGGCAGAGCTCCTATATTTTGTTACCAGAGCACCTATAGGACTTGTAGTGTGTTCGTGGCAGGCAGGCAGAGCTCCTATATTTTGTTCCCAGAGGCACCTATAGGACTTGAAGTGTGTTAGTCCCATTACACACACAGAGCTATATTTTCTTCCCAGAAGCACCTATAGGACTTGAAGTGTGTTAGTCCCATTACACACACAGAGCTATATTTTCTTCCCAGAAGCACCTATAGGACTTGAAGTGTGTTAGTCCCATTACACACACAGAGCTATATTTTCTTCCCAGAAGCACCTATAGGACTTGAAGTGTGTTAGTCCCATCACACACACAGAGCTATATTTTGTTCCCAGAAGCACCTATAGGACTTGAAGTGTGTTAGTCCCATTACACACACAGAGCTATATTTTCTTCCCAGAAGCACCTATAGGACTTGAAGTGTGTTAGTCCCATCACACACACAGAGCTATATTTTGTTCCCAGAAGCACCTATAGGACTTGAAGTGTGTTAGTCCCATTACACACACAGAGCTATATTTTGTTCCCAGAAGCACCTATAGGACTTGAAGTGTGTTAGTCCCATCACACACACAGAGCTATATTTTCTTCCCAGAAGCACCTATAGGACTTGAAGTGTGTTAGTCCCATTACACACACAGAGCTATATTTTGTTCCCAGAAGCACCTATAGGACTTGAAGTGTGTTAGTCCCATTACACACACAGAGCTATATTTTCTTCCCAGAAGCACCTATAGGACTTGAAGTGTGTTAGTCCCATCACACACACAGAGCTATATTTTGTTCCCAGAAGCACCTATAGGACTTGAAGTGTGTTAGTCCCATTACACACACAGAGCTATATTTTCTTCCCAGAAGCACCTATAGGACTTGAAGTGTGTTAGTCCCATCACACACACAGAGCTATATTTTGTTCCCAGAAGCACCTATAGGACTTGAAGTGTGTTAGTCCCATTACACACACAGAGCTATATTTTGTTCCCAGAAGCACCTATAGGACTTGAAGTGTGTTAGTCCCATTACACACACAGAGCTATATTTTCTTCCCAGAAGCACCTATAGGACTTGAAGTGTGTTAGTCCCATCACACACACAGAGCTATATTTTCTTCCCAGAAGCACCTATAGGACTTGAAGTGTGTTAGTCCCATCACACACACAGAGCTATATTTTGTTCCCAGAAGCACCTATAGGACTTGAAGTGTGTTAGTCCCATTACACACACAGAGCTATATTTTTCTTCCCAGAAGCACCTATAGGACTTGAAGTGTGTTAGTCCCATCACACACACAGAGCTATATTTTGTTCCCAGAAGCACCTATAGGACTTGAAGTGTGTTAGTCCCATTACACACACAGAGCTATATTTTGTTCCCAGAAGCACCTATAGGACTTGAAGTGTGTTAGTCCCATTACACACACAGAGCTATATTTTCTTCCCAGAAGCACCTATAGGACTTGAAGTGTGTTAGTCCCATCACACACAAAGAGCTATACTTTGTTCCCAGAAGCACCTATAGGACTTGAAGTGTGTTAGTCCCATCACACACACAGAGCTATATTTTGTTCCCAGAAGCACCTATAGGACTTGAAGTGTGTTAGTCCCATCACACACACAGAGCTATATTTTCTTCCCAGAAGCACCTATAGGACTTGAGTGTGTTAGTCCCATCACACACACATAGCTATATTTTGTTCCCAGAAGCACCTATAGGACTTGAAGTGTGTTAGTCCCATCACACACACAGAGCTATATTTTGTTCCCAGAAGCACCTATAGGACTTGAAGTGTGTTAGTCCCATCACACACACAGAGCTATATTTTCTTCCCAGAAGCACCTATAGGACTTGAAGTGTGTTAGTCCCATCACACACACAGAGCTATATTTTGTTCCCAGAAGCACCTATAGGACTTGAAGTGTGTTAGTCCCATTACACACACAGAGCTATATTTTGTTCCCAGAAGCACCTATAGGACTTGAAGTGTGTTAGTCCCATTACACACACAGAGCTATATTTTGTTCCCAGAAGCACCTATAGGACTTGAAGTGTGTTAGTCCCATCACACACACAGAGCTATATTTTGTTCCCAGAAGCACCTATAGGACTTGAAGTGTGTTAGTCCCATCACACACACAGAGCTATATTTTGTTCCCAGAAGCACCTATAGGACTTGAAGTGTGTTAGTCCCATCACACACACAGAGCTATATTTTGTTCCCAGAAGCACCTATAGGACTTGAAGTGTGTTAGTCCCATCACACACACAGAGCTATATTTTGTTCCCAGAAGCACCTATAGGACTTGAAGTGTGTTAGTCCCATCACACACACAGAGCTATATTTTCTTCCCAGAAGCACCTATAGGACTTGAAGTGTGTTAGTCCCATCACACACACAGAGCTATATTTTCTTCCCAGAAGCACCTATAGGACTTGAAGTGTGTTAGTCCCATCACACACACAGAGCTATATTTTCTTCCCAGAAGCACCTATAGGACTTGAAGTGTGTTAGTCCCATTACACACACAGAGCTATATTTTCTTCCCAGAAGCACCTATAGGACTTGAAGTGTGTTAGTCCCATTACACACACAGAGCTATATTTTGTTCCCAGAAGCACCTATAGGACTTGAAGTGTGTTAGTCCCATTACACACACAGAGCTATATTTTCTTCCCAGAAGCACCTATAGGACTTGAAGTGTGTTAGTCCCATCACACACACAGAGCTATATTTTGTTCCCAGAAGCACCTATAGGACTTGAAGTGTGTTAGTCCCATCACACACACAGAGCTATATTTTGTTCCCAGAAGCACCTATAGGACTTGAAGTGTGTTAGTCCCATCACACACACAGAGCTATATTTTCTTCCCAGAAGCACCTATAGGACTTGAAGTGTGTTAGTCCCATCACACACACAGAGCTATATTTTGTTCCCAGAAGCACCTATAGGACTTGAAGTGTGTTAGTCCCATCACACACACAGAGCTATATTTTGTTCCCAGAAGCACCTATAGGACTTGAAGTGTGTTAGTCCCATTACACACACAGAGCTATATTTTCTTCCCAGAAGCACCTATAGGACTTGAAGTGTGTTAGTCCCATCACACACACAGAGCTATATTTTCTTCCCAGAAGCACCTATAGGACTTGAAGTGTGTTAGTCCCATTACACACACAGAGCTATATTTTGTTCCCAGAAGCACCTATAGGACTTGAAGTGTGTTAGTCCCATCACACACACAGAGCTATATTTTGTTCCCAGAAGCACCTATAGGACTTGAAGTGTGTTAGTCCCATTACACACACAGAGCTATATTTTGTTCCCAGAAGCACCTATAGGACTTGAAGTGTGTTAGTCCCATTACACACACAGAGCTATATTTTCTTCCCAGAAGCACCTATAGGACTTGAAGTGTGTTAGTCCCATCACACACACAGAGCTATATTTTGTTCCCAGAAGCACCTATAGGACTTGAAGTGTGTTAGTCCCATTACACACACAGAGCTATATTTTGTTCCCAGAAGCACCTAAAGGACTTGAAGTGTGTTAGTCCCATTACACACACAGAGCTATATTTTCTTCCCAGAAGCACCTATAGGACTTGAAGTGTGTTAGTCCCATCACACACAAAGAGCTATACTTTGTTCCCAGAAGCACCTATAGGACTTGAAGTGTGTTAGTCCCATCACACACACAGAGCTATATTTTGTTCCCAGAAGCACCTATAGGACTTGAAGTGTGTTAGTCCCATCACACACACAGAGCTATATTTTCTTCCCAGAAGCACCTATAGGACTTGAAGTGTGTTAGTCCCATCACACACACAGAGCTATATTTTGTTCCCAGAAGCACCTATAGGACTTGAAGTGTGTTAGTCCCATTACACACACAGAGCTATATTTTGTTCCCAGAAGCACCTATAGGACTTGAAGTGTGTTAGTCCCATCACACACACAGAGCTATATTTTGTTCCCAGAAGCACCTATAGGACTTGAAGTGTGTTAGTCCCATTACACACACAGAGCTATATTTTCTTCCCAGAAGCACCTATAGGACTTGAAGTGTGTTAGTCCCATCACACACACAGAGCTATATTTTCTTCCCAGAAGCACCTAAAGGACTTGAAGTGTGTTAGTCCCATTACACACACAGAGCTATATTTTCTTCCCAGAAGCACCTATAGGACTTGAAGTGTGTTAGTCCCATCACACACACAGAGCTATATTTTGTTCCCAGAAGCACCTATAGGACTTGAAGTGTGTTAGTCCCATTACACACACAGAGCTATATTTTCTTCCCAGAAGCACCTATAGGACTTGAAGTGTGTTAGTCCCATCACACACACAGAGCTATATTTTCTTCCCAGAAGCACCTATAGGACTTGAAGTGTGTTAGTCCCATTACACACACAGAGCTATATTTTCTTCCCAGAAGCACCTATAGGACTTGAAGTGTGTTAGTCCCATCACACACACAGAGCTATATTTTGTTCCCAGAAGCACCTATAGGACTTGAAGTGTGTTAGTCCCATTACACACACAGAGCTATATTTTGTTCCCAGAAGCACCTATAGGACTTGAAGTGTGTTAGTCCCATTACACACACAGAGCTATATTTTCTTCCCAGAAGCACCTATAGGACTTGAAGTGTGTTAGTCCCATTACACACACAGAGCTATATTTTCTTCCCAGAAGCACCTATAGGACTTGAAGTGTGTTAGTCCCATCACACAGAGCTCCTCTATTTTCTTTGCATAAGCACCCACAGGACTTCTAGTGTGTTAGTGGCATCACACAGAGCTCCTATATATTCTTCTCAGCAGCACCCACAGGACTTCTAGTGTGTTAGTGGCATCACACAGAGCTCCTCTATTTTCTTTGCAGAAGCACCCATAGGACTTCTAGTGTGTTAGTGGCATCACACAGAGCTCCTATATATTCTTCTCAGCAGCACCCACAGGACTTCTAGTGTGTTAGTGGCATCACACAGAGCTCCTCTATTTTCTTTGCAGAAGCACCCACAGGACTTCTAGTGTGTTAGTGGCATCACACAGAGCTCCTATATATTCTTCTCAGCAGCACCCACAGGACTTCTAGTGTGTTAGTGGCATCACACAGAGCTCCTCTATTTTCTTTGCAGAAGCACCCATAGGACTTCTAGTGTGTTAGTGGCATCACACAGAGCTCCTATATATTCTTCTCAGCAGCACCCACAGGACTTCTAGTGTGTTAGTGGCATCACACAGAGCTCCTCTATTTTCTTTGCAGAAGCACCCACAGGACTTCTAGTGTGTTAGTGGCATCACACAGAGCTCCTATATATTCTTCTCAGCAGCACCCACAGGACTTCTAGTGTGTTAGTGGCATCACACAGAGCTCCTCTATTTTCTTTGCATAAGCACCCACAGGACTTCTAGTGTGTTAGTGGCATCACACAGAGCTCCTCTATTTTCTTTGCAGAAGCACCCACAGGACTTCTAGTGTGTTAGTGGCATCACACAGAGCTCCTCTATTTTCTTTGCAGAAGCACCCACAGGACTTCTAGTGTGTTAGTGGCATCACACAGAGCTCCTCTATTTTTCTTTGCATAAGCACCCACAGGACTTCTAGTGTGTTAGTGGCATCACACAGAGCTCCTCTATTTTCTTTGCAGAAGCACCCACAGGACTTCTAGTGTGTTAGTGGCATCACACAGAGCTCCTCTATTTTCTTTGCAGAAGCACCCATAGGACTTCTAGTGTGTTAGTGGCATCACACAGAGCTCCTATATATTCTTCTCAGCAGCACCCACAGGACTTCTAGTGTGTTAGTGGCATCACACAGAGCTCCTCTATTTTCTTTGCAGAAGCACCCATAGGACTTCTAGTGTGTTAGTGGCATCACACAGAGCTCCTATATATTCTTCTCAGCAGCACCCACAGGACTTCTAGTGTGTTAGTGGCATCACACAGAGCTCCTCTATTTTCTTTGCATAAGCACCCACAGGACTTCTAGTGTGTTAGTGGCATCACACAGAGCTCCTCTATTTTCTTTGCATAAGCACCCACAGGACTTCTAGTGTGTTAGTGGCATCACACAGAGCTCCTCTATTTTCTTTGCAGAAGCACCCACAGGACTTCTAGTGTGTTAGTGGCATCACACAGAGCTCCTCTATTTTCTTTGCAGAAGCACCCATAGGACTTCTAGTGTGTTAGTGGCATCACACAGAGCTCCTATATATTCTTCTCAGCAGCACCCACAGGACTTCTAGTGTGTTAGTGGCATCACACAGAGCTCCTCTATTTTCTTTGCAGAAGCACCCATAGGACTTCTAGTGTGTTAGTGGCATCACACAGAGCTCCTATATATTCTTCTCAGCAGCACCCACAGGACTTCTAGTGTGTTAGTGGCATCACACAGAGCTCCTCTATTTTCTTTGCATAAGCACCCACAGGACTTCTAGTGTGTTAGTGGCATCACACAGAGCTCCTCTATTTTCTTTGCATAAGCACCCACAGGACTTCTAGTGTGTTAGTGGCATCACACAGAGCTCCTCTATTTTCTTTGCAGAAGCACCCATAGGACTTCTAGTGTGTTAGTGGCATCACACAGAGCTCCTCTATTTTCTTTGCAGAAGCACCCATAGGACTTCTAGTGTGTTAGTGGCATCACACAGAGCTCCTATATTTTCTTCTCAGCAGCACCCACAGGACTACCGACTACAATGGCTGGAAGACCGCCAAGGGGAGGCAGAGCGTGCAGAGCCAAGAACACAGGGCAGGCAGGCTCTGTTTCTAGTGGACGTGGCCGTGGACGTGGTCGTGCATCGTCATCAGCACGTGGCCATGGGACACGCGCGTCTTTGTTTTCGGCAGCTGGACATGTGGAGCCGCATCATGCTGAAGGCTTGGTAGAATGGATGACCAAGCCCTCCTCATCCTCCTCATCCTCTCTCACCCAGGCTCAGGGTACTGACAGAGCATCATCAGCCACCCCTTCCCTAGACCCACCATGTCCTCCTGAGGAGTCCCCCGAACTCTTTGAGCACAGTGTTGGGTACATGCTCCAGGAGGATGCCCAACGATTCGAAGGCTCGGATGACGATACCCAGCTTGAGGAATCTGGCAGTACAGTTCCACCAGCTGCAGCTTACTGCCAGGTTTGCTCTAGTGGTGAAGAGGGAGGGGATGATGAGGTCACTGACTCCACGTGGGTGCCTCAAGGGAGAGAGGATGAGGAGGAGGACGAGGAGGAGGAGGATGCGGCGTCACATGTCCAACGAGGCAGGATGCCCCCTGGAGGCCAGGTAGAGGCCAGCACAGCAACTGTACAACACCGCAGAGCTCCGCCTGTGCAGGGCGCTGCCTCTGCACGTTATCAGAAAAGTTCTTTGGTGTGGGCCTTTTTTGAGACGAGTGCAGCAGATCGCACCACTGCTATTTGCAATATTTGTCTCAAGCGTATCTCGCGTGGCCAAAACATCAGCCGCTTGGGCACGACAAGCATGACCAGACATATGGCGACCTGCCATGCAGCTCGTTGGCAGGCACACATAAAAGACCCACACCAAAGAACTAAGCGGACCTCTCCTTGCTCCTCCTCAGCTGGGATCTCCATCCCCACTACACCTTCAGTCCTCTCTGAAAGCTGCTCTGAGAGGACTGAAGGTGTAGAATTCGGTGTGTCACAACCAAGTACTTGCAGTACACCGACGTCCGAATGCAGCAGGCAAATTTCCCTGCCCCAGCTGCTGGACCGTAGAAAGAAGTACACTCCCAGCCATCCACATGCCCAGCGGTTGAATGCTAGCCTTGCTAAATTGCTAGCACTTCAACTGCTGCCTTTTCAGTTGGTAGACTCGGCCCCCTTCCGTGAGTTTGTTCAATGTGCGGTTCCTCAGTGGCAGGTTCCCAAACGCCACTTTTTCTCGCGGAAGGCGATTCCGTCTCTCTACCGGCATGTGGAGGGCAATGTCCATGCCTCGCTGGACAGGGCGGTCAGCGGTAAGGTGCATATTACCGCTGACTCATGGTCCAGCAGGCATGGACAGGGACGGTACCTTTCTTTCACGGCCCATTGGGTCACTCTATTGGCAGCTGGGAGGGATGCAGGACAAGGTGCAGTAGTGTTGGAGGTTGTTCCGCCACCACGCCTCCAAAACGCGACTACTGCTACTGGTTGTGACACACCTCTCTCCTCCACCCCCTCCTCTTCTTCTTCCTCCAG
This sequence comes from Lithobates sylvaticus, assembly GCA_028564925.1. Lineage (NCBI taxonomy): Eukaryota > Metazoa > Chordata > Amphibia > Anura > Ranidae > Lithobates > Lithobates sylvaticus. The sequence goes on along the minus strand of CM053028.1, from coordinate 317,416,675 downwards.
TGCTCTGTCCTTGGAACCAGCGGTGCTCCGTAGGCGTACAAGGGGCTACGCAAGTACGCAGGCAAAAAGATGCCATGCCGTGCTTGCGCTGGTGTGTTTGGGGGACAGGAGCCACACTGGGCCAGAGGTTCTGGCAGCTCTGCAGGGGCAGGCCGAGAGGTGGTTGACGCCACGTCAGCTTAAGCCAGGAATGGTCGTTTCTGACAATGGCACCAACCTCCTCTCCGCCCTGCGACAGGGGCAGCTCACCCATGTGCCCTGCATGGCTCACGTCCTCAACCTGGTGGTGCAGCGGTTCTTGGGCAGGTTCCCAGGCTTACAGGATGTCCTGAGGCAGGCCAGGAAAGTCTGTGTGCATTTCTGCCGATCTTATAATGCCAGTGCTCGGCTGACTGAGCTGCAAAAGGAGCTGAACCTGCCCAAGAACCGCCTAATATCTGACATGCCCACCAGGTGGAACTCAACGTTGGCCATGCTGCAGCGACTGCACACGCAGCAGAGGGCCATCAATGAGTACCTTTGCGACTACGGCACCAGGACAGGGTCAGGGGAGCTTGGTTTTTTTTCCCCACGTCAGTGGAGCATGATCAGGGATGCATGCACTGTCCTCTCACCATTTGAGGAGGCCACGAGGATGGTGAGCAGTGACAGTGCATGCATCAGTGACACTGTCCCTCTTGTCCACCTGTTGGAGCATACGCTGCGTGGGATAATGGACAGGGCACTTGAGGCAGAACAGAGGCAGGAAGAGGAGGACTTCCTTGCCTCTCAAGGCCCCCTTTATCCGGACAGTGTTCCTTCTGTCCCACCCATCACACAGGAAGAGGATGAGGAGGAGGAGGAGGAGGAGGAGGAGGAGGAGGAGGATTGTGTGAGCATGGAGGTGGAGCCTGGCACTCAGCATCAGCAGCAGCAGTCTTTTAGGGATGATGTACAGTCCCAACAAGCCAGTGGACTTGTACGTGGCTGGGAGGAGGTGGCTGGCGATCATGTCATCCTCAGTGACCCAGAAGACTCCGGACCGAATGCCTCAGCTAACCTACGCTGCATGGCCTCCCTGATCCTGCAAAGCCTGCGGAAGGATCCTCGTGTTCTTCGGATCAAGGAGAGGGACCATTACTGGCTGGCCACTCTCCTTGATCCGCGGTACAAGGGTAAGGTTGCGGACCTTATCTTGCCGTCGCAGAGGGAGCAGAGGATGAGACATCTCAGGGAGGCCTTGCAGAAAGGTCTGTGCAACGCGTTCCCAGAAACTGGGAGGCTACAAACTCCTGGTCCTGGGCGACGAGTTGCTGAGGCTTCGGTCAGTGGCAGAAGGAGCGGTGGGGAAGGTGGACGTCTGACCGATGCGTTCAGACAATTTTTTAGTCCGCAGCCCCAAGGTATGATCGGTTCCAGCAACCATCGCCAGCGTCTGATATACATGGTGCAGGAATACCTTGGGGCAAGGTCAGACTTGGACACCTTTCCCACCGAAAATCCTCTGGCTTACTGGGTCCTGAGGATGGATCACTGGCCAGAGCTTGCACAGTATGCAATTGAGCTACTGGCCTGTCCTGCCTCCAGCGTTCTTTCCGAACGCACATTCAGTGCTGCTGGAGGATTTGTGACTGATCATAGGGTGCGCCTGTCCACCGCCTCGGTTGATCGACTGACATTCATCAAAATGAATCAGTCTTGGATCACCACCAGCTACCAGGCACCTGAGGCGGATATAACCGAATAATTTTTAATGTCACATCCCTTCAAGACTGCCTATGCTGATGCTGAGTGACTGTCCTCTTATGTTCACTGACTATCCTCTTCCTCCTCCTCAATGATCCATGCCACAGCACCAGTGCCTAAGGCACAATTTTTCAGCCCCTGTTTAACAGGGGCGTGTACTTACAATTTTTTAAAAAAAATGCTTCGCAACACGTGTGACTGCTGTGCTCCAAGTACAGTCTCTGTGAGGGCCGTGTTGCAGTGTTGTGGCACCAGCACCAGTGCCTAAGGCACAATTTTTCAGCCCCTGTTTAACAGGGGCGTGTACTTAAAATTTTTTAAAAAAATGCTTCGCAACACGTGTGACTGCTGTGCTCCAAGTACAGTCTCTGTGAGGGCCGTGTTGCAGTGTTGTGGCACCAGCACCAGTGCCTAAGGCACAATTTTTCAGCCCCTGTTTAACAGGGGCGTGTACTTACAATTTTTTAAAAAAATGCTTCGCAACACGTGTGACTGCTGTGCTCCAAGTACAGTCTCTGTGAGGGCCGTGTTGCAGTGTTGTGGCACCAGCACCAGTGCCTAAGGCACAATTTTTCAGCCCCTGTTTAACAGGGGCGTGTACTTACAATTTTTTAAAAAAATGCTTCGCAACACGTGTGACTGCTGTGCTCCAAGTACAGTATCTGTGAGGGCCGGGTTGCAGTGTTGTGGCACCAGCACCAGTGCCTAAGGCACAATTTTTCAGCCCCTGTTTAACAGGGGCGTGTACTTACAATTTTTTAAAAAAATGCTTCGCAACACGTGTGACTGCTGTGCTCCAAGTACAGTCTCTGTGAGGGGTTGCAGTGTTGTGGCACCAGCACCAGTGCCTAAGGCACAATTTTTCAGCCCCTGTTTAACAGGGGCGGGTAATTACAAATCTTGATCTAATAGTTCACAGCAGGGCCCATTCCTGCGCCCACCAAGAGTAACTATGAGGGCCTGCAGTCTTGTGGCAACACCGTCCACCACCACCGCCAAAGGCCCAATTTTTCTGCCCTGTTCATCAGGTGCTTGCAATTACAAATCTTGATCTAATAACTCACAGCAGGGCCCATTCCTGCGCCCACCAAGAGTAACTATGAGGGCCTACAGTCTTGTGGCAACACCGTCCACCACCACCGCCAAAGGCCCAATTTTTCTGCCCTGTTCATCAGGTGCTTGCAATTACAAATCTTGATCTAATAACTCACAGCAGGGCCCATTCCTGCGCCCACCAAGAGTAACTGTGAGAGCTTACAGTCTTGTGGCAAAACCGTCCACCACCACCACCACCACCACCCCCAATTTTTCTGCCCTGTTCAACAGGTGCATGCAATTACAAATCTTGATCTATTAACTCACAGCAGGGCCCATTCCTGTGCCCACCAGTCTTGTGGCTACACCAACATCTAATAGGGCAAATTTCTGCAGAGTATATACGCCAGGCCCCTACTTTCAAACATCCAACTTACAAACGACTCCTACTTGCAAATGGAAAGAGAAAACAGGAAGTGAGAGGAAATCTACCCCTAGGAAGGGAAATTCTATCCTGTTAGATTTAATTTGGGAAAAAGGTATCTCCTCTCTACTGATACTTTATCACCAATCCTTGTTTCAATTAAAACCCCACTTTTCCAAAAACATTTGTCATTGGGACAGAAAGTGAGGTGACATGTTCTGAACAGATGTGCAAAGACAGCAAATGTTACAGGGGTGATAACCCCTCCCTATGTTCTCCAAAAAGCTTAAAAATAGATTTTTTTGGGATGGAGCTACACTTCATAATGTACCTGTTCAGATTCTACTTAAGATCAAACCTAAAGCCGCAAGTGGTTTTAAATGGCTTCTTTTTTTCCTTTACAAATGTCATTTTGTGCAAGGACAGTTCTAAACACGGGAAACACATGCCACTTCACAGGCATACTTTGGACACCCCCCAGGTACCATATTTAAAGGAAAATGTCACTTTTTTTTTTTTTCACTTTATGCATCATTAAAATGTCTGCTCCCGAAAAAACGTTAGTTTTTAAAAGTTCTTTTTGCATTGATATATGTCCCCTGGGGCAGGACCCGGGTCCCCAAACCTGTTTTATGACATTAACATGCATATTGGCCGTTGTAATTAGCACTTTTGATTTCGAACGTTCGCGTCCATTATAACGTATAGGGTTCGAAAATTCGCGCGAACTTTCGGTCCGTTCGAAGGTTCTGGTTCGAACCGAACCCGGGGGTGTTCGGCTCATCCCTAGTCACTAGGTACATGTAAAGTTTGTGCCCAAAATGTCCAAAAAAAGGTACACTAGAGAGGAGAATACCACGCTAAATGCTATATGCAATACATTGCTACATACAGAAAAATAATTGTAAAATACTGAAAACAATCAATAAATAAACCAGTCCCCAGTGAAAGTGCTGGTGCTTGTGGAACAATGATGAAAAACTCATATACAGTGCTGTGACTTGATAAGTAGTTCCGTGCTCCTTATGTGCTTAAAATAGGGTGCCCCCCCTACTACCGCCCAACTTCCGCCTATACCTGGAAATTGAGCCCTTCACTGCATGAACTGATCAGGCAGATTTTACAGATGATGTTTTTACCTGCTGTTCACTACGGGTGCCAGGATATCAGGCACTCATACATGTGAGTTGAATATTTTTTAATTCTTTGGAATAAAATTTTTTTTTAAACGGTACTGCGCAATGAGGTTTTCTCTATTCTATCCATCTATATGAGGAACATTCATCATAGTTAACCAGCGGTCCAGAGGATATCTACAGGGGTCGCCCCACACATGCATTTCACCTAACTAGCAATAGTTGGTCCAATCTCAAGGGTGAGTGCACATCTACTAGGGGGGGCACCCTATTTTAAGCACATACAGAGCACGGGACTACAAGTCACAGTACTGTATATGAGTTTTTCATCATTGTTCCACAAGCACCAGCACTTTCACTGGGGACTGGTTTATTTATTGATTGTTTTCAGTATTTTACAATTATTTTTCCCTATGTTGCTGAAGTGCTAGAAGGACATAATTATGCTCAGATGCAGGAGGGTGCAAGTACTATGACTGCACTTATTTTTGGTGATCTGGCAAGCACCAGCAGCGTAGTTCATCCTGGCCTTTTAGACACCAGTACAGCAGTATTTCGTATGAAGTGCAGTACAAGCTGGTGAGGTGGCTAGCAATAGTGGCGTAATGCAATTGCAGCCACCAAAAGTTCAAGCACAGGCCCTTAGAGCCCATAGTAACATTCCGGAGGGGCTGCAAACCCTAATTGGCTGCCCCCAGATTCAGCAGCACCCATTATCCACCCATTCACAGCCCAGCCCAGAGTTTAGGTGGAAACAACCAACTTAACAACACCCCTTAACTTTTGGGTGCTGTTTTTCACCGAAGACCTCTATAATTTTATTGTGAACCAATGTCATGTTTATTGCCAACAGTACATTGCCGCCAACCCATACCTTGCCAGGCCATTTGAGTGAGGACCTATCACATTTTCCGAATTTAGAACTTTTATTGAGCCTAACCCTTAACATGGGCATTGCAAAAAAGAATGAATTGCTGTCAAATGGGTCCACAGACCCTTTCCACCATATGCTTGTGTTCTCTGCCGTAATCGCCAGGAAACGATATGAGGCAATAATGTGTTTTATGCATTTCAATGATGATAACCTCTGTCGTCCCCAGGGTGAATCTGACTATGATTGGCTCCACAAAAGTTGGCCCCTCATAAATTACCTGTCCCAGACATTTGCAAATGTGTATACGCCCCAGCAAAACATCTGGATAGACAAGCGCCTTGTACATTTTACTGGCAGGCTTGCAATTAAGCAAAATATCCCCAGAAAATGTGCCAGATATGAGGTCAAATTGTATAAGCTCTGTGAGAGGGCCACAGGCTATACATACCACTTTAGAATTTATGTGTAAAAAGACAATCAAGTGGAGCCCCACGTACATGTCCAAACTACATGAGAAGCAGTGGTAAAATAGTGTGGATCTTGTCACTCGTGTTCCCTATGGGGTACCTTTTGTCTGTGGACAACTTTTATGCAAGCATGCCACTCTTGAGACATTTGTTCCTTCAAGAAATTGGCTGCTGTGGCACCAGTGTGATCTAATCGCAGGGGCTTCCCCCAAAAGCTCATTAAACACCTCACTTAGAAAGGGGGAGAAAGCCTACTTACAGAATGAAAAACTACTAGCAGTAAAATGGAGAAAAATAAAAAAAGTACTACAAGTGGGATAATGCAAAGTATGCATTAGATATGAATGTACGCTTTAAGGCCCAACTGCAGCTCCTCAGTCTTAACTCCAGCTCCTCTTCTCACTTGATCTTGGTGAGGTTCTCTCTAGATTCAACCATTGTGCAGCACTACTCTTTTGAGTTGCAGCCTTTGAAGATCCACCGACCGGAGGAAGAAGAGGACAAATAGGACCCATGGCCTCGTTGGGCCTCGCCAAGGACACCTGTAAAAGATGTGAATTTTTTTTTTTATTGCAAATATTTGTGATAGATTTACTATAATGCCCTGTACACACGGTCGGACATTCCGACAACAAAATCTGTCGGATTTTTTTCCGACGGATTTTGTCGAAAACTGGTGTTGCACACACACGGTCGGACCAAGTTGTCGGAAAATCCAATCATTCGGACCGCAGTGACGTTCGTTGCGTACAACAGGAGTACGTAGAGGCTAGTAGCCAATAGCTTTGGTCTCGTTATTTGATCTGAGCATGCGTGGCACTTTGTCCATCGGAATTCTCTACAAACGATCAGAAAAAGTCAGATCAGATTTTTTTGGCGGAAAATTTTAGATCCTGCTCTCAAATTTTTTCCGTCTGAATTTCTGACGGAAAAAGTCAGATAGAGCCCACACACGATCGGATTTTCCGACAATATAATCATCGGACTTTTTCCATCAGAATATCCAACTGTGTGTACGGGGCATTAAGCTTTTGAACTTGTTTTCCACTTGAAATACATGTACACCAAGGAATTGCCAGAGCAATATTTTATATCATCAGCAGAGGAAAGAAATTACCAATCAAACTGTGCCCTTACAGAAAATTTGCCTTATCATTCCTTATAATGCTACAGAATTGATACATTCACTCCAATCATCACCAAAGGTGAAACAACATCCAGAAATGATTCTACTCAAACAACATAGACATCTTCAAACACATAGGTGGTTACAGGAATGTTTCATAATTGTTTATTTCAGGTTTTCATACAAAGTTTCAAAGAAATAGTTTTTCAAAATCTACCTCCCAATATGCTTGATAATGATTGTACTTTATCTATTTTTGTGGAATTAATACTGTACCCTGTGATCTGGCAGCATGTTTTTTGCTAGAATAAAGACAATGATGGCAGCAGATTATCTGAAATCCTGAAGCATATTCCCTTCACATTTACTGGTATATTGATAACAATGATAGTTACCTATTTCTTTGGGTTTAAAATGTCTGCGGTTCTGTCATTTAAACCAAAACATAATGTGCTGTTAGGTTTAATGTAAGTAGCTTAGAGAGAGTTTTTATTGTTGTGATCTGAGGCTTTAAAAAGTAAGGCCATTTGGCTTTTTCCCATTTCAAAGGAATTTCCAGAGACCTGTGTAAAGGTAAATGCACTTTTATTTTGTTTAAACATTTTATTAGGAAATAACTATTCAGTGAAGTATGACATGCAGCTGTGACTGTAACAGATTACTTTGCAAATAATTTAAGAAAACCAGAAAATAACTAAAGTATGTTTGTTTATACAATACAGGACACAGGTCTTCAAATCATAACAACTCATAAATGCCACACCAGATGACTGAACACTCAAAGCTTTAATACTCCCTCAAAAACCCTCCCGCCATGCAAGCCTTAAAGAGGAAGTAAAGGCAATCTAAAAAAAAAAAAAAAATGCACCCTGCAAGGCAAAGACATAATGAGCTAGTATGCATAGCATACTAGCTCATTATGAATAACTTACCTGAGAACCCCCGAAGCGGTCCTCCGTCTTCATCTTCACCGCTGCCATGTATCCCGGAGTGACTTCCTAGTCTCGCTGCTCCGGCACCGGAGCCACGATGACGTCACTCCCGCGCATGCGCATGGGAGCCGCCACGAGCGGCATATCGCTGTTAGCTGTGGCGTGCTCAGTGCGCCTGCGCGTCGCTGCCTACAGCGCATGCGCTGTAGACAACGGTGCCTGTTTTTTTTAGAAAATATCTCCTAAACCGTGTAGGTTTAGGAGATATTTTTTGGACCTACAGGTAAGCCTTAAAGTGGGGTGCCCCCTTTAGGTGCCCTGCAGCTGCTGACTTTTATTTTTTTTTTTTCACAATCAAAGTCTTTTATTAGTTAAATGTTGCATACATTGAAATAAATGGTAAATCCAATACAAGGCATAAGAAAAGTCTTAATAACATTTCGTCATAATTTTTATAATTAACGAATCAAAAAAAGAACAAAGTTGTTCGAACAGACACCTTTGATAAACATTTTGAATCAATAAAATAAAATAATAATAGAAAGGAGAAAATATAAAGGGGGGGATTAGCGAGAGCTTAGTTGAGTGAGTAGATTTGGAAAGAGAGGGAAAGGTTGAGAGAAAGGGAGAGGTTGAGGGAAAAAAAAAAAGGGGGGGGGAGAGGAGAAAGGGTAGGGGGCATAATATTCAGTGGTGTAGGTATTGCAATATTCCTGGGATACTATATTCGTGTGAATATATTGTGGAGTGGTCGTGGCCCTGGTTTTCACATCACAAGACTGTTTTAATCATGACGTAATAGTTTTGTATTCCTCTGATAGCGTAAAAAGTAGCCATGGTTGCCATAGTTCATTAAAACTATTACAATTCTCTTTTTTCATTGCTAACAGTTCTTCCGTTCTATACATATAATGGACCCTGTCCAACCAATCCTTGACTGTAGGAGTGTGAGTGGTTTTCCAGTGTAATAGTATCAGGCATTTGGCTGCTGTTAATAGGTGTCTGGATAGGGACTTTTTGTATTTGCTAATAGAAAAGCAGTTTATGTGTAATAAGCAAGCAGCTGCGTCTAATACAATTTTAGTTTCCGTGATGTGTTTGATCCATGAGATAATCTTATTCCAGTAGTCAAGGATTGGGGGACATTCCCACCAGACATGCAGAAACGTCCCTGTTGTTCTCTCACAACGCCATCATAGATCTGAGGATTCAGGGGACCATTTTTTGGTCTTGTCTGGAGTGATGTACCACATCGTGAGAAGTTTATAAGAGATTTCCTGGAACCTCGTGCTTAGCGAGCATTTATGGGCAAAGATGCAGGCCTTTTCCCATTGTGCGTTGGGTATGATTGAGCCAAGTTCTGATTCCCATCTTACTTTATGTTTATCTCTTTCCTGGGGTAGTGGGTCGATTAACCATTTATACGCTAGGGAAGTTGTGTGTGTGGTTTGGATTCCTTTATAGCAAATGTCTTCTAAGGGTGTGAGTTTTTGGAAAAATGCTGTTTTATTTTTGTTGTTAAGCAGGAAGTCTTTGATCTGAAGATAAAACCAAATACTAGGGGAGGAGTCACCGAACTCTGTCTTGAGTAATTCAAAGGGCTTAATCTTATTGCCGTTCATACAGTGCATGGCTAGGAATATTGAATTGTGGCCAGGGGTAGGGAGTTTCTTTTGGTTAAGGCCGGGGGTGAAATCTGGATTGTTGGTTAATGGTGTCAGTGGGCCTGGTATGGTAGCCAGTTTATATTTTGTGGCAATTTTGTGCCAGATGTTTAGTGTGTTTGTTACAAGAGGGTGAGTGATCCCCTTGGTGGATCTAGAATGTTGGGACCATGGATAATAGAGAAGTCGTCCTCCATCAGGTTGGTGTTCCAGTTGTACCCAATCTTTCATTCCCCCATGACAGTCCCAGTCAATGATCCTGGATATGTGGGCAGCATAGTAGTATTTTTTAAAATCGGGGAGGCCTATTCCACCCCGTGATTTGGGCCAGGTAAGAGTTCTGAAGTCAGTCCTGGGTTTTTTGTTGGCCCAGAGAAAGTTTCTTTGGATGGAGAGAAGTCTAGAAAAAAAGGAATTTGGTATATGAATGGGTAGTGCGTTAAAAAAGTATAATAACCTGGGTAAGACCGTCATCTTTAGTATCGAGGCTCTACCAAACCATGAAAACTGTTTGTGAGTCCAACGTTGGAGATCGTCAATAATAGATTTCAGTAGTGGGGTGAGGTTAGCTGGGAAGAGGGAGTTGATATCTGGGGTTAATTTAATTCCTAAGTATTTGAGGGCTTTATGTTCCCATTTAAATTTAAAGTTACTTTTAATGAGCAAGAGTCTGCCTGGGGGAATTCCTAGATTGAGGGCTTCGGACTTGGATTGGTTTATTTTAAAATTCGAGATGTAGCTATATGTCGAAAAGATTTTAAACAGATTTGGGAGGGTCGTGTGAGGGTGTGTGATAAAAGAGAGAAGGTCATCTGCGTAAGCAGCTGTTTTGTATTCCTTATTGTGTATGTTGAATCCTGTAATCTCAGGGGCGCTGTTTATCGTACGTATAAGAGGTTCGAGTGTGAGGATAAATAGTAGGGGCGAGAGTGGGCAGCCCTGCCTTGTGCCATTATGAATCTGTATCGGGTCTGATAGTGTGTTATTAATTTTGATTCTGGCCTGCGGGTTCTGGTAAAGGGCCTTAATCCAATTCAACATTTTGTCACCTATGCCAATATGAGAGCAGGTGTTAAACATGTATTCCCAAGAGACTCTATCAAAGGCCTTCTCGGCATCAGTAGATACCAGAAGGCCCTCGATTTTCTTATTTTGTGCATGATGTATTAGGTTTAAGGATTTAGTGATGTTATCTCTGGCTTCCCTGTCAGGCATAAAGCCTACTTGTTCTGGGCCTATAATCTTGTGGAGTAATGGTTTCAATCTGTTGGCTAATATTTTGGCCAGGAGTTTAATGTCTATATTCAGGAGGGAGATAGGTCTATAATTAGCACAGTCTGTGTGGTCTTTGTCGGGTTTCGGGATGATAGCTATATGGGCCAGAAGTAGTGTATTTGAGTCATTGTCCTGTTGGGCTAGATGGTTAAAGGCTGAGAGTAGTGGTTTGGAGAGTAGTTGTGTGAATGTCTTGTAGTATTGTGATGTGAAACCATCTGGACCTGGGTTCTTCCCTGATTTTAAAAGTTTAATGGCTTCTTGTAGTTCTGTCATGGTAATGGGCGTGTCTAATGCTTCTTTGTCTAAGTCAGGTAAAGATGGTAGATTGCTGTCTTTCAAGAATTTTTGTATCAGTTCTTCTCTAGTGTGTTGTACGTGTGTTGGTTTGTGTTGTGGGGGGAGATTGTAAAGTTTGGAATAGAATTCTTGGAACATTTCTGCTATTTTCTCTGAATTGTGTTCCAGAGTCCCTGCTTTGTTACGTATAGCGTGTATGTGTTTTGCAGTGGTGGCATCCCTTAAAGCTCTAGCTAGCTGTTTCCCGCTTTTATCTCCATGTTCATAAAATATGCTTTTGCGGAAGAATAATGCTTTTTGGGTTTGGAAATGGAGGATTTGCAGAAGGGATTTCCTACATTGGGATAGTTCCTCAGCAGCTGTAGCCATAAGGGATTGTTTGTGTTGTGTTTCGAGTTGAGCTATCTTAAGTGATAGAGCAAGAATCTCTTTGTTTCTATCTCTCTTCCTCCTGGAACCCCATTTAATGAATTCCCACCTGATAACGCTTTTATGGGCATCCCAATTGTTGAGTGGGTTTGTGTCAGAGTCTATATTGTTTCTGAAGTATGTTTTGATGGTCTCAAAGATGTCGTCTTGTATGTTCTGATCTGTGAGTAGGGAGGCGTTAAGTCTCCAGTTGAAAGGGGAGCGGCTGTTGTGTTTGAATTTTAGTGTGACGGCTGTAGGGGCGTGATCGGACAATGTTATGATACCTATGTCTGCTCTCGATAGGTTAATCAGGTCTCTTTGTGTAATAAAGATCAGGTCAATCCTCGAATATCGTTTATAAGGGGGGGAGAAATACGTGAAGTCTCTGCCCGTGGGATGGGTAGTTCTCCATGAGTCCACAAGAGCTAATGATTGCAGCATAAGTTTAATGCGTTTCAGAATTCTGTAGGAAACACAAGTGTAACCTGTGGTAGTGTCATGGAGAGGCGATAGTGGGATGTTAAAATCTCCTCCTAATATAATGCAACCTTCTGCGAACCATTTAAGTTCGTTGACTACCGTGCTACAAAATGTAATATGTGCTTTGTTTGGGAAATATACGTTGGCTAAGGTGATGGGGGATCCTTCCCAAATGCCCTTAAGGAAAATATATCTGCCGTCTGGGTCTACTAGCTGGTTGGTCAGTTCAAAGGGTGCATTTTTGTTTATCAGGATTGAGACCCCTTTAGTTTTGGCGTATGGGTTAGTGGCATGGAAAGCTCTTGTGAATAGATTGTTGGTGATTTTGGGTATATTTTGTCCTTTAAAATGAGTTTCTTGTAGGAAAACTAGGTAGGGGTTTGTTCGTCTGAGTTCCTTCAATAGTTTAGATCTTTTTTCGGGAATATTGAGTCCGTTAGTGTTGTGTGATATTAGGGTGGGGGATTTACCCAGTAATGAGTATGCCATTTTGCGAGGAGGGGGTTTGAGGCTTGAAAAAAGAAAAAAGGGGAGAGAAGAGGGAGAGTGAGGAGGGGGGGAGGGAAGAAAAAAGAAAAAAAAAAAAGGGGGGGTGGGAAAGGGACTGCGAGGTGTTCCTTAAGATAAGGTAGGAGGGGGACGGTCTGTGGGTGGAGTGGGGTGGGAAGGGGAGTGGGAGGGAGCGAGAGGGTTAGAAAGATATTCTGGTATTGAGTCTCGGTTCAGTAGTGCGTCAGGTTAACGCTGAACCAAGTACTGCGTCAAAAAGACGCCTACTGTGACTCTGTGGGGTTAGTGGGAGGCACGCCCGCGGCCGCGGGTGGTGTGAAGTGTGATTAATTGGTCGTCCGGGAAACTAGTGATCCAGGAGGCCCAATCAATAGTTTCTGTGAGAGGTTGTTTCTTTAGGCTTTGGTGAGCGAGGTATAACCCCATCCGCCTAAAAATAGACGGGCGAGGGAACACATGTAAATATATAAGGAAAGAGGTGTCACATGTAATATTTGTTGTTAAACCTGAAATACAGGGGAGAGGGATAAGGCACCCGTTCTATCTTAAGTTCATAAATAATACAACTTAGAGTAGCAGAAATCTACCATAATAACATTTAACAAACATAGAGGTGCTACGTCGGGCGTCTCAGCGGCGGGCCCGCCACTCACCTGACCCACCAATGAGGCGCCCGGCACCCAACATCAAAAGTCCATCTATTAAGGACTGGAAGTGCGTTCACAGTTCTGTGAAAATGAATGAATGGCTTAGCAATCAAAATACAGTCGAATAGTGCCTATGGAAAAACAGCAATTCTATGAAATAGTCGCTCTGATGTAGAGGTGTTCACAGGCTAATGAGAATATATCTAGACTTATTGTCTGAGTGTGGTTACCCAGGGAGACGTCATTGAGGCTTCTTTCCTTTGTTTTACACCCTGGCCTGTACGGTGGCGTCTATTGCAAGAGTGTACCACAGGGAGGTTTAGGATGTAGAGAAACCCACAAGCTAAGTGTAATCATGTTTTGAAGAGGAGTTCTCTTCTATGGGCTGGTATCTTTTCCTTTGGTAGGTAGAGTAGGAGGAGACATTCCTCAAATCACAGGTTGTCTGTGTGGAATTATTATATTCATACAAGCGCAAGTTGCATTGTGTCGCATACCTTTCAGTGCAAAACCTCTGCATGTTCGTGGCCAATGTCCGCCTGAGGTGTGCTTGCGTGCGTGTATACTTCAGGGTTTTACTAACCTGAGTGTCCGAGTCCATGACTTCCTGACTCGGCAAGTGGATGTGATGGTAAATAGCTGGGGAGCACATTTAGGTTAGCTATCTCAGTCTATAATGCAGAACGGAAAAAAAAAAATGGGTTATGTATGGGTATAAACACAAACTTGATGCCTCATAGATACAGTTAGAGCATGAGCAATCTGGTATCGAGCTCCTGGTCAGGGTTATCAAATTGGGTATCCGGTAGTCTGTGAGAAGTTCAGCTAAGGTGACAAGGTCTCAGGCAGATGGGGGTGTAATTAAGGCTGTAAGCCGTGCTGTTACCGCATCCAGTTTCCTGTTATGCCTGCCCTCTGGTGGTTTATTGAGTAAACAGCGTGAAGGTGAGAGTGATTGCGCCGTGAGTCAAATAGCCCATGCGTTGGTTCTCTGCCGTAAGTAAGTTGAGAGGCCTAGGGTACGTGAGAGGGGACTAACCTGATTGCCAGAACCTTAGACCTGTCCCGTGTCAGCCGACATGTAGGGTAGTGCAGGATTGCAGACTCCGTTTAGGTTAGTTGTCTCAGTCTATGTTGCAATAAAAAAAAAAAATAGAGTAGAGATAAAATAAAGAGTTGAAGAATGCGCCGCAATGGGATAATGTTTGACATTACACTGGGGCGTTCCAGAAATATGCTGACCGGTGACAAGCACCCCTTCGGGGGTATCCGATCTTGTAACTGGGAGCGTAGGGGGTGTTCAGAGCAGCTGAAGTACTTTCAAGCATGTGTGAGAGTGGATAAGGCTGTAAGTTGTCATATCTTTCTATAGTATCCTTATGTAACGCTTGCCTGCCATCTAGTGGCGAAATATACACATTGCGTTTGCTCATAGGTGATTCTGCTTATTGTCAGAGAGCTAGAAAGATAACCTGAAATCGTAGGCATGTTGAAAGATTTAGGGTTGGTGGAGGGAGATAATGTCCCATATCAATGTGCACAAATCCAACTTACATCTCCTTGGAGGGGGTTATTAGGTACATGAGAAAAATATGAACGGTAGAGTGGAAAAGAAAAATAAAAAGTAAGAAAATATAGAACAAAATTGGGTGATGCCGTGTTCACTGGGTGAGTTACATTCTAGGCCCCTTGCCAAAGGGAGAATTATGATTGTGCCTGCTGGGATTCCCTCTAATCTTCCCTTGATGATAGGGGGATTTAGCAGGAGATGGCCCCGTTGGTGGCGTGTTGTTAACGTAGGGAGGTAGTCTGTAGTCTGCGTACCAGTCAGGTAGTTCTACCGGGGCTATCTGTAAGTTTTCACAGAACTTGTGGAGATCCTCCGGCACTCTCAGCATGAACTGTTTACCGTTGTATGAGGCTTGTAGAGCAAAGGGGAATTTCCACCTGTACGGAACTCTCTTTTCCTTCAATACCTCTAGTAGTGGTCTTAGGGCCCTTCTGTTCCTCAATGTGATCGGGGAGATGTCTTGGAATAGCTGAACATTTACGCCATTGAATGTTACTTGCTCATTCATTCTCGCTTTCTGGAGTATCTCCTCTTTCAGAGGGAAATTGGGCAGGCAGCAGATTATATCCCTAGGGGGATTGTCGTCAGGCGCTCTGGGCTTAAGTGCCCTATGCGCACGGTCGTATTCGATGGGGGAGTCTGCAGGTCTTTCTAGTAGGCCGTTAAAAATGGAGGACAGGGCTGGTTTGATTTGTTCTGGGACCACAGACTCAGGGACACCTCTCACTCTTATATTGTGCCTCCTTCCTCTATTGTCGAGGTCTTCGATTTGTCTATTCATCTCCAACATATGTTGGGAGTGAGTGTCAGTTATGTCGTCTAGTCTGACCAGGGCCCTGTCTCTCCTTTTCCCCGCTCTCTCAGACACCGCCAACTGCTCCGTGAGTCTGAGGAGTTCAGTCTTGATGTCTGTAATGGCTGCAGAAAAAGAATTCTTAATGTCTGCTGCTATCTCCGTCATGGTAGTGTAGGTCAGAGGAGCATCGCTAGCTGCGTTACCTCTTGATGAGTCCTCTGAGGCAGGAAGGGATATCTCGTCGTCATCTCTGTCTTCTCTCCCGCTTGCTCCGTATGCCGGCGCCATCTTGGGACTCGTGTGGTCGCCGCTATAGCGGTATTTGCTAAGGCTTGCTGCCGAGATTTTTCCTTTTGGGGTCCCAGCTGATCTGAGGGAGCGGTTGTGGATCCCCTTCTTATTATATGTGGGCATATTCGCCTCTCTCGGTGGCCGTTTTTTAGCTCTGGGCCCCCTGTCTCACCGGAGCTCTCCTAATCAGCGTCCATGCACGCTGCGCGCCAAGCCACGCCCCCCGCTGACTTTTAATAATAATTTAATTTAATTTAATAATACACTTACCTGTCCCAGGGTCCAGCGATGCAGGGGAACTAAGTCCCCCCTCGTTCCCCACTCCGCTCGCGGCGCCGGTATTCTTACTGTGGGCACCCAGCTGTGGCTTCACAACCGGGCACCCACTGTGCATGCACGAGCGGCGCTGGGCGCCGTAATACACAGCGCAGTCATCTGGGACACGTGACAGGTCCAAGATAACTGTGCAGTGCTGAGGGGGAAGTGATGTCAGTGCCCGGGCACTGAAGGAGGCAGACTACGAGGGACCCCCTAGCAACAGGCATTTAGAGGTGAGTAAATTTTTATTTTTTTGTCAAATTATTTTTATTTTTATTTTTTTTAAATCACCATCAGCATCCCCCTTGCATCAGAGTGTCCTCCTTGCATTAGAGAGTCCACCATCAGTGTCCCCCTTGCATTAGAGTGTCCCCCATCAGAGTGTCCACCATCAGAGTGTCCTGCATCAGAGCCCCCCTTGCATCAGAGTGTCCGCCATCAGAGTGTCCACCCTCTCCTCCCCTCCCACGTGTACTCACAGCTCTCCAGAATGAAGGCAGCTTCTTGTTCCTCTCTCCAGTCATGTGATAAGTGACAAGTGATAAGGGGAGAGAGGAAGGAAAGTCTGCCAGCTGCCTATCTCCCCCTGCAGGCTGGAGGGAGCAGAAAGCCTAATCCTCACTCCAGAAAGTGTCGGCAGCTGCTCCTTGGTGACAGAAATAAAATCGTGATCATTCCTATCAGTAAGGAGCAGCTCCAGGACTGCACCTGACCGGCCCACTTAGCCATCAGCCCAATGGGAAACTCCAGGTAGTCCCTGCCCATGCCTGGTATGTACTAGGCTTTAGTTTTTTATTAGCATCCTTAGGTGATGGATGTAGCTCCCTGTGAGAATATTGGTAGTTAGTTAGGGAACAGTGAAATTTACTATCAAGAAGTATTGTAGGCTGTGCAAGAGGGTATCAGCTGCCGGGACTGCACCTGGACCCCGCATGAAGATTGCAGCAGGGCAGGCCTGTAAGATGCTAATTACACTGGTCCCAATTTACAGGTAACACACTGTAGTATGTAATGCAGCGTGTGTGTTGCCACTGGGTGCTCTTGAGGTCCATCTGTGGGATTCACATCTCGTTGGAAGGGGAATGTACCCAACTGAATTGGGTAGAGTTAAACATGACTTGTCCTAGGGATCTTGCCAAAGGTATGGTACAGTAAGTCAGGTGCCAGCCAGTTAAAAGCGATTTTGTGTGGCTGGGGTGTACTGATCAAGTATTAAAGTGAGCAGATCAGAGTTGTGGGCCCTTTATCCCAGTGGCAAGTATACAGAGACACTCCCCATGGGACCCACCAGGTTGAGCAGGCTTTCAGGACACTGCACATACAATGTGCAGGTTAAAGCAGTTGGTTGATTGGCCCATGCATCTGCCAGGGACAGGAATTCTATGACTTGGTGGATTTCCAACCTGTTGCTAAAACTGGACAATTTCAACCTCCTGCTGAACTGGATCATCTTCTTTATGAATGCTAGTCTTACAGGTTGAGGAGGGGTGTTGAGATCCATTTACCCATTCTTCTGAGATGCACAGCCCTTCTTTGGGGTCTCCCGGTCAGAGAACAGTCCAGTAATGCTTAAGCTGTGACCTACATAAACCACCAAGCAACACAAGATACACATCTCAGAAGGAGGTACATCCTTTTCTGACCTGGAAAGACGTTCAAGCCATGTCTGCCGTGCACATTCTGGCATGGAAAATTGTCAGGCAGACTTTCTAAGTTGGTAGGAGTTAATGCTGGGTAAATGGTTGCTGCTTCCAAATGTGTTACTGGAGATCTGTCATTGGTGGAAGATTCCAGGCATAGACATTCTGGAATCCACATTCAGTAAAAAACTGGACAGGTTTGTGGCCAGAACAAGAGATTCTTAAGCATTGGCTGTAGGCACTCTTCTGACTCTGTGGAATCAATTGCACATTATCTGTTCGTTTCACCTTCATCAGTTGCTACTGCATCTGCTAAGCAGGATAGTCACAGAAAGTCACAGAAAGTATGATATTGATGTTGGTGGCCCCAAACTGTTCAAGAAGGACTTAGTTCTCAGAAGTTCTTTGCATGCTGGCAGAACTTCCTTGGCCTCTTCTCGATCAGCCAGACCTTCTGTCTCAAGGTCCTATCTACCACTCTGCTTCACGGCTTTAATGGAATGGCTGTTGAGATGCAGGTCCTAAGGGAGAGAGGAATCTCAATTTGTTTATTCCCCTTCTGAATGCAAAAAGGCAACTTAGGGCAAAGTGTATCATTGTACTTGGAAGGAATACCTCCATTGGTGTGAGCAGAAGAACTTCTATCATTTCCACAATTCTATGGGTCAATTTCTGCAGTCCGACCTGGACCAGAAATTAGCACTGTGTACCCAAAAGGGCATATCTCAGTAGTGCACATTTATTTTCCAGAGACCATCAGCCTCTCTCTCCTCAATGAAGCCTTTTGCATAGGGGGTCACTCACATTGTAAGGCCATGGAACCTGTCCTTACTACTTTTGGTCCTCCAAAAGCTACCTTTTGAATCCAATAGCAGATCTTACCTTTAGAGTAATTTTCCTTGGGGCAATTCAATTTGCCATAGGGTTTCAAATCTAGCCATTTTTTTTTCTTGTAAGGAGTTCTTTTTGGTGTTGCACACGGATAAGGTGGTCTTGCAACAGAATACTTCCTTTATGCCTTATGTGGTAATTGGATTTTACTTAAATGAGAATGCTGTTTTGCCTTCACTTTGTCCTATTCCTCCATTGTCTGGATGTAGTGCGTTTACCTCACAACCATAGCTTCTATCAGAAAATTAGACTCACTGTCCATCTTGCTCGAGGGCTCTAAGAAGGTTTTATCTGCTTTGTGGTTCAGATGGATTCAACAAGTTGTTTCTCATTATACCCTAAATACCCTAAAGGGTAAAGAGTCTCCTTTTCCAGTTTTGGCTCACTCTAATAGATCTCTTGATACATCTTGGGTGTTTCAGCAGGCTTCTGTTTTACAGTTTTGTAACGTTTTGGTATGGTTTTCAGCTGATGACAATTTTTGCCACAGGGTGTTGTTTAACCTCTTGAAGACCACACTATAGCCGTGGCAGTGATCTATGATCGGGGGAAAGAGCCAATCAGGTGGTTCTTTACCATATGATCAGCTGTGTTCAATCATAGCTGATCACAATGTTTACATTGTGCTGACAGCATGTGAGGCGAGAAGAGCCGATAACCGCCAAATCCACAGGGGACATCTACACTGATAATCAGGGCACTGATCGTCAGTGTCCTGATTTTCAGTGCAGCCCCCACAGTGCCACCAGTGCTGCCAATTAGTGACCTCAGTGATGTCTGTTAGTGCCCATCAGTGCCGCCTCATTAGTGCCACCTCATCAGTGCAGCCTCATCAGTGTCCATCAGTGCAGCCCATCAGTGTTCATCAGTGCAACATATCAGCGCACATCAGTAAAGGAGAAAAATTACTTATTTACAACATTTTATGAAAAACTTTTTTTTTTTTGGTTTTCATTTGTTTAGCAAATTATAAACCCCTGTGGGGATTAAATACCACCAAAAGAAAGCTCTATTTGTCTCAAAAAATAATAGTTTGGGTACAGTGTTGCATGATTGAGCAATTGTCATTTAAAGTGCAACACGGGCAGAAAGCGGGTGAACGTGCCCAGTAGGCAAATGGTTACGGTTTGTCTTGACCTTTGTTTTTTTTGGGGGGAGGGGGGTTTGGGGGTCTTTTGGTAGATTTTGGTTGCCATTTTACCCTCTCCTCATTACTGCTTAGTGACATCTCATCCATTATTATTTAACCCCTTCCCTACCAGCCGCCACAGTTATACTGCGGCAGATTGGCTCCACTGGGCGAGCCGTTGTAGCTATATGTCGGCTCGCCTTTTGACCACTAGGGGGCACGCACGCACCGCCGGAGGCGTGCTCGCACACCCGCGGCGATGCGCTGACAGCCAGGCACCCGCGATCGCTCCACACAGAGACAGAACGGAGATCTGTCAATGTAGACAGACAGATCTCCATGCTGTCAGGGGTGAGGAAAGCGATCTGTTGTTCATACTAAGTATGAACAACAATCGCTCTCCTCACCCAGGCAGTCCCATCCCCCACAGTTAGAATCACTCCCTAGGTAACACATTTAAACCCTTGATCGCCCCCTGGTGTTAACCACTTCCTTGCCAGTGACATTTACAAAGTAATCGGTGCATTTTTATAGCACTGATCGCTGTATAAATGCCAATGGTCCCAAAAATGTGCCAAAAGTGTCTGATCTGTCCGCCTCAATGTCGCAGTCCTGCTAAAAATCACAGATCACCGCCATTACTAGTAAAAAAAAATAATAATAATAAAAATGCAATAAATCTTCCCCCTGTTTTGTAGAGGCTATAACTTCTGTGCAAACCAATCAATATACACTTATTGCGATTGTTATTACCAAAAATATGTAGAAGAATACATATCGACCTAAACTGAGGAAAAAATTTGCTTTTTTAAAAAAAAATTGGGGATATTTATTATAGCAAAAAGTACAAAATATTGTGTTTTTTTCAAAATTGGCACTTTTTTTTGTTTATAGCACAAAAAATGAAAACCGCAGAGATGATCAAATATCACCAAAAGAAAGCTCTATTAGTGGGAAAAAAAGGACGGCAATTTTCTTTAGGTACAAGGTCGCACAAACGTGCAATTGTCAGTTAAAGTGATGCAATGCTGTATCGCAAAAAATGGCCTGGTCATTGAGCAGCTTAATCTTCCGGGGCTGAAGTGGTTAAAGACCAGTGTCCTGTACGATGTATGTATGATAACTAAAACTGGATTTTTTTTTTTATTTACCTGTAAAAAAAAAAAACTCTTGGAGCACAGTACAGGAAACAAGAGACTTCCTTCTTTGAACTTGGTCCTAATAGTGCTACAAAACTGAGGCTTGCATGGTGGGGGAGGAGGGGGCTAAATGAGGGAGCATTAAATCTTTGAGTAGCTTTCCTAGAGTCCAATCACCTAAAGATGCAGCATATAACTATCTGTTATGATTTGAAGACCTGTATCCTGTACTGTTTTCCAATAAAATCATTTTACAGGTACATAAGAAATCCAATGTTGTAGCAAACCAAAAAAAAAAATACGCATCACAAATTGTAAAACTACAGTTTGTCACATTGATAGCAAAAACCTTTGTCAAGGTGGGTTCATATTTTTGTTAACCTAAGTCACTTTTATTGACCCTTCCACTATTCCTAAAGACAGGCCATATTCACATAATTTCTAAGCACATGTATAAGAGCAAATAGTTTCAGAGCTGGAACAAGGATGAAGATGCCCAACTGTGCCCCCCCCCTCCCTTCCCAATTGTATTCTGCAGCTGGGATCCCACTCCTAGCTGCCGCTACTCCCAGCTTATCAAAATGACACTGCACAGCTCAGGATCCACCAGTCAACTTTCACATGGACCTAGAAGTGTGCAATGACATTGTGGGACCTTTCTGCTGTGTGTTCTCTGCCACTGCCAGTCTCCTTGAGCTGATTGTGAATACTGTTGGGACAGCCAGGCAAAATGAAAGGTAAGGCATCAGGGGCATTGTTAGGATTGCAAAATACCTGGGGCAGTCCTAGGCATTGCAACTAGCAGCAAAATGTTGTAATCATAGCATGCCATGACCAGTAAAGGGTAGGGAAGGGCTTAAAGGGTTATAGTTGAAGAGGACCTGAGCTTCCATACTATATACACAGCACACATGTCAGCACTCAGCACACGTCAGAAGCCTTGTACCCATAAGATATGCTATATCAGTGTGCAACTTTGCAGGGAGTCTCCCAAGAGCTATAGGTGAAAAAAAAAACCCAGGAGCTGAATCATACCCGTCGCATTGACTGCAGATCCCTAAAAAGCACTGATAGTGCAGATGTGGAAAGCAGGAGCCACTTGCATGTGGCATGAGCAAGGATCTGACACCTTTCATTTTGCAGAGCCTAAAAATAAATAAAAATGCATAGGTGAATTGGTTAGGCGTGTTTTAATAAAAGCATCTAGATAAAATATCCTGATCTGGTGACAGTCTCTTTATTTCTGTCCTAACAACAAGAGTTTTACAAATACACCAAACCTCAGCATAGTCATTTTTCAAAAAGTGAAACTCTTTAATTCCATTTTCATCTGAGCAATTTAATCCAGGAGTATAAAATTACAATTGGCATATACTGTAAAGTGCAGGCATTAGGGGCATATACTATACAGAGTATAGTCCAATGAACAGAGTTCATTGGCTATATGTATGTAACATACAACAGTAATGTGTGTGTGTGTGTATCGTACATCACAGAGTGCAAAGTATGGTGGTCAAGAGAATGTAATGTACACAGCATGTTACATTATTCTGACTGTTGTACTTCCAGCATACAAAGGCCAGGAGTCTTGAACACACAGAACAGAATGTTCTCTCAACACTGAAAAAAGGAACCCTCTTTAACCCAAGAAAATCCTCAAACCCCTGAAATAAAAATTCCCCCTCCCCCCAGCAAAATTCTCCCTCCAATAGGAACCTCTCCTAATAACACAATCCACCACTCACTTTTCTCCTCTGCATCTCCCCCACCAATTTCTTATTCATTTCTGCACCACCTTCTCATGATTCCCCATGCACCCCTCTTCCACTTCTGCTAACCTCTGCACCCCCTGCACCACTCCTCCACCACTTCAAACCCCTCTTCCAATACTGCTCCCTAGAGAGAGCTGAGTCTTCGTTTCATTATGGAATTAGTTTAGTTTGGTATCAGAATTAATTTAGTTTTGTTTTGTTTTCGTTAAATTTTGTTTTGTTTTTGTTAAAATTTGTTTTGATTATAAATTTTCTAATGAATTACAGCTTTTCAGAACAATTCGAATTTGGATCGGTCGAAAAACGATCTACCGATTCCAATTTTGTGTGAAGAAATAGCTGTTTGTTAAGCAGGAGGCCGGCCGGGAAACCAGCAGCCCATGTCCTTAACCACTTCAGCCCCGGACCATTTGGCAGCCAAAGGACCAGAGGTCTTTTTTCAATTTCGCACTGCACTACTTTAACTGGTAATTGCGCGGTCATGCAATTTTGTAACCAAACGAAATTTGCGTCCTTTTCTTCCCACAAATAGAGCTTTCTTTTGATGGTATTTGATTGCCTCTGTGATTTTTATTTTTTGCGATATAAACGGAAAAAGAGCGAAAATGTTGAAAAAAAAAGAGATTTTCTACTTTTTGTTATAAAAAAAATCTAATAAACTCAATTTTAGTCAAACATTTGGGCCAAAATGTATTCAGCCACATGTCTTTAGTAAAAAAAATGCCAATAAGCGTATATTTATTGGTTTGCGCAAAAGTTATAGCGTCTACAAACTAGAGTACATTTTCTGGAATTTACACCGCTTTTAATTTATGACTGCCTATTTCATTTCTTGAGGTGCTAAAATGGCAGGGAAGTACAAAACCCCCCCAAATGACCCCATTTTGGAAAGTAGACACCCCAAGCTATTTGCTGAGAGGCATGTTGAGCCCATTGAATATTTTTTTTTTTAGTCCCAAGTGATTGAATAAAGACAAAAATAAAAAAGATTTTTTTTTTTTTTCAAAAAGTTGTCACTAAATGATATATTGCTCACACATGCCATAGTTATATGTGGAATTGCACCCCAAAATACATTTTGCTGCTTCTCCTGAGTATGGGGATACCACATGTGTGGGACTTTTTGGGAGCCTAGCCGCGTACGGGGCCCCGAAACCCAAGCACCGCCTTCAGGATTTCTAAGGGTGCAAATTTTTGATTTCACTCCTCACTACCTATCACCGTTTCGAAGGCCATAAAATGCCAAAATAGCACAAAACCCCCCCAAATGACCCCATTTTGGAAAGTAGACACCCCAAGCTATTTGTTGAGAGGCATGGTGAGTATTTTACAGCTCTCATTTGTTTTTTAAAATGAAGAAAGTAAAGAAAAAAACATTTTTTTTTTTCTTTTTTTCAATTTTCAAAACTTTGTGACAAAAAGCGAGATCTGCAAAATACTCACAATACCTCTCAGCAAATAGCTTGGGGTGTCTACTTTCCAAAATGGGGTCATTTTGGGGGGTTTTATGCCATCTGGGCATTCCATGGCCTCCGAAACTGTGATTGGCAGTGAGAAGTGAAATAAAAAAAATTACACCCTTAGAAAGCCTGAAGGCGGTGATTGGTTTTTGGGGTTCCGTACGCAGCTAGGCTCCCAAAAAGTCCCACACATGTGGTATCCCCGTACTCAGGAGAAGCAACAGAATGTATTTTGGGGTGTATTTCCACATATGCCCATGACATGTTTGAGCAATATATCATTTAGTGACAACTTTTTGTAAAAAAAATATATATATTTTTTTTTTTTTCATTATTCAATCTCTTGGGACAAAAAAAAAAAAAAATATTTAATGGGCTCAACATTGCTCTCATCAAATAGCTTGGGGTGTCTACTTTCCAAAATGGGGTCATTTGGGGGGGGGTTTGAACTGTCCTGGCATTTTATGCACAACATTTAGAAGCCTATGTCACACGTCACCCACTCTTCTAACCACTTGAAGATAAAGCCCTTTCTGACACTTTTTGTTTACATGAAAACATATTTTTTTTTTTTGCAAGAAAATTACGTTGAACCCCCAAACACTATATATAATGTTAAAGCAAAGGCCCTACAGATTAAAATGGTGGGTGTTGCATTTTTTTTTTCCACACAGTATTTGCGCAGCGATTTTTCAAACGCATTTTTTGTGGAAAAAATACACTTTTTTTTATTTTAATGCACTAAAACACACTATATTGCTCAAATTTTTGATGAAATAAAAAATATGATCTTAGGCCGAGTACATGGATACCAAACACGACATGCTTTAAAATTGCGCACAAACACGCAGTGGCGACAAACTACATACATTTTTAAAAGCCTTTAAAAGCCTTTACATGATACCACATTAGATTCACGGAGGAGGTCTACTGCTAAAATTATTGCCCTCGATCTGACCTTCGCGGTGATACCTCACATGCATGGTGCAATTGCTGTTTACATATGACGCCAGACCAACGCTTGTGTACGCCTTTGCGCAAGAGAATGGGGGGCAGGGGTGCTTTTTTTTTTTTTTTTTGTTTTTTTTTTATTTATTTATTTTTTTTTTATTTTATTTTTAAACTGTTCCTTCATTTTTTTTCTTTGTTATGATTTTTATTGTTATCTCAGGGAATGTAAATATCCCCTATGATAGCAATAGGCAGTGACAGGTACTCTTTTTTTGAAAAAATTGGGGTCTATTAGACCCTAGATCTTTCCTCTGCCCTCAAAGCATCTGACCACACCAAGATTGGTGTGATAAAATGCTTTCCCAATTTCCCAATGGCGCGGTTTATATCCGGGAGGGGGGACATTCCCTCCCACTGCTTGTAAAAGCAGTCTAGAGGCTAATTACCCGCTAGAATTGCTTTTACATGAAAGCCGATCACTGGCTGAAAAGAATGATACCAAGATGATACCTAAACCTGCAGGCATCATTCTGGTATAACCATTCAAAGTCCAGCAACATACTGGACATATATTGTAATCTTTTTTTTTTATGCAGCCTCTTGGCTGAACGAAAAAAAGAGATTGATTGGTGGGTGTGCCCACCATTAGAATACCTCCCTTCATCCACCCACTTCTAATGATGGGCATACATGCACCATTTATATATGCCGATGCATGGGGGCATCCTCCCGCAAAAGTTATGCCGTGTACACACGGTCGGAATTTCGACCGTATGTACGTGGCATTAGGAGCCAATCGCTCCTCCCCCCCCCCTGCTGCCCCCATGCTTCGGCATATATGCTCTTTTTTTTAACTGTGGTGGTGAAATCACCTCCTACAGCGTTGGAGTCGCGGCTTTATGTATCGTGGGAGCAAACGCTGTTGCTGTCAAGATAAATAAATCCGCGTTGCAACTGAATGGCGCACCTGAAAACAAAAAAATGCTTAACACTAAAACACAGTAAACAAAATTACATACCTGAAAAGCAAGCATGATAAAACATAATAAAACATAAAGAATAGAATGGAGTAAAAAAAGAGTAAAAAAAAGAGCAACAATAGAGAGAGAGAGAGAGAACAATAAAACGACAACTATTTTTTTTTTTTTTATTTTTTTTTTTTTTTGAGATTCACAGGTAAAAAAGCTCCTGACTGAAGCGACTGAATCAAAACGCTACCACAAAAAAAATGTTAGCGATCGCAGGGATCAGGCCTGACTCTGCGAACGCTGCAGTTATGTGTGCTTAGTGTTTTGTAAGTGACAGTGATCGATCGATACTGCACTTGGGTGGGCTGGGCGGAGGGGGAAAACGCAGGTGCTAGCAGGTATCTGGGCTGATCCCGCTAACAATGCGTTTTTTTTGGAACCCTAAACTGCTGGGACGCTAGTATAGATCTGATCAGATCAGATATTGATCTGTTCAGATACTGTGCCACTAAGGGAGGTGTATGCTTTGCGCGTGGGTGTTTGCGGTACTGGCACTAACCTGGGGCGACGCAGACCTTATTAGACCCTAAAACCTAATTGATATCACCCGCCGGGCGATCAGGGGGTTAAACCGTTATTGGGTAATAAATGGCGGGTGCCCTGACAGTATAAAAAACAAGCTAACTAACCAGCGTCACCCGTAACAGTAATACAAAAAAAAACTGGTTACCTAGCGACACTAATGCAGCGATCAGAAAAACGATCGCTTAGTGACACTGGCAAAAGGGGGTGAAAGGGTTAACTAGGGGCAATCAGGGGGTTAAAACCTTTATTAGGTAATATATGGGGGTACCTGACGCTATATAAAAACCTGACGGGGAACCTAAATAACTAACTGGCTGACCAGCGTCACCAGTGACATTTATACAGTGATCACTGGTGAAAGGGTTAACTCTAGGGGCAATCAGGGGGTTAAAACCTTTATTTAGGTTGTAATATGGGGGTACCTGACCTATAAACCTATTTATGAACCTATATAAACATGGCGGTTAAAAAAAAAAAAAAAAAAAAAACTGGTTACCTAGCGACACTAATGCAGCGATCAGAAAAACGATCGCTTAGTGACACTGGCAAAAGGGGGTGAAAGGGTTAACTAGGGGCAATCAGGGGGTTAAAACCTTTATTAGGTAATATATGGGGGTACCTGACGCTATATAAAAACCTGACGGGGAACCTAAATAACGAAATAACTAACTGGCTAACCAGCATCACCAGTGACATTTATACAGTGATCACTGGTGAAAGGGTTAACTCTAGGGGCAATCAGGGGGTTAAAACCTTTATTTAGGTTGTAATATGGGGGTACCTGACCTATAAACCTATTTATGAACCTATATAAACATGGCGGTTAAAAAAAAAAAAAAATGGTTACCTAGCGACACTAATGCAGCGATCAGAAAACCGATCGCTTAGTGACACTGGCAAAAGGGGGTGAAGGGGTTAACTAGGGGCAATCAGGGGGTTAAACCTTTATAGGGGGGGGGGGGGGGGGGTAGGGGGCTACCTAAAACTAACTGCCCTGACAGTTATTACAGTCACACTGACACTAAATGCAGTGATCAGTAAATAAATGATCACTGCAATTAGTGACACTGTGACTGGGGGGGGGAGGGGGTGATCTGGGGGGTGATCAGGGGGTGACAGGGGGGTGGAATATGTGCCTAACTGTACTGGTGTCAGTGTACTGTTGTGCACTAACCTTTACATGTTCACAGCTCGGCGTCTCCGGTCACATAGACCGGCGCACCGAGCGTGACATCACTTCCGCCTTCCTGTCTATACAATAGACAGGAAGGGGAAGCTTTTCATTGGCCAGGAGCGATCGCGAGGGGGTGGCCAGAAACCACTGGCCGTCCCCTCGTCCCGGATCGCTCCTGACACGATCCCGACCGTCCCCGCCGGCGGAGGGGGGTCCGATCGGACCCCCCAACCGCCTGAAGAATGGCACGTACAGGTACGTGATTCTGCCTGTACGTGCCATTCTGCTGACGTATATCTACATGGGGCGGTCGGGAAGTGGTTAACAACCATGAGCTGGCTTCCCCACTGACAGATGAATGTAAAGAAAAATAATGTTGGAATTGCCCGGCAATAGAAAATTTTTTAAAATTAAAGAAAATAACGGCATGGGAATGATCATGCAGGCTTCATCCCAAACTGCACTGTGTGCATCTATTGGCGTACACAGTGCAGCTCGGCTCCGTTCCCATCGCTGGATTTGATTGACAGCAAGCCGCTTGCTGGGGGGATGCTCATGCAGGCTCGATCCCAAACTGCACTGTGTGCATCTATTGGCGTACACAGTGCAGCTCGGCTCCGTTCCCATCGCTGGATTTGATTGACAGCAGCAGGAGCCAATGGTCCAGTGAGGAGGGAGAGCGATAGAGCAGAGCCCCTGCAGATGATTAATGTCAGGTCTCCTGCTCTGCAGGGAAGTGCTGTGTGGCAGAATTGTGGAAATCCCAGGACTGAATAGATAGAAATACAAATCCTTTGGCAACAGCAACTATATATGCATTACATTTGTGTATTTAGCTGTTTGAGATTTGATGTTAAAATGTTCTGTACAAGTTCTTAAGGTAATTAAGCATGTATCGATTAAAATAAAATTGTCCCAATATTTATAACAAAAAGACTCCTTCTCTGGACATTCCCCTTGTAACTGATGCAGCCTATGAATGAAATCCTCTGCCTAACCTCAAAAGGTGCAAAGATGATGCAGTCAGCTAACAGACATGTATTAGACATTTTTCCTTTGGGACAACTTTTTTTATGTTCCACTTTCTGCAAATGATTTATTATTTATGTTGCAGTTTGAGCATTCTGCTTAAAATATCTTGCAGAATGTGATTTATTGTTCTCTTGGGCAGGCTACCAGGCTCCCGGCATACACATATTATTAGATGTAGCTATAAACATGAGAACTTGCATAAGGAAGAACACAACTGTATCATATTTTGTGATATTCTTAGCCCATTACAGTTGGGTTGGGAATATTGAAAATAGTGACAAATACATGTGAAATTAACACTACACTAGTCTTCTAATGAGTCACATAAATACTTCAATTGTACAACCAGCCGCAGACATCAGATTGACAGTTATCAGTGCTGACATCTATGTGTATATGCAGGGCCGTTTTTAAGGCAGGGCAAAAGGGGCAGCTGCCCTGGGCCCTGTCATTGTGTTGGGGCCCAAAGCAGCTGGCTCATACTTGCCAACTATCCTGGTTTAAATTCCCTTGCCCCTTGAGGTTTTAGTCCTGTGCTGTGTCCCGATATCTCAGTGTGAAGTGCTGCTACTAATGCTGCCCAGCTCTGCCCTATTGTTGTGTACAGATGACTCACCTGCAGACCCTGTGTTTACATATAAATTACCTGCATTCATATGTAAATAGCGGTGGCATTCATATGTAAATAGTGACGGCCGGCAGCATTGATATGTATATCGTGCCCCCCTGAGGTCATGTCCACAGTAATCTCTAGCAACCAATCAACAAGCAGAAATCATGTGCTGTAACCTCTAGCAACTAACCAGTGAGCGGTAATGATACACTGTAACCTCTGGCAACCAATCGCAAATAGCTGCCTGATCTGATTCAGTAAACTGATTTTGAGTCTAGCTGCTATTTATTGTGTCTCAGAGCAGGTGGAGAGCAAAACTACATGGGGGGGGGGCCCAAGAAATGTTTTGCCCAGGGTCCAATCAATATTAAAGACGGCCCTGTGTATATGCATAACAAGGGTTTTGAAATCATGTTAGGTTGGTTCTTGGTTTAGAGATTAGGAAGCTTTGATTAGGTTTCAAGGTTAGGGTTAGTCTAAAGCCTCATACACACGATCGGACCGTGGACCAACTTTCCTGCGGATTTTTGTCCAAAGGGCGTTGGCCCCAAGTTGGTATTGCATACACACGGCAGGACTTTTTCAGCCAACTTTCACCAAATCACTTGGTTTTTCTGCTCTTTACCGCCACCTTTGGTCAACTTCTGTATTGTTGTCTGATCTTTTGCATTGGTTCTGCATTGGTTTGTACAAAAGTCCGTTGGTTTTGTGTACACACGGTCGGACTTTGGTCCATCAGACTTTTGTTGGCAGAAAGTTGGTCTGTTCGCACGGCCAACAAAAGTCCGATGAAACCTGGAAAAAGTTGGTCCGATGGAGCGTACACACGGTCGGATGTTGGTCCAAAACAGCTATATTGCATGTTGGTTGTCAAAAAGTCCGATCGTGTGTACGGGCCTTTTGGCATGAAGGTTAAAGGATAAGTTCACTTTTTAGGAAAAAATAATAAAGTCACGTTTTTTTGCAGGTAAAAAAAGCGCATATATTTATTTACTTATTTGGAGCCTGCAAAGCATTGCACCAGCGATCAGTAGATCGCTGGTGCCATGCAGGTCTCCAGTAGATCTGCCTGTGTATCTGCTTCCCCGTACCTCACGTATGGGCAAGCACATACAATCTGACAGGAAGAGAGAATGAACTACCATGGGGCTCCCCAGTGCCATGGTAGTTCATTGAAAACTTCAAGCTGGCAGCCACAAAGGCTGTCGGACCTTGTCGTTTTTCCATTTACAGAACACTGAGAATAGATGACATGGCAATGTTTGTTGCAGAGTGTGACAGCTGGGGGGGACACACTTTAGCTGTCAGAACGGGGGAGCGGGGGTAGTGGGAATTGGTGTAACTGTAACATCATACATCTTACACCCTGAACAAGGTGATCTTATCCTTTAAAATAGAACTAAACACTCCTATACAGTTGAAGATGCATTCTTATGCCGCGTACACGCGATCAAATTTTCCAACAACAAATGTTCGATCGAAGCTTGTTGTCGGAAATTCCGACCGTGTGTAGGCTCCATTGGACATTTTCCGTTGGAATTTCCAACAAACAAAATTTGAGATCTATTTCTCAAATTTTCTGACAACAAAATCCGTTGTCAGAAATTCCGATCGTGTGTACACAATTCCGATGCACAAGATTCCATGCATGCTCGGAATCAAGCAGAAGAGCCACACTGGCTATTGAACTTCAATTTTCTCAGCTCGTCGTACGTCACCGCGTTCTTGACGTTCGGAATTTCCGACAACATTTGTGTGACCGTGTGTATGCAAGACAAGTTTGAGCCAACATCCTTCGAAAAAAAACATGGATTTTGTGCGATCGTGTGTACGCAGAATTAGTCTCTATGTAGACCTACAGTTGCATTGGTGCTGTGCATGTTACTAGCTATGAAATCAGTTATTTGAGGAGTTGAAAGTTTGGTTGAGAATGTAGATAGGTGTAGATAGGTGCACTGGCAATAGTTATTACTAGTAAATAAGTGAGAGTCCGGCACCAAAGCATCTTGAACTTAAAGGAATCATTTTATTTCTCTAATTCCCCGTACACACGGTCGGATTTTCCGACGGAAAATGTCCTATCGGACCATGTTGTCGGAAATTCCGACCGTGTGTGGGCTCCATCGGACTTTTTCCGATCGTGTGTAGCGAATTCAAACGGACAAAGTGCCACGCATGCTCAGATCACATTACAAGACCAAAACTATTGGCTACTAGCCTCTACGTAGTCCCGTCGTACGCAACGAATGTCACCACGTTCAGAATGATCGGATTTTCCGACAACCTTGTCCGACCGTGTGTATGCAACACCAGTGTCGGAGAAAATCCATCGGAAAAAATCCGACAAATTTTGTGGTTGGAATTTCCAACCGTGTGTACGGGGCATAACACAACATAAAAAGTAATACATTTCTTGTAAAATATTGACACGTTTCAGCCGCTTGTGGAGGCCATAGTCATATCATTAGAGCAGGGGTTCTTAATCTTGTGTCCATGGACCCCTAAGTGGTTACCATTCAGAGTAAGAATCATTAACCACAACTCTCTGAATACGTTCTTTTTAGCCAGTTTTCTATCCATTTACAAACGTTTTTTCCATGCCTTTAGACTTTACCTTACACATCAGCCGTGTGTGGGGAACTGTATCAAACACTTTTGCAAAATCCAAGTATACTACGTCCACAGCCACTCCTTTGTCTAATTTTTTGCTTACCTCCTCATAAAATCAGATTTGCTTGATGACTTCTGTCTTCATGAATTCATGCTGGCTATTGCTTAACCACTTCACTACAGGGCACTTTACCCCCTTTCTGCCCAAGACAATTTTCAGCTTTCAGCGCTGTCACACTTTAAAGGACAATTGTACGGTCATGCAACACTGTACTGAAACTAAATTTTTATCATTTTCTTCCCACAAATAGAGCTTTCTTTTGGTGGTAAAAACCACTGGGGTTTTTTTTTTTGCTAAACAAACTAAAAAAGACCAACATTTTTGAAAAAAACTTTTTTCTTTTTTCCATGCATGCTCGGAATCAAGCAGAAGAGCCACACTGGCTATTGAACTTCAATTTTCTCAGCTCGTCGTACGTCACCGCGTTCTTGACGTTCGGAATTTCCGACAACATTTGTGTGACCGTGTGTATGCAAGACAAGTTTGAGCCAACATCCTTCGAAAAAAAAACATGGATTTTGTGCGATCGTGTGTACGCAGAATTAGTCTCTATGTAGACCTACAGTTGCATTGGTGCTGTGCATGTTACTAGCTATGAAATCAGTTATTTGAGGAGTTGAAAGTTTGGTTGAGAATGTAGATAGGTGTAGATAGGTGCACTGGCAATAGTTATTACTAGTAAATAAGTGAGAGTCCGGCACCAAAGCATCTTGAACTTAAAGGAATCATTTTATTTCTCTAATTCCCCGTACACACGGTCGGATTTTCCGACGGAAAATGTCCTATCGGACCATGTTGTCGGAAATTCCGACCGTGTGTGGGCTCCATCGGACTTTTTCCGATCGTGTGTAGCGAATTCAAACGGACAAAGTGCCACGCATGCTCAGATCACATTACAAGACCAAAACTATTGGCTACTAGCCTCTACGTAGTCCCGTCGTACGCAACGAATGTCACCACGTTCAGAATGATCGGATTTTCCGACAACCTTGTCCGACCGTGTGTATGCAACACCAGTGTCGGAGAAAATCCATCGGAAAAAATCCGACAAATTTTGTGGTTGGAATTTCCAACCGTGTGTACGGGGCATAACACAACATAAAAAGTAATACATTTCTTGTAAAATATTGACACGTTTCAGCCGCTTGTGGAGGCCATAGTCATATCATTAGAGCAGGGGTTCTTAATCTTGTGTCCATGGACCCCTAAGTGGTTACCATTCAGAGTAAGAATCATTAACCACAACTCTCTGAATACGTTCTTTTTAGCCAGTTTTCTATCCATTTACAAACGTTTTTTCCATGCCTTTAGACTTTACCTTACACATCAGCCGTGTGTGGGGAACTGTATCAAACACTTTTGCAAAATCCAAGTATACTACGTCCACAGCCACTCCTTTGTCTAATTTTTTGCTTACCTCCTCATAAAATCAGATTTGCTTGATGACTTCTGTCTTCATGAATTCATGCTGGCTATTGCTTAACCACTTCACTACAGGGCACTTTACCCCCTTTCTGCCCAAGACAATTTTCAGCTTTCAGCGCTGTCACACTTTAAAGGACAATTGTACGGTCATGCAACACTGTACTGAAACTAAATTTTTATCATTTTCTTCCCACAAATAGAGCTTTCTTTTGGTGGTAAAAACCACTGGGGTTTTTTTTTTTGCTAAACAAACTAAAAAAGACCAACATTTTTGAAAAAAACTTTTTTCTTTGTTTCTATTATAAATTTAGTTTTCTCCTTCACTGACGGGCATTGATGAGTTGGCACTGATAAGGTGGCACTGATGGCCACTGATGAGGAGGCACTAATATTTAGAATTGATGGGCACTTATAGGCGGCACTGATATGCAGCACTAATGGACACAGATAGGCGGCACTAATACGTGGCACTGATGGGCACAGATAGGCGGCACTGATGGGCACAGATATGCGGCACTAATACACGGCACTGATGGGCACAGATAGGCGGCACTGATATGCAGTACTGACGGGCACTGATAGGTGGCACTGATGGGCAATGATGGGTGGCATTGATGGGCACTAATAGATGGCACTGATAGACAGCACTGATGATGAGGTACTAACAGTGATTACTGTTGGGCAGTGATTGGCATCTGTGAAAATTGGCACCTATCTGTGGAAATTGGCACCTATCGGCTCTCTCTGTCAGCGCGAACCGAGGAAAGCCATTTACTGGCACTTCCTGGTTACATGCTGTGATCAGCTAATCACATGGTAAAGAGCCTATGTCATAGGCACTTTACCACAAGCGGAGATGCGGTGTGTCAGAGTGACACATCATACGATGCCCCAGTCAGGATAACAGAGACACATTGTGGATGTCAATCCGCAATGGGGCGGGCGGGTAGTGGTTAAAAAAAAATTTTCTAGCAAAAACTCACCTATGTGGTATTTT
The DNA here is from genome assembly GCA_028564925.1 of Lithobates sylvaticus. Classification (NCBI taxonomy): domain Eukaryota; kingdom Metazoa; phylum Chordata; class Amphibia; order Anura; family Ranidae; genus Lithobates; species Lithobates sylvaticus. The sequence goes on along the minus strand of CM053028.1, from coordinate 317,382,247 downwards.
ATTAAGCTCTCCAGTATCTTCCCAACTATAGAAGGTAAGCTAACAGGTCATTAGTTACTTGGTAAAGACTTTGATGTCTTTTTAAATATGGCACCACATTGGCTGAAGGCCAATCTAGGGGCACTATGGCAGTCATCAAAGAGTCCCTAAAAATGAGAAATAATGGCTTTGAAAAAACAGAGCTCAGTTCTTTTAGGACATGTGGATGTATGCCTCTGGTCCAGGATCTTTATTTACCTTTATTCTGTCTAAATACCTCTGGACCATTTTATAAAACATTGTGAATCATTTGGAGCTGTATCAATATCATCCCCATTAAGGTTTTGAACTTCCCCATGCGCCTTTATATGCACAGAACTGAAGATGGTGTTTAATACATTTTTGCACAAAAAGACAATTGCTGAGGCACAGCCAGAAATATACAAGAAATTTTATTACAAAAAGCAAATATTGCAAACATTTAAAACCTTATTGTCATACGTAGTTACCAAATATAAGTGTACATGCATAACCATCATTGAGTAAATCACACGTTGAATTAAACTTCCAATGAAGTAAGCAATCTGTACTGAATCTCACTATGCATTTCATGAGATATGGACTTGCTTCCTCAGGAGAGGTACAGATGAATATCTAAAGATAAAGACAATATTATTGAGAAAAGAAAAAGGAAGGGGGAGGGGAAGGAAAGGGAATGGGGGGGGGGGCACCCAAACCCAACACTGGTGCATGAATAAAAAAAATCTAGACTTACTCGTTGGTTTGATAGATTCTATAAAACTTCACACATGTACAATCCTTAAACAAGTTGTATGAGATTGGCATTCTTCTAAGTATGGATCAGTACATTGGCCAAGCAGAATCACCCACTGGTTCCCATGGTTCAAACCGGGAGTTGTGAAGGGAAGGGAAACCACATACTGAGGTGCAAACCCCTGTGATGACACCAGAGGGCATTATGGAGAGTCATCCATCCAAGCATCATATCAATCCACCAGCATCATAGAAATGATGCTGAGACGTGGTGGTGAAACAAAGTGCAAAGGAGAAGGGGGGGAGGGTGCATGGGCCAACAATATGTGTCAGTGAACAATGAGTGATATTAGAATAAAAAATATATATAAGAAATATAAACTATATTAGTGTAAGAGGACGCATACATGAGCCCAAGGAATAAGCACAGTGTGAATGAGTGCTACTATAGCTTGGCTTAAAGTCTATTACAGTGGAGAGATAAATTAAAAGTTATAAACAGGAATATAGGAAATGGTTATCTCTTAAACTGTATGTGATGGAATATACAAGCCACCAATTAGTCAATAAGTGAAACCCAGATACCCAAAGCCTTCAGGGCCAGCAGGACCCATCAGGTCAAGTAAAGAAAAGTGAAAATGGTTACATGCTAATCTAGAGAAAAGTGCAACAATATACTGAAAAGTATTCAATCAAAAGTGCATCATGAGTGAATAGAAGACAAAAGATATGGACATAGAAAGTTACCCTGAACACATGCAGACCAATGGCGATCCAGAGCGACACAACCAGATCCAACCTCAAAAGGAAGGTGACTGGGTATGGAGTGCACCTGGCTATATAGCCCAAGTAAGGGTCAAAACCCGCCCCTCCAACATCACATTGGGGGAAACCGCCAAGGGGCTCATGCTGAGGCAATGGTGGCGGACAAACCACCGCCATAATAGCATGCCCGGAGAAACATGGGGCGGAGCACATTAGATGTGTCATGCTTCCCATGAGGGAAAACCCAATCACACATGCGCAAAAAAATCGATCATGCGCGAAAACCATCGCACGATGGTTAGCCGGTGTGGATTCTGGCCACGGAGTGCATATGCGCAGTCTGCACCAATTAGTGAAGACAGAATGTGACGCCAAGCCCTCCCACCCTGGATGCGAAAGCAGGAGGGGCTGTAAAGCTAGACAATCACTTGGGGACACAATACCAAGGGAGAAGGTGGATGGCATAACCAATCCCAATGGTACCAAACTCGGTGGTCACGTAGAAAAGGGGGCTTGCAACTCCCAGGGATGAACTCACAAACAACTGTAGGGGGGAGAGAGAGGGGAAAAAAAATAACATTGTCTCTGTATATACAAATGCCACATCTTGTAATCATATCAAACTATAAATAAATACATATTAACAGACAGTATAGCAAACAACAGTCAAAATAAATAAGTAAATACATTATACAGGGAAAAAGGGCTTAAATGAGGTGGTGTCATTCAAACCCGATGCGCTGACTTTAGACTTGATAAAACACAGTGGACTAACACCAGCAGATGACATGGCTCCCCAACTCATCACTGACTGTGGAAACTTCACACTGGACCTCATACAACTTAGATTCTGTGCCTCTCCACTCTTTCTGCAGACTCTGGGACCTTGATTTCCAAATGAAATGCAACATTTTCCACAGTCTGTGATGATTTGGGGAGCCATGTCATCTGTTGGTGTTGGTCCACTATGTTTTATCAAATCCAAAGTCAGTCAGTCTCTGTTTACCATCTTTATGGAGATGCTGATTTCATTTTCCAGTAGGACTTGGCACCTGCCCACACTGCCAAAAGTACCAATACCTGTTTTAATGATCATGGTATCACTGTGCTTGATTTGACAGCAAACTCGCCTGACCTACTCAGGTGCTATGGTGCTACGCACCATTAATGTAGTAATTCATGCAAAAGGAACCCCGACCAAGTATTGGGTGCATACTATACTGTACACAGACATACTTTTCAGTAAGCCAACATTTCTGTATTAAAAATCCTTTTTTTTTTTGGTCTTATATAATATTCACATTTTCTGAGATACTAAATTTTGGGTTTTCATTAGCTGTAAGCCATAATCATCAAAATTAAAAGAAATAAATGCTTGAAATATATCATTCTGTGTGTAACGCATCTATATAATATATATGAGTTTCACTTTTTGAATTGAATTACTGAAATAAATGAACTGTTTGATGATATTCTAATTTTATGAGATGCATCTGTATTTTATATTTCTTATACTTTTTATTCTGATATCACTCAAGTCTAGATGTTTTTTATTCATGCATCAGTGTTGGTTTGGGCACCCCCTGCTCCTTTTTTTTCTTCTTTTCTCAACAACATTGTTTTTATCTTTACCTCTCCTGTGCCTCTCCCGAGGAAGGGAGTCCATATCTTGTGAAATGCGTAGAGAGAATCAGTACAGATTACTTCATTGGAAGTTTTATTCCACATGTGAGTTACTCATTGATGGTTATGCATGTACACTTATATTTGGTAACTATGTATGACAATATGGTTTTAAATGTTTGCAATATTTGCTTTTTGTAATAAAATGTCTTATATATTTTATATTTCTGGCTGTGCCTCATTAAAGTCCCATGGGCAATTGTCTTTTTGTGCATGTTTTATTTGGGACTGAGACACGCCCATGCCCTACACATGCCAACTAATCTTTTGCATGTTTAATTAATTTGCCTTCTCTTTGTCCCCGGTCACCCTGCCACTGCTTACAGCGCTGACTACTGGACATCTCTTGAATTAAAATATGTGAATCTAAAGTAAAGTATGTATATTGTATAATAATTGTATATAAAGTTGTGTTTATGTGAATATTTCTGTGGGGGGGGGGGGGTCCAGAGCTGTCATCAGATTCTCAAAGGAGTCTATTACTCATAAAAGAATTACTGCACCAGAAACATGCCTTCAATTTAACTGTTTTGGGAAGCAGTTATATCAGTTGGTTTTGTTCCACATTAAGTGTTTTGGGCATGGGGGGGGGGGGGGGGGGGGGGGTAAAATGTAATGGGCTTGCTGTTGAGTTTTTAATTTTTTTTTTTATTTTGGCTAGATTAGGAAATTGTTGAAGCCCCATCAAAATTATTATTTTTTTTCGTGTGTTCCATTGGGGAAAATTTCTTTCACTTTACAGAATGTGCATGAAGATCACTGCACAGTACAGGGAAATCCCCTCTTAGACACTTATCAGTGGAACAATTGACCCTATTAGAAGATGTGCCCTTAATTACTACTGTAGCTTGACTTTTCTATAATTTCCTTTTTTAGGGGACCATTGTAAATAGTGAGGCCAAATCTATCCAGAAAAGACAGAGACAACAATAAAAATCCGGACTGGTATTTTAACCTTCCCTCCAATCTATCAAAAAAAGTTTTGGCTGGAGATATACTTTTAGGAAGTGAAAAGTTAAGTAAAACTATGTGTTGAAATTTATATGTCAAGTGAAATACTCGATATACAACACGTCTCAGTGCAATATGAATAAATGAGTTCCACCCTTTGTATCTCATGTGAATGACTAGGAAAAGCCCTAAAGAAGTTTAGAAGATGAATTGGTTGCACATCTAATGAAATAAGCTTCTGCTGATTTTAGAATACATAAAACATAAATGCTATTACATGCACATTAAAAATCAATAAAACTCTCTGAAAACAATGAAAGGCAAAACAATGTGAGTTTTGGTAGGATGGGGGCTTAGAGTTAATGAATTTTAATAAGTAATTGTAAAAGCATAGCTAGGATTGAGAATACTAAAGCTGAATTATTTGTACTATATGGAATAGAGCATGCGGCAAACCTCATCCCAATTAACTGTGTCACTTTCATTTCTTAAATGGAGTGTGCCCTTTGCTTTTAACCCTGCCATAATAAATTAATATTTCCTGACTCAATGGTACATATTTGTTTTCAATTTTCTAGGCGTATTTCCTTTCCCCAAGTTCCCCACTAAAATCTGTCGCATTCAAAGCAAATAAAAAAAAAAATTTCACTGGGAAAGGCAAGGCATTAAAGTCTAACTCAATCTTTCTTGAAAATGTGGCATTTTAAGACAGGATGTAGAAATAATCAGTTTTGTAAACGTTGTGTAATGTCAGTCTTATTTGCATATGCTTGTGAAGGCTTTCATGTATACATTGTGCCAAGTAGGAAATACATAAATGTTGTTTCTTGGTGTGGGATAACAGTTCCATCATTGTCCACAGACTATAAGCAAGTTTGTAATGTTTAGGGGGTTTACTTACCCTCTCCACACTGTAGTGTTGTCTGCACCTCTTGCACTCTTCAGGCAGAACAATGATGGCATCATTCTGTTTGTTTCCTGTGAGCCCTGAAACAAAAGCCCCCTTTTTTTTTTAAAGTAGCTTTACAGAAAAAATAATTTTAGTTTCACCTAATAAAAAAGGGCTGATCAACGTACAATAAAAACCAATATACTACCAAAAAAAAACACCAACCGAAACAAAAGTTGTATTGTTTTTTAAAGGTAAAGGCTGGTACACACTGGCCAAATATCATCATTCGGCCAGTCTGTACAGCAGTTTTTTGTCAAATGGGCTTCTGTGGAACGGGCATGCTTGAAAAACAGCAGCCGATTGGCATCCGATCAGTGCTTGAAGCCAACGGCTGCTAGTGCTAAATGGTGTGCGTTCTGGCGGGGGGGGGGGGTGATACCCCTGTCAGAACACAAAAAACTCACAAGGGAGATCATTGTACTAACATCAGATAGTTAGTACAGCAAGTTCCTCCGTTTTTTTCCCATTTAGCCCACCGTGCGTGTACACAGGCATAAAAACAAGAACAGTTACAAAAAATTCCCCAATAATAAAAATAAAAACAGCAAAAATGTTGATTCCCCAAAGAGCTATCAGTCAGAAGTAAATAGTTTCCTAAATTACCCTAATCTCTCTGTCACCTTTACCTATCTTTTTCCTTGTAATGAAAATTTAGTTAGGGAAGACTACCTGTCCTACACAAACCTATACCGAAAACAGTTTTTTTGCTTGCACACCGGTGGATGATGAAGTCAGCAGAGCTTCACCACATTCGAAAAACTAAGGGACAATTCTGTTGCAAAGTAAATGGCCTATTTGCCTTTAGAGAATCAACCCCAATGGTTGCTCTGTGTGCTCCCCTTCTCATGGCTGGCCTATTCAGAAGCCTGGTTATTGGCCTTTTAAAGCCTGCTGGCCATAGTTGAAAGGCCATACAGTGCATAATGTTTCCAAAAAAATTTCCTAATGAATTTGCACATAAATTCACCAGGTTTAGAACTAGAACTTGCATTAATTTCTTCAAACTCATGGAGGGGAACACAAACCTTATCCCTATTCCCAAACCTCTGGACAAGTTTGCATCATCTGCTGCTCTGTAATAAAGTCTGTTTGGAGTCCTATTTATTGGGACTTCTGATTCTGCAATACTGAATTTTTAAAGTGCAGACTTAAAAAAAAATAAAAAAAAGTTTAGCCAAACTACAACTTATTTAGCTTTTGGAATGTCCTGGGATGGCAGAGCTAATCTGAAGAAGACTGGCTGTATCTCTTTTTCAATATGTAACTTATGCATTATTACATTAGGTTGCATCCCCTGAACACTGTTGTGGTTGTCTTTGGTACAGGAGAATTAATGTAGGCATTTTGGGCACAAGAAGCTTCAAAACCAATAACTGATATGTGTGTAAATGTTTGTGTTTATTTGGCACTGATGCATGATATTTCAGCACAATAATTATATGGTCAATAACACTGAACAAACATGGCCATGTGGCCATATCTGGTCAGTGATGTCACCAATACCCTCTACCTTACCCTTTTGCATCGGCTTATGTTCCTTTAGGGCAGTGCTCACACCCCATGCTATTTTTTGACATCCCTCTGCTATTAGCCCAGAAAATGGGCATTTTTAATTTCTCAGGTTTGGCTCCTTTTGATTTCAAAAGGGTATGGGGCTCAGACATCCAAACTTTCGTAACGACATCACACTGGGAGGGGTCAGGCGCCATCTTGCTGAGCTGACAGATCTACACCGTGTATATGCATGACGTGAACAGATACTTGTACATGTCTCAGCACATTGTGAATGTTACTCCTTTTTATTATTTTTATTTATTTTGTAAAAGTCACTGGCATTACTACATTATTGGACCTTTCGTAAAAATACCTTATCTCTTTAAGCCTTATTGTGCAAGAGCTGCTGAATATGGAGATGTGATCTCGGTGCTGATGACCACCTTCATTATTTTAAGTGGTCCATCGCATCAGGTAAGGAGACATTCGATTGGGCACGTGGGTGATACTCTTTGGTGGCAGTCCATGGTGGAAGATTTCTGATACTGTGAAAGATTTCCCTTTACTTGTGGCACATGAACTGTACTTTTTTTTTTTTTCTGGATACTTACAATATAATTGGATGATCTAACCTAATTGGAAATATGAGACTGTTCTCACATTTTTTTTTACTTACAACCTAGTTGGATACAGTGGCGGCTGGTGCTCAAAATTTTTGGGGGCGCAAATAAACTGAAAAATTCTGGAAAAAAAAGCCCATCAAATGCAGCCACTGTACCAAACGCAGCCACTGTGCCCATTAAAACGCAGCCATTGTGCCCATCAAAACGCAGCCAGTGTGCCCATCAAAACTCAGCCACTGTGCCCATCAAAACGCAGCCACTGTGCCCATCAAAACGCAGCCACTGTGCCCATCAAAACGCAGCCACTGTGCCCATCAAAACGCAGCCACTGTGCCCATCAAAACGTAGCCCCTGTGCCCATCAAAACGCAGCCACTGTGCCCATCAAAACGCAGCCACTGTGCCCATCAAAACTCAGCCACTTTGCCCCTTTAAAACACAACCACTTTGCCCCTTTAAAACACAGCCACCTTGCCCCTTTAAAACACAGCCACCTTGCCCCTTTAAAACACAGCCACCTTGCCCATCTAAAACACAGCCACATTGCCCCTTTAAAACACAGCCACATTGCCCCTTTAAAACACAGCCACATTGCCCCTTTAAAACACAGCCACATTGCCCCTTTAAAACACAGCCACATTGCCCATCTAAAACACAGCCACTTTGCCCATCTAAAACACAACCACTTTGCCATCAAAGCTGTCCCTGCAAAGAAGCTGCCACTGTGCCCCCCCCCCCCCGCCCTGCACTTACCTTGTCTTGGGTGACGGCGGCATTGTGTCCTCCATTCCCTCTCCTGCCCACTCCTCCTCTCATCCTCTGCTATGATTGGACGCCTGATAGGCGCCCAATCACAGCGCCTGTCGTTTCAGCCAATCAGGGCACAGGTAACACAGACCTGTGCTCCTGATTGGCTAAGGGGCCGTACAATGTTAGCAAACCGAATTCCTTCGGTTTGTTAACACTGCTGCTGAGTGACAAGGAACGCACAGCGTTGCGCCCGCTTGTCACCTTTTTGGACGCCTATTAGCGCCTACGGCGCTAATCAGGTGTTTCCAAAAAACACCCCCACCGCTGTTATTCAGGCGCCCGGTGACCGAAAAGGGGCCGGACACCTGAATAGGGGGTGTCAGCAGCGACCATAGATAGATTCATGCAATGCATGAATCTATCTATGGAGTATAGAGAGTGACAGGAGAGGGGGGCGGCGCTCCTGCGCCCTTTTTGGACGCACCGCCCCTGGTTGGATATTGTATGGGAATGTTTTCAAATGTTTTACTTTTTTCTGCACATGATTTATGATAATTGTGTACATTTATGAACTTTGTTGTTTATATGCACATTTAGGTCCACATTTGATCATTTTATTAACGTGTCACTAAACCCACATCATATAAATCTATCAATACATGCTGTATTATATGCTGTTCGTGATCACTCAATCACTATGAGGTTCGTTTTATGTGTCCTGGTTTGTTCTGCTGCTGTATCTGTCCAAGTCCCCAATGCAGCTAGGGATTTTGCAAAGCTGTGTTAGCAGCTCTGCACATTCTTATTCAGTGAGTTTCTATGCTGAGCATTTCTTCCCTATCACTTCTGAGCATCCCATTTGACTGTAGACTCACACATATGGGCATATACACAGGGGTAAATGAAAACCCACTCCCTCCCTCCTCCTCCATGCCCATTAACCAGCTAAAAACAATGGGGGTGGGATATTACATGTAGATTGATGAAGGTTTCACAGGCTGGAGGGGAGTGACAGAGCCTGTGACTGGTAGAAATTCGCACCATGTTATTGCCAAAAAATAATAAAGATTTAATTTCAAATATATTTCAAATATATAATTGTATGACAAATTAAAGAAGTTTATTGATATTAATTATTAAATTTTATTAAATTTTACTCTGCATTCCAAAGGCTGTATTTTTATTTTAAACATATGACCAGCATCAGAGGACTTCTCCTTATTTCTATTCTCCTGCTTATGTTTCCCTGCAGGCAGGCTGAGGAAGATCTGGGTCATGTGACAGTTGTATATCAATTAGGAAAAAAGGTTCCTGCGATGTCGGCTGCCCAAGGCCGACCCGTCCCTCGGCTCTCGGGTCCCGACGCCACCATTCAAAGTAAGGGAAACAAGCAATGGAGCCTTGCGGCTTCACTGCCTGTTTCCTACTGCGCATGCGCGAGTCACGCATCGCTTTGTGAATGGGTCGCACTGTGTTGTGGGACACACAGTTCCCACAACACACCGCGCCCAATTCCCCAGAAGACAACGCGAGGAGGAGAAGACAGAAGATCACCGCAGAATAGGAAGAGGCAGATTAGGACGATCTGCCTAGCAACAGCCATTTCTGGTAAGTGAAAATTTATTTTATTTTTTTAAGCCTTTTTATGCATTTTTTTTTTTTTTTGTGGACCTCCCCTTTAAACAGTGTGTGTTTAGTATCACTTTAACCAGTTCCCACAAAATCATGTACCTGTATGTCATTTTGCTTAGAGTAAGTGGTTGAACCAAGGTACCGTTTTTTTAGAGCCAACGGTCGGCTTTCTTGTAATAACAACCGATGCATCTAAGCAGCCACTCAGCTGTCATTACAAGCAGCAGAGGTAGCGCCAAGCGGCCGGAGACCCGAACAAAGCCGGATTTTGCTTTGATCGGGTCTCCAATGGAGAAACCTGGAAGGGGACGTCACCATGTCACTTCTGGTTTACTGGGCAGGCAACGGTGCCCATTTTTTACAAAATGTCAGGATTCAAAAACACAGATCTTGGTGTTTTGAATACTTTCAAGTGCAGAGGAGGGGTTTGTGGTCTTTTAGACCCCAGATCCCTTCATAAAGAGTGCCTATTAAAGAATGCCTATTACTCTCCAAAGGTATGTTTACAATCCCTGTGACAGCAATAAAAGTGATCAGAATTTTTAATATTTTTTAAGGGACAGTGAAAAAATAAAAAATAAAGTAAATAAATAAGAAAACAAAGTTTAATGCGCCTCATCCCTCTGTGAAACTTTACAAAGATGGAAAAGGATATAAAAAGATATCCAAAGCCTTGAATATGCCAGTCAGTAGCATACAATCATTTAATAAGAAGTGGAACATTTGGGGATCTCTTGATACCAAGCCAAGTTCAGGTAGATTTCAGTCACAACTGCCATAGGAATTGTTCAGTATACAAAGAAAAACCCACAGGTAACCTCAGGAGAAATATAGGCTGCTCTGGAAAAAGATGGTGTGGTTGTTTTTAAGGAGAACAATAAGATGGTACTTGAACAAAAAAGAGCTGCATGGTCAAGTTGGTCAAGTTGCCAGAAAGAAGCCTGTACTGCACAAGTTCCACAAAAAAAAGCCTGGTTACAATATTTTTTTTTTCAAATCTTTATTTTATCATAATTTTTCACATTTTATCGTCATACATATTTCATTTTCAGTAATACATTATATATACACATTTATGTTGTTATATCTATTTGACATTTTCTATTCTCTTTGCTTGTGTATCAATGTACTATATAATATATAGTGTATATTATCGGTATGCTATTAATCCATCATACATTCTATAACCATTCATATTATCGGTAAGCTATTAATCCATCATACATTCTATAACCATTCTTATCTCCTATTAATTAAAACTTCTCTATGAACAGACATACCACGACACACATACAAACCAAAAAAAAAAAAATTATTTTTAAAAACGTAAAAAAAAAGAGAAAAAAAAAATAAAAAATTTGGGAACGATCTCCCTCCGCGCCCTTCTCCCTCCCATGTCCTCCGCCTCCAGCATGTATCTTAATTACTTTGTTCATATTGTCAACAATAAGGAGGATGCTATCTTATACTGTTCCCATTTTTGCCATGTTTCTCTTATTTGGCCTTTTAGGCCTTTTTCACTTTTGATCCTCTCTTCCAGTAAGCGCATGTCCTCCATTTCCGCTATCCATTCCTCTATTGAAGGAGATATGTTGTTTTTCCATTTTCTTGCTATAACTGTTCTAGCTGCTGTTAAACAGTGTTTTAATATCCCTTTTTTTATCTTTTTAATCGATCCCGGTATCATTGATAATATGGAAATCAATATATCTGGTTGTATGTTTATGTCTGTCATCTCATAGTATATTTTGTATATTTTTTCCCAAAATATATGAACTCCTGGACAATAGAACCATATATGTGACATTGTACCGATTGCATTCTGACATCTCCAACAAGTGTCGTCATTTTCTACGTTAATTCTGTGCATGTCAATCGGACATTTATACCATCTAACCAATAATTTATAATTTATTTCTTGGTGTCTATTAGAGAGCGACATCTTGTGTGTTAGTGTAATTGCTTTATCCCACTTTTCTCCGGGTATGGCCATACCTAGTTCTTCTTCCCATTTTTTTATATAGTTTAGTTCCTGTATCTCCCTATTCGAAATTAGATATTCATATATATTAGATAGATTATGTGTGGGTTTTTGTTCTTGTAAAAGTAGTGTTTCTAGTGTCGTTGGTATTCTATCAAGTGTCCCTGCTTTCTCTAGGGTGAATATATATTCCTGGAGTTGTCTATATTGTATCCACTTATTTGCGTGTTCTCTACCCATATCCTCTAATCGGATGAGACTATTGTTCTCCATTGTCTGTATAATTCTGATATTATCTTTTCTTTGCCATTTTAAAAAGGTTTTCGTTCCACTCGCTGGTGGGAAGTCAGGATTGCAGAAGAGGGGTGTCATTGGGCCAACGTAGGATGACCCTATTCCCCTCTTCATCAATCCATCCCACATTTTCAGTGTTGCTTCGACCAGGAGTGGCATATCCTGTTTGGGCGGTCTTTTTTCTTTCTTTATCCAGGGTAAGGTTTTTAAATTTGTATTCATAATCTCTTCCTCTAGCTTCACCCATTGTTTGTTTCTTGTATTATGAAACCAGTCTACAATCCTAGTCATCATTATTGCTTTAAGGTATATTGATAGGTCAGGGAGGGCTAAGCCTCCATCTCTTTTACGTCTAGTAAGGATCTCCCTGCTTACTCTAGCAGGTTTACCTGCCCATATAAAACTGCCAATGAGTTTCCGTAGGGAATTCAGTATATTTTTTAGAGGAAATATTGGAACTGTCTGAAACACATAGAGTATTTTTGGGAGTATATCCATTTTTATAATATTTATGCGACCTGTCCAAGAGAAGATCCCTTTGTTGTATTTCTGGAGTAGTTTCATTATTTTTTGTACTAGTGGCAGATAATTACTTTCTTGAAGCTTCCCCGTATCTTTGGGTATATATATTCCCAAGTATTTGATAGTGTCACTTTGCCATTTGAAAGAAAAGTTCTTTTTAAGTGTATCAATAGTATTTGTAGGGAGTGTAATATTTTAGGCTTCTGTTTTGTTATAATTAACCTTGAAATTACTTACTTCGGCAAAACGTTTAAACTCTTTAATTAAATTGGGTATTGTTACTATGGGATTTGTAATGTATAATAGTAGGTCATCCGCATAAACTGACATTTTGTATTCATAGTTTTTTATTTTAATTCCCTGTATATCTTTATTTTTCCGAATTGCTGTCATCATATGTTCCATGGTTAGAATATATATCAATGGAGACAAGGGACATCCTTGTCTGGTTCCATTCGTTATTATCACAGTATCAGATACTTCCCCGTTCGCCCAAATCTTGGCTATTGGATTCTGGTATAAGACCATAATTTTTTCAAGGAGTCTAGGGCCCAGTCCCCACTGTCTCAATGTCTCTTCGAAGAATCGCCATCCCACCCTGTCGAAAGCCTTTTCGGCGTCCACCGCCAGGAGACAGGATGGGATGGCGTGCTTCCGGACATATTCGACCAATGTTAGTGTTTTTGAGGTATTGTCTCTCGCCTCTCTTCCTTCTACAAATCCTACCTGATCTAGGTGTATCGATGTCGGTATTTTAGGTGTAAGTCTGTTGGCTATGATCTTAGAATAGATTCGGAGGTCAATATTTGTCAGGGAGATTGGTTTATAATTTCCGCAGAGTGTATGGTCCTTATCGGGTTTGGGTATAAGGGATATATACGCTTGCATACTCTGCGGTACAAAAGGCTGGGTAATAGAGACTGAGTTAAAAGTCCGTTTTAGGATTGGGGTAAGTAGATCTTTGTATATTTTATAAAACCTTGGGGTAAATCCGTCAGGACCTGGACTTTTACCTATTGTCAGTGAGTCAATTACTGTTCGAATTTCAGTCTCCGAGAATTCAATTTCTAGCTGTTCAATATCTATATCGGATAAAGTTGGTATCGGAGTTTCTGTTATGTATTGTTTTATCTTTTGGTGAAAGTTTTCTGGGTCCTGTTCTGCTGTTTGATTAGGTATATTATACAAACTAGAATAGAATGTGTGGAATGTTTCCATGATCTTTTTTGGATCATATGTCAAATCTCCTGAGTCTGTTTTGATTTTAACGATTGACGTAGTTCTAGTTTGCTGTTGTATGGCCCTGGCTAGTACTTTACCCGGCTTGTTCTCCTGATGGTAGTATAGGGTTCGATTTTTATCTCTAATTTGTAGTGATTGCTCGTTTAATAATGTTCTCATCTCTGATCTTCTATCCAGGAGGGTCATTAGAGTTTCTCGTGATGCATTTTGTTTGTGTTGTTTTTCTAGTTCCGCAATTTCTTGCATTAGTTCTGTTGACCTACTGCTTTTTGCTTTTTTCAGTCTAGACCCATGCTTTATAAGGAGACCTCTTACTATACATTTCAAAGTTTCCCATTGATTTGGGAGTGATGTATTATCGTTCATATGATCTAATGTAAAATTCGATATTGCTAAGCTGATCTCTTCTTTGCAAGTTTCGTCGAATAGTAAATTGTCATTTAATTTCCATGTGCCTCTTGGTATATTCTTGTTTATGTCTATAGTTAGATAGGGGCATGGTCAGACCATATAAAGTTCCCTATCTCTGCAGCAGAGACTGTTGATATTGCTTGAGAATTTATCAAAAAATAATCCAATCTATGGTATGTATCATGTACCCTAGAGTGGAATGTATAGTCTTTTATAAGTGGGTGTGTTACCCTCCATATATCTACCAGCTGGTGTTTCTCAAGCATTTTTTTAAATGCTCTTTTATCTGTTTTCCTTTGGGGTCCTTCTGTTGCTGTGGTATCGATGTTTCGGTCAAACACAAAATTGAAATCGCCACCTATTATAATCGCCCCTTCTGCTTTTTCCATCATCTTTGTTATTAATTGAGTACCCATTTTAATCTGATCTACATTCGGTAGGTATATATTAATAAATGTATATTTCTTCCCGTATATACTCAGCTTTAATAATATTGCTCTACCGTCCCTATTTGTCCATTTTTCTATGACCTGATGGGGTAACGACTTATGGATAGCTATAGAAACTCCCCTAGATTTTGAGTAGGCGTATGTGTCATGAAACCAGCTAGGGTAGTGTCTATTCTGTATATTTGGTATCTGCTCTGTGGAAATGCGTTTCCTGGAAGAGGATAACACCTATATTTTGTTTTTGGAGAGAATGTAGGATTTGTGATCTTTTGGCTGTTGCGTTTAGCCCTCTTACATTGAATGAACAAACCTTAATATTAGTCATTTATCAAAGAGCGAGAGGCAATGGGGGAGAGGGAAGAGATAGAAAAAAAACAAAAAAAAACAAAACACACACAACAAAAAAAACGAAAAAGGTCAACAAACACCCACACTTATAGTGCTGCTACTTGCGTCACTTGTCACTTGCTACCTAAATCTTTCATACATTAATCATACTCTATATGACTCCTTTGAGTCTAACCTTACAAAGTAAGTTCCCTAATTAGGGGTATCAAGGGATCTCCTGGGGTTAGGACGTGTCCCTGGTCCGGGTCTATTTTTTAACTTTAATAGTACGAGGCAGGGTAAGGCATCTCTTCCCCTTTCCCTCAGGGAGAGGAAAAAAAAAAAAAATTATGAGAAAAAAAAAAAAAAAAAAAAAACCAATGCAAAAAAAAATTTATAAAATAAAAAGAGGATGAAAAAACAAAAAAAAAAAAAAAAACAATAATAAAAAAAAAAAAAAAAATTTTTTTTTTTTATAAAATAAAATTTTTTCCTTCCTCCACTTTCCCGATTGGTGAAGGGGAAGAGACCCCTCCATTGAAAAATGAGAAATCTATCTGGGATATTCCCATTTATGTAAATACCTTTATCTAGACAGATCCCGGTTATAAACATGTTTAAACTTCCTTACAGTCTCTGTCACTTTATTCATTGTATTCTGTTTATTTTGCCTCTTTGTCGTTGTACTCTTAACCTGCTGAGTAGGTCTTATATAGCCTTATTATGCCAACTCGTTCTGTATATCTTATACCCTATCTAATCTATTACGCATTTAACCCATTGTTTAGGCCCTATTAACATTTCTGTCTTTCTTCCCTTTTCTTTCTCCTCTTTCTTCTTTCCTCCCAGGAAAAAAAAAACACTTATCTCCCATAGTAAAAAAAAGAAAAAGGGTCAGAAATATAGCTATTTATATCCAGTTGGGACAATCCCCTCAATAGAATACCATTTTTTATATATATCCACTTTACAAGTATATTGCAACTATTCACATTCTTTGGTGCATTATTTGTTAGGAAATATAACACTACATTTCTGTGATATTGTATTTCATTTCTAGTCGATAAATCTAACATTACTTTTAGTTGTTCTATAATCTATAGCATATCTATACCATATCAAAGAAAAAAAAAAATATGTTTCTCTTTTTTCTCTCTTTCCCTTTTCCCTGAGGAGGGGGGGACTTCCCCCCATATAGTGTAGCTATGTGTAAGTGCAGTAGTGTGCCATTTTCACCTATATATGTAATCCAAAAAATAAAAAATAAACCATAGATACTGTGTATTATGTGATGTTATGTTGTATGGTTTTCTCAGTCGTTGTGAATTATTTTGGTGTCTATACCTTCAAATAAATAGTGCTATAAAAAAAGGTGGCATTCGAATAATTAATATGTGGTACCCTTGAGATACGTGTTGTGTGTGAAAAAAATAAATAAATAAATAAATATAATAAAAAATAAAAAAAAATAAAAAGGGGCGGAGGGGGACGGAAAAAGATGCTTTCCCCTCTCTTCCGTCTTTCCTCCTCCCCAAATGTGTCATTCCTATCTTTAATATAGGGGTGCCTTTATATTTACCTTCATTCCTAAACTGTGTGAGTGTTGTGGTGGGGGGAGAAAAAAAAAAAAAAAAAGATGAATAAAATAGATAAAAAAATTAAAAAAAAAGGGAGAGGGGGGAGGGGGGAGTCCCCCCTTGTCCCCATGTCTATTATTTTACCTTTACGCCCAAAAAAAAAAAAAAAAAAAAGGAAAAAAAGACAGCTATATAATTATCTCTGCTTATATTGTGCTCTTGGAAGATTCTGATAAATTTGAGCCCATAATGGCATTTCTACTAGAGGGAGTCCGAGACGATTCGAAAATTCCTGAAGATCCTCGATGTCCCGAAACACAGATTTCTGCCCGTCTTGGTATACCATTATCTGGAAGGGGGATCCCCACTTATAGAAGATCCCTTTCTCTCTCAGTAGCTCCAGTAGGGGTTTAACCGCTCTCCTTTTAGTCAATGTGTGTCTAGACAGGTCCTGTAAAAATATAAGTTGGGCTCCCTCATACTTAAATTCCCTTTGGATTCTTGCTGCTGCCATTATATTTTCTTTCATCTGAAAAAAGTGTACCCTACAAAGTATGTCTCTCGACCTCCCTTGGCCATGATCTTTGGGGCCTTGTATTCTGTGCGCCCGATCGATCTCTATTACTGTTGTATCTGGTTGTTGTAGTAGCTTATTAAATATGTTTTGAAGTATTTGCTTCACGTTTTCAGTATCTGTTGATTCTGGCAGGCCTCTTATTTTTATATTGTTACGTCTACTTCTATTTTCAAGCTGATCTGTTGCTTCCATTACTTGTTTTAAATAGCGATCGTGTTCCAGGATTTTTTCTTTCAGTGTTAATAGTTTCTGGTCTATGGTCAGGATTTTAGTATCTATGGCATTAATTTTTTCCTGGGTGTCTGTTAAGGATATTTTCAGTGTATTTATTTGTTCCTTATATGTGGTTTCCAGTCTGTAGACATATTTTTCCATGTCTTGTCTAGTTGGTAATGATTTTATGTGTGCCTGCATGTCCCAGCTGGGACTGTTTGTTTGCCCAGCCATGTCCGTTATGGGATGTTGTATAGTCCCACTGGGACTATTATTTAGTAGGGATTCCAAATTTATGTTGGGTAAGGCAGGGCTTAACTCAGTAGATACGTCTCCATCCTGTTGAGGTGATAGTTGTGGCGGTTTGAAAAATCCCTTTATATCTGTTTTTTGCGCAGACGATGGCTTAACAGGGTTTTTTGCTGTACCGCCAGTACCGCCTGTTGATCCTCTTTTAGATTTTTGGGTATGGGTACTTTTTGGCAGCATTGTATAAATTTTCTATATCCACTAGAATATAGAGGTATGCCCAAAAAAAAAAAGAAAAAAGGGGAAAGAGATAAATTTTGCTATTGTATGCTGTTGTATGTTATTAAATGCTATAGCATTAGTCCTTGGTTACTCAGTGGGGTTTTTCCACTGCCCTCCTTGGTATATCCACCAGTGATATATCCCACAAAACTTATCTCTTATCAGCCTCCTGTGTTCTTCTACCTCTAGAATTTCTCAGTTCATTAGTGTATTATATATTTTTTTTTTTTTTTCTTTTCAAACATATGTCCACTTGAGACAGTAAGTCTCAGGACTGATGTATAAATATTAGTGCTGCGAGTGGTTTAGGCTTCTAGGCATGGGTCTCTGGCAGGTTTGTCTAAATCGATCTGCCTGCTCTCCATATTGTGGAAATCAGTGGAGGTTCATCTGCGGGTAATCAGGTTCAGCTGCATGTTATCTCCCGGACCAAGAGGAGCTCTCTCACAGCGCGTCCATCCCGTTCACTCCCCTCCCCTCCGCCTGGTTACAATATGCCCAACAACACCTTGACATGCCTCATTGGGCTTTTTTTTGGCATTGGCATGGTAAAGGCTTCTTTCTGGCAGTTCAACTATGCAGCTGTTTTTTGTATAAGTATCGTTGAATAGTGCTCCCTTAAAAACAACCACACTGTGGAGAGCAGCCTGTATTTCTGAGGTTACCTGTGGGTTTTTCTTTGTATACTGGGCAATTCTTCTGCCAGTTGTGGCTGCAATCTTTCTTGGTCTACCTGACCTTGGCTTGGTATCAAAAGAGCCCCGAATTTTCCACTTCTTAATAAGGGATTTAACAGTACCGACTGGCATATTCAAGGCTTTGGGTATCTTTTTATATCCTTTTCCATCTTTATAAAGTTCCATTACTTTGTTACGCAGGTCTTTTAACTGTTATTTTCTACCTCTGCATGGCTCAGTGTCCAGCCTGCTTAGGGCATCCAAGTGAGAGCTAACAAACTCATTGACTATTTATACACAGACACTAATTGTGATTTAAAAAGCCACAAATATGAGAAATTAATATTTTATTTGCCATTTTAACCTGTGTGTGCCACCCTCTGTGTCTGTACCAAGGCCAAACATTCCAGGGTATGTAAACATTTGATCAGGGCCATTTGGGGGATTTCTGTTATCATTATGATTTAAGAAGGATCCAAAAAAAAATGTGACAATAAATGGCTCCATATGATCACTTTCCTTAAAAGACAATATTTCAATATTAATGCCAAAATTTCACAATTTCTGCCAGGGTGTGCAAACTTTTGAGCACAAAAGTATCTATTTACTCGGCGTAACATCCTCTTTCACATTATACAAAAAAATTGGGCTAACTTTACTGTTTTTTTTTAATTCATTGAAATATATTTTTTCCCAAAAAATTGTGTTTGAAAAACCACTGCGCAAATACAGTGTGACATAAAATATTGCAACATCCGCCATTTTATTCTCTAGGGTCTCTGCTAAAAAAATATATACAGTGGTGTGAAAAAGTGTTTGCCCCCTTCCTCATTTCCTGTTCCTTTGCATGTTTGTCACACTTAAGTGTTTCGGAACATCAAACCAATTTAAACAATAGTCAAGGACAACACAAGTAAACACAAAATGCAATTTGTAAATGAAGGTGTTTATTATTAAAGGTGAAAAAAAATCCAAACCATCATGGCCCTGTGTGAAAAAGTGATTGCCCCCCTTGTTAAAACATACTATAACTGTGGTTGTCCACACCTGAGTTCAATTTCTCTAGCCACACCCAGGCCTGATTATTGCCACACCTGTTCACAATCAAGGCATCACTTAAATAGGAGCTGCTTGACACAGTAAGGTCCACCAGAAGATCCTTAAAAGCTACACATCATGCCGAGACCCAAAGAAATTCAGGAACAATTGAGAAAGAAAGTAATTGAGATCTATCAGTCTGGAAAGGGTTATAAAGCCATTTCCAAAGCTTTGGGAATCCAGCGAACCACAGTGAGAGCCATTATCCACAAATGGCGAAGACATGGAACAGTGGTGAACCTTCCCAGGAGTGGCCGGCCGCCCAAAATTACCCCAAGAGCGCAGCGACGACTCATCCAAGAGGTCACAAAAGACCCCACAACAACGTCCAAGGAACTGCAGGCCTCACTTGCCTCAGTTAAGGTCAGCGTTCATGCCTCCACCATCAGGAAAAGACTGGGCAAAAATGGCCTGCATGGCAAAGTTCCAAGGAGAAAACCACTGCAGAGCAAAAAGAACATCAAAGCTCGTCTCAATTTCTCCACAACACATCTTGATGATCCCCAAGACTTTTGGGACAACATTCTGTGGACCGATGAGACAAAAGTGGAACTCTTTGGAAGGTGTGTGTCCAAGTATATCTGGCGTAGAAGGAACACTGCATTTCAGAAAAAGAACATTATACCAACAGTAAAATATGGTGGTGGTAGTGTGATGGTCTGGGGCTGTTTTGCTGCTTCAGGACCTGGAAGACTTACCGTGATAAAAGGAACTATGAATTCTGCTGTCTACCAAGAGATCCTGAAGGAGAATGTCCGACCATCTGTTCGTGTACTCAAGCTGAAACGAACTTGGGTTCTGCAGGAGGACAATGATCCTAAACACACCAGCAAGTCCACCACCGAATGGCTGAAGAAAAACAAAATGAAGACTTTGGAGTGGCCTAGCCAAAGTCCTGACCTGAATCCTATTGAGATGTTGTGGTATGACCTTAAAAAGGCCGTTCATGCTCGAAAACCCTCTAATGTAACTGAATTAGGACAATTCTGCAAAGATGAGTGGGCCAAAATTCCTCCAGGATGCTGTAAAAGCCTCATTGCACGTTATCGCAAACGCTTGGTTGCAGTTGTTGCTGCTAAGGGTGGCCCAACCAGTTATTAGGTTTGGGGGGCAATCACTTTTTCACACAGGGCCATGATGGTTTGGATTTTTTTTTACCTTTAATAATAAACACCTTCATTTACAAATTGCATTTTGCATTTACTTGTGTTGTCCTTGACTATTGTTTAACCACTTGCCTACCAGCCACGAACACCTCCTTCCTGACCAAGCCATTTTTCAGCTTTCAGCGCTGTCGCATTTTGAATGACAATTGCGCGGTCATGCAACGCTGTACCCAAATAAAATTTTTATAATTTTTTCCCCACAGATAGAGCTTTATTTTGGTGGTATTTGATCACCTCTGCGTTTTTTATTTCTTGCGCTATAAACAAAAGAAGAGGGACAAGTTTGAAAAAACATAATATTTTTTACTTTTTATTATAATAAATATCCAATTTTTTTTTTTTTTAAACAAATTTTTTCCTCAGTTTAGGCCGATACGTATTCTTCTACATATTTTTGGAAAAAAAAAATCGCAATAAGCGTATATTGATTGGTTTGCGCAAAAGTTATAGCGTCTACAATTTGTGATTTTTATCGTGACTGCGACATTGCGGCGGACACTTCGGACACTTTTGACTCATTTTTGGGACCATTCACATTTATACAGCGATCCGTGCTATAAAAATGCATTGATTACTGTATAAATGTGACTGGCAGGGAAGGGGTTAACGCTAGGGGGCGCTGCAGGGGTTAATGTGTACCCTATCTTGGTGATTCTTACTGTGGGGGGAGGGGACTGACTGGGGGAGGAGACCGATCGGTGTCCCTATGTACAAGGGACACACCATCGGTCTCCTCTCCTCTGACAGGACGTGGATCTGTGTGTTTACACACACAGATCCACGTCCTGCTCGATTACCGGGCAATCGCGGGTGCCTGACGGTCATCACGACCGCCGGGCACGCGCACCGGGGCCCCAGCTACGCGGCGGGCGCGCGCGCGCCTCCCGCGGCGGGGCGCGCGCGCGCGCCCCCCAGTGGCCAAATTGTAGACGACGTCATATGACGGCGTCCCGCCACAGTAGCTGCACCGTCCCGCCGTCATTTGACAGTGGGCGGTCAGCTAGTAGTTAAATTGGTTTGATGTTCCGAAACACTTAAGTGTGACAAACATGCAAAGGAACAGGAAATGAGGAAGGGGGCAAACACTTTTTCACACCACTGTATAATGTTTGGGGGTTCTAAGTAATTTTTTAGCAAAAAATATGTCTGGTCTTGAATTGGATAATGAGAATGTCACTGTTAGTAGGTATATATTTATTGATATTAGTGTGGTGATTGCACTGTGGAGTAGGGATGGGCTTTATGTTCCGGTCGAACATGAGTTAGACTCGAACATTGTCTGTTCGCCTGTTCGCCAAATTGCGAACAATTTGGGGTGTTTGCGGCAAATTCGAAAGCCGCGGAACACCCTTTAAAAGTCTATGGGAGAAATCAAAAGTGCTAATTTTAAAGGTTAATATGCAAGTTATTGTCATAAAAAGTGTTTGGGGACTAAAAAAAGTTAAAAAAAAATGCTGTTTTTTCAGGAGCAGTGATTTTAATAATGCTTAAAGTGAAACAATAAAAGTGTAATATTCCTTTAAAATTCGTACCGGGGGGGGGGGGGGGGGCGGTATAGTATGCCTGTAAAGTGGCGCATGTTTCCCATGTTTAGAACAGTTTGACAGCAAAATGACATTTCTAAAAGAATAATTATAGTAATAAAGTATAGTAATTTAAAAGTACTCGCGGCTATAATGAATTGTCAGTCCGGAAATACACATAAAAGTTCATTGATAAAAACAGCATGGGATTTCCCCACAGGGGAACCCCGAACCAAAATTAAAAAAAAAAAAAGTTAACGGTAAGCCCAAAAATAACCAGCAGCTCCTTCAGGGGTTAGTGCTACATATATATATATATATATATATATATATATATATATATATATATATATATATATATATATATATATATATATATATATATATATATATATATATATAAATACCCTTTATCATGAAGAAGTTAACTTAATTGTGAACCAGATAAAATGTTTGTATTTAATAATCAGCTAACACTGATTAGGTAATAGGACCTTACATCACCCACAAATACCCTCAAACAAACTAAACTTTTTGGCTACCCATATTGCTAGATGGTTTTCCACTGACAATTGCAATTCTTCCAGTAGTAATACTTGACCACTCAGGTAGACCCATATAAGCAGAATAAAAGCAAATTTGTTCATTCTGAGTATTAATACGTGCTTCTGCTTCTTCGTGTTTGTACAGTAATCACAATGCAGAAGCTGTTGTCTGGTCAATCCCATCATGCGAAGGACAGCTGAGTATGAAAAAACATGCAGTGTATCAATAGCTGGAGTGCTGACAACTATCAGTGGTTGTACCAGTCTATTACACATTCCTTACTGTGGCACATTTAAAACACTGCTTGCTGAATTCATGCAGTTAACTCATGCAAAGACGTAAGCTCTTTTGGGGAAAGAAATGCATAACCAGTCTGTCATGGCTCATGATTTCACATTCACAATCTTGTTTTTGGTTGCAAATCCACTTTAAAGATCATATAAACCCACAGTACAAAAACCCACAAGCATGCAGTAAATATATTTTTTTTTCTAAGAGAATCCCAAATGAATTCATAGCAAGTAGGTTTTCTAGTAAGAAATGGTCCGTGTTAATTTTGTGTCCGGGTTCATCTAGCAAATAACACGTTTCCAGTTGTCATATTGTTTTCAGCATGGTGGTGGAAAGGAAAAAAAAACATGTACTTCTTATTTATTAATGCCTGCAAATCAGCATTTTTTTTTTAGCAGGCAGTTGTTTCAGTTTAATCAGCCCTTCATATTCTATGAGGACAAGAGCAAATGCCTTTGGTTGTATTACAGAATATAAAAGCATTTAGGGATTCTCAGGAGAACATTGCCATCTGGTGGATTTACTAGCTCATTTGGTAACTTGTGAAATGTATGCGCTGTTTTGAAATTCAACCTTTTTTGAAGTGTAATTGTAAAATCACTTGCAAAGACCAAAGAAAATATTAGGGGACCTTTGAGATAATGACAATTTTTTTTTTTTTTTAAATAATTCTCCCAATGTGGCAGCGGCATGAAATAAAGGGGTTAATGTACTCACAGGCAGGGCCGCTGTTAGTCCAGTACAACTGGCCCTGTTGTACAGGGCCCGACCAGCAGAGGGGCCCGGGCAACCTGAACAGATAAGTAATTCAATGTAAAAAAAATACAAATAAAATCCTCTAGCCACCGATCAGAGTCCCTTAACGTCCCGTTCCTCCCATTATACCCGGCAAACCACCCCAAACAACACTCCCCCCCCCCTTACATTTTAAGTTTTTGTTTTTTTTGCTGATAACTATGTTTATAATTACTATGTGGCACAGGGGAGGAACTATTTCTTGTATTTCGGGCA
Source organism: Lithobates sylvaticus (assembly GCA_028564925.1). Classification (NCBI taxonomy): domain Eukaryota; kingdom Metazoa; phylum Chordata; class Amphibia; order Anura; family Ranidae; genus Lithobates; species Lithobates sylvaticus. The sequence goes on along the minus strand of CM053028.1, from coordinate 317,358,209 downwards.
TGGAAGAATCCCACCTTCCACGCCCGCTACTCATGCTGGCTCAAGTCCCGGTGTTCTGTCAGCGCGTCCTCTGTAGTGGTGCCGCGGAGTGATTCCTCTCTCTCAGTGAGGCGACTCAGGTGAGCAGCGGCGGCAGTCGGCAGAGGACACCGCATTGGCGGAGGCATCCAATCTAACTAGTTTGTGGACCCTCTAGTCCAGGCAGCAGCAGGATCAGGGAGGAAGTGACTCCTGGGGCCCAGCTAACAATTACACAGGTGAGGTGTCAGGTGTGTGCTTGCTTGGGGGGGGCTTCAAGGTCTACTACTACTGCAGAAGCATCTATACATTATGGCATTGGCGGCATGGGTGGCACTGTCTGCAGGTAGCACATGCGTTATGGCCCATAACACATGTGCTGCCAGCAGAGACAGTGCCACCCATGCCGCCAATGCCCTAATGTGCTGCAGACAGTGCCACCTATGATGCTAATGCCATAACCCATTTGCTGCCTGCTGAGACAGTGCCACCCATGCTGCCAATGGCATTATGCCATTGGCGGCATGAATGCCATTGGCGGCATGGGTGGCAGTGTCTACTGCACAATATGGCTTGGCGGCATGGGTGGCACTGTCTGCAGTACATTATTGCATTGGCGGCATGGGCGGCACTGTCTCTGCAGGCAGCACATGCGTTATGGGCCATAATGTATAGATGCTGCTGCAGTAGTAGTAGATCTTGAAGCCCCCCCGGCTGTAGAAAAATAAATATCACTTGTAGACAAACCTACACTTTGTTTCAAGGTGGGGTCTGGGGAGGGGCTATGGGAGGGACCAGGGATGGGACCAGGGGTGGAGCTGAGGGGGCCCCTGTCATGGACATACTTACAGTGTGTTCATCCTGTTGGTTAGTAGGAAGTTGATCATTTATCAGATACCTAACTAGGACTTTCAGTGTAGACATTCTGTCAAAAGTTCTTTCTATACTTGCTCTGTGATGTTCTCCTCCAGTGTAGTCCCTGTTTTCTTCTATGGTTCTACTGTTCTTTAGTTACCCTTGCCAGGTCTTCCTGCAGTCCATGTTCTACTACTCTGTCCACACACAGTCAACAGTAATTTAAAGGAAAGAAAAGACCTGGATCTTTAGAGAATAATGGGATTTTTGATGTGAGATAAAATGTCTGTTAATAAGGTAATTTCCTTTAAATTACTAACAGGGATTGTGAGATTCTGTCTTTTGCTGGAAACTGTCCAAATCACCATATCCATATACACAGTCACCAGTACTCTCTTTACTTCATCATGTTTTCCATGAAGGGCATAAGTAAGTGTGCCCACACCATGGTGAGCAACCTTTGGGTTGGGTTACCTTTGTGAGACAACTCATCAATGAGATGACAACCATGTGAGTGTGACTTTTTTCAGACTGATTTTTGCTGCAGATCTTGTCTGTCCTGACCTTGGACTATGACCACTATAACTTTGTTGTGGATCTTTACAATGTGTCTGTTTCCAGTTATAGCTTTCATACTCAGTTCTAGTTACCTGTTCACATCAACTCCTGTTTCATCCTGTGGCACTGCCTATGTCCTGCTGCTTTTGACCCACTGGCTGTTCATTGCTGCTAAGTCTTTTCTAACCTGATAGCTTTATTTTTGTCTTGTGTGATTTAGCCACACTTCCCAGGCTGTGTGCTGTACAAGTTTGTAGGTTCACCATAGTATCAGTAAAGTATATACAGTACCATCTTTGCAAGATGACTGTCTAAAAGCCACTGCAGTACCTAAGCTAGTGTCATACACCTTTCAATAGGATGGAATTCCTGTTTGTGGGCACCCTGACTCTATTAGTGCTGTAAAGAAAACAGCCGGACTTGTGCTGAGTGCGGAGACCTGCAGGCTTGTAACATATAAGCACACACACCATTACTTTTAAAAATGTAAAAGTTTGGAATTACTCAGATGTTCCAATCAACTATATTGTCCAAGGTCGGCTTCAGATTTTCACATACATATTGGTGTTTGCTTCTGAAAGGTCCACATCTATTTTCATAACTGTAATTTTAGATTTCATGTGGGATTCCTGGAAAACTGTTAAATAAACAGTTTAAATACATGTTTGTTTACTATTTTACCTATCAAAGGAATTGTAATTCAATCTGAACAGTGATACTGATCCAAGTGTTCTAATTTTGCTGCACTGTACAACTAGTGCCGCTGACACGCTTATTTTATGGCTCAGCAATGCAGCTTCCTTTGTCTCTTCTATGTCTCCAGTCTGCTCACTGAGCAAAGATATAGAGTCATCACCTCTATCCATTGGACAGGGAGGTTACCCAAGAAGCAGTAAAGCAGAGCAAAGAAATTGTAAATTGATCTTCTATCTAAGAAGTATAGCAAAGGTGTCCTTGAATGTCATGGATCTAAAAAAATTGTTTTGATAATAATCAGCTCCATTGAACTTACAGGAATTTTTTTTCTTTGGTAGAGAAGATTGCTACTGTTTACAGAACAGTCTTTATCCACAAAGTCTGGAAAGCACTGTCTACTGTCTGCTTGTAACTTTAAAGAACTGTTTCAGTTTAGAATTAAATCTTCCTGCTCCCCGCCATGCCTCCTAACCAATTCCAAATTAACTCCCTCCCAACCCAGTTGAGGTGGTAGCCTCCTGCTGTGTATGCATTTGGTTTGGGTTTCTTCTTGGGACTGCCCACCACTATGTAGTAACTTCACATAGGTCTAAATAGTCTGTGCCCAACCATTGGAAAAAAGCCTATACATGTTGATGGAAAATTACTAAACAGGTGCAATAGATTTCTGAACTGAAGATGTAAACATCACAGAGGTGTCTGCCATTGGAAAGAGATAACTAGACATCATGATAGGGGTTTAGAATAGGTTAGGTGAGCTGAAGAATATCCTAGTTTGTTATATGCATGCTTGCAAGATCTCTGGTAAATTGTGTAACTTCATTGTGTACATCCATTTTTACAGAATAAAGAATTTTTACTTCAGTAAGTGAACCTGTCTTTTAACCACTTAAGCCCCAGACCAATTTGCAGCCAAAGGACCAGGCCCCTTTTTGCAAATTCGGCACTGTGTCGATTTAACTGACAATTGCGCGGTCGTGCGACGTGGCTCCCAAACAAAATTGGCGTCCTTTTTTTTCCCACAAATAGAGCTTTCTTTTGGTGGTATTTGATCACCTCTGCGGTTTTAATTTTTTTCCTCAGTTTAGGCCGATACGTATTTTTCTACATATTTTTGGTAAAAAAAATCGCAATTAGCGATTATTGATTGGTTTGCACAAAAGTTATAGCGTTTACAAAATAGGGGATAGTTTTATAGCATTTTTATTAATATTTTTTTTTTTTTACTAATAATGGCGGCGATCAGTGATTTTTGTTGTGACTGCGACATTATGGCAGACACATCGGACATTTTTGACACATTTTTGGGACCATTGTCATTTATACAGCAATCAGTGCTATTTAAATGCACTGATTCCTGTGTAAATGACACTGGCAGTGAAGGAGTTAACCACTAGGGGGCGGAGAGGGGTTAAGTGTGTGGGTTTTTTATTTTTTAACTGTAGGGGGGCGTGGCTTGGCATCTGACGTCACTGATCGTCTGTCCCGATGACAGGGAACAGACAATCAGTGTCAGTCGCGCTAGGAAGCACGGGGAGAGGTTTGTTTACACAGACCTCTCCTAATTCTTCAGCTCTGTGACCCGATCGTGGGACACCAGCGGCGATCTGGTCCGCTGGTCCCGCGGTCACGGAGCTCAGGACTGGGTCGCGAGCGCGCGACCCACGGCTGGGCTCTTAAAGAGACACGTACAGGTACGTGATTGTGCCCAGCCGTGCCATTCTGCTGACGTATATCGGCGTAAGGCGGTCCTTAAGTGGTTAAACAAGTATTCTAGTCTGATCTTGCTGAGTGCTACAACTCATATATAGAATAGTGTACAATTGGGATTAGGGACTTTTTAGGCACTTGCACACAACATATTATAAAAGTACAAATTTATTAATACAATCCCAGATAGCAAGCAATTGTGCTGCAAGTTTGAAAATGACTTGCCAGGCGTCACGAGTTTGTTGCACAATTGCAGCAAGTCTGCATTGCATGGCTCCAGATCAACTTTGTGGCAAGTTATCCTTGCTACCTGGGACTTCATTAAAACCATCATATAAAATCAGCAGCTGATCAACCACGAGGGTATATACTGTATACAGAGACCATCCCCCACATCTACAGGTAACAACCACATGTAAGTAGATAAAACTCCAATGCATTTTAAACTTTATCAGTGGGCATGATATCTGACCATTATTGCTCTTTCATGGTTTCATGGTAATAAGTTATTATGTCACCGTATTCATACTTTAGATTGGCCATCATGAAGCCCCCCCCCCGTTGAAGATTTTCTGACAAAATTTAAACATGTTGGGGTTTCATCTACATACATATGTTTTTTACCTGTAGATTTGAGGATGGTCTCTGTATACAGTATATACCCTTGTGGTTGATCAGCTGGTTTTAATAAAACTGCATTAATAAACTTGTACTTTTATAATATTTTGTATGTAGGTGCCTAAAAAGTCCCTATTCTCAGCCAATTGTACACCTATCTTTTAATCGAGGTGTGTGAGAAAAACACAGGACAGCAGTGTAAAAAAAACTTGCACTTAAACTCCCCTGCAAATGTACCTGCAGAAGGTTCCTGTGATTCTTAAAATTTTTGTTTAATAAATACACTGTATTTATACGTTTTCCTGTCATAATCTTGTTAAGAAATCTTCTCTATAGTTTATTTAGACATATTTATTTGTTTTTTTAGACAAATTAACAAGTTTTTTGCCATATTATATGAAAATATAAAAAATGTACAATATTTATTTTTTTACTGCAGTAAATGCGCCATATGTTTTACTTATTATTATGTTTTTAGTTTATAGCCATTCTTTCTTGGCATATTGTACTTGACAAGGTGAGTGCATAGTTTATTCAATGTTTTCTTTCAGATAAATATGCAAAGGAGATCAGTGAATATTTACATTTTGTTTTAAAAGGCTTGTTTACATGTATAATTTGTAACGATCTATGGACATTGGGGCAACCTTATTACATACAATGATCTATGGACATTGGGGCAACCTTATTACATACATTATGTAGGCTTTGCTTCCTGCTTTAGGCTGGGTTAAGACTTGTAAGACAAATGCTCCAACATTGGGAGCTCATGTTGCATGATGTGTGAAAATCAATGTTTCCCTATGAGAGCCGTCTTAACTGGCCCAACACAAGTCGGTCCGACTTTGAAAAAGCTCCCTGCCCTACTGTGGTCTGACTTTGATCCTACTTCAGCCCATTGAATATCACTGAAGTCGGATCAAAGTCGGATTGCTGTCTTAACTGAACCGACTTTGGCATGCATGGGTTCCCCCTTAAAGAACATACCAGGCCCTTCGGTCTGGTATGGATTTTAAGGGGAACCCCCATGCCTAAAATCCATACCAGACCCTTATCTGAGCACGCAGCCCGTCAGGCCAGGAATGGGGGTGGGGATGAGCGAGCGCCCCCCCCCCCCCCCCTCCTGAACCATACCAGTCTGCATGCCCTTAACATGGGGGGGTGGGTGCTTTGGGACAGGGGGCCTGCGCCTGACCCCAACGCACCTTGTCCCCATGTTGATGAGGACAAGGGCCTCTTCCACACAACCATGGCCGTTGGTTGTCAGGGTTCTCAGGGGGCAAGGGGCTTATCGGAATCTGGAAGCCCCCTTTAACAAGTGTACCGCCAGATCCCGGCCCCCCCTCCCTATGTGAATGAGTATCAGGTACATTGTACCCATTCACCTAAAAAAAGTGTCAAATATAAAACACAGTACACAGGTTTTTAAAGTAATTTATTAAGGCAGCTACGGCGTCCCTTACAATTTCTTCTCTCCTCTCCAGCTCTTCTGCCTTCTCCAGCTTTCCTGCCTTCTCCAGCTCTTCTGCATCCTCCGCTGATGTCTTCTGCCTCCTCTGCCCCCCCCCCCCCCATCTGGGTCTTCTCTGCTGATGTCTTCTAGCTCTCTCTGGTTCTTCTCCCTCTCTCTGCTGTCTTCTGCCTCTGCTGGGGCTTCTCCTCTGTCTTCTTGCTCTTTTGTTGGGTCTTCTCCACTGTCTTTTCCCTCTGTTCTGCTTCCGATGTTGGCTCAATGATCTCTCTAATGCTGGGTGCATGGTGTGCCACTACTTATATTGGCATGGGGCGGGGTCACCATTTGACGTCATCCAAAGGCACAGCACCTTATGATGTCACTGCCCGGGGCATGATGGAGCAGTGACCTCATAAGGGGCATCACCCGGAGATCCCACCCCATGCCAATTTAAGTAGTGGTGCACCGTGCACCCAGCATTGGAGCAGGAGAGAGCGTTGAATCAACATTGGAGGAAGAACAGAGGGAGAAGACAGCGGAGAAGACAGTGGAGAAAACCCGGCAAAAGAGCTAGAAGACAGCGGAGAATACTCGGCAGAGGTAGAAAACAGCGGACAGAGGGAGAAGAACTAGAGAGGGCTGGAAGACATCAGCAGAGAAAACTGGGCATGGGGATAAGAAATCGAAAGTGAAGCCGGAGCTGCCTTAATAAATTACTTTACTTGGTTCCCGACCGACTCACGCATATATGCTGCGGCAGAATGTCTCTCCTGGGCAAAATCCTGCATATATACTGCTTTGCCCATGAGAGCCACCGGAGGGCGCACGATCGCTGCCGGAGGCATGCGCGTGCACCTGCTGCACAGCGGGGGACCCAATGCGCGTGGCCGACGGGTGCAATCGCGTGGTCACATGCACGAGAGCCAGCATGGGGATTTGTGTGTGTAAACACACAAATCCCTGTGCTGTCAGAGTAGAGAAGACCGTGTAGGGGGGGCGATCTGTCATATCTCCCAGTTAGTCCCATCCCCACACAGTTAGAACACAGTGAGGAAACACATAGTTAACCCCTTGATCGCCCCCTAGTGTTAACCCCTTTCCTGCCAGTGACATTTATACAGTAATCAGTGCATTTTTATAGAACTGATCACTCTATAAATGTCAATGGTCCCAAAAATGTGACTAAAGTCTTCGACCTGCCGTCGCAATACTGCTAAAAATCGCAGATCACTGCAATTACTAGTAAAAAAAAAAAAAAATTTAATAAATAAAAACGCCATAAAAATGCCATAAATCTTTCCCATATTTTGTAGATGCTATAACTTTTGCGCAAACCAATCAATATACGCGTATTGCGATACATATTGGCCTAATCTGATGAAGAATTTTTTTTTTTTTTTTTTTTAAATGGGGGGATATTTATTATAGCAAAAAGTAAAAAAATATATATATTTTTTTCAAAATTGTCCCTATTTTTTTGTTTATAGCACAAAAAATAAAAACTCAAAATCAATACCACCAAAAGAAAGCTCTATTTTTGGGAAAAAAAGGACGCAAACTTTGTTTGGGTACAGCATTGCATGACCACGCAATTGTCAGTTAAAGCAACGCAGTGCCAAATTGTAAAAAGTGCTCTGGTCAGGTAGGGGGTAAAATCTTCTGGGACTGAAGTGGTTAAAAACAGGAGTACTGCATTTTATTTTTGACACTTTTTTTAGGTGAATGTGTAAAGCAACCCCCCCCCCCCCCCCCCCATGTTGAGGGTATGCAGCCTGGTACAGTTAGTTCAGGTTCAGGAAGGGGGCACTCGCTCGTCCCCACCCCCTTTCCTGACCTGCCGGGCTGTGTGCTCCAATAAGGGTCTGGTTTGGATTTTGGGGGGCCGTTTTTTCGGTGTGGGGGGTTCCCCTTAAAATCCATACCAGAGCGAAGGGCCTGGAGGGGGAACCCATGGCATTTTTTTTTTTTATTTGGCGTGGAGTTCCCCCTAAAGATGCATACCAAACACAAAGTGCCTGAATTGTTGTGATCAAAGTCGGATCCCCGTTCATTGAAGTTGGATGGATGTCGGACTTCAAGTCACAGGGCAAAGTCAGATCCCCAGTCGTACAACTGTCATGTCATACCAGTGTGAACCCAGCCTTACTCTTTCTTACAACAAAAGTTTATAAACCTGGTTTACTAAAGCTTATGCATGTTTGCAGGTGCATCAATCATGTGCTGATAACCAAATGATATCCTCATGGTATTTTCTATGGGTGTGTTTCTTAGGTAAACGTGTGCATGCCTAACATATGCTTTTTTTAATGGCAACATGTTGAAACAACCAAAAGGCACAAAACCAGCATGGATGTTCAGCATGTGCAGCATTTAGGAGCACACTTAATGAATTGAACATCCCTATAAAATTTGCTTTAATTTTTCATTTAGGAAAGGAAATGCATTCTCTGTATGTACATCTGCGTACTCATGCAGCCTACAATGTAAGCGCAGTATAGTGATTTATCCCTTCTCCTGGTAATTTCCTTTAGTAAATCAGGCCCTATATGTTGACTGACTCATTATAAGAGATGTATAAGGAATATCTTATATTAATCGTTGTTAAGTATGCCAGTGTAACTACACTTGAACCAATGAGTGGTTAAACTAAGAAATTTATATTTTTCTAATAAAGAACAAACCTGTAAAACTATGAAAGCAATAAAGAGAATACTATAAGGTAAGCTTACTCCATGCTTCGATTTAATCTTTTTATATCTAAATAGTACACCTATAAGTACACAGACGATCCATGAACTCAGTAAGTTACATGTTTTTCATTTTTTAAATAGTTATTTAAAAAGGATACAGATGGTAAGCTGTATATAATTAACATTAAGATATGCACACATGGATATGTACATTATTTTGCCGTTAATTTTCTATATATAGAATATTGAAAGATTTATAAGTTGACATCATCAGAATATAAAAAAAATGTTGCAAGCAAAAAAGAATCATGCAAAATAATAACTATATGAAACATAGATCATCTGTTCTTTTAAGCATCTGAAACTGCAAACCATTCAAAACATGAAATCCACAGGTGCAGGTAAAATTAAATAAATGCAGGCAGTACAATGTAATTTAGTTGAGACATCATTTGGAACTTGGATCTCAATAGAATTCATATCATTTCTTCCAATTTTTTAAAGAATGCACAAGCGCCTGTGCAAGCAGGGTTTTATTATCTTTGGGCTTTATTAAGTATCAGTGCCAGGGGGACAATCAGATCAAATATAGTCAAGGGTCCAAGACATGAGGTCCTATAAAATGTTGTCCTTAAAGCAGTTTTCTACTCAAAATCAGTAACTACTGGCAGGAACTGCAGTGAGTAAAGATTGTATCAATGTGCATGTTTACCAAAAATTGACATCTTAAAGGGAACTTGGCAGCCATTTTACACTTTTACAGATAAAAATTATACAAATCACCCAGGATTTCTACTATTACCTTTGCTATGCAGAGAACCCTTTTCTGTTTGTTTTCTTAAACCGATTCCCCTTTTGTTGCAGGGGCCTGGCTTTCATTATTTTGGGGTTTACTGGTCTTAGTGACTCAAGCTGAAATGTGCACACACAACTGTGTAAGCTGAAACAGTGTGTTAGCAGGGTAGGGAGTAGCACCTCGCACATCACCCCCTGGGGCACAAGACATCATTACATGAACTTAAAGCGGTTCTCATCTTCACGTAGCACACATGTGCAATCTTACCTTACCCTTGACTGACCGGTGGCCAATGAACTCTTTAATCATCCTCCACTGCACCACCACACGTAGCACTACTTTACTCACTACACATGTATTGAGCACATTAATTGATGAGGCTGTAAGTCAATTGACAGTAGCTCCCACTTGGTTAGACTGAAGGTGCAATTTAGCCTACAAAATTACCAGCATCACCCAGCAAATGGACTCCAAGTATTTTGAGAAAGTAGCACGGAATGGTTACTTTGCTCCACCAGTCCTCATGTCATATCTTCACTATGTGACACATGTGTGCATCACAAGACTGGCTGCTATACCCTCTGTATTTAAGAAGTATATCTCCCAGCCATAAAGCTGTGCATTATGAATACACCCCTATGTATATACTCAGTCCTTTCAGTAACTTCAGGCCAGGCATAAAGTTGGTTTTCAATAAATATTAAGTTAGGGCACTTCCTTGCAGATTACATAAACTTCAATAATAAAGTCCATCATGTACAAAACTTATATACCGGTAACTCTTCTTGCTGTGCAAATATTAATCTAGGCTTGGTTATGTTTCCCCTGATGCCCCTCCCCAAATTTCAATCCATAGCCTAGTAAGTATAGCAAAGTTCATTTAGCAATCCACACCCTGGGTTCCTGCTGGAGGATATTACAGAGCAAAATAAAATACGTCTCAGATCTTCTCCTCTCACTTCCCATACATGGACCGACCATCAGGCAAAATGATTGTATGTATTTATATGTCTCCACCAGGGGGCAGGCACATGAACACAGAGGGTGCAGCCCAAATATAGTTAACTTCCTCAGTACCAAAACTTATACATTACATTATATTGCAGCAAGAACACAATTGAATGGTACCTGCACACATACGGTGATAATAAAAAACATATCCTGTAACATTCTGTAGACACCTGTCTACAGGTGTCTCAACCCTTTTCTCAACCCTTTTTCAGCTTCTTCTTGCATATGGCTTCATAAATGGTAGTAGTGTTAAAGGAAATAACATCTGTTGTACGCTGTCTTTTGAAAAGCCATGATGCTCTAGAAATCCTCATGTTCCTGTTTGTGTAGAAGGCAAAATTGGTCTATGGATTGCTCTTATTGGTGCCATGAGTTACAAACACAATTACCTTCTAATTAACAAGTGTTGAGCTGCAAATTATTTACTTAGTACCAAAGGGGTGTTTTGAGCTAACATATCGAAAAGTATGTGGATTATAATTAGTGTGGAGGACACTTCCATGGTGGTGGCAAAACACATGCATAATCTGGTTTATGAGCAAGTTCATGTAGTGAACTGATAAGTTCACCACATGTCCAATACAAGATGACCTCCTGAGTAATAAAGAATCATATTTGTGGAACAGTTCATTAAGGCTGTATCCTTCTTTACCTTAAAGTCTTACGAAACCCATTCACCATATCTGCTCTCCCACAGTACACAGAACGTGGAAATGCAATTATTTTAGTGAATATAAACTGCTAAATAGCTTTTCTCATCAGCAGTATTTAGTAGTCTTGTGACTTCTATCAGTGTCTGACCGAGCACTGGTTCAAGATTGTAGGAGGAGTTTTCATTCTCTCCTGTCTTATGAGGCTGCAGGACCCCTGACACTCTGTCTGGACAGTGCTGATTGGCCCTGTGCTGATCATATGCACCCTTGCAAGGAAAAAAAAAACTCCCTAGCAATACACACCAAACTGAGCATGTGCAGAGTGATTTCAAGGCTCTATCAGCTATCAGCTCTACCTGTTCTATCAGCAGATGGATTGAGTAAAAGAAGGGGAGGATTAGAGAAGACAGGATCAACCAGCTTTTATACACAGTGCACAGGATTAACCCCTTAGGTTTCCACAGTGAGTATAACAAGCATGCTTTACTGCATATACAAACTGGTGTTACTGTTGTTACTGTTAAAAGCAGTATTTGCCCTTTCAATAATTATAAGGTGTATAGTACCAAGAACTATTATTAGATGATCCTGTAACTGCTGCATATCTTTTTGTACCTAAGACTGATTTACCTATTTGAATAGACATGTGCAGACTGAAATATTTTGTTTCGGAATTTCGTTTTCATCCGAAAAATAAATTTATTTAGTTACTCCCGAAATTCGCTTTTATTTATTTTGTTTTTTTTTATTTAGTTTTTCGTTAAAAATTGCATTCGTCCGAAAATCCAAATTAATTAAGGTTGAATCTGTCATTGAAGGCTTATGGTGTCTGTCGAATGTTCAAAGAAGATTCGACGGAGCAGCTAAACTGTATGACTCTGTAAAGTTTAGCTGCTCCGTCGAATCTTCTTAGAACTTTCGACAGACACCATAAGCCAAAGATTCAACGTTTGTATGTTTTTTGTTTTCTTTGTCGAATCTTTGTCGTTCATGTTGAATGTATATAGTTCAAACAGAAAATGGACTGGTGATAGTGATCACTGATCAGACAGGTAACAAGATAGGGTATATAGAATCCCAATCAATAATATAGAATCTATAATAATAAATCCCCCCCCCACAACACAGGCAGCCTCTGAGGCTATCACAACACTAGCAACACTGGTATCACTATCAAGTTCACAACACTAACACAATAGCAGCAGATTATTATGAAAAAGTTAAGTTGAACTGTAGCTTGCTTCACTATTGTTCTGCTTCTGTGCTTATGCTTAATTGCTAAATAATTCAGGTTCTCTGACAAACGGACCAGCTAAGATTGATTGTCTTCTGAAATGATTCAGTGTGTGTCTCTCTCTGCTAGCAATTGTAAGTGAAAGTAAGTTGGCTGTACATGTGTACTTAGTTCTAGCTATTTTACTGCTCCTCCTCTTTGGTTACAATCAGCCAATAACATTCATCATCATCATTATTTTTATTTTACTTCCCCCACCCAATTCCAGCAGCAATCTTTCCTCTCTATGTCGAATCTTTCCTCTCTATGTCGAATCTTTCCTCTCTATGTCGAATCTTTCCTCTCTATGTCGAATCTTTCCTCTCTATGTCGAATCTTTTCTCTCCTCTATGTTGAATCTTTTCTCTCTATGTAGAATAATCTTGGACTAATAGAGTTAAGGTTAGGCACATTGGACCACAGGTTCGATAGAAACAGATTGTTATTGTCAGTGTCATGTCGAATCTCCTATCTATATCGAACTGTTGTCACAACGAAAACGAAAATAAAGCATTTGTTTATGTCGGATCTTTCGTGTTTCGGATTCTGCACTTTCGTTATCATTTGTTAAAACGATAACAAAAATACCTGAAATTCGGACGAAAATGGATTCCGACGAAAACGAATGCACATGTATAATTTGAAACATGCATTTGAATAACTCTGCAAGGCTGGCAACAGCCAATATCCTGATAGAAGGGCTATTTAGTTGAAATTCACTATGCTAAGTACAGCTCTACAGATCCACTGCCCCTGTCTTTCTTAAAGTGCTGTTTATGTCCCCATTAGGGAGATTCACTTCTCTATTTGTCCTGTTTATCATTAACATTAACAATTTAAGTAAAAGGAAATACCACATTTTTGGTGGATACCAGCACAGTAATAGAGGAGAAATATTCCAATGGGGATATTAGTTCTGGTGAACCTGATGACACCTCTGTCCTTCCTGTTTTGGCTTTGGGACAGGAAGTGAAAGAAAAACTCTGCAATGGGACACAGATGGCAAAAAATACTCCCTTTGTATATACAAAAAAAAAAAATATGTTGTCTTTGGTTTTACTTTAGCTTAAGTTTTGTCTTAGCAGTATAACCAAGTATCTTACTTCCCAAGAAATATCCCCTGTTTAAAAATGGTAAAATGGAAAGGTTTCCCCAATGGGGCTTTGGACAGCAATGTAAACATAATCAACAATGTTAAGAATGGTTAATAGAATTTTTTTTAATCATAAGGGTTTCCAAATATCCCCAGGGGATTCAACACTCCATAGCATTTGCTATGTAACCTTGTTTATTAATTCAGTTTACCTGCTTGTATGCTACAGTGTGGAATATGCCGTTTACTATTTGGCCAGATTTTCATACATTGTAATTTAATTGTATTGTGATATTTGGAAACCCTTATGATTAAACATTCTTAACATTGTTGATTATGTTTACATTGCTGTCCAAAGCCCCATTGGGGAAACCTTTCCATTTTTTCATTACTTGTTTCGGGGTGTGCAGCATATACATCTCTCCCATATGTGTTTTTTCCCTCTGCTTCTATATGTTTAAAAATGTTAATTTCTTCTCGCTCTATGGTCTTTTATCAGGTTAATACAGATAAAAATAGGCTGTGTGTAACTTGTAGAAATAATTAAACACATTCAGAATGGCAACCACCATGCATCCCAGCCAAGTATAAAGGTACTATATGCAAATGCTTGACTTATTATGTTACTGTTTTCCACAAATATTCAACTTTGGTTTTAGTATTAACACTTGCAAACATTTCTCTCCTTCAGCACTCTATTAAACACTGTAATTTGTGGTTTTAACTTGACAACCAATTGTTACCATTTTAGATTTACAATAATAACATCCAAGTCATCTGTCACTTACAATGTGCATTTAGGACATGGGTTGGCTAACCTTTTTTTGTACTAAATGGTGGTTAGTGGCTTTTGCAGCCTAATTCATATTGTCCATTTATCATATTTATAGTGACCTACTGAGAGCTAAGCTTCACAACATTTGCAGGCTGTGTCCAATGAATAGAAGATAAGAATTGGCTTGTACTGAAGACTTTACCTTTCTGTGGATAAAAACAGGCCTCTTGACATACCAGAGGAACTAAGAGCTACATGTCAAAAAGATCTCTTCTGATTTGCCTTCATCTCATCTGGTGATCGAAACATTTTATTCCTCCCACACAGTGCAGCACTTCTGACAGCTCCCTCATTAGTTTGTGATGCCATTGTTGGATCGAGTCATTGAGAGCTGAGCTTGTCCATGCAGCCTCTAGGTTTAGATTAGCCAAGTGTGACAAATTCTTAAATTATAACTGTACCTATAGCACAGGATGAGGTGATTACCCTTAGAATTATCAAATAAAGCAGAGATAAATAGATTCCAGTATTTTTGCTCATCATTCTTTTCACAATGGGGACAGTGTATGATTCAGTTATCCATAGATGCTGATTCTACATAATGCAATGGAAAAGAGTTTGACATTTGTTTCATTTATATATGCTACCCCTCAAATAAAAGATTTGCAAGTTTACAGAATGCTAACTACAATATGTCAAATAAATAGTTTGTGCTTCTTTCTGTAACCTCTCCTAGACAACATTTGAAAGGATAGCTGCTGGAATAGAAGATTAAAAAATGCTTTTTGAATGGCAGTAGCATACAGTTTGTTTATGCAGAAAATACACAATTAAAAAAAAAAAAAAAAAAAAGTTGTGTTAGCATATTATATATTTTACAGATGTACTGTACACAGCTTATAAGTGCTGGAGAATTAAGTTTGGGGTCTTTTTTATATTGTCAAGTTGACAAGGTGTCACTGAAATGCATGAGATTATATAGTCAATGCATTTGGTGGTAATGTTGGAAAGTGCAGAAACTCCACAAAAACATTTAACATTGTCAGAAAGGACAAGCATGATTTATAAAAGACTGACATACCCATGGTTACAAATCCTACACACCGGTAAATTACATATCTAAATTGAAAGCTTAAAAGAATATCAAAGAGGCCCTATTTCCAAGGATAGTTATTGGCAACCCATGTTTCCCATCATCAATAGAAATATGGTCATATAAGCTTAAGCACCCCATCTCTTATAAGCTTAAGCACCACATTAGAGAAATAAAAATTACAGGTTAGTATCAGACCATGAAAGCAAAAAGTTCCTGTGAAGTGTAAACATCTAAACCTCTCCCCACTTTACATCTAGACACACACTTGACCAAAAAATGTTCAGCCTCTCTCTTGTGCTGTGTCTTTACTATATGAGTTCACCATAATTTTTTTATTTTTATTTTTGAGATTTCTGAATCAAGCGTTCTACATTCTTCAGAAGACAGCCTTTACTACTATACCTTCAAGGCAACTAGTCCCACTATATTGTTTTTAAATTGTGTGTGCATGTAAGTAAGTGGGTCTGCCAAGCGCAACAGCACTTAATTTACTTTCATTCCAAATGTAAACCAACATAAAAGCCTCACCATTATCAAGCTGTCATTCACCTAGATACAATTATGGTGAAGCTGCACAGCCACATTTACCTCATAATGGGAAATATTTAGGCCCCTTTCACACAATCGGACCGTTCAGATCCGCCTGTCAGTTTTGACGACGGATCTGAACGGGCGCTCCATGTTAGTCTATGGAGCGTCGGATGTCAGCGGAGACATGTCCGCTGACATCCGACCCGGTCCGATCCGCCAAAAGCAGACGTATGTCTCTACATCCAGATCCGTCGCTGGCGGATCGGATCGGGTGAGATCTGATGAAAACGGACACACTGTCCGTTTTCATCCGATCTCTCCATAGAGACCAGCGGCGCTCGCAAGCCCCTTCCTGCTCAGTGAGCAGAGAGGGACTTGTCATCCGCCGATTCAGCGGAGATCAACGGAGAGATCTCCCGCTGAGCCGGCGGACAGAGGTTGGACTCCGTGGAAGCGGAGTCCGCCTCGTGTGAAAGGGGCCTTATTGAAACTGCTGCACCCAGAATCTGCTGCAGCTGTGCATAGTAACCAATCAGCTTCTAACTTCAGCTTGTTCAATTAAGCTCTAACAATACAACTGAGAAGCTGATTGGTTGCTATGCACAGTTGCACTAGATTCTGTGTGCACAAGTTTTAGTAAATCTCCCCCAAATTTGTGCATTACAAAGTAGTTGTATTGGCAGTCTTGAATTAACTGAAAACAACGTGGTACAAATAGTAACTCATCCTAATCAAAGGCAATCAGGTCAAATTAATGTATATATTCCCTTCATACCACAGACCAGGCATGCAGATTGCATTCTGTGTATATAGTATATTCCACTGAATAATAGCCAGAAATAGTTATCTAAAAATGAGGCATTGAATTGAAAATGTCAAATTACACTTCTGGACACAAACAGATTCACCTAAATAAACAAATTAGTCACCAATTTATATCTTTCTAGCATTCTCCAGGTTTAAATAAGCAACGGTTAGTCTCCAACATATAGTAGTGGCACAGGGCAAACTTTTTATCATTCTATACTGAGAGATCTGGCAATTTTCCCCCTTATGTGATAATTATGATAGATGTCAAATCTTTTTTATGCCATGCATGATGTTAAATCACTATATGCAGTTATCATTGAAACTATGGCCACCCTTGGAAAGCAGAGAAGTGAATATGATGTACCTACAAGCATCTTTAATTTGTATTAAACTTGTTGTTAAAAACTTTTATTTAAAATACATGATGCTGCCATGAAGGTCTTTGTCAGAGTTTATATCTACTTAAACTTACAAACCAAATATTACCAATGCTACACATAACATCTCTGATAAATGCCAGGTGATCATGGGTGTCTTTGACATTGAATCAATTCTATGAGCTATACATTAAACTTTACAGGGGTTTCTTCTTATTGTTTTCTATCTCTGGTATTTCCTTCTAAGTAGGCACTCCCTCTATAATTTGTGTCAGAGAACTCATAGTGCTAATGCCCGTCTCCGTGCAGCAGTGGCTAATTCCCATTCCGCTAATGCCAATGGCCATGCGCAGTGTCCCCAACAGAGGCGAACGAGTTCCAGAACGTGTGCGCGCACTCGCGCACCAATGCAAACGCGTGTGCACACTCGCATGGCACCCTATATAAACAAAGTCTCTGCCTGATACCAGTGCTGGATCATCTCCAGCTTGTTCCTGAGTTCCTGATTGCTGTTTGACCTGTTACCTTGCTCCTGACAAACCCGGCTTCCTTGACCATTCTCCTGGATCACCCCTGCCTGTTATCCACCTTTGCTGATTATACAGACCTCGGCTTGGATTCTCTAATATGGCTCTGCTCCCTGATTCTGTACCTCGCTGCCAGCCCGTTGCCAACCTCTGCCTGTCCTTGACTACAAACTTGCCTTTCGTTTATGTACCTTGTTGTCAGCCAGTTGCCGACCTTTGCCTGTTCCTGACGTTGCAGTTGTTCCTGAATCCATACTTACTTGCCTGGCTTCTGCTGAACAGTTCTGGTGATCAGTCTCCATGCCTTCCTCTGAGAGGATCCTGTATCTCCGAGCTCCAGCCTTCAGCCTGCAGGCAACTGCACCCTTTCGTTGCCCCAGCACTGCCTGTCCCCACTACCAGGGGTGTTGGGACCGGAACCGTGCAAGAGGCCACCCTCAGCATTTCGGACTATGCTGTAAGGTACGTGGCAATATGCCAGAATAAAAATATAAAATATGCCAGAATAAAATTATAATGTGTGTGTATCTATCTATCTATCTATCTATCTATCTATCTATCTATCTATCTATCTATCTATCTATCTATCTATCTATCACTCTCTCTATATATATATCTATATCTATCTATATATATATATATATATATCTATATCTGTATCTATATCTATATCTATATATAGATCTATATCTATATAGATATATATTTATATATATTATACTATACTATAAAATTATTATATAAACTAAAGTTGTGAAATTTGCCAAACATAAACAACAATTCCAGATTGGAAGAAAAGGAAATGATGTGTTGAGCCAGCTTTCAAATCTCTAAAGACCTATTTCATAACTATATTGAATCACTTACCTCCAAATTGGTTTTGGCTGTTTCACGTGGGTAAAGCGAATGGAGGAAATTGAATAGCCTGACGATAGGCGAGAAGACTTTAAAGGCTGTCAAAACAATTGTCAGTCATTATAAACAAAAGTGATTGAGCAAGAATTAAGGTAAACACCTGGGACTGCTATAATTTCTCACATAGTGAGTTTAAACACATGTTAGTGGAACTAATTATATGTGATGCAGATTAAGCAGATGTTGCAAGAGACTATATAAATTATTTGTGAATCCCATAATGTTTAAACCAAAATGAAGCAGTGTTTTAAACAAGCTTGCAATTCTAGCCTTTCTTAGTCATTTATCACTATTTAAATTGTGCCAGTTCAGTATAAATCTAAATTGCCATGTGTAGTATCAGAGATTTAATGGTTAGAAATATAGTAAGCTTCATATGAAACACCTGATATAAATATATACTAACAATTTCAAGTATTTACCTGTTAGAGAAAAAGAGAGAAGAGACAGCAGAGAGTGCAGAGAGAAAGAGAGGAGAGATAGTAGAGAATAGAGAGAGAGACTGTGCATAGGTGGGAAAAGGATAGTATGATGTTAGGTCTCCACCCCCATGCTTTGGTGCTATGCCACGACCACAGATCAGCAGATTTAGGAGGACCAAAACCAAATCAGAATGAATTTTTAAGAGGTACAAACAATGTGATTTAGGTTATACACTCTCTCCATTATCTGCATGCCGACCAGCGCATGACGATATACGTCGGCACAATGGCACGGCTGGGTATGTCCCCTTTAAGATGCGGCATTGTGGGCGCACGCATGCTCACCGTGTGCTATGTGACCGCGGGTCCTGCGGACTCGATGCCTGCCGGGTGCCCACGATCGTGTCACGGAGTGGAAGAACGGGGAGATGCCTTTGTAAACAAGGCATTTCCCCTGTTCTGCCTAGTGACATGACAGAGATCTACTGCTCCATGTCATCGGGAGCAGTGATCTCTGTCATGTGAGTGGTAGCCCACCCCCCACAGTTAGAATCACTCCCTAGGACACACTTAACCCCTTGATCGCCCCCTAGTGTTTAACCCCTTCCCTGTCAGTGTCAAAAGTGTCCAATTTGTGCGCCATAATGTCGCAGTCATGATAAAAATTGCATTACTAATAAAAATAAATTAATAATAAAAATGCCATAAAACTATCCCCTATTTTGTAGACACTATAACTTTTGCGCAAACCAATTAATATACGCTTATTGAGATTTTTTTTGTACCAAAAATATGTAGAAGAATACATATCGGCCTAAACTGAGGAAAAAAAATTGTTATATTTATTTATATTTTTGGAGATATTTATTATATCAAAAAGTAAAAAATATTGCTTTTTTTTCAAAATTGTCACACTTTTTTGTTTATAGCGCAAAAAATAAAAACCACAGAGGTTATAAAATATCACCAAAAGAAAGCTCTATTTGTGGAAAAAAAAGGATGTCAATTTTTTTTTTTTATGTGCAACGTCGTACGTGCAATTGTCAGTTAAAGCGACACAGTACCGAATCCCAAAAAGTGCTCTGGTCAGGAAGGGGGTAAATGCTTCTGGGGCTGAAGTGGTTAAGGTAAAAAGTTCAGCTCCCCAATCTCCCCTAAATACTTATCTAAGCTCAATCTCAATCCAGAACTATGCCTGAGAACAGCAGCACTGATTGCTTTCTCTCTCTCTCCTCACAGGAACTGAGGCAGCAGCGGGATCTATAGGCTCCTGCTGCTGTCAAAAAATTGTGAGGAGGGAGAGGGGGCGAGGTCAAGCAGCAATATGTGTGTGTGTGTCAATAGACACACACAGAGACAAGATATACCTGTGCTCAAATCCCAATAGCTTGTACATGTATTTAAACTATCAGGTTCTAAAGGGGTGTGACCACATGTTAACACTGCAAATTCTGTATGGACCATCTGCACACTGCTATACACCCTTTCCAGCAAACTATGCAATGAAAAACAGGGATCTTTATTTCACACATATTGCAATACATGTTTAAGCCAGCCAACTGCGTCAAAGTAATCCCTCTTATGGCCAGACATCTAGGAGTTGCCTGTATATTAGTTGCTTTCTGAGGCATGATCAAGAGTTGAGTAGTGAAGTGTTAATTGTCATAATTCATTTACATAAATCATACATATCATGTCACTGTATTGTGTTTAAAAAAATTCTATAAGTACCTTATTCCTGCAGCCTTATTTTGTGGTCACGTGATCTTTCTCTGTTCTTTGGCATCTGCAGGGAAAGATTTTTGGAAAGGGGTTTCTATTACTCTGCTGATGTATGCTTTCTTCAGTGTGAGTCTGTGTCTGGTCAGCCCTGATTGGTGCTGTGCCAGTCACGTGAGCAAGACCAATTCAGATTAGATCACAAAATATCAAATAACTGTTTTACAACTCCCAATAAATTTTTATTTAATATCAAATGTGTATTTTCTGTGCATTAATATGGTGTAGGTGGGGTCAAAGATAATTGACACTAGGTTCATTTTGTTCAGATGGCATCTGAATCTAAAGCACCTTTTTAACTTTACAGGTATAGGCAATTACATTAGGTATATTTAATACAGATTTATATTAAAACTAAGCGTTTTTGTGAGTTTCTTACTGTCAGGAGCATTTAGTGCTCCTGTTGCTCATTTCAGCATCCGGGGCTTTGGCTATGGCACTCTCCTTGTCTGTCTGTCCATCTGCAGGCTGATTAATGTGATCAGTCTCTGGGTGAAAATGAAGCCTGTTATAAGCCAGCTGAACCCTCATTTGGATGCTTGTGATAGACAGTGATACGTGTGTGGTTCCTGATCAAGCTCCCTGTCTGTCTGCCCTGCTCTGCTAGATTGGATTTCCCTGTGTATGACTTTCGACCGGACTTTGGACTATTCCCGGAACTCTGCCTGCCTTTTACCGGGACTGTAATAGAACCACGCTATCTGTCTGCTAACCGCAAGTATCTGTTTGCTTTGCTCAGTTCGCATCTGCCCTGGGGTGGTGGCCAGGCACTATAGCATTGTGTATAAGTCCTGGGGACAACCGAGTATCGGTAGGCCTGCTTGCCTTATGGGAAAGGGGGCTGCCATAGGTGAAGAACACAGTAGTCAGCTATAGTGTCTGACCACCTGCGTTGGGGTAGACGTGACACGTGAATGTAATCAATTAACACACTATATCCCCCCCCCCTTAGTGTTTAGCAATAGGAAGACATATGGAAGGAGGGGAGGAGGGAAGGAGTGAGGGGGTGTCATTTGCCACTGTGTATATGCTCACATGTGTGACTCTATAGTCATGTGTCAGATGAGAAAAGGGAGGAAATGAAGAGCTTAGAAGGGACCTTAAAGCGGTTCTGCACTCTGTATATATTTTTTTTTTTGGGGGGGGGTATACAAAGGATGCTTACCTTTATTGGGGGACTCACCTGTTCCATCTTCCATCTCGATCGCCGCCGGTTTTCGTCCGATGAAGTTCCTCATCTTCTTCTTTTGTGCTGGGGGCCATCTTGCCTGTGGGCATGTGAAACCCCCACAGGCACTTTAGATGGCCCAGCATGCACCGCCGTTACTCGCGCGTGCGCAGAAACGGCACATCTGCCGACATCTCACGAGATTTCGGAAGATGTGTCCGAAATCTCGCGAGATTTCGGAAGATGTGGCCGAAATCTCTCGAGATTTCGGAAGATGTCCGCACTGACTCCTGGGAACAATGACACCAGATCCCAGGAGACAGTGCGGCCTGACGACGATCGACGCAGAGACCCCGCCCACCGCCGAAGAGAGAGAAGACCGGAAGTCATCAATTACAAGGTAAGTAAAAAAAATAAAAAAAACACATTTCATTTAGTACTCTTTGCCTGATTTGGAAGGCAAAGAGATTTACTAAATGAAATGTGTGCAGAACCACTTTAAATTAAGTATGCTCAGTAGAGGACACCAGCTGGTCTACACAATCTCAGCCTGCAGTGAGGAGGACAGAATATGGGAGGGACAGCTGAAGGCAGAATCAACCAGGTATAGTCCAATCTACACAAAACAAATGCTTTAGTGGCTTTGTGAGTATGAACATTCAGTTAGATAGTATGTAGTGAGAATTTAATGACACTTTAACCTTTTAATAAGCATTTGCCCTTCCTGCACTTCTTCCTCTGCTCTAATTTCCTCTGATGTGCTCTCTGGAACATGTGACTCAGCGATTCACCCTGTTAGGTCTTCCTACATTCCAGATTCACCTTCATTATCCTCATAAGTGCATCGTCGCATTCGTAAATTAAACATGTCCAGCGGCCCACACATTGGCAGACATTATTGCACATCCTGATTTGTTCTGCTCTCAAATTGCACACCATAGTGTTAGCCTGGGTCGTGACCCTTTTCCGTGTTTAGGTTTGACCTTTGTTACTGACTAGAGATGACTTTTGCAAACTAATGTGACTATTCACCCACTATAGCAACCAGCTACCAATAATGTACTTTCTTACTTTTGAACTTAGGTTAGCTGTTTTGAAATGGACAATAAAGGGGGCTTTAAAATGAGACAGTTTTTCACAGAGTACATTCCTATCATGTACCATAGCCTGAGATGACGAGGGTGGCCTCTTGCACAGTTCCCATTTTAGCACTCCTGGAAGTTGAGACAGAGTCTGCAAGGCACAAGCATCAAAGTGCAAACATTGTGAACTAGAACTTGAGAGTGCTGGTGTTTGGTAAGCAGCAATAATACAGCTAGTAATACACTGAGAATGTGCCAAATTCAGTTAAAGGCAAAGTCAGGTCCCAAGGTCTAGTAGGAGGCGAGCAGGAAGGCACCAAGTTGTAGGCTGGATCAGAGTCAGTGACAGGCAGACGTTGGCAATGAGCCAGCAGTGAAGTATGAACTTACTAGGCAGGAGTGTAGTCAGTAATCCAAGTCAAGGTCACTAGCGGAGATAGGCAGCGAACAAAGCAGACAAGGATAATCAGAAAGATATGTCAAGTAGAAGCTGGGTCATTCACAGAATTAGAATGGATATCAGGATGAAGAACACAGGAGCAAGACTGAGCATTCAGTCAAGAGCTTGTGCAATGTTCCGGTCTAAATAGCCTGTTTGGTGGCAATGGATGTGTGTGTGCTCATACATGCTAGCAATAATGCATATGCACTTACATTTCTATGCCCACAAAAATGTGCATGTTTATGTGCACACATATTAGCCTGATGGCTGGTACAGTGTTCCCGTCTATTCCATAAGTATTGCCAGCAACAGTTGTTTTAAAAACAGTGTAATAGTTCTAGAAAATGTGCATCAGCACAGACGTAACATTTTTGTTTCCTTTGGGAAGGCATATGGCAGGGTGATTTGCAGGCAGAAACTTTTTGGAGACAGGGGAATAATGTTCAAACAAGATATTTGGGGGGCACACCCTAAAAAAATGCATAAAGATGGTGCTGCCATAAGACCATACAACAGAACAAAAATATTACAGCGCACACATGAAAAATTTACCTCCAGCAAGGCTTTTTTTTTAAAACACCTAGACATTTTCAAAAACCATTATCAAAAAATATGGGGATTTGGTCACACCATATTGCTATATGGTGCTTAAGCCCACTTACTGCGACAAAGTACCCCATGATTAGTGGGCCCTACACTATCCATAGATTAGGAGATCCTGCTTCTCTGAACCATGGGATCAATACACTCCTCTATATGGGAGTACATGTCCCATGACACAGGTGGATACTAATGAGAGGTACTTACTGAGGGATACAAAAGGATTTGGTCAGAATCCATACAATAGACAAACAAAATATTTGGGGGGCACACCCTAAAAAATGCATAAAGATGGTGCTGCTATAAGACCCACTAATCATGGGGTACTTTGTCGCAGTATATGGGCTTAAGTACCAAGTGTGACCAAATCCCCATATTTTTTGATAATGTTTTTTGAAAATGTCTAGGTGTCTTAAAAAGCCTTGCTGGAGGTAAATGTCAGTTTTGCATGTCTGCGCTGTAATATTTTTGTTCTGTTGTATGGTCTTATGGCTCGTTCAGAGGAGAGACAGAACGGTAAACAAGGCAGACCGCCGTTCTGTGAGGGAGGAAAATGGAGATCTTGTGTTTCTAAGCAGAAACACGGATCTCTGTTTTCCTCAAGTGTCAGCATTCCCCCACAGTTAGAAATCACTCCCTAGGAGCACACTTAACCCCTTGATTGCCCCTGATGTTAACCTCTTCCCTGCCAGTGTAATTTATTCAGTGACAGTGCATTTTTTTTTTAGCACTGATCACTGTATTGGTGTCACTTGTCCCCAAAAAGTGTCACTTAATGTCAGATTTGTCTGTCACAATGTCGTAGTCCCGCTAAAAATCACTGATTGCCACCATTATTAGTAAAAGCAATAAAAAAGAAAAAGTCCATAACGATATCCCAGCGTTTGTAAACGCTATAACTTTTGTGCAAACCAATCAATATATATATATATATACGCTAAGGGCTCTTTCACACGGACGGTCCGTATGTCCGTTTTTCATCCATCTGTTTTCGAATGAAAAACTGACATACATGTATCCCGCTGACACCCGAACTCGTCCGTGCCCGCTATGGTCCATTTCTGCAGACGGAGAAAAACCCTATTTTTCCATCCGTCTGCAGAGCGGATCGGATGACGACGGACTCTACGGTCCGTCGTCACCCGATCCCCCATAGGGGAGAGCGGTGATGTGACAGGTCCGTCCCTGTCATCTTCCTGCTCAGCGGAGATCGCTCCGGCGATCCCGGCTGAGCAAGCTGATATCCACGGGCGGATCTGCACTGATCCGCCCCGTGTGAAAGAGCCCTTATTGGGATTTTTTTTTACCAAAAATATGTAGCAGAATACATATTGGCCTAAATTGATGCAGAAATTCGATTTTTTATATTTTACATTTACATATTTTATTGGATGTGTTTTGTAGTAGAAAGTAAAAAATATGTTTTTTTTTTGTTTTTTTTTTAATTGTCTGTCTTTTTTTGGTTTATAGGGCAAAAAATAAAAACTGCAGAGGTGATCAAATACCACCAAAGGAAAGCTCTATTTGTTGGGAAAAAAGGACACAACTTTTGTTTAGGCAACACAGTGCCGTTTCCCCAAGAAAATGGCCTGGTCAGGAAAGGGGTAAAACCTTCTAGAGTTGAAGCTGTTAAGGACCAATATCTGTCAGGAACTACTGACTGACTAAACATCTTACATTTCTTTCTATTGTAGCACCACCCCTGAAGGAGCTGCTTGATTCAGATGGGTCCCCCTGTTCCTGACTTCAAACTCCTCAAAGACTCTAACCTTTCTGACACACCTGGCTGAGTGTCCAAACCCACAAAATTGTAAGGAATCACCAATATCAGTATTAGATGTTCAACAAATAGACAGTTTCAAGAATACACTTGCACTGGTGGTTAAAAGAGGGGAAAGTACCAAAGAAGTTGAGTGCATGTGCCTAGCGTCTTATCCAGAGGTTGTCTTTGGGAAATAGATGTATTAATGCTGCCAGCATTGCTGCAGAGGTTAAAGTGGTGGGGGGGTCAGCCTGTCAGTGCTCAGACCATACGTCGCACACTGCATCAAATTGGTCTGCATGCCTCTTCTAAAGATGATGCACAAGAAAGCCCGCAAACAATTTGCTGAAGACAGACTAAGAAAATGGATGAATGGAACCATTTCCTGTGGTCTGATGAGACCAAGATAAACTTATTTGGTTCAGATGGTATCAAGCATGTGTGGCGGCAACCAGGTGAGACATTTAGGCTGGTTTCACACTGGGGCGGTGCGGACGGTGGCGGTAAAGCAGCGCTATATTTAGCGGTGCTTTACCGTCGTTTTAGCTGCGGTATTCGGCCGCTAGAGGGTGGTTTTAACCCCACTAGCGGCCGAAAAGGGGTTAAAACCCCCCGCAAAGCACCGCTGCAGCGGTATCCCCGCGGTGTCCCATTGATTTCAATGGGTAGGAGCGGTGTAGGAGTGGTTAATACACTGCTCCTTCACCGCTCCAAATATGCTGCGAGCAGGACTTTTTTACTGTCCTGCTAGCGCACCGCTCTGGCTTTCACACTGGAGTTAAAGGACACGCTTTTTTCAGGAGTTTTACTGAAAAACGCTTCAGTGTGAAAGGGGCCTAATGGCTGTGTGCTGAGTTATTTTGAGGGAACAGCAAATTTACACTGTTATACAAGCTGTACACTCACTACTTTACATTGTAGCAAAGTGTAATTTCTTCAGTGTTGTCACATAGAAAAGATATAATAAAATATTTACAAAAATGTGAGGAGTTTTTTTTTTACTTTTGTAAGCTACTGTATATATGTAGCGGTGCCCCCCTGGGGTCGCTGCGTGTTTCACCATCCACACATCACCCTGCTTGTCAGACTTCCATTTTAGGGACACTTTCTCCAAAAAATAGATGGATTTAACTTGGATGGGGAAAAGGGACACGGGATGCCCAAATGATTAGTAGACATGCGCACACTGAAATATTTT
This sequence comes from Lithobates sylvaticus, assembly GCA_028564925.1. Classification (NCBI taxonomy): domain Eukaryota; kingdom Metazoa; phylum Chordata; class Amphibia; order Anura; family Ranidae; genus Lithobates; species Lithobates sylvaticus. The sequence continues at coordinate 317,331,301 of CM053028.1, read as the reverse complement.
GTTTCGCAATTTCGTATTCGTCCGAAAAATACATTTAGTTCAGTGTTCTCATATACAATACCTGTCACAGTGGGAGATACCCGCTGTGTCATACAAGTCATTTCTGATAATAATCCCCACTCTACACTGGTGGTACCTGACATGGTGGACATGGTGGTCCCTGAATGGTGGTCCCTGACATGCGGCATTGGTGGTCCCTGACATGCGGCACTGGTGGTCCCTGACATAGAGGTCCCTGACATGCGGCACTGGTGGTCCCTGACTGGTGGTCCCTGACATGCAGCACTGGTGGTCCCTGACATGGTGGTCCCTGACATGCAGAGCCGGTGGTCCCTGACATGGTGGTCCCTGACATGGTGGTCCCTGACGTGCGGCACTGGTGGTCCCTGACATGGTGGTCTCTGACTGATGGTCCCTGACATGGTGATCCCTGACATGCGGCACTGGTGGGCCCTGACATTTTGGCACTGGTGGTCCCTGACATGCTGCACTCGTGGTCCCTAACATGGTGGTCCCTGACATGTGGCACTGGTGGTCCCTGACTGGTGGTCCCTGAAATAGTGGTCCCTGACATGCGGCACTGGTGGTCCCTGACATTCAGCACTGGTGGTCCCCGACATGCTGCACTGGTGGTCCCTGACATGGTGGTCCCTGACATTGTGGTTCCTGAAATTCAGCACTGGTATTCCCTGACATGGTGGAACCAGACATGCAACACTGGTGGTCGCTGACAAGCGGGACTGGTGGTCGCTGACATGCGGCACTGGTGGTCCTTGACATGCGGCACTGGTGGTCCCTGACATGCTGCACTGGTGGTCCCTGGCATTCGGCACTGGTAGTCCCTGACATGGTACACTGGTGGTCCCTGACATGGTACACTGGTGGTCCCTGACATGTGGCACTGGTGGTCCCTGACATTCAGCACTGGTGGTTCCTGACTGGTGGTGCCTGACATGGTGGTCCCTGACATTCGGCACTGGTGGTCCCTGACATGCGGCACTGGTGGTTCCTGACATGCGGCACTGGTGGTCCCTGACATGCGGCACAAGTGATCGCTGACATTTGACACTGGTGATCCCTGATAAGCTGCCCTGATGGACACTGGCACGTTGCACTGGTTTGCATTTATAAGGATATAACCTATCATACCGTGTGTTGTGTATGGCTTGCGAGCTGCAGAATGAGGGTGATTTATGTTGAAGTGGACGAGTTCACATTTACATGTACAAGCCAGTGTACCTCCCACATTCACTCCAATCCCAAGGATTCATGGGAAATTTAGTCTGATTACAGTTTAGCAAGAGAGGGGAGGATATGATGTAATCCTTGTTCTAACACCTCCTCCTTGACAGAATACAGGCTGCTTTTTTTTTGAATCGCAGAGCTGACTTCCTGAAAATTCAATCAGACATATCTCTTAAACGGTAAGAAATTTCACAAATGTAATAACTGTTTAGTGTTTTGTGTTGGGGGAGTACTAATGGGGGATTTTTTTTAAATATCGGAGTTCTGCTTTAAAATGCATTGCGGTAACACACTTTACAGCACTACACCCTACTGCAAAGGTATGGACACTACCATTATGCATTTTGTGTTATTCTTCTCGGGTAAGATTCAGTTTCTGTTGGCTGTATCCATGATCAATGAATTGATGGATATCTGAGAGATTTACAGTGGTGTGAAAAAGTGTTTGCCCCCTTCCTCATTTCCTGTTCCTTTGCATGTTTGTCACACTTAAGTGTTTCGGAACATCAAACCAATTTAAACAATAGTCAAGGACAACACAAGTAAACACAAAATGCAATTTGTAAATGAAGGTGTTTATTATTAAAGGTGAAAAAAAATCCAAACCATCATGGCCCTGTGTGAAAAAGTGATTGCCCCCTAAACCTAATAACTGGTTGGGCCACCCTTAGCAGCAACAACTGCAACCAAGCGTTTGCGATAACGTGCAATGAGGCTTTTACAGCGTCCTGGAGGAATTTTGGCCCACTCATCTTTGCAGAATTGTCCTAATTCAGTTACATTAGAGGGTTTTCGAGCATGAACGGCCTTTTTAAGGTCATACCACAACATCTCAATAGGAATCAGGTCAGGACTTTGGCTAGGCCACTCCAAAGTCTTCATTTTGTTTTTCTTCAGCCATTCGGTGGTGGACTTGCTGGTGTGTTTAGGATCATTGTCCTGCTGCAGAACCCAAGTTCGTTTCAGCTTGAGTACACGAACAGATGGTCGGACATTCTCCTTCAGGATCTCTTGGTAGACAGCAGAATTCATAGTTCCTTTTATCACGGCAAGTCTTCCAGGTCCTGAAGCAGCAAAACAGCCCCAGACCATCACACTACCACCACCATATTTTACTGTTGGTATAATGTTCTTTTTCTGAAATGCAGTGTTCCTTCTACGCCAGATATACTTGGACACACACCTTCCAAAGAGTTCCACTTTTGTCTCATCGGTCCACAGAATGTTGTCCCAAAAGTCTTGGGGATCATCAAGATGTGTTGTGGAGAAATTGAGACGAGCTTTGATGTTCTTTTTGCTCAGCAGTGGTTTTCTCCTTGGAACTCTGCCATGCAGGCCATTTTTGCCCAGTCTTTTCCTGATGGTGGAGGCATGAACGCTGACCTTAACTGAGGCAAGTGAGGCCTGCAGTTCCTTGGACGTTGTTGTGGGGTCTTTTGTGACCTCTTGGATGAGTCGTCGCTGCGCTCTTGGGGTAATTTTGGGCGGCCGGCCACTCCTGGGAAGGTTCACCACTGTTCCATGTCTTCGCCATTTGTGGATAATGGCTCTCACTGTGGTTCGCTGGATTCCCAAAGCTTTGGAAATGGCTTTATAACCCTTTCCAGACTGATAGATCTCAATTACTTTCTTTCTCAATTGTTCCTGAATTTCTTTGGGTCTCGGCATGATGTGTAGCTTTTAAGGATCTTCTGGTGGACCTTACTGTGTCAAGCAGCTCCTATTTAAGTGATGCCTTGATTGTGAACAGGTGTGGCAATAATCAGGCCTGGGTGTGGCTAGAGAAATTGAACTCAGGTGTGGACAACCACAGTTATAGTATGTTTTAACAAGGGGGGCAATCACTTTTTCACACAGGGCCATGATGGTTTGGATTTTTTTTCACCTTTAATAATAAACACCTTCATTTACTAATTGCATTTTGTGTTTACTTGTGTTGTCCTTGACTATTGTTTAAATTGGTTTGATGTTCCGAAACACTTAAGTGTGACAAACATGCAAAGGAACAGGAAATGAGGAAGGGGGCAAACACTTTTTCACACCACTGTATGTTGAGAGGCAGGGGACATTTGTAAGCCAGTGATAGCAATACTTTGTGGCAAGCGCAATATAGTTGGGACCCAGAGTTGAGGTCTCCATCACCCATGAATCGCTGAAAGAGCAGATTTTAAGTGCTCTTGGTGAGCTTAAGTATGGATTTTGTGGATGAAGTAGCATTTGATATCAATGTTCCCTTAAGGTAGTCCTGTATTCAGTGACAATGGGGTTAGCCTGGCCTTCCTCCTCATATGATGTTGAGGCTCTGTGGAGTTCTTTCTGCTGGTTTGGTCCACTCTACATTCTAGGACTCAAGATTCTTTTGCCAGAATGAAAAATGTTAAGAGCAAAGGGAAGGGTGTACAAGGGCACCTTTCTGAAGGATGCGCAGCCATGGTCCTTTTCAATCCCTTCACCCTCCAGACCTTTTATTCATCCTGACCAGAAGAGCACATTCCGCTCAGGAGGTGGATGTTTGCTCTGATTACATCAATATTATACGACTACAAAGGGGAATGATTTAAAGTCCTCCCTCAGAGAGATTTACAGGCTTTTATTCTCCTCTGTGTCTCGTACAAAGACCGGTGTTGAATTTTAAAGAAACTGAGTTTCAGTGTGAGATGGGCATCTCCAGTTCATGTGTCTTCCTTTCAGGGCTCTCCACCTCACCAATTACCTTATGGAGGTTCTAATGTCTGTGTAGCGCCTCTGAGGAAATGGGGGTGCTTCAAATCCATCATTACTTGGATGGTATTCTACAGTTGGCTCACAGACCAGATGACCTACTAGTTCAAAAGGGGATTTTTCTGGTCAGCTTGAGAAGTTTTGGCTGGATAGGCCGTGTCAAGACAATTGCAGCAGACCTGACTAGTCATCGATATGGAGGCCCAGTTCAATGCTAACGTGAGCACATTTTTCTTCCTTCTTTGAATGGGCCAAGTCAGCTGCCCAATGCAGGGGTCTTCTGTCTGTTACATCCCTGTGCTACCCTGGGCACACTGGATTCTCTGGATGTTCCAAAGAATTTTTGCAATGCAGAAGGCAGCACTTGAGTGGATTCAAAGTGCTTCATTTCAGATCCACAGAATCCTTTGATGAAGGGTATGTCAGGAAACCCTCATTTGATCCCATTCGGAAATGTCATTATCTGGGTCCAATGTCACCAATGATGCCACTTGGTTCCCAATATATGGGTCTTTAGTCTGAATATCTTGCCCATAAAACTCAAGTATGGGGCCACCCTCATCTAGGTTTGTTTGCATCACTATCCATTCGCAAAGTGCCTCTCTTCCTACCCTCACCCGTTGGTGGAGGAAGTGGATGCCCTCACTCACCCAAGAAATAGTCATTTAGCAGATGCCTTTCTTCTACTGCCTTTGATCATGAAGTTTGGAGACTGTTGTCTGAGGGTCTCACTGTGATAGCAAGCATGCTGATTGGCCCAGAGGCCTTATGTTTACCATAGCCATGCAATCTAGACAGGACCAAACACTTCAGCTACCAGTGTTTTCACAACACCTGCCCCGTAATGGACTTAAGGGGGGATGATTGGAGGACTTGGGCCATCTTCTGGAAATGCTTCAATCCTGACAAGGTTCCAGAAAGTAAGTCAACAGATGCTGCTTACTCCCAGGTTCACAGCCTGAGAAGAATTTTGATCCTTGCAACACAGAGGTTTCTGAGTTGCTATCATTTCCTCACATGGATCTGGATTTGGGGCTCAGCCTAGTTCTGTAGGGGCTAAAATTTTTGCCATTTCAGCTTTCACCAGGGAAAATAGGGATGTGAGCTGCCAGGGGAATGCTTCACTAGGTCAGTCCTGAGACTTTGCCCTGAGGAGGAATAACATTTCCCAGTAGGTTTTTTTTCTGGTCCTTGATTTCCTTGCCAGGACATCACTCAAGAGGCAGTGTCCCTCGATAACTTCAGGGGTCAGAGTTTCGGCTCTACAAGCACTTGGAGCTACAGAGTCCTACATCTTATTCCTTCTGGACAAGTTGGGTCCTATCGGCTAGTATCGGCTGGTATCGGCTGGTTAAACAGAAGGTGCCGACATTCAGTCTACGTGTACAGCAGCCTTTCCAGCTTCTGTCGAATGGGCATTCTGGAAAAACAGCAACTGACCAGCCTCTTATCAGGGCTGGCAGCCAATGGCTCAGCAGGGCCATCACAATACACAATAACTCAGCAGGGAGATCACTGTACTAACATTGCATAGTTAGTACAGCAAGCTCCTTTCAAGCTCTTCAGTTTGTACAGTGTGTACCAGGTATAATGCCGCGTACACACAACCGTTTTTTTCATCAGAATAAACTATGACAGTCTTTCCGAAGGAGTTCCGCTAAAACGGACTTGCCTACACACGATCACACCAAAGTTTGTTTGTTTAGAATGCGATGATGTACGACTGGACTAGAAAAATGAAGTTCAATAGCCAGTAGCCAATAGCTGCCCTTGCTTCGTTTTGGGCTGTCGGAATAGCATACAGACGAACAGTTTTCCAGATGGAATTGATTCCGTCGGAAAGATTTAAAACACATTCTATTTCTAGGTCCATCAGAATTTTTGAAAATAAAAGTCCGATGAAGCCCACACACTATCGGAATATCCGATGAAATGATTCTGTCTGACCTTTTCTGCTGGAAAGTCCGGTCGTGTGTACGCAGCATTACTCTCATCCTTATACAGGTTACATCTGTGATGCTCACTTGAAAAATATGCAGGGCATTCTAATTAGAAAGCCTAGCACTGCCTACTTGCTTAGAGAAACCTTCATTTAAAAAAAACAGAAAATTTCTATCAAATACTTACCATCATTTTTCCTTTCCTGATGGACTTCATGGCAGCCTACATGTGGGTTAATCCCGCCCCCTCATACCTCATAGGACCCTTCTCCCATAAATCTTTGCTTCGGGCCAGAGGACATGTTCCTTAACCTACTCCAGCCACTGGGAGGGAACTCCTCCTGCCATGTAGTCCATCGGGAAAGGAAAATTACAGTAAGTATTTGATAGAAATTTTCAGTTTTCCTGACACATCCATGGCAGCCTACTTGTGGGAAATAACTAGCCATACACACCCAGGTGGGAAGAGTGCTGGACAAAAAAAATAAGGTTTAATTGGCACCATCAACAGACAAGATACGTAAACCAAATTGAACAGAAGATAACGAGGCTGGCTCTAGCAGGTGGTGCTTTATAAACCTGTTAATTGAAGACCACGAGGCCACCTTGCAAATAACTTCTGGAGCCACGTGACGTGAAGCCGCCCATGATGTAGACACGCTTCTAGTTGAGTGAGCAGTCACTTCTTCTGGAGGCACCAAGCCCTTGGCTTTGTAGGCCCACTGAATGGCCTGAACAATTCATGCTGCGATAGATTTGGAAGAGGCACACATTCCCTTATTCTTTCCATGAAAAAGAACGAACAGGTGGTCGGACTGACTGAACGGAGCTGTAGCTTCTAGCTTTAAAAAGGGAACAAAGTCTTTACCAAGTAACTATAGACCTGTTAGTTTAACTTTTATAGTTGGGAAGATACTGGAGAGATTAATAAAAGACCACATAGATGAGTTCTTGCAGGAAAAAAATATTTTAAGCAACAGACAGCATGGATTCATGAAAGACAGAAGTTGTCAGACAAATCTCATTTCTTTTTATGAGGTGGTAAGTAAAACCTTGGACAGAGGCGTGGCTGTGGACGTGGTATACTTGGATTTTGCAAAAGCGTTCGATACAGTTCCCCACACACGGCTCATGTGTAAGGTAAGGTCTACAGGTTTGGAAATATCGGTTTGTAAATGGATAGAAAACTGGCTAAAAGACAGAATTCAGAGAGTCGTGGTTAATGATTCTTACTCTGAATGGTCTAAGGTTATCAGTGGTGTACCCCAAGGTTCAGTGCCGGGACCCTTACTTTTTAATATCTTTATAAATGATATTGGGTCTGGGATCAAAAGTAAAATTTCTGTCTTTGCAGATGACACCAAGCTATGCTAAGAACTGTTGAGTATGAGGGTGTCTAGCCCAGGAAATTCCTGCAAAGGCAGTAAATGCAGAGACTTGGACCCACAGCGAGCTGACTGACAAGGAGAGATCCAAGCCAGATTGTAGGAAGCCTATGATGTCATGTATCTTTGGGTTATTGCAAGACCCTGCAGTGGAAGAGGTGTAGCCTGCAATTTTTTTTCCAAATCCTCTGGTAGACCCTGTTAGTGCCTTTTCTTCTGGCATCCAATAACGTGGAGATGGCCCTACTTGGACAGCCTAGGGCCTCCAGCCTTCCCTTCTCAAGAACCAGACCATCAGCTGTAGATGGGCCAGGCATGGATGTAGAGTTGCCCCTTGTGATAGGAGATCTGGTCTGGAGGGCAGAGGAACTGGGTCCCAGAAGCTGAGGAAAAAAGGGACTGAGGGAAACCATGGCCTGTTTGGCCAAGACAGGACTATTGCCATTATCTCTGCTTCTTCCATCCTGAGCCTCAACATAAAGCAAAGAATGACAGGAACCGAGGGAAAGGCATAGGCCTTGTGGAATCGCCAATGGTCTGTCAGAGCATCTACCCCGAAAGCCTGGGGACAATGAGACCTTGTGTAGTATTTCTCTAGTCTGAAGTTGCACGGGGAGGCAAACAAGTCTACTTCCGGAATGATTCCCAGGTACAGGACCCACTTAAAGACTTTGGGGTGGAGAGTCCACTCGTTGTTGTCTAGAGACACTCTTGACAGAAAATCTGCCTGAACATTCTGGACTCCAGGGAGATAGACAGCTGTCAGGTTGGCCAAGTTCTTCTGGGCCCTGGTCATGATAGGTAGGATTGAGCGAACCTGAACTGTAAAGTTCGGGTTCATACTGGACTTTTGGGTTTTTGGGTCCCGGACCCGAACCCGAACAATTTACTGTATGTTCGGGTTTGAGTTTGGTGTTCGGCAATAAAATGGCGCTTTTTAAAAAGCTGCAGGGCAGCCAATCAACATTCGTTTAACTCGTGTGCCCTTAGAAGCCATCACAGCCATGCCTACTAATGGCATGGCTGTGATTGGCCAGTGCAGCATGTGACCCAGCCTCTATATAAGCTAGAGGCACATAGCACAGCACGTCACTCTGCTTTAGATAGTGTAGGGAAAGGTTGCTGCCGCTGCTTTGAGGGAGAGAATTAGATAGGAGTCCTGATTCAGAAATCGAATTACTCAGCGATCTACCTTGATTTTCTTGTGTGGGTGCAGTGCACAATCTTTTTGCACTGCCCTGAGCCCAGTGCCAGAGAAAAGATAACTTTTATCTGTCTGTTAGTTAGGTTGGCGTCAGCGGGCATTTTATGCAAGCTCAGTGCACCAGCACTGCATATGTTACTGTGAGATACACCCTTTAGATACTGTTGGTCTATTCTGCTATTCTAAAAACACCCATTTAGGGCCAAAAAATATATTTTGCAGTGTTTCCTGCATATCTGTACGTGTGAGATACACACTTTAGATACTGCTCTTCTATAATTATTTCGCAGATTTCCAATATCAAAGCTTCTTTGACAGCATTGACAAGCTGATTCAAATTCAAAACCTGCATCATGGTCATCTACCTCCACCTCACTGTCTGAGGCTTCAATTGAGGAATGGCTCGGCTGTGAAGGGCCTGGAGCCTCAAGATCATCCCCAATAGGGACTTACATGATGTCGCCAGCAGGGTTGTGGGTACGATCAGAATCCACTTTACTCAGGGACTCACGGACCAGCTTTCTGACCAGTGCTTCCAATCATTGGTCTCCACCCTCTCTTTCTTTTGTGGTTTTAGAAAAGCATCGCTCAAAGAACGACTTGCCTTTGGGGACCTGGGCCCCACATCCCCAGCAGGCTTTCCTTTCAGAGCAGCTGGAGTGTAGGTGAGTGTCGCCCAGAGGTGGTTTTAGACTCCTCTCTGTGGTGCCTCGATCTCGAAGGAGATCTATGACATCTGGAGCTTGAAGAGGAGTGACGATGTTGAGACCTAGGATGGTCTTTATCTTTGCATGCTGTGTTTTGGTGCTCTGACCTAGAAGGACTGAGTGGAAAAGAAAGAGTTAAGAGCTCCTGAATGAGTGAACCCAAGCATCACAGGAAGAAAAAAAAATCAATCCTACCTGCAGCGCAAGGGTTGGCCACAGGGGGCAGTGACAGATCCATGGCAAGGCAGTCCCTCAACTTCCTGAAACGGCGATCTGGAACGCAGCTGCGCTCCAGCCACTATGGCCAATCACTGAAGCTTGATAGCAAACAAGGAGACACACAAAACACAGAGATACAGCTGCCATAAGAAAATTAATATCTTTGTACATTACCACCACCACAGCATGATCCAGACAAGAACTGGGACTGGGGAGCTGTCGCTCGATCCACCACACAACCAGAGCGTTTACAAGGCCTCCCGCTAATAGCTGGGATGTTCTGTCATATTGCCGCTTGCCTGCCAATGGTCAGGCTAGTAAGCTCTTCATGGCATTGCATCATATCGCCCATGTCCACCTGCTGTTAGCTAGGATTGCATACATACTATTTAACTTTTTTAGTGAATGATTTACCTTAGTCATTCAGTTGTGGGGTGAGGACAGATATCTGTGGGCCCCCTTATTTTAAAGGGTGTTTCCAGATTTCAATAAGTCACTCCTCCCCCTGCAGGCCCCCACATCAACTAAGCAGGGGAAGTTGATGGGTGGCCCATTTCCTCATCAACATGGGGACAATGTATTTTGCTAGGAGCCCCCTCGCAAGGCATTTTCCCTATGCAGAGGGGATGTGGCCTAGTATGGTTCAGGAGGGGAGGGGGGCATGCTTGCCCTTTCCTGGACAGTCAGGCAGCATGCTCAGATAAGAATCTGGAATGGATTTTGGGGGGGACTCATGTTTTTTTTTTGTTGTTTTTCTTTTCTTTTTCATGGGGTCATCCTCGTGATATGTACAAGACTCTTATCCTGGATAAAGGTCTGGTGGAGATGTCAAAGGGAATTTTCCGCCCCCTATTACAAACAGAATAAAGTAGCCAGAAATTTTAAATTTATTGGCATTTTATAGTCTTGGCGCTGACAGCATAAAAATATGCGGCCCCTCGGCCTTGGCATCGAGCAGCCTCATATTTGTGTGCAATATTGCCAAAACTGCTGTGTCAAGAGCACGCCCCCTGCACGCTCCCGACAGTTACCGGCGGCTAACAGAAAGCTCCCAATTGCTGCTTTCGGGAGCTTTCCAATCATGTGACCGCCGTGACAGACAATTTGATTGGTCACATGATCACAAACCCCGCCCCCACCACCAAACATCTGAAACCACTTAAAGGGCAACAGTGCCAAGGTTTTAAATGGCAATGTTATTTCTTTGTAAGTTACTTGAACTAATTGTGCATTGTTGCCCTTTAAGGCTTTTTAAAAGTGCTATCCCCCACCAAATGCTAATATTCTTGCATTGATATATGTTCCCACTAGCCATGCCAAGCTTCCCTTCCCTATTTGCCTTAAAAAGGGCAAATTTGAATTTGCTAAAATGACAAAGGGTTCAAGGAATGTTTGAAAAATCCAAACTTTTTTTTTATTGTTCAGTGAATGCCCCTCAAACTGTACCTAGGTACATTTGGATCATCTCTAGTTGCTTAATGTATGTACAATCTTTGATATAATATATAAACTAAAATATACTCAGTACCAGAAATATTCTACAATTTAATCAGTAAAACAGCTGAGAACTATACACTTTGCAATAAAGTTATACCAGACAGTTAAACCTCATATTATATTAGAGCACCAATAACAGAAACAACGGTCTGTTACTCTGCTGTGCACCATGCTGTGTTCATTTTAATGATCCACAAATCAGCCTGAAAGATCTTCAATCACCCAGAATGCTGACATCAGCTTATAACACAACTGTTTTCTCTGCAGCGGCTTATGAATACTAATCTACGATTTTCAAACTAAGACACTTCTATAGTCTACAAATATTTCAAGTACATTCTAAAGATCACTTTCTGGCCAGACGTTCATGTTTATGTAACAAACTTAGTAGAGGCAGATTTACTAGAGCCAGTTATATATGTGCATTCTTATTTAATAAGGCAAACAGCAAAGTGAAGTAACAAGTGATGGGAAATTCAACTCGCCGGCTAAGCAATTTGTGATTTAATTCTTCGAAATATATGCATGCAAATTTCTCCTGTGAGCAGAGAGTCGTATAATTCATTCAATTTATGAATGCTTTGATTCTGAAATTGTGTGATTTTTCCCCAATTACACAGGTCGACCAGCAAATTTTCTGAGAAATCAAAAACAGACAAATCATTGATATTTGTGAATCCATCATCATTAGCAGTAACTCCTTACAACCAACCAGCTGAGAGAGGAAATGTAATTTGTTGCTGTGGAAAAATTTCTTGTACACTTTTTTTTTTTTTTTTTACCATATAAATGATCCTATTGTTCTAAGTACTCTGACAGTTATCACTGTACAGATTTTTCCACTCTCCATTTAGCTCTGAGATTGTAGGAATGAGATCCAGTCAGTTAGATGAGTTCAAAATTCTTACCCCTACATTGATTCAATAGAGAATAGTGCCTCTTTCGGACACCGGAACCTGTATGATCACTCCCTGATGCACTAACTGCTCTAGTGCTTGAAGCAATACGTTTATTTTTGGAGGATTCGCAGGAACGTTGGATCTTAAAAACCTCTGGAGGAAATATCTGTAATTCCAGATTGTAAGGTATACCAATCGTCCTGCACCACTGTTCTCCAAATGTCCGCAAATTGGAGCAGCCTTCCCTCCACCAGATAGAGTGGGGGCATCCCATCAAAAGGAGGGCTTGGTGCCGGGTTTAGAAGAGTTCTGGACTCAGGGTTTTTTCTGGCCCTGGCCCTGCGGCTTGCTCTTGGCTCTAGCGCTCTGTTGGCGGAGGAACTGTCGTGGTGCTGAAAGACCTGAGGAAGTCCCAGAGGTTTTAAACGAGGGACGCCTGGTCCTCCTTACAGGTAGTAAAGAACTCTTTCCTTCGGAAAACATTTGGATGTATTTATCCAGATCACCATACAAATGTTCCCCATAGAAGGGGAACCCTGGCAATAACTTCTTACAGGGAAGCTCGGCTGACCAGCTCTTAAGCCACACAAGTCTGCGCATGTGTACAGACAGGCGAGAGACTTGCTATATAGAATCCTTTAAGGCAGTGGTCATCAACCCTGTCCTCAGGGCCCACTAACAGGCCAGGTTTTATGTATTACCTTGGGAAGATGCAGACTAGAATACTGCAATCACTGAGCAGCAAATGATATCACCTGTGATGTATTTCACTTATCTTGCAAACCTGGCCTGTTAGTGGGCCCTGAGGACAGGGTTGATGACCACTGCTTTAAGGAATCTACAGCAAAACACAGCGCTCGAGGAATATCTGCCCTATTTTCAGCAGGATCCTCCTGGTTAGGCCTATCAGGCCATCTGACCTGATCCTTTAAGGACTAGCAGACTCCAATTGCTGTGACAGCTGGCTTAATTGCTGAACTGGCCAAAGAAAAGGAAGCCTTTAACCGGTTCCCAATCGCGTATATATACCTGTAGCGCCGACACTTTTGCAAGGTGTCCGCTATGTACAAATTTTGTTTTTTTTCTCAGAACAGTAAAGGGGTTCTGAGGGTTAATTGTGTAGGTTTAACTTTGGCATCAGTTTGGCTGGGCTGTGCTAGGGTTCTGCCTGGTCATGTGTACAGTTAGGTGCACATGACAGGCCCAGAACCAGGCCTGGTTGGACGTTTTGAATATCAGCATTCCCCGTAGCCAATCAGTGGGTGCGTCTGGCCCCGCTGAGGAGTCTGGGAAAGGGTACTTAAGATGCTGAAGTCACGTGTTCGGGGTTCGTCAGGCCAGAGCTGCCTGTTCCTGAATCTGGACCGGGGTAGCCCCGCGAGGGGTCCCAGGACCGGGAGCGTGTGCCACCCCGCAACATGGTCCGTTTGACTAACCCCATTAGACCCGCTTGGTCTGGGGCAAGGATCCATCTGTTCCCGAGTCTCAGAACCGGCTGGTCCGAGGCGCAGTAACTGAGGGAGGATTCAAGACGTCCGGGTGTGCTCTCAACTTGGAGGGGCACCACAGCTCGTGTAGGTGACCGGGGGAGGACTCTTCGGAGGAGGGCCAACAAGCTGGCATTCCAAGAAGTGCCTGGTTGCTGGGTTGTTAAGGACACTAACGAATCCACGTTTTCCCAGTGCTGCCAAGGAGACAGAGAACGTTCCAGGTACTGAGGAAAGGTTCCTGTTCACTTTTAATTGCAATTTCATTCGAGGTCAGAGGCTTTGCAAGTTCTGGATTAAAGTGCTGATTTTGATTTGTTTAGCTTTTAAGCACCCAGCTGCGAGTGGCTACTCTCTGGGTTTGCATTAGAGACTTTCTGATAATTAGCAGTTCAGGGTGCCTGAGTTTCTTCACCCTTGCCCTCTGTTCCCTAAAGAGACTGTGTTTGTTGGATGTTACCCCTGCAAATAAAAACCTTTCTAAAGGACTTTTATGGTGTCAGCATCCAAAGTCGTTGGGTACTAACCCTGGGGACCCCTAGACCTGGAAGAGCAAGCCAAGCGGAGGCAACCGGTAAGTCCAAAAGTCAAGATTGCCCCATTGAGGGATATGGCCGCTACATACAGTGGTGTGAAAAAGTGTTTGCCCCCTTCCTTATTTCCTGTTCCTTTGCATGTTTGTCACACTTAAGTGTTTCGGAACATCAAACCAATTTAAACAATAGTCAATTACAACACAAGTAAACACAAAATGCAATTTGTAAATGAAGGTGTTTATTATTAAAGGTGAAAAAAAATCCAAACCATCATGGCCCTGTGTGAAAAAGTGATTGCCCCCTAAACCTAATAACTGGTTGGGCCACCCTTAGCAGCAACAACTGCAACCAAGCGTTTGCGATAACGTGCAATGAGGCTTTTACAGCGTCCTGGAGGAATTTTGGCCCACTCATCTTTGCAGAATTGTCCTAATTCAGTTACATTAGAGGGTTTTCGAGCATGAACAGCCTTTTTAAGGTCATACCACAACATCTCAATAGGATTCAGGTCAGGACTTTGGCTAGGCCACTCCAAAGTCTTCATTTTGTTTTTCTTCAGCCATTCGGTGGTGGACTTGCTGGTGTGTTTAGGATCATTGTCCTGCTGCAGAACCCAAGTTCGTTTCAGCTTGAGTACACGAACAGATGGTCGGACATTCTCCTTCAGGATCTCTTGGTAGACAGCAGAATTCATAGTTCCTTTTATCACGGCAAGTCTTCCAGGTCCTGAAGCAGCAAAACAGCCCCAGACCATCACACTACCACCACCATATTTTACTGTTGGTATAATGTTCTTTTTCTGAAATGCAGTGTTCCTTCTACGCCAGATATACTTGGACACACACCTTCCAAAGAGTTTCACTTTTGTCTCATCGGTCCACAGAATGTTGTCCCAAAAGTCTTGGGGATCATCAAGATGTGTTGTGGAGAAATTGAGACGAGCTTTGATGTTCTTTTTGCTCAGCAGTGGTTTTCTCCTTGGAACTCTGCCATGCAGGCCATTTTTGCCCAGTCTTTTCCTGATGGTGGAGGCATGAACGCTGACCTTAACTGAGGCAAGTGAGGCCTGCAGTTCCTTGGACGTTGTTGTGGGGTCTTTTGTGACCTCTTGGATGAGTCGTCGCTGCGCTCTTGGGGTAATTTTGGGCGGCCGGCCACTCCTGGGAAGGTTCACCACTGTTCCATGTCTTCGCCATTTGTGGATAATGGCTCTCACTGTGGTTCGCTGGATTCCCAAAGCTTTGGAAATGGCTTTATAACCCTTTCCAGACTGATAGATCTCAATTACTTTCTTTCTCAATTGTTCCTGAATTTCTTTGGGTCTCGGCATGATGTGTAGCTTTTAAGGATCTTCTGGTGGACCTTACTGTGTCAAGCAGCTCCTATTTAAGTGATGCCTTGATTGTGAACAGGTGTGGCAATAATCAGGCCTGGGTGTGGCTAGAGAAATTGAACTCAGGTGTGGACAACCACAGTTATAGTATGTTTTAACAAGGGGGGCAATCACTTTTTCACACAGGGCCATGATGGTTTGGATTTTTTTTCACCTTTAATAATAAACACCTTCATTTACAAATTGCATTTTGTGTTTACTTGTGTTGTCCTTGACTATTGTTTAAATTGGTTTGATGTTCCGAAACACTTAAGTGTGACAAACATGCAAAGGAACAGGAAATGAGGAAGGGGGCAAACACTTTTTCACACCACTGTACCTTTAAGAGCTGCCATAGGCACGCGCGTGTGCCCACTGCACGGCGGGGGAATCCCCGCCGGTCACATGTGATCGCGTGCACAAGAGCCAGCACAGGGATTTGTGTGTGTGTGAACACACAAATCCCTGTCCTGTCAGAGGACAGGAGACAGATGGTGTGTTCCTACTAACTAGGAACAATGATCTGTCTCCTCTCCTAGTCAGTCCAATCCCCTCACAGTTAGAACACACCCAGGGAACACACAGTTAACCCCTAATCGCCCCCTAGTGTTAACCCCTTCCCTGCCAGTGACATTTACAGTGCATATTTATAGCACTGATCTCTGTATAAGTGTCGATGGTCCCAAAAATGTGTCAAAAGTGTGCGATCTGTCCGTCGCAATGTTGCAGTAAAGCAAAAAATTGCAGATCACTGACATTACTAGTAAAAAAAAAAAATAATAATAATAAAAATGCCATAAATCTTTCCCATAGTTTGATAGTTGACGCTATAACTTTTCAGTCAGCATACTTTGCCTGTTCCTGGTGCAAGGGGGAAGCCTGTGCAGCCTGAGGAGGCTTCAGGGACCCCAAAGAGGACAAGGGAGGCTCATAAACCTCAGCAGGAGGTAACTTAAAACTTAAAGGCACAAACCATCTTGGTAAGAGTCTGCATCAAAAGCCTCTGCGACTTAGAGGCTGATACCAACTGGACATCTTCTGGCCCAGATTCCTCAGAAGCAGACTCATCTGCCAGGCCCTCCACAGGCCACCCTTCTTGGCATTTAGCTCTTCCCCATCCACAACCCATTCCTGCTCCAAATTATGAGGCTTAGTAGAGGGGGATCTGTCACACTTCTTGCCACCCTGCGGGATAGAGGCAATCATGCCAGCAATCCTGTGCTTTAACCCGGCTAGGGCTGAGGACAGTTCATCCCTGGTGATAAATAGGGATGGGTGAACGGTTCGGCCCGAGCATAACATTATGCAGTGTTCACGGCAAATTCAAAAGCTGCGGAATCCCCATGAAAACCCAAAAGTGCTTCCTGTGTTTAAAACAGTACCACAGCAAAATTAAATTTCTAAAGGAAAAAAAAAGTAATTTAAAACTGATTGCGGCTGTAATGAATTGTTAGGTCTCGGCAATATAGATAAAACTCATTGGAAAAAATGTCATGGGTCCCCCCCCCCAGTCCATTTCCAGGCCCTTTGGGTCTGGTATGAATATTAAGGGGAAACACCCAAACCAAAAATGTAAAAAAAAAATTGTGTGGGGGTCCCCCCAAAATCAATACCGGGCCCTTCAGGTCTGGTATGGATATTAAGGAAAACTATGCGCCAAATTTAAAAAAAATGTGGTAGGGGTCCCCCCAAAATCTATACCAGACCCTTATCCGAACTCTTATATAGGGTTTCAATGTACCCGTTACCAATTCACATAGGGGGGAAGGCCGGGATCTGGGGGTCCCCTTGTTAAAGGGGGCTTCCAGATTCTGATAAGCCCACCGCCTGCAGACCCCCACAACCACAGGGGAAGGGTTGTGGGGATGAGGCCCTTGTCTCCATCAACATGGGGACAAGATGCTTTGGGGGGCTATGCCAAAGCACCCTCCCCATGTTGAGGGCATGTGGCCTGGTATGGTTCAGGAGAGAGCTCTCTCATCCCCCCCTTTTTTCCAGTGGCCTGCCAGGTTGCATGCTCGGATAAGGGTCTCCAAGTTAAAAAAAAGGGGGGGGGATTTCCCCCCAAAATCTCTACCAGACCTCTATCCAGGCAATTAGCTTGGCTGGCCAGGAAAATAAGGCCCAGAGTGTACACCCCCTACTCCTGAACCACACCAGGACCATGCCCTAACATGGGGAGGGTAGCTTGCCAGGCCCTCCCCCTAGAAAAGAATCTTGTCCCAATGTTGATGGGGACAAGGGCCTCAGCCTCACATCCAGCTCAGTGGATGTGGGTATCTTCATTGGCAGATTTATTGGAATCTAGAAGCCCTCTTTAACTCCTTGGTGCCAAGTGTATGCAAATATGCGACCCCACTGGACTGGGCTTTTTTCTGTGGGGCTGCATATGTGCATATGTCCCTTTTAGCTGGAAGCGTGTCGCACAGTGCGCTCCCAGCACAGAGACTGGGGTCTCACCGAGAGCCCCCGTACCCTGTACTAACAAGCGGGACCAGGAATTCCCAATTCTGGGTCACCTGATCGCCGTGATAGTCTCTGAGTGGCTATCATAGTGATCAGTCACTGTGAAACCCGCCCCCGTTTTTTCTCTCTCTAAGAATGGAGGACAGAGATACATCATATCTCTCTATCCTTGCAGAAGAAAAAAAAGTGTGTGTGTAAAAAAATAAAAATAATAATAAAAAACTAAAATAAGAAATCTAGGTCAGTGTTAGGGTTTGGGTCAAAGGTCAGGGTCAGTATTGTTTTGGACAGGATTTTTTTTTTTTTAATTAATATTAATGTCAGTGTCAGTGTGTTTTAGGTAGGATAAAAAAAAGCAAAATGCACACTATTGTTTTTAGGCTGTACTACAGGTACAAAAAACGTACATATATGTGGGATCTCTGTGATTGTCAGGAGCAGGAGAATTTATTTTGGGTTGTTATTTGGTGGTAGGTTATGATAAGAACAAGAAATATACAGCTAAATTTAATAAAAATTTGTTTTTTACTATTTTGGGACAGTTTTCACGAGATACCAATTATCATTTACCACTAAATGAAATCCACCTGGATGCACAAAGTAGTTGTGGGTATACGTACGGTTTTACGAACACAAAGTTGTTGAACACGAATGTCAAAGTTGCAAAATTGTGCTCAGTCATTACATTTTTTTTACCCTTAGGCGAGAAGGGGTTAATATAAGAAGCCCCCCAGATATCCTGGAATATCTTACCAAAAATTAAACTCCTATTGCAGGGGATGCCTAAAATTATACTTGTATCTCCAATTTCTGTGAAAATCTGTGAGCCAATCACACAAGCAGGAAACATTTTTTGAACATTTTTAGAAAATGACAGCAACCTCTGGGTTAAAGGGTAATGCCATTTGTAGTAATATTAGGTCACAAATAGCTTGTGTAGAAATATTTTATGATTTTACAAAAGTAAATAAATAATTTTTAATACATTGATCATACATGTACATGTAATTTAATCGTACCCCTACTCCCGATCAAGCGACCTGTTTTAACTTGTAAATAAAAGACAATTTTGAAAAGTTCTATTATTTTTGACATGCACTATTGATCTTTGTAACCACCCGCAAGTCCCCCACAGCTAACAGAGAATAAGATAAGCTTACCACAAAACAGTCTGCCATATGTTTATAATGGGTCTCCTAGCATTAATTAAAGTTAATGCCATTACTTTGATATATAACCCCCTGTAGTTTCTATATAGCATATAATAAATAAAGCATACATCTAAACTTTCAATTTATCTCATTTAAAGAATAAACGTTTCAAAACTAAAAGGCAGATGTCTCCTCAGGGGTCTTGTTCAATTTCCTTATTTAACTTTATTCAAGCATACACTGAAGAAATGCACAGGGTTACGAAACAGTATTTATTTCTTACTTTCCTTGTTTTCCATACAACCAGAGATGCCACATGAAAATAAATATTCTCAGTTATAAAACGATTTTATTTCTGGATATTAAAAATCTGTTAAGCAGTTTCATCACACTGCAGAGTGGATGCCACACAGAGAAGGTGTCAGTTAATACAGGTTTTATACCCATAATGCTTAGAGACAAAATAAGCTAAAGGAAAAAAGTTACTTTGTCATTAATTGGGTTGCATCTTTACGACATATCAGCCAACATATAGCACATATACAGAGATTTACAGATCTTGTTGTACCACATTTTTACATGAACTATTTCCCTCCATGTTTAGACATGAAAATATAATTTCAAAAACACATTATTGGTGAAAGATTGGAGTGCAGTGACACTTTCTATAAATTGGTCCGGGATTCTATAACTATGGTCAATTTATTTTTAATAACTGAAATCTAGGAACATTTTCTCAAGGCTGTGTACTTTTCTGCATAGTATACTTCTGTTGAGTATGCTTTTCTTTCCAGTGGGTTTAAATACACTATGCTGGGGATTAAAACATGAGGTAAAGTACAAGGCAGTTCTTCATCCATGGACTCTTATTTGAGAAAATGGCAACTTACAAATGTTTGTAAAATATAATTTTTTTATTCTCTGCAGCTGCTTAAGGATGTCTTCATGAAGTATTTTAAGCACCATTTTTCTTTTCCAAATTTGGTAGGTATTAAGTCATAAATGTCACAGTGTGTTAATGCCTGCTGTTTGGGAATTAAAAAGTTTATCTTCTCTTCCCTTCATTCCATTCTTTGGTGTTGATTTTAGGTGCAGACAGTAACATGTTTTTTAGCAGTTCAAAACCTCTTCACACTGGCCCTTTCAAATCTTTAGCAGACTGTGGAGCAGCAAGGGCCTGAAGGCTGCAAGAAGAAGGATCACAATATCCTGCTTGTCCAGGAGGGCCTGGTGGTCCAGGGATTCCAGGCTGCCCAGCTCGACCAGGTGGGCCTCTCTCTCCATCACGACCTACACGCCCGTAACTTGGTTTGCCTTGTTCACCTGTTCAAAAATAGAAAAAAGTAATTTAAGTATTTTTCAGCCATATTATATGCCAGCAGAAAAGCTCTTGGTGTTGAAAATGGGTACATACAGTATCTCACAAAAGTAAGTACACCCCTCACATTTTTGTAAATGTTTTATTATATCTTTCCATGTGACAACACTGAAGAAATTACACTTTAGTAGTGAGCTTGTATAACAGTGTAAATTGTCTGTCCCCTCAAAATAACTCAACACACAGCCATTAATGGCTAAACCTCTGTCAACAAAAGTGTGTACATCCCTAAGTAAAAATATCCAAATTGGGCCCAAAGTGTCAAAATTTTGTGTGGCCACCCTTATTTTCCAGCACTGCCTTAACCCTCTTGGGCATGGAGTTCACCAGAGCTTCACAGGTTGCCACTGGAGTCCTCTTTCACTCCTCCATGACGACGTCATGGAGCTGGTGGATGTTAGAGCCCTTGCGCTCCTTCACCTTCCATTTGAGGATGCCCCACAAATGCTCAATAGGGTTTAGGTCTGGAGACATGTTTGGCCAGTCCATTATCTTTACCCTCAGCTTCTTTAGCAAGGCAGCAGTCGTCTTGGAGGTGTGTTTGGGGTCATTATCATGTTGAAATACTGCCCTGCGGCCCAGATTCCGAAGGGAGGGGATCATGCTCTGCTTCAGTATGTCACAGTACATGTTGGGATTCATGGTTCCCTCAATGAAATGTAGCTACCCAGTGCCGGCAGCACTCATGCGGCCCCAGACCATGACACTCCCACCACCATGCTTGACTGTAGGCAAGACACACTTGTCTTTGTACTCTTCCCCTGGTTGCCGCCACACATGCTAGACACCATATTAACCAAATAAGTTTATCTTGGTCTCATCAGACCACAGGACATGGTTCCAATAATCCATGTCCTTAGTCTGCTTGTCTTCAGCAAACTGTTTGTGGGCTTTCTTGTGCATCATCTTTAGAAGAGGCTTCCTTCTGTGATGAAAGCCATGCAGACCAATTTGATGCAGTGTGTGGCGTATGGTCTGAGCACTGACAGGCTGACCCCCACCCCTTCAGCCTCTGCGGCAATGCTGGCAGCACTCATACGTCTATTCACCAAAGACATCCTCTGCATATGATGCTGAGCATGTGCACTCAACTTCTTTGGTTGACCATTGCGAGGCCTGTCCTGAGTGGAACCTGTCCTGTTAAGCCGCTGTATGGTCTTGGCCACCGTGGATCAGCTCAGTTTCAGGGTACTGGCAATCTTCTTATAGCCTAGGCCATCTTTATGTAGAGCAACAATAATTTTTTTCAGATTCTCAGAGAGTCCTTTGCCATGAGGTGCCATGTTGAACTTCCAGTGATCAGTATGAGAGAGTGAGAGCAATAACACCAAATTTAACACACCTGCTCCCCATTCACACCTGAGACCTTGTAACACTAATGAGTCACATGCCACCGGGAGAGGTGGCTAATTGGGCCCAATTTGGACATTCTCACTTAGGGGTTTACTCACTTTTGTTGTCAGAGGTTTAGACATTATATGCTGTGTGTTGAGTTATTTTGAGGGGACAGCAAATTTACACTGTTATACAAGCTGTACACTCACTACTTTACATTGTAGAAAAGTGTAATTTCTTCAGTATTGTCACGTGAAAAGGTATAATAAAATATTTACAAAAATATGAGGGGTGTACTCACTTTTCTGAGATACTGTAAATATTTTGTGATAAACGCAGTGACAGTATCATATAATACCACATGGTGATCTTATTCTACCTGTGCATTTGACATATTTATAGTATGACTGAAAGTCAATAACCTATTACCCATAACTCCCCACTGTCCCTGATTTCGAGGGACTGTACCTGATTTGGAAATGTCTCTCTGGATCTCTTTCATTCTCATGTGTCCCTTAATTTGGTCTGATCTATATAGTTGTATATAAAATGCACTTTTTATCTTTCAAAAAGTGTTTCCCAGCGCTAAACCTTTCATCCACTATCTAAATTGCTGCATTTGAGTGGGTGTGGCAGGGGGTGTTTCCTATGCTTACATACTTTTGCTAATAGGTGTCCCTCGTTCCTATCTCAAAAAGGTGGGAGGTATGATATTACCTATTGTACATACAACTTCAATGAATAAAACTATAATGCATATTAAAAACAAACTAAATTCAGGGACTTGAAAGGAAAGGGTCCTGCAAAAATAATGCATTTTCAGCTATTTAACAGATATTTACAATAAAGCATGTCCTAATCCTTTTTTTAAATGGGTAGCTAATTAGCCATTGCAAACTTGAATGTACAGCCTGCTTAAACATAGTACATGGCAATCTCTTTCTGAGATACATGTGAATGTGATCAGCTAAACCCAAATCATCATTTCAATGTACTTCAAAAGTCAGTCTGAACAAAATGTTTCCATTATCTCTAAATAAGTCCAATGTTTAACACCTGCACAATGATACATAATAAATCAAGGGAAGCAGTGCTTTCTCAATGTAAGCACATTGACTTGATAGATAAAAATATAATAAAGCAAGCTAACCTTTGCATGTACTCAAAGTGTATATCCAAAACTATATATATTGCTAAATAAAAATTAATTAATCACCAGAAAAAAATTTAAAATTATCAATCAGTGAATAAAGCGTCAGTGCTCAAGATAGTAAGTTCTTAGGATGAGTTCTCATACAGAAGTCTGTGCTTATATAAAAAATCCTTGTACAGATACAAACAAATTCTTTAAAAAAAGGTGCATAAACTATGAAGAATCTTGTAACAAAAAGTGTCAGTGCTCAAAGTGCTTATTCTACTTCAATATCACTCCAAGCACGTGAGTTTTTGCTCATCCACCAATGGATATAAACTCACCAGATGTAATTGATCTTCTTTAGCGTATGCCAAAAAAGACCAAAGCAGGCTTTTCACAGCTTTGCTGTGCATGGCTCAAATCGTGTTTCCTTAGACCTAATGCAGGCTCACATGCATAGAGGGACCAAAACATAGAGGAAATTCATTGTGCAAAACGTTTATTAAAACCTTTTTTAAATAGCTGTTTAGATAACACTCACATTTTCTGGTGCCTCCCTGGCACCCAGGAGTCATCTGCCAGTAATCAGAACAAAAGCTGCCCACCGCTTCGGTCCAGCAGCCGATGGTAAGCTGTATACATTCTCGGAGACCAGAGAAGCCTCTTGATGATGTCAGATGAACTGGATGAAACCTGTATGAGTAAAGACAACTAGAGCTTCTCTGGTCTCGGATATTGTATACAGTTTACCATTGGCTCCCGGACTGG
Source organism: Lithobates sylvaticus (assembly GCA_028564925.1). Classification (NCBI taxonomy): domain Eukaryota; kingdom Metazoa; phylum Chordata; class Amphibia; order Anura; family Ranidae; genus Lithobates; species Lithobates sylvaticus. Next base: position 317,307,856 of record CM053028.1, on the reverse strand, counting down.
AGTGGTGGGCAGCTTTTGTTCTGATTACTGACAGATGACTCCTGGGTGCTGGGCAGGCACCGAAAAATGTGAGTGTTATCTAAACAGCTATTTTAAAAAGTTTTAATAAATGTTTTACGCAAAAAATTTCCTCTCTGTTTTAGTCACTCTATGCATGTGAGCCTGTATTTGGTCTAAGGAAACACGATTTAAGCCATGCACAGCGGAGCTGTGAAAAGCCTGCTTTGATCTTTTGTGGCATAAGCTAAAGGAGATCAATTACATCTGGTGAGTTTGCATCCAGTGGGAGAGGGGCACAAACTCACAAGGAGTGGAGCGTTGTGGAGTGATATTGAAGTAGGATAAGCACTTTAAGCACTGGCACTTTTTGTTACAGGAGATTCTTCATGGTTTATGCAGCTTTTTCAAATAATTTGTTTGTGTCTGTACAAGGACTTTATATATAAGCATAGACTTCTGTATAAGAACTTATCCTAAGGACTTACTATCTTGAGCACTGGCACTTTATTCACTAATGTTTGATTTTTTTTCGATGATTAATTTTTTGATGATTAATTCATTTTTATTTAGCAATATATATAGTTCTGGATATACACTCTGGGTAGGTATAGAGGTTAGTGTGCTTTATTATATTTTAATCTATCATTATCTCTAAAGGTTGGAGTTGTTTAGATCACTAAAAAATACCTTACTACTATTATGTACCAGCAGATCAGCAGGTGGCTCAAAAATATGTGAATTATCTTCAGTTACTGAATCATTTTGATTCTTTACATTAAATCTAAACCCTAACTTGATTACATTTAGCTTGGTAAGGCATTTACATCAGTGGCAGCTGCATGCCATTGCTCAGGGCAAGCTTTTTGATGGGGCATGTCAGCGCAGTGAACATTAGCATGACTGGTTATAGTCTCCACCCGAAGCCTGTGGAATATGGTAACCATGAATAAGCATTTGGGGGAACAAAGATACAGTGTTGTCCCCCCATAACAGGAAGTGTCTAAACAAGGACCTTTATGACAGGATCACTAGGTTTTATTTGAATGAATGGTAATAAACCTTCTGTGTTCAGTTCCCCCAGCCCCGCTAAATACTTACCTGAACCCAATCTTGATCCAGCTGCTCTCTCCTCTCTCCTCACAGGACATGGAGGCAGCAGCGAGGGCCATTGGCTCCTGTTGGTGTCAATCACAGAAGGGAGGGGTGGGCAAGGCCTAGCCCTGCTGTGTGTGTGTCTGAGCCCAGCTCATGATTAAGCACACACGAGAGCCCCCATAGCAAGCAGGTTCAAGGGGGAGGAGCCAGGAGCGCCAGCGGGGGACCCCAGAAGAGAAGGATTGGGGATGCTCTGTGCAAAAAAAATTGCACAGAGCAGGTAAAAAATACGTGTTTGTTACTTTTTTTAAAAAGTACCTTTTCAATCATTTTAAGAATTAATTTGAAAATACATTAACATGTAAAAATAGTCATTGGGTTTACATTTACTTTAACTATGCTTTAACTTTTACATACTTATAACTACTGTATGTTGATCAATTTACTCATCTTTATGATTCATATTTCCAAACAATATTTAGAAATAATACAACTGAATGTGATTAAATATTCTAGTCAATGTATCTAATTATATATTTGTAGAATGAATCTGCAGAAACAGAGAGATGCTAAGACTGTAATATTACATTGAATATATCACTTGTTAAACTGGCAGCAGCTAATATTAATTAGCCCAACATGTTCTCTTTTTGTATTCTAAGTAATCTAGAGGGATCCATTATCAAAGATGAATGCTAGACAACCTGATGAAAGTGTAGACATTTCACCATAATGTCTACTGAAGTGCAAATCATATTTCAGGTTACCCAATCTCAGGGCCCCAGTCTTATTCTTGGAATCCTATAGCTACATGCAAAGACATTATTGGGATTCTCTGATTTTCTAAATCATACAGTATGAGTAACTTATAATTTTTTTGTATTCCAACTGGTTTAACACTATATAGATATAAGAGGATATAACAAGTAGTGATGAGCTTCAATAAATATGAAAAATGGCACTCAAAATCTTTACCAAGGAACCATTAAATGAAACAGTAATATAGCAGATGTCCATATACGAAGTGGATTTAAAAGCAGCATCTGCTGAGATGATCCTATAGATAACATTAGGGTACAAACTCAGCTCACAGAGATGCACAAGTGTGAACCTAGCCTTACTGAGAATCTTTGAGTTAGACTCTAGCACTTCCTGCATAAAACCATAAAATAATGCCAGCGTGTGGGAGTCAGTTTTTTGTGTGCTGTGTAAGGCTTTTTGCAGTTGTACATATGTAGAACACATGGTGAAGTGCATACCTGTAAGACCTGGCAATCCTGGTAATCCCTTTGGACCTCTTCCTGGCAATCCTCTTTCTCCTCTTTCTCCAGAATCACCTACAAGAATATTTTAATGTATTAATCAGAAGCAGGTGTCTATATACTGTTCTTTATAGAAAAAAGCATTTCCCCTTGCTTTTCTCATGCTATTAAAAGCATTCTGTATTGCACACACACAAAAGCTTGCAGAGCACAACTTTTCCCTGGGGATCTGGAATTATGAATCATATGCCATTTATGCAATTATGCAAAGCAGCCTTGAAAGCAGTAGTGGAATATAAATATGAAAAATTAGATTCTCCTTTCACACAATAAATATAGCAAAGGTTAAAGTACAAATTAAGAATCATGTTGAAAAGGAAATATATTCTGATCTTCATCATCATTCAGCTTTGCAAATAGCTTGACAACAAATGCTCTCTCCAAATGTGTAGCCGCCTCATAAATTAAAATATGATACCGAAGCTGTATTGACACTTTTAAGCTGATGTGTAGAGGTGTCATATAGCTGAGAGATCAGCTGTCCAAAATGTATTCTTTAATGCCTGATATTGCCTGCATGCAAGCGCCATAATGACGATACTGTATTACAGAGCGCTACAGCAACACAGTAATACTAATAAATTAAGCTACCGCTGATATGTTTCAACTTCAAAAGCTTTTACAGTAAAGTAACATAAAGCATGTATAAAAAAACATTTTAAAGTTCATATAATCTCACTTTGATAATCCATAAGTCTGTTTATCTTTGGAAGCACACATTACATTTTGTTACTGTGACATTTATGGATATGATCACTTTATTGGAAGTCATTTCTATTATATAAATTAAGAATGTTGACATGAGCAACTGCTTAAATATCATCAATGTGGCTTAACATCATAAATCTGGTTAGATGGCTACTTCAAATGTAGTTTAGGCTTTTAAGGCTAGCTATGGTTATAACAGAACACAGTTTGCAATCATTTCAACTTAAAATAATGCTTAGAAGACAAGGAAGATTATTTTGCTCTACTATACAGGAAATATTTTGTAAAATACATCATCCCATGAAATAACCTAGGCCAACAGTAATGAATCTTGACATAGGATGTTTTGACAAATAGGTACATTTTATAAGTGTTACAACCTATAAGAAGGTGGAATGCGTGCAGAACCCAATTCTATCTGAAGGAAAGTTGAAATGTAAGGGGAATTAAAATAACGAACTGTATCTGGTACTTTTTACTTGATATAGTTTAAAACTCTTGTGTAAAAAAAAAAATACAACTTTTTGAAGTATAATCATTGCTTTAATGTTCTACTTTTAGCTTTTATTGTAGTTTTCTAAAGCTATAACAGAGATATCACACAACTTACAAAGCTACTCAGAAAAAAAATATTACTGATCAAAAAACCTGTTACATCTCAAAGACATTAAACATCTGCCACCTAATGCTTAAGAATAAAGCTGTTTGAAGAAAAGGGATCTGTTGATGAAATCATTGAAGTGCTCTCAATAAAAGTGAGTCAAAATTATTACCGATTTAACAATTCCAACAAATGCTAGTCTTATAATTAACAATATGCTTGTGAAAATGCAAGCTTTTATGTGTTTTCTTGTTTGTACTATATACTATTATAGTCATATCCCAGTTATAGAATGGCCTGTGGAGACTCAGACAATGCTGTATTACTCAAAAGGTGTGGGATTACCTTGCAAACTCAGGAAAGGTAAAGGAAGTCTCTGGTATAAATTGTCTAATGCCCTGCTAGATTATAAAGACCAAAAATTATGATAAAAATGGTGACATAAGTATCAGATTTATTGAAAATTTAGTAGTTTATAAAGGTCTGCAGCATTTCTATCATATAACAACAACCTTATTATATGATGAACTGCAGTACAAAAGAAAATCATATTTAAAGTAGTACTATTCTCTGCCATTTTAGGGCAAAGTAGAATACTTTTTTCTTTACCTGAACTTATGCTGCTGTTGCTGAACAATCACTATAAGAAAAAGAGCAGTTTGTGAAGCCTTTTATTTCAGAAAGTTCTATGGTTTAGGCACTGTCAGTTACTGCCTGTGCCCTTTCATAGCAGGCAGTTATTAAAAGTGAAGTTACTCTCAATGAACTATGCAATACAATACAGATCCAAATCAAATTACTTTGAAGCAGAAATAAAGTCTCTCCTTAAAAAAATGGTAGGTGCAATTTGACAAAAGAGACATCCAAAGTTGGCTTTGTAAGAAAAAAATCCTTACCCCACATTCTTATCAACTTTTCTTTAAGAATGCACTCAAAAAGCACCAAGAAGTTTACGTCCTGGCTAATTCTCAACTTGCTTGCAGAGAATATAGGCCGGAGGTAGTGGGAACAATGCATGCACACAGGAGTTACAGCATTGGTGACCATTTAATAGCTGAAGATCAGGATCGGGAAAAATCAGCAAGGGATATGGTGTCAGAGTGGCAATCGCAGCCCTGATCTATCACCACTGGAGAAGGGCAAAACTTATACATTATGGCAAAAGTCCATTCACACATAGTGGACTTCGGTTACATTTTAATGCAAATTGTATTTTGTGCATCCTATACAAAAGTATAGGCTTACTTAACATGAATCAGTGCTTTCCTTCTTTGCCATGTCTCCAAACCCTCGCATGTTCCACCAAACCTGGAATCTCTGAGCAAAAATTGGTCTTTGGGTGTTAATTGTACCCATGAAACTTACACCAAAAAATGATTCCAGATGAAATCAACACCCACAACACAAGGCAGCCTAGAAGTCCTGCAGAGATTCCACATCCCAAAACGCTTAATCAGCGACATCAGCATCAGGGGCTGCTGGTAATCCAGGACTGATTCATTTTGATAAATGTCAGAAAGTCCATGGAGTCTGTGGACAGATGCGTTCTATTATTCTATTATCAGTAACAAAACCTCCAGCAGCACTGAATGCCTGTTCGGAAAGCACGCTGGATGCACGGCAGCCCAGCAGCTCAATTGCATACTGAGCAAGTTCTGGCCAGTGGTCTATTCTCATGACCCAGTGAGCCATTGGATCATCGACTGGAAAGCTCTCCATCCCTGTTTTTGCCCCTAGATAATCATCCACCATGTGATGCAGATGCTGCCAATGGAATGTGGAAGCTGACAGTCCTGGGCAGCGAGGAATAAAAAAATTGTGAAATGCATCACTTAGGCGGCCGCCTTCTCCATTGCTTCTCTCTTGACCAACAGAAGCCTACGTTTTACATGACACTGTAACCTACCAGTGTAAGCTCCTCTTTAAGGTGTCCTCAAGAGATTTCATCATCTGCACACTCTGTGAGAGTGGACGGGATGAGTTCTGAGACTTTCCCTTTGCAATGGAGGGTTGCCAACCAATAGTGATCCTTTTTTTTTTTTTTACGCCACGTATTCCTGGGTCCTTTCGCAGGTTTGACAAAGACTCCTCTGGGTCACTGAGGCTTATAGTATCTGAAACTGCCTCCTCCCAGCCACATACTACTCTCTCAAGGGTTCTGGGGATGGAAAACCATCTCTTACTGTTTGGCGTGTGTCTTCCTCTGCTTCAGTGCCTCCAAAACTGCCATAATCCTCCAACAGTGGTGTCTTCATAAAGTGGGCCTTGAGAGGAAAGGAAGTCCTCTTCATCCCGCTGCTCTGCCTCGAGTACCCTGTCCATAATACCATGCAGAGTCTGCTCCAGCAGGAACAAAACAGGGATGTCACTGATGCATGCATTGTCATGGCTCACCATTCTTGTGGCCTCCTCAAATGGTGACAGTACAGTGCATGCATCCTTTATGAGCAGCCATTGACGTGGGTAAAAAAAGCCAAGCCGGCCTGAGCCTGTCATTGTGCTATACTCACACAGGTACTCATTGACGGCCCTCTGCTGCATGTGCAGCTGCTGTAGCAATGCCAAAGTCGAGTTCCACCTGGTGGGCATGTCACAAATCAGGCGGTTTACGGCAGGTGGAATTCCCGCTGAATTTCAGCCAACCGAGCACTGGCTGTGTATGACCACCTAAAATGGCTACACACTCTTCTGGCCTGCTTTAGCAGATCTTCCAATCCTGGGTACCTAGGAAATGCTGCCCCAGCAGATTGAGGACATGTGCCAGGCATGGCACATGTGTCAACTTTCCCTGTCTAAGGGCGGACAGGAGGTTTGTGCCATTGTCGCACACCACCATTTCTGGCTCCAGCTGGCATGGCGTGGCATGTCGTGAACCACCTCTGGGCCTGCCCCTGCAGAGCTGCAAGAATCTCTGCTCCGGTGTGGTTTCTGTCTGCCAGACACACCAGCTGAAGCACTGCATGGAACCTTTTAGCTTGACTCATTGAATAGCCCCTTGAACGCTTAGGGGGTACTTGTGGTTCATAAGACAATTCAGCAGAGGAGGGCATGGAGAAGGAAGAGGGGGAGGGGTTAGAGCTTACAAATATTGCATCATCACCAATAGCTGTATGGAGACGTGGGGGCACAACAAGCTGCAGCACGAAGCCCTGTCCTGCATCCTTCCGAGTTGCAAGCAGAGTTACCCAGTGTGCTGTGAACAAAATATATTGTCCCTGACCTTGCTTGGTGGACCATGTGTCAGCAGTAACGTGGAATTTGCGGCTTATTACCTTGACCAATGATGCCAGAACATTGCCTTCCATGTGATGGTACAGAGCTGGAATGGTCTTAAGTGAAAAGAAATAGCGACTGGGAACCTGCCATTGTGGTACAGCACATTCTGCAAATTCACGTAAGAGGGCAGAATCCACCAGACAGAAAGGCAGAAGTTGTAGAGCCAGCAGCTTTGACAAGCTTGCATTTAGACGCTGGGCATGTGGGTGGCAGTGACTGTATTTTTTTATTTTTCGCTGCAGCAGATGGGGCACAGGAATTTGGTGGCTACAGTCTAGCTGGTGGTGTGCTACTGGCAGATGTGCTGCAAGGACCTGGGACACCCTGCACTATACCATCATCCCTGTCAGTGGAGGATGTTGAGAGGTCATGAGGTATAGCGGGGGCAGACTGAGGTGAGTAAGGAGGAGGAACAGAAATGTGCCCCTTTTGTGTGGTTTTCAGGTGTTCTTTCCAATGGGCTGAGTGGTGGGAGGATAAATGCCTTGTTAAGCATGTGGTACCCAAATGGCTGGTGTTTTTGCCACGTTTGATGTGCTTGAGACAAAGTTTGCAAATTGCAGCAGTGCGATCGGCTGCACATGTGCTAAAAAAGGCCCAGACAGCCGAGCTGTGGGAAGATAACAGCTCCACAATGTAATGGAATTGGGTGGCTACTCTCTACTCTGCTCTATCCGGCACCCAAGTCCAGTGACTAAAATATATGGCATTAAATTTGCAGTAACGCACTGAAATATACTGCGTTAAATGTGCACTAACGCACTGAAATATATAGCGTTAAACTTGCAGTAATGCACTGAAATACGCAGTGTTAAACTGCATGTAACACACTGAAATATACAGCGTTAAACTTGCAGTAACGCACTGAAATATACTGCAATAAACATCATGTAATGCCCCAAAATATACTGCGTTAAACTTGCAGTAACGCACTGAACTATACTACGTTAAATTGGCAGGTAACGCACTGAAGAATGCGGCATTAAACGTGCACAAACACACATAAATATACTGCGTTAAACGCGTGTAACGCACTGACATATACACCATTAAACTTGCAGTAATGCACTGGAGTATACTGCGTTAAACATGCACTAACGCACAGAAATATACTGCCTAAATGGCACGTAATACGCTGAAATATACGGCGTTAAACTTGCAGTAACACACTGAAATATACTGCGTTAAATGGCACGTAACGCACTGGAATATACAGCGTTAATCTTGCAGTAAAGCACTGAAATATACTGCGTTAAATGGCACTAACGCACATAAATATACTGCGTTAAACGGCACGTAATGCACTAAAATATACATCGTTAAACTTGCAGTAATGCACTGAAGTATACTATGTTAAACGTGCATTAACGCACAAAAATATACTGCTTTAAATGGCATGTAACGCACTGAAATCGACAGCGTTAAACTTGCAGTAATGCACAGAAATCTACGGCATTAAATTTGCATTAATGCACTGATATATACTGCGTTAAACATGCACTAAGGCACATTAATATACTGCTTTAATCGGCTTGTAACGCATTCAAATATACAGTGTTAAACTTGCAGTAATGCACTGAAATATACTGCATTAAACTTGCAGCAGCGCACTGAAATATACTGTGCTAAACATACATTAATGCACAGAAATATACTATGTTTAATGCCACATAACGCACTGAAATATATGGCATTAAACTTGCAGTAACACACTGAAATATACGCCGTTAAACTTGCAGTAACCTACTGAAATTTATTGTGTTAAATGGTAACTACACTCACACTGACTGAACTATCACTAGATTCACACGAAAGTGACACTAAAGTAAAAATGAATGGTCACTCACTACACTCACACTGACTGAACTATCACTAGATTCACACTAAATTGATTGAACAGAGCCCTGTTCTATCTCTCTCCACGCCGATATCACACTACAAATGGCCGCTATTGAAAAAATACTTTTATATTGTGGGGCGGAACTAAGAGCAATGAGCCATAATTGCATAGAGTCATCATGACAGAGCCCAATCATGGCTCTGACAGTGCTCTGTGCCCTGATTGGGTAAAGCTTTCATTGCTTCAGCCAATCGGATTGCTTCCAATGCACGGGGCCGAACAAGAGGTTGAACGCCCTGAAAATTTGGGCATTCGTCAGTCCAAACTCATGCTCGGCCCTAACCGTTCACCTATACCTAGTGAGGAAGTTTAATTATTTATTTGAAAAAATGAAAACTAAGAAGAAAATAAAATAGAAAAGCAAAATCTGTGATAATTGTATGTATTCATGGTCAGTAAAACTGCCCAATCCAGATCAGCTTTTGATCAATGTGGATCAAACCACTCATCCCTTAGGCCAGTGGTTCTCAACTTCTGTCCTCAGGACCCACTAGCAGGCCAGATTTTAAGTATTACCTTGGGGAGATGTAGACTAGAATACTGCAATCACTGAGCAGCATATTATATCACCTGTGATGTATTTCAGTTATCTTGCAAACCTGTCCTGTTAAGTCTCATACACACGATTGGATTTTCCGATGGGAATTGTGTGATGACAGGCTGTTGGCGGAAAATCTGACCGTTTGTATGCTCCATCGGACAATTGTTGTCAGATTTTCTGCGGACAAATTTTGGATAACAGGTTTAAAAATTTTCCGCAGACAAATGTCTGTTGTCGGATTTTACGAGCATGTCTACACAAGTCCAAAGTACAAACACGCATGCTCGGAAGCAAGGACGAGCCAGAAGCGGTCAATTTTGAAAACTAGCGTTCGTAATGGAGAATTAAATTTCTTAACGCGTCAAATTATAAAATCTCGAAATGCAGCGCACATTCTCTTCTTCTTTAATGGGATAGTAATGAAGCTGCTTTGCTGGTGATACTGATGGAGTTATTGCAAACTAATTTTCAAAGGTTTTTTATTCTAGTGATATCAAGAATAATATTATTATGCTTTTTTTTGTTTATTTGGGCTTGGGTTTATTTTAAGTTACCACAACACATTATCCCGTAGTTTTTAGGATCAAAGATACAACTATGTTGGTGTCCCTTGTCAATTTTACATTGCATTTTTTTAAATGTAACTGCCTACTCCCAAACTGCCAGTGTCCTAACTACCAATGGCTCATCCCTGCTGTCAGCCAGGTATTCCCGGCTGACAGCAGAATGTAAATAAAATAGCTGTCAGTGAAAAATACCTTCAAGCCTGGTATGGATTGTAGGAGGGTCTCTGTGCCAAAAAATAAGTATGGGGTCCTCCCCACCAGGCCCTTAGGTGGTATTTTTAAAAAATGGCATTGGGTTCCCTTCTAAAATTCATACCAGAACTTTATTCAAGCATGCAGACTTGTCAGTATATGGTTCCCTTCTAGATAGGCAAGACCAAAGAGCTGTCAAAGGACATCGGGACAAGATTGTAGACCTGCACAAGCCTGGAATGGGCTACAAGATCATCAGAAAGAAGCTTGGTGAGAAGGAGGCAACTGTTGGAGCGATTATTCGCAAATGGCAAAAAAAAACATTAATCGCCCTCGGTCTGGGGTTCCATTGAAGATTTTGCCTCATGGGGTAAGGGTGATCATGAGAAAAGTGTGGGATCAACCCAGAACTACACAGGAGAAGCTTGTGAATGATCTCAATGCAGTTGGGACCACAGTCACCAAACAAACCATTGGTAACACAATTTGCTGCCATGGATTGAAATCCGGCAGCATCCGCGAGGTCCCCCTTCTCAAGAAGACAAATGTACATGCCCATCTGAAGTTTGCCAATAAACATCTAAATGATTCAGAGAAGGATTGGGAGAAAGTGTTGTGGTCAAATGAGACCAAAATGTATCTTTTTGGCATTAACGCGACTCGCCGTGTTTGGAGGAAGAAAAATGCTGACTATGACCTTAACAACACCATCCCTACTGTCAAGCAGGGAGGTGAAAACATTATGCTTTGGGGCCGTTTCTCTGCCAAAAGTATAGGCAGACTTTTCCGCATTATGGGGCCAATGGACCGGGCCATGTATTGTAAAATCTTGGATAAGAACCTTCTTCCATCAGCCTGAATATTGAAGATGGGTCGTGGATGGGTCTTCCAGCATGACAATGGCTTAAAACATACCGCCAAGGCCACAATGGAGTGGCTCAAGAAGAAGCACAAATTTATGGAGGAAGCTGAAAATTCGAGTTGCCAATTGACAGCCAAGAAACTTTAAGGATCTAGAGAAGATCTGTAAAGAAGAGTGAACAGATCTCAGATCTCTCCTGAGATGTGTGCAAACCTGGTAACCAACTACAAGAAACGGCTTACCTCTGTGATTGCCAACAAGGGTTTTTCCACCAAGTACTAAGTCATGTTTTGCTTGGGGATCAAATATTTATTTGACTCACTGAACTGCAACTAAATTTATAACATTTGTATCATGTGTTTTCTCTGGATTTTTGGTTGATATTCTGTCTCTATCATTTAAATAAATGATAAAAATTATAGACCCTTTGTTTTTTTGTAAGTGGACAAACTTACAAAATCTGCAGGGGATCAAATAATTATTTTCCCTACTATAATAGGTTCTAATAACCTCAGTCTAGCAACTAGTTGCAATGCCCTTGTCAGACCATCAGTGTTACTAAGCAACAGGTGCACTGCGATAATCACCCGGGATATTTGACACAGCAATCCTTGTGCTTTTGAAGCAGGAAGAGGCTCTTGGGAAGATGCAGCTAGCAGCTAATAACCTTTTAAAATGAGTAATGTTTGTAAAGAAGCATTGCTTTAAACATTATATTTATTCTGGTAAATATCCCTGGAAAACCTTTATTATATAGTGACATACTGCTGTATTTAGTCATTGCATTGCAATTGTTGTTGGCACTGCTGGCATGATTCATGAGATTATGCTGAGATCAAACCTCTACAGCTGCACTGTAATTAATTAAAAGAATCTGACTTCACCGGATTATAATGCTATGGACATTTTATCTTCCTACAGGGGTACAATCTAGCATCTTGTGAATTCATTGTATCTTCAAGTTTTGGCCAAGAAATATAAGTCAAGTCTCCTTTGGGTATTCCTTAGTACACTTTTTATGGTTCTATTCTGATATTTATTTTAGGTAGGATATTCTTTGAAGTAAGGTTTGCTGAACTTCTACAGGACATTAATATATTACTGCACACTTTTTATTCTCTAACAAATTATATTTCTTTTTATTACAGTAAATTTAAACATTATGCTGAGATAGAGATGATTGCTACTATTAAAGGCATCTCATCTAATAAACTATAACTGGCAAATGTAGTTTAATGTTGGCTTCATTTTTTTGTTCTTAAGATTACTTGTCATGTTGCAGAAGATTTCATGCTGAATTGATCCTTTATGAAATGCATTTTATCTTTATTCTCCATCCATTGAGGAACACAGGTTTGTAAAATACTATCAGCCAGTAGGGATGAGCCATTGGTTGTTAAGGAGCCAGCATATGCCTGCATCCTAATAACTAGTATCTCATCCCTGCTGTCAGCAGCCAGAGTCATTGGTGGAGCCAGCACCTGCCCGGGTTCTAACAATCAATGACTCATCCCTGCTTTCAGTCGGGGTCAGCTGGATTCCCAGCTGACAGCAGAATGCAAACAAAAGAGCTGACAGTGAAAAAAAGCAATGTGGGGGCTCCCCCCAAACCATACCAGGCGCTTTTATAAAAACACTTGTACTTAAATATCAAAGTGTCTGGAAAAATGGCCTTAACCTCCCTGGCGGTATGATTCTGGCTGGAATTTTGTGCTGAAAGCGGTACAATTATTTTGCATGGAAATTTGGCGTTTTTATATTGTAGGCATGCAATTCTTATGAATAACTCACTTAAATCTGTCCGAACCAGAGTCTAGTAGACATCCCGGGTATGATAAAGTGTGAAACACAAAATCATAAATTATAATAAAATAAAAATATATATAAAAATGATTCAATAATGTAATCAAATCAAAAACACTGAAATTTGCTCAGTTGCAGAATAGTCGCTGTCATTAAATTTATTGTTTGATGATAAATTGTGATTCTAATTTTTTATCGGTGTTTTCTAGCTGATCTAAAACCACTTTTAACATAAAGGGACACTTTTTGGTTGCTATGGACAATCTCCAGTTTCCAGGCAGAAAAAAAAAAATTTTATTATATAAAATGACATGCAGGGCACTGGGCAGACCACTAGGGACAAAGGGGATGTGTATTTTTTGTATACAGTACTGTAATCTGTAAGATTACAGTACTGTATGTGTACTGTGTTTTGAAACTTTTTTAAATTTGGCGCCGATCTCCGCTCCCGTGCGTCGGAACGTCGCAGGGAACGGAGATCGGCGGCACTCGGCACTGTGTGAATCGAGCGAGCGGACGGCTCGCTCACACAGCGGGGAGACATCGCAGGATCCAGGGGAAAAGGTAAGTAACTTCTCCCCTGTATCCTGCACGCAAGCCCGAGTCTGGCTCGGGGTTACCGCTCCCAGCAGAAAAAACTGAACCCGAGCCAGACTCGGGATTACCGCTAGGAAGGTTAAAAAGGATTTCAAAACTGTTGGAATCGAATTGGTTATATGGGCAATGTGCAGCATAATAAGCCATTCTTCCAAATATTTTGACCATGGTGCGGTTTGCAATTTTCCCAAAATGCCTTATACAGATTATGCGTGTAAGTAAAGTTCAGCAGTGATATATTTTCCCTGTCTTTCTGTGGACCTACCACACTGTGAAAATTTAGTACAAGGGACTGTGATTCTTCAAATGCCAACTGGAAGAAGAGAATAGCATTTTTCCTGGGAAATGCAGGTAAACATTAAGCTAACAGTTCAGTTACTAGAAAAACAGCTGCTCTCTAGCCATGTCACAACAATATAATTTGGGGTGTAATGAGTGAGCGACATTTGCTATAAAAGTGAATGAGAAGGAAAATGTGTTTGCTGACATTTCTAGCCCTGAAAATTATACACCAAATGCAAATGTGCTAGTTTTCATAAAGTTAAATGTAACATACATTATAGGCAAACTGACCTTGGTATTGAGAGTTTACCAGTGCAAGTTGGAATAATGTGCAAGCATTTGCCTGTCAATCTGTCTCAGCTTCTAAACACATACTGAAAAGCATATATACACTCATTGATTAGTGAAATGCAATCATTTACCTTTTTGACCTCTAAGACCAAGTTCCCCAGAAGGACCTTTAAGCCCTGGAAGTCCTCTTTGTCCTATATGTCCTGGTAAACCATTATCCCCAGGAGTTCCAGGAGGACCTGGTGGACCTGGTTTCCCTGGTAGGCCAGCAGCTCCAGATTCTGGTCTTCTTAGACTGGCTGCCAAGTTTGCTAACTGATCTGTACAAATAAAATTCAAACACAAATTTAATACTCATATATAGTCAGATTAACACATTTTTTTTTGTACATGTTATATTATTGTGCTATAATGGCTACTTGTATTTATTTCTCCTATTTGTAAAATACTGATATATTACACAGCACATTAGAAAGTATTTGCATCAATCCTTGTCTCCTGAAGGAGATCAAACCTTGTCATGGATCTGCAGTAATACTTTCATGCCCTGTCTGTCTGCTTACATCTTGTTGTTTATCAGCCTTAGGGCCTGCACTCTCACACCTGTCTGCTTAAAGGGGTTGTAAACCCTCGTGTTTTTTCACCTCAATGCATCCTATTCGGGATTCCCGGCTCTGTAAAGGCATTCTTCATTTCCTCATGCATTGGAAAGGGTTTGGTCCTGAGGAGAGGTCTTGGATCACTACATCTGAAATCGTTGTGCTTCGTCTTCTGAGGAAGTTCCATTTGAAGTTCCCCTCCAAGCCTGGTCCCAAGTGGGGGAGGCCTCATAAGAGGGGGGTACTGTCATGAATATGCAGTAATACTTTCATGCCCTGTCTGCTTACCTCTGGTTTTGTATCAGCCTTAGGGCCTGAACTTTCACACCTGTCTGCTTAAATAATCTTCTCTCAAGCATTGCTCCACCACAGCCTCTAACTAGGAACACTACATTAACCTGTGCACTGCAAGCCAGCCTTGCTGATCAATACTGTGTGTTTGGCTTCCTTTATGCTTCTTGCCATATGCTCTACGTCTGATCAAGTTTACCGACCTTGGCTTGTTCTTTACTGTCTTTGTCTGCTTCATATCCTGACCTTTGATGTGTTCTTTGACTATCCCTGCCTGCTTGTTGCACTGACCTTTTGGCTTATCTCCTGACTATCCCTTGTTGTCCCGGTCTGCTGCTTCCTCTCTATCCTCCAGTAGCCTACCGTGAGCATGAGCTGGGAGACCCTGGGGGGGCCACAACCTGGAGCCAGTTGCAGCGAAGTCCATCCCTGCCATCAGGGGCTCTGGTGAACACCTGCTGGCTCTTAGATTCCACGCCCTGGAGAATCTCATGCTCTAGCTCTGTGTGATCCTTGTTGGTGCTCCAGAGGACCTGCTTTCCTGAACCACCCAGAGCTCCATCTGCAGCAGTCAGCTGTAGGGTCCACTACCTTAGTGGTGCACTCCTGACCCCAACGGGGTGCATCTGTCACCTGGCTGCAGGAGACCTGACAAACCTGATGTTCCTTACCATGGAGAGTTTTGTAAAAAGCCTAGTAGTAAAAGGTCAGCCAAAATTCTCATTGTTATTAATTGGAATTTATTCAATTTATACCAAGAATCATAACACAGATAAACTAGCAATTGTTTAGTGGTTCTCCTGCAGACTGAGCCATCCATAAAATTTTACTTCCCCTGTTTGGTGTGGTCTGTTTGTTAATGCAAGCCTTAAGCATTTAATTCTTTACAGTCATACAAAACATCAAGGATGAAGTAAGATCTGATCACTAAAATTTGTACTCTCCTAATCTACAGTTACAGAAATTAAATTGACCACACCTAGCTCTAAGTTTACAATCCTAAAGTCTGTAGAATTGAGACACTGTACAGTTAGCGTGGTCTGACCAGTCACATCTGTACTGTGCTTTCCTCAGATATACCACTTCACTGACAGTCAGCACAACATGGCTGTCTTTACTATGAGTATACCACAGTGGCTGGTTTGACTATCTGGTTGTGCAATTACTGACGAATCAGTGGATTCTAGTAGAGGAAGTGAAATAATCATATCTTTTTGTAACTGTTCATATTCTTAACCAAAATTGTCTCGACTTTTGAAGCTCAATAATGCCTTTGCATCCTGCTTGATTACATCATTGTAATTGCAAGGAATCCAACTAATTCCATGGCTACTGCATTCAATTTAACTCAAATCTAATAAAATACAAACCTGAAGCATTACATAATACACATGCTATATAGAAAATTTTTATATAGCATGTAACAACATTTTATTCAGAGTAACAGCTTTTTAACATGAATTGAGAAATAAAAATTAAATTTTTGTTTTGTCCTGCAGTTTAACCTACCTTGCAACACTCTCATACACACATGTTTGATGTGCTGGTCTGTAGGTTCTCTTCCCTAAATCATGAAACAAATTATTTTTAGAGAAGCTAAAAAATAAAGCTATCAAACAGCAGTTTACAATACAAAAAAAAAACATATGGTATACAAACAAAAAACGTTAAATACATTTAAGCAGAATGAACAGAGAAAGGTAAAATATTTTGGAAAATGGACAGACATAATAAACTGACACAAAAGATTCCCATCATCCAATATCAGCGAGAAGTAATAAAGTGTAGACCTTCGCATGACACCACCATCAAGGGAATAAATTATCAGCCAGGTTGAAAATGAAAGGATGCTTTTCCTTTGTTTATCACTGAAATGTAAAACAACACTAGAAATGTAAGCTGAGGTGCTAGATTTGAGAATTGAAGCCCTCTTGGTTAACAAAAAAACTTTTTTATTAGGCCAGTTGTGTCCTACTGTACAACACCATCTCTTGAATATTACCAGATAAGGGGGGAATATAAATATTGGTAAGAAAACAATTAACAAAGGGATGCAGATACTGAAATAAACAACTAAAGGGAAAACATTTTTTTTGCCATCTGTGCCCCATTGGGGAGATTTTTCTTTACTTCCCCATAGCCAAAATCCCTCTAAAGTGAAGGAGTCCCTGGTTGTAACCAAGGTTACCAGTGTCCATATTGGAAGATACTGTGCTGGGGACAAACCAAACTTTAAGATTTCCTTTCATTTTTGGTGATAACAGGACAAATAGAGAGGGAGAAGCTCCCTAGTGGGGGCACAGGTCGCAATAGAACTTGACAGGTGTTCTAATCTCTTCACTCTGTCCAAAACTAAAACAAGTTTTCCCTTTAGTTATACTTTAGTTAGGCAACAGGAACATTTACATGCATAAACAGAAAAAGGCAGCACACATTAATAAAACAGCTTATTTTAATCAAGCTAGCAGTGGACATAATCATTTTTAAGATACCATTATAATAACAAGCAAACAGGTACCGTATCTTCTAGCTGTGCATATTAATGTAAAGAAGGGGGCAATAAGCAATATCCCTAGTGTTGGCCTTATGAAAAGAGCACCTTTTAAATGAGAGAATCATTTCATCCCCATTGATCTGCTGTTCCCCCAAGAACAATTGGATAAGGGTTGTCTACTTGTCTATTTCTACTTGTCCACTGTGGCAAGAAGCATCTTATATTTATAGTAAGGTACAAGTGTCTATTATATTCCAGTCACATAGATGCAGTGAGTAACATAAACATGGAAAACAAACCATGTCCCCTCTCTCTCCTGTCTGTAAAATCTTTCACCCTGACTGCAGGTGAAAATGCCAGTGACCTTATTACTCAACACTTAAACTAATTATCAGTGAGACAAATTCATGAATGTAGGTATCATAGAATGAGAATAAATGAGGCCGGATGTTAGGTGAGAACCTTCACTATATTCTCTACCACACACCCAAAGCATTATAAAAAGCTACAGAGTTCTCACCCATGCTCATAGACACAATAGAATGATGAAAAATGCTGAAGCTAAATTAATGATGTTGTTTAATGAATATAGCTAATGCAAATAGAGGTAAAAGTACCCAAAAGGTGGCCAATCACTGTACCAGATTAGGAGATTTGTATACAGTAATAGTTAGCGTATGTTTGATGTTTAGTTTACATATTGTTAGGCTTGTAGATGTGGAAGTTATGTTCAGGCAATGAATAGTTTCAGAGAGGCCTAACACTCAGATCAAAAAACTGGATCTGTGGGATTTTGCACAATTGTGTTGCTGTTTTTTATTTTTAACAGGAAAAAATCACTGATTACTTACTGCAGGGCCTTGACCTCCAGGTAATCCAGGGGCTCCTTGTTCTCCCTGCATCCCTCGGGGACCAGATGATCCTTGAGGACCTTCTACACCAGGGATGCCCCGACCTCCTTCAGGACCACGATTACCGGATTCACCAGGACTTCCAGTCTGTATGTAAAGATGGGTTTTCATAGTAGGCAGATTAATTGGGGACACCGTAAAAATCCTCGCAAATATTGTAATTATAAATTGACGTGGCTTACAAAACCATTTAATGTACTGTATGCATTTTCATTTAGTCTCACAAAGCACAAACTTTTTTTTGTTAAAGTCGAATACCCGTTATGATCTAGTTGTATACTTACATTAGTCTAGCCTGGACCACTGTGCATATCTCACACCAGAGGGGCTGCTATGGAAGCTAACAATCACTGTAGCAGTTGGAGCTACTACAGTGATTGCCATGGTCTTCCAGCTCCTATGCCAAGTGGCTGTCCCGCTATATACTGACCATAAATGGTCATTCGATTGGCACTCTCACCATTCACAGAATGTCTTTTTTTTCAATGAATATGAGGCATTCCCAGATTGGATGAGGTAGAAATTATATATATATGTATCTAGTACCAGAATTGTCTGACAAGGCACCAACCAGGCCAATAATAGCCAAAACTATTTTTACAAATGTGGGAATTTTAGGGTTCTAAGCCACTGACCCAGAGAAAGCATGCTAAGACTGAACTTAGAACTTCTGATTTGTTCTCAATACTTATTTACTTGTTTAAAGTCAGTGGCTTAAAAAGAAAGAAAGACATATGCCCCACCCAGTAGGCAGGGAACCAGCATTTTCATAAGGAGAAGTCAGCAATCACAGCGCTCATATTTCTCTTGGTACCAATAATTGAATAATTTCCTATTATGGGTATAAACTGCATGGAATTTTTTTCATTGTGTCTGTGTGGGTTTTTCCCCCCATTACTACTACTAAATAATATTGGTGACTTACACAAATTTAGTACCTATTTTTATCTGAATTAATTCCCCTTTCTTTATTCCCTCCCCCCTTCCTTCCCTTTTTCCCCATCTTTCCCCCCTAACCAAACCACCCCTCTCCTTTCCCTTCCTCTCCCCTGTCTCCCCTTTCCTCCCCCCTTTTCTTCCATGCCCCTTCCCTCCTTTTTCCCCCCACGGCATTTGCTTTTCTCCCCCTCCCTCTTTTCCCCCCTCCCCCTTCTCTTTTCCTCCCACTCCCTCCCCGCCCAGTCTTGTTCTTGTTTTCCACTCTCCTCCACCCTTCCTTTCCTCCTCCTATCCCCCTTTCCATGGCCCCTTTTCACTTTCTGTTGTTTCTCTCCCCCCTGTTCTCCTCTGCTTTTTCCCTGTTCTGATTCTATCTCTGGTTTCATACTAGAGTGAGAATTCTTATGTACTGGCCATAGAATATAACAACCCTTATTCTAAATGATCTATAGATACGTATGCTTGCGGCTGTCCCCCCGTGTCCATCGTGGGGGAGTACCTTTGGGTTTCCCTGCTGTTGTTGCTATACTTGGCTGCCGGTCCTCTTTGGGTAAGTAACTTATTGAAAACCTCCCCTCTTTCCCCTACCACCAATTTTTATTACCATGTATTCACTAGCTTATTACCTGCTGTGTTGTTTTTACCACAGATAGTAATAAATTCTCCTGAAGAAGTGGTTGTTACCGCAAAACATGTAGAGGATTTGTTGCACATCAAGAATTAATTACATCCTATGTCCTTAGGACCCACCTGAGGATACTTTATTACCAGCAATACCAACACAACAAATATATCATTACAAGCATTGTTTATTTTTATGTATATAGCGATATGTCCTTTTTTAACAAATTTTTGTATAAATAAAATGTAAAAACCTTTTTATTATATAATTTGCGCTACTTCTTGGGTACCGAGTCAATTTTCCCTATGCTGAGGGTTTAGTAGGGGTAACCCCTGTCTATTCCAAAATTAATTTAGCAATGACCAAATTATTATGAATGCATTAAAGATTTGGATCATTAGAACAAGTCGTTATTCACAATGAAAAAAATTCCTAGAATGTAATAAATGCAGATAGGTCATTAATTACAGTATTGTCCGTGTCAGATTTTTTTTTTTTTTAAGATACAGACAGACAGAGCTCACAGAACACTTTACAGAGGCAGTATTAAATATAGTTTCTGAAATTTAAATGTAAAATATGTTTTTATATCTTAAAGCTTATCCTTGGACATTTCAGATAAACAGAATTACAGTCTTTATTCACACTTTGGGATCTATGTATAAAAAATTTGCTTTGCGAATGTCTCAGCATTCAGGCAAAAGTTACAAATAATACCTGTAGTTTATGTGTAATGTCAGTTTCATTTATTGTCTTTTGCAGAGTGAATATGACATTTCCAAACTTTCAATGAGAGATCCTATTCAACCAATCGAGAAAATAGACTAAAGCTGTATGCATGCAAGTAGAATTTTATTCAAATGTTTTCATTTTTAGAGCAATTATTTAATTTTCTATACAATAGTGGAGTCAAATCAACATTCATTTTTGACCACAGTGACAAGAAAATTCTAAGAAGCAGGGTTGAAAATTGTATCTTTTAGGGTGGAACATTTCTAATAGTAAATGTGGTTTTATTTCAGGAAATATATTCATTCCAAGATTGAATTAAAAAGATTTTTTTTTTTTTCATATGAATGTTTATATTACCACCACTGCTAAATGTAACACCATGAGTACTACCACCACTTCTAAATGTGACAGCTTCCTGTTCAGGGTGTCCAGGGTAACTGTTCTGATGGTTGTGAAGATCTGTGGGAGGGGTGCTTATTGGAATCTAGAATCCCCTTTTAAAAATAAAGGGGACCAAATCCTGGCCCTTCCATATACAAAAGAGTAAGGAGCCCTAGTGAGGCACTTTTATACACTCTACAGTGGTATTAATGCCACTGCTAGATGTCTCACTTCCAACTGCAGCTGGTGATTCATTAGGCTGAATGGTCATTCAATAGACTGTTTGCTGAACCTCCTAAACAATGGGTGAACCTGCAGCTCTTCCATGGAGAACATAGAAATCCACATACACCATACATTTTGTACAGTGCAGAGGTCTCCCCAATATTATTTCTTCTTCTGATCAAATGTTCTTAACCTATAGTATTGGTGGCTATTTTCTCTGTTGGTTGAATGTGCCTATGGCTATTTTCTTCTAGGATCAAATCTTAGGAAATGTAACATTTGCCCTGTGAAAGGCCACATGAGAAACTGACTTTGCCCACATATTACAATCATCATGTGTACTATTTGTGACTTTTTCATGACTGTTGAGACATTAGCAAAGCATTTTTTTTTTACGTAAAACCCCTTTATATTTTCTAATTAATTATTTTGATTTTCTGCACCAGAATCTATGCTATTAACCCCATAACACATTTGTACACAATTATTTACATTTCTGTACCATCCAATTAACTTCCTTGCTCACTACGAGGACAGGTATTTTGAGAGTGATAAAAAGTTATTAGCGAACAGCATTAATAATATCACTATAGTAAAATTATCCTAGAAGTTCATAGTAGTGAAGCTCAAAAAAGGCCGTTTACCCTTGGAGGTAGACACTATTGTATACAAACACAATAACGTTAGTGGTCATAATTCAACCATGGCAAAAGTGACAAAAGTGGTCTTAGTTATATGCCTTCAGCATAACCTTCACCTGGTTCTTTCAGTACATGGCTTGTGGACATCCTTTAACCACAGAAAAAGTGGCCTTTCTATGTCAGCCCTTCATCCTAAAGAGGAACCTTACCCTAAAGGTGAAGTTCCACTTTATACCTTTCTGCCCCCTTCCTTTACTACATTTGGCGCATTACATTTTTTTTGAGGAGTGGATATCTAGTTTTGATAGGTACCCACTCCCATTTCGGCCACACCACTTGTCATAGGTCCCAGAA
This sequence comes from Lithobates sylvaticus, assembly GCA_028564925.1. NCBI lineage: Eukaryota > Metazoa > Chordata > Amphibia > Anura > Ranidae > Lithobates > Lithobates sylvaticus. Next base: position 317,285,631 of record CM053028.1, on the reverse strand, counting down.
GGCTGTGGGGCCATTCACACATTACAGTGCAGCTCACACATGTGCAGTAGGAAGCCAACAAGGTGAACATGCCAGTGCCAGGGACCCAAAGACTGGCAAACAACCGGCCTGGTTGAGGACAGCACTGGATTCCTGGACAGGTAAGTGTCCTTTTATTAAAAGCCAGAAGCTACAGTATTTGTAGCTGCTGACTTTTATTTTTTTCTCTCTAGGGTGAAGATCCTCTTCAAGTGCCAAACAACTGGAGTTTTCAGATTAGTTAAAATTGGGCTGACAACCACTGTAATCATTTTTCAATTACATAAGACATTGAGACCAACTTAAAATTTCTGTACTTTCTGAAACCTAATCACTTAAGTCCGCTCAAGAATTTTAATCAGAAAAAGCAAATAGGTCTTCATATAATTAATAGGCTTTCTTATTTAAACATCTTAGAAGGAAAGGGGTTTATGAAAAACATGAAGTTAAAAATCTAACACACAAGTGTCAATTTTAGTTTGTCATTAAATAATGAAAACTTACAGATCCTTTTGGTCCTGGATTTCCTAAATCACCCTAAATAAAAAAAACATAGCATATTACATATATCTATATGCACTATTTTTAATAATATACAAATAATAGTAATTTATTTTCCATTTTCATATGCTCCATGAGACAGTGCCCTAAAATGACAGCACTACTGATCATCATTCAGTCTTATGCCCTTTCCATCAAGTGAGACACAAGTAAGCCTGTATTACTATTCTTATGCTGTCTTTCATGACTGAATAATTCTATATATTTTTTATAACTTCTGTGAAGACAGTGTAAATGTATTGCATGTTATGAAGGGACATATAACCAGTTTAGAAAAAATTTACAGGTCATGCGTTCTCAGTATCTTTAGGCACAGATCAATACAATTATAATGATTGAGCAAGATTGCTCCTGGGAAAAGGACAAGTGCATATATACAAAAATAGGACATTTTAGCATCAGGGCATCATTTTGTGATTAAGTTATGTAAAATGTCTCTTACCAGTTCACCCTTCTCTCCTCCAAAGCCTTCTTCTCCAGCGCCACCCTGCATTTAATATAATACATTTAGTATCACAAACTACTTTTTTTCTCAATGAAAATATGATTAACCAACATATACTTTATTCTCATGTATCACTCACCTGTTCACCTTTAGGCCCAGTTTCACCAACTCCACCCTAAAAAGAACAGATTTTTTTTTTAACAAATTTAGCATATCAATATATATGTGTGTGTGTGTGTGTGTATATATATATATATATATATATATATATATATATATATATATATATATATATATACATATATACAGTATTACTTGGTTACATTTAAACCTTGCAAAAATACCTATATGGTTTTATATATGTATGCATTTATTGCCCCAGTTGACAAGTTTGTAAATCAAATCTCTGCTTTGGCCTTAAAAATGTAAAATGCCCCAATCCCAACCCAACCAGCCAAAGAGATTAATCTTTCCTAATGCTCTCCTGCTGCTTCCTTCAACTTATAAAAAAGAATTCCTGTGTAAGCTTAGTGTTACTCAGTTTGGAGCTTACACAGGGCTAAGCCAATTGACAAGTACTAGCTATCCACTATCACATAAGATTAGAGAAATGAGTCACATGATTCCTATACCCTTAAGTACTAGGTATTTATCTTCATTCTCTGTGGCATGTATGGTGTGCCAAAAAAGGTAAACCTGTTATTTTACCTTGCATGGGAAAAGCACAATCACACTTTAAGAACTGACAGCAAATGTATGTTTTAAAATAATAGTTTTATGCGGGTTCTTTATCCATATTCATTTGCAGTGTTTGTTGTGTGCTCTAAATTATTCTTTCTTGTGACTGTTAGCAAATAAAAGCAAACAAAAAGAATGAGAGAGGAGGTTGAGGATATTAGAAGAATCAGCTGAGATAAATTGATTAAATCCCATGAGCAAAACTACTTTTGAAGATATTCCAAGCATCCTACAATTATAAGGAGCTGTTCTCAACACGTATTTGCATATGTTTAGTAATCAGTGCAGTCAGGAATTGCCAGGGCTGGATTAAAGCTACAGCAGTTTAAATTCTGTAAATCAAACAAATGTAATTTTTTTACAAATCCCACATTCCCTTGCAGCTGCATAGTGGATACATCAAGAAGGGTTGAAAAGGTAATAGAAAATTAAACAAACTAAAGCAAATAAATAGAAAAAAAGACCTGTCAGACTAATTACATACAGAGTATGTGATCTGACATTAAGTAAATAGCTGACTAACTGTAAGATGTGATGGTACAAACAGAATCATTTTTGTCACTAGAGAACTGGGATCATATATCACGTTCAGATTTGATTGGAAATTTAATATAACAAATCTGTAAACTAATAGAGAGCTACAGATCTTTTATCATCTGTGGCAGAGATATGCAGATTAACAGAATTATTGATGGGGACTTATTCACAAAATTTCCAACAAAGTAATACACAAAAAAATAAAAACAACAGAATCAAGCTAAATGCAGTAAATAAGGAGCCTGTCTTTGCAACTCAAAGCTAATTTCTCAAGACTGAAAGAAAATATAATATTGTTATGACTCCCTAGACATAAAGATTTGTAACAAGCCAAAGAAAGACTGTAACTAGAGTAATGGGACCAATCAATGACTGAAAAAATGTATGCCTGAAGACCTGTAATAAGCCAGCCTGGTAAACAGTAACATGGTTTTATACGTCTGGTTTCTGTTGAAAGATATAAACCATGACCCCTGTGCTATATTCCTGAACCCCTTTCTCTAAGGCTGGATTCACATATGTGCTGCTGCGTTTTGCAGTCCGGGGTCCGGTGTATTTCTGTTCACCGGTTCAAGTGCGATTCAGGTGCAAATTCTTTCCAGAATTCGCATCTGAACCGGACCCAAAAACGCACAGGACCCTTTTTTAAAGCGCACGCGGCCGCTGCCGACATGTGTAAACTGGCTTCATTGAGAGACGGTCACAATCACAAGTCATGCAAATTGCATGCGGTTTGAAAAGCATCCAAGTCGCATATATGTATACCAAGCCTAAATTTTGCATCCTTAACCCCTATAATATTTTCCCCTCCCCTTTTTCTCAAATTGCCACACACTTGTGTGTAATAATAAGTAATGTTGATGTAAATGGTGTCCTGGTATGGCTTGGAAGGCCCTATGGGCACCCCCAGGTGCATAGCTTTGTTGTGCTTAAAGTGTATCCAAAGCCAAAACTATTTTTAGTCTTGTGTATAGTAAGGAGGGGTCAAACCCCCTTTTAGCAAGAAGCTACTTGAGAAAAGTGTCTCCACTGGAAGATTTCCCTTCTATAAACTCTATGGTAACAACTCTATGGTAATCACAAGGAAAAATACAGATGGTGAAGCTCCACAGCAGGGATGCAGACAGTAATATAAACCTGAAAGGGCTTTGAACCTTCTTCCATTCTATCTGAGGCTGGGTTCACATATATGCAGGTCCGGTTTTCGTGCAGAGGTACGGTTTCCATTTGTGGTTTAGATGCAATTTTGACATTAAAATTGAACCTGAACCGGACTGAAAAACACGCAGGACCCTTTTTTAATTCACACCGCAACCAGCCTGCATATATCTGAACAGGCTCCATTCAAAGCCGGTCTGGTTCTTATGTTATGCGAATCGGATGCCGTTCAAAAATGTATTCGATTGGTATATATGTGAACCGAGCCCAAATCTAAAAAAATGCCTTTAGATACACTTTAACATCCAGTCATCAGCTGTTTTCAAAAGGCTAAAGTTTACATTTTATTCGCTTTAAAATAAATAATTGAGAATAAGGAAACAATAACACATGTGCACTTCTTTACACAATGGTAAGTGCATAATAATAACTGCAATATTTAGCATTGCACTGTCAATGTCTTTAAGGCTTCACAATAAAAATGCTAGCATGTTCAGTAAACAAAAGTTCTGCCCTCTGCACAAGTTATGTGCATCGCAGTGATGATGTCACAGCTACTTTTATATTGTAATATTTGGGTTTGCAAAGATGTTTGGTGTACACAAAGCGGCTGTTTTATTCTCTGTGGCTATTGAGGAATATATTTAAATGAGAGTTTTTGTGCCTGGAGCTCAGCTTTAATGGTTACACTGACTTGCATGTTATCTCAACCCATGCCGGAGAGAAGTTAGCAAATGGAAAGAAATATGGAAAATCCCTATTGCTATATTTTCTCCTGTATGTGATTCATCCACTGAACGCCTGTAAAAGATTAAAGGACCACACATAACCCAATGGCAGCAATGTGGACATCAATTATCTAAATGAATGCAAGGGCACAAGGAGGAAAAAAGCATGCAGCTACTCCTGTTCTTTACATTTCACACCTTACAAATGTAAAGTTAGTTCCTATACAACATACCAGTAAATGATTTCAGTAAAACATTTTGCTTTTTGTAAAATACATTACAGTTCATTTTAGGTGTGCTACAAGGCATATGGTATCCACAGAGGAATGGTTTTAAAAAATAAGTCTCTCTGGTGCTTTATAATTTAAAAAAAAAAAAAAGATAGTTTTTTTTACAGTTCATATAGCAAGCAGCCAAAGTCTGTTTTGCATAATATCAAAACTGCTCCAGTGACCCAACCAGGATATTGTTTTACACATAAGATATGTATAATGCACAAACTTAAGTGTTGGATGGTAGACTTGAAACATGTTCAATGACTATGTTTGTAATGTGTTGGGCATTATATTGTTGTAATACAACCACTGTTTTTCAATAAAACTTTATTGTGAAAAAAAAAAAAAAAATGATTCTTTAGCGTAAATTTGCTATATTTCCTAATCAGGGTTGCATTATTTCATATATAATAGTCAGTGCAATTTCTGTGTACTGTGCTATCCATGTATGTCATTAATGACATCTTAATGACATCTCACCTTTCATCACCTCAAGAGCAGGAGCGGATCCAGGGGGGGGGGGGCAACGGGGCAATATCACTGACTGACTGACTGACTGCAGTCCCGAGTCTCTCTCTCTCAGTATCATCAGCCCATCAGCGGTGCAGAGAGAGAGACTCTGGGGGTTATTTACGAAAGGAAAATCCACTTGAAAGTGCACTGAAAGATCACTTGGAAGTGCAGTCACTCTAAATCTAAGGGGTAGATCTGAAATGAAGCTCTGCTGATTTTATCATCCAATCATGTGCAAGCTAAAATGTAAAATGTTGTTTTTTTATTTTCCTTGCATGTCCCCCTCGGATCTACAGTGACTTTACTTCCAAGTGCACTTTCAGTGGACTTTCAAGTACACTTGCAGTGCAAAGTGGATTTTCCTTTAGTAAATAACCCCCTCTGTGTTATTGTTATTATGCCGTGCTGGTGTCAGGGCTTCTCTGAGCTGGCCGCTCAGCTGTCGGATAATTGCCAGCTCCTTTCTCTCCACAGTGACTCACCTGTTGATGATATCCTGCTCGTCAGTCCTGTCTACTTAAGCCGTCCAGCCCAGATGATCTCTGCCTTTGCCTTGGTCACATCTCTCCTGGGTTTTTGTTAAAGACTTGCTTGGCTGACATTCCTTCTGGCTCCATATCCAGCTTGCTATTCTACTACGCTCATTTCTGGCCTCCTGACGTTTTGGCTTGTCTGACTATCCGTTCCGGTTCCTGAACTCTGGCTATGTTTTGACTACGTTTACTCTGTTTACATTTTTATTATTATTAAACAAGTGTGATTTAACTGTACTTCTGTCTAAGTCGGATTCATGGTTTCTGAAAGCTGGACCAGGAGGAGGTGGGTGGAGCCACGTCGCTGGCTTGGCCTCTAGTGTTCCCTGCACTGGTTTTTAGAGCACCTGGCATCTAGCAACCAGTGACGTCAGTCACATAGGAGCCGCTGCTAACAAGGAGGAGAGCATTCAGAGCAGAGCATTCTTCTTTCTCCACCCCAGAGTGAGAGTGTTAGCTCCACGCACCTCCTCCCTCCATCTTCTCAACACTGTAGCATGGCGTGGAAGAAGCAGAACACAGGGCATGAACACAGGAATAAGCAGTGACTGCGTTTCACTGTCATCTCTTGCTGCCTGCAGACAGTGCAATTACCGGTTCCCGCTCATCTCCATTTTTCCTCCATGGGAGCCCCTCCCCCCACCAGAGCACCAACATACTTTAATAAAAGTGAGTAAAAGAATTCATGAATGTGTAAAATCGCAAAATACACGTGTGCCATTTTGTATGAAAAAAATGCCCTTTTAGTCTTGTTCAATCTTAAAGTGGTTGTAAACCCTTACAACACACTTTTTCTACAGGTAAGCCTATAATAAGGCTTACCTGTAGCTACCCAGGATATCTCCTAAACCTGAACTGTTTAGGAGATATCCCCTGTATTTGCATGTGCCGACGTCATAGGCACATGCGCACGGAAGCAGTGGCACATACGTGCCATTGCTTCAGTGAGTGTGCCGTTACCGACGGCTCCGGCACACAAAGAAAGTAACTCCGGGAGCGATGTCAGCCGACAGAGCGTTGTACAAGGATAGCTGCAGGGGCTTCGATCTCAGGTAAGTAATTCATAATGAGCTAGTATGCTATACATACTAGCTCATTATGTCTTTGTCTTGAACAGGCCTTTTTTTGCGATACTGCGCTGCGTTACTTTAACTGACTGACAATTGCACGGTCGTGCGATGATGTACCCAAGTAAAATTGATGTTCTTTTTTCCCACAAATTGAGCTTTCTTTTGGTGGTATTTGATCACCTCTGCCGTTTTTATTTTTTGCGATATAAACAAAAAGAGACCACCAATTTTGAATAAAAAAGGAATATTTTTTACTTTTTGTTATAAAAAAAGTCTTCATCATATTAAGCTAATATGTAGTCTGCTACATATTTTTGGTAACCCCCCCCCCCCCCTCGGCTCTGCGCACGCACCCCCTGTGGGCCGAAGTGCAGAATTGCGTATATATCAGATTAAGGGTCTGATATAGATTTGTATGGGGACCTCACGCTTTTTTTTTTTTTTTTTTATATTATTATTTTGCATAGACTCCCCCTTAAAATCTGTGCCAGAGCCAAAGAAAAGCATTTCGTTTTCCAGCAAATGAAAGCTACATTCCAAAACAAAAACACATGAAGTACATAGAAGACTCCTAGGGAGGTATGTGTGCTGTTTTTTGTTTTGTTTTTTAACAAAGAAGTTGGTAATGACAGCTGTCAAAGTCAGTTGCTGCCAATTTTATAACATTTTCTTTTGTAAATGTCAGTGCTAAAAAAATCACTGCTCTGGGATTCATGGAACTTCAAAAAAAATTTTTGCATTGGTACATGTTTCCAAGATATGGCTCGCATTGATAACAGTGAAGTTTAGGTTCAACATCTGAACATCTTCGAAGTTCAAAGTTTGGCAAACCCTGCAAAACCTAACCCAGGGTAGATAGTGTTAATAGAGAACTGATTAATGAAATACAATATTGAGTCTCATATCTGTTTCCCAAAACAGAATCAATTAACTCCCACTGGCAAGCATGCTAAAAGTAAGTAAAAACTGCAGTGCTGCTGTTCAGCACCCAGTTTAACCACTTCAATACCAGGCACTTAGACACCTTCCCGCCCAAGCCAATTTTCAGCTTTCAGCGCTGTCGCAATTTGAATGACAATTGCGTGGTCACGCTACACTGTACCCAAACAAATTTTTTATAATTTTGTTCCAACAAATAGAGCTTTCTTTTGGTGGTATTTGATCACCTCTGCGATTTTTATTTTTTGCGCAACAAACAAAAAAAGACTGAAAATTTTGCAAAAAAACAAGTTTTTCTTTGTCACTGTTAATTTTTTTTGTAAATAAGTGCGTTTTCTTCTTCAATGACGGGCACTGATAAGGCGGCACTAATGGGCACTGATAATGGGCACTGATAATGGGCACTAATGGGCACTGATGATGGGCACTGATAGGCGGCACTGATGGGCACTGATAGGTGGCACTGATGGGCATTGATAGGTGGCACTGGTATGCGGCACTGATGGGCACTCAGGTGGCACTGATGGGCACTCAGGTGGCACTGATGGGCACTCATAGGCGGCACTGATGGGCACTCATAGGCGGCACTGACGGGTACTTATGGGTGGCACTGATGCACACATATAGGTGGCACTGATAGGTGGCATAGATGGGCACTGATAGGTGGGCATGGGTGGGCACAGATGGGCACTGATAGGTGGCACTGATGGACGCTGATGAGTGGCACTGATGACACTGATGGGTGGCATTGCTGGGCATCCCTTTTTTACACATTTTTTTAAAATAAATATGATGTGCCAATCAGTGCCCATCTGTGGGCACTGATTGGCATATTTTTTGCATTTTTTTTTACATGTGGATGGCCATGGGGGGTGTACCTGGCCATCCACATGCTGGGGGCTTCCCTGGTGGTCCTGGGGGCTTCCCTGGTGGTCCTGGGGGCTTCCCTGGTGGTCTAGTGTGGGCATCTGAGGGTGGGCTGCGCTGATAAACAATCAGCGCATACCCCCCCTGTCAGGAGAGCCGCCGATCGGCTCTCCTCTACTCGCGTCTATCAGACGCGAGTGAGGAAAAGCCGATCAACGGCTCTTCCTGTGTACATCGTGATCAGCCGTGATTGGACACGGCTGATCACGTGGTAAAGAGCCTCCGCCTCCGCCTCCGAGGCTCTTTACCGAGATCAGTGTAGCGGTGTGTCAGACTGACACACCGCTCCACCGATCGCCGCGATGCGCGCCCCCACGGGCGCGCGGCGGCTGTTATCCTGAAGGACGTCATATGACGCCCAGTCAGGATAACGAAACCACTTCCCGAACGTCAATATGCTATTGACCGGGCGGGAAGTGGTTAATGAACAATAACACCACTATGTGGATTATTTACGAAAGGCAAATCCACTTTGCACTACAAGTACAAACTACAAGTGCAAATTGCACTGAAAGTGCACTTGGAAGTGCAGTCGCTGTAAATCTGAGGGGAAGATCTGAAACGAGGGGAAGCTCTGCTGATTTTATTATCCAATCATGTGCAAGCTAAAATGCTGTTTGTTATTTCCCTTGCATGTCCCCCTCAGATCTACAGCAGCTGCAATTCCAAGTGCACTTTCAGTGCAATTTCAAGTGCACTTTGCACTTGTAGTGCAAAGTGGTTTTGCCTTTAGTAAATAACCCCCTATGCATATCTCCTTGACCTGTCTTATCTTCCATTTTTCAACAGTTACTGTCTCAGCTAATTAATGCTTCGTTCCCACTCATCAGCCACCACAGCTACATGCTCTTCATTCATCCTGTCCCATCTTATATTTTGTACATTCTCATAGGTATCATTTTATTCATGCCTACTTTTTCTTGTTTCCTGCCCCCCTCCCCAGTAGTGAAAGCTACCCTTTCCCATAACTTATCAAGATTGTCACAGCATCACTTTTTACGATGGAAGGCTGTACATAATATTTCTAGTTCAGTAGTGCCGCTTACCATGTTAGACCCTGCACTGCATGATAACTGACAGTTGATGCAGTCACAAGGAGGCATTCCCTTCTCATCTACACTGATACAGTGAACTGCTGGGGAAGGAAAATTCTATACAACTTTCCCCCACAAAGGTGTGTGCAAGAGATGGGGCCTGTAGCAGAAATCAGAGGAAAGGAAAACATTATGGGGTTGATTTACTAAAGGCAAAAAGGTGGAGAATTCGCAATTTGTACGGGAATTTTTCATTTAGCTTGGTAATTATAGTAAAGCTCTTCTGATTTTCACCATTTCATTATGCGCAAGCAAAAACATGTTTTTTTTTATTTCACTTGCATGTGATTGTACAGTATATTCTTTGCAAGGTGTAGCTAAAGGAAAATCCTATTGCAAATGAAACATTTACTTGCAAAGTAAACAGCCATTTTCCTTTAGTAAATCAACTCCATTGAGCTTACATTCAGGTGGGTGCATCTTCCAGATCTAGAAATAATTTATTATTAATGAGAATTGTAAGTTATCTAATATTGCTGGGGGGTGGCACAGATATTGATTTGTTTTCTTCTCTTTCGTGATCCTCAGACCAAAATCAATCATAGATTTAAAAAACCCATTTATAAATAATGCATTTAAATAACCCAAATGGTTTGCCACAAGAACTTACTCTTACAAAGAACAATACAAATAATATGCAGAATCTAATCTTACGAAATAACATACAATATAATATTAACTGCCTTTGTTTTCTACTCACGAGCATCATTTTCCTTTATTACTAAGCTAACAATTCTGGTACATGTGCTGTACAGATGTTTTTGCACCACCAAGGGATGGAAATTACGCTATGTTTGGTCTTTACCTTTGTAAGTATGCATAACTAATGTGCACTCAGTAAGACTAAACTTTCAGTAAACGCAATCAAAACAAAAACGAAATAAAAAAATGAAGACACAGAGCACTAAGTTATGCCATTCATTGAATTGTACAGACAGAAGTGAACGCTCAGACTTCTGTTTGTAATAGATCAAAGGATCACACAGATTTTTAAGGAAATGAAAGATGGATGTAAAGTATAACATAAGCAATTCACTGTGAAATATAACACAGGTAAACTAATGAAGAAAGAAGTATGTGATTTGTAAAAGGTTCAGCTATCAGTATTTGTAAAATTAAATAATATATCCCCACTCTGCTCGAACAAATCTCTATTATAGATTTACAGAACAGCTAAAACCCTTATTGAATCATACAATACATCAAAATAAAAAATAATAATAATATTCATAGACACGTAAAAAGAAGCCTATTTATTTTATTTGTTTCACATTTAGAGAAAGTATATGTTTTCACATAAGGAATTATATAATTATCTACAGTATTTGCATTTGCATACAGCATTTGCAATATTATTCTTTTTATTACTCCTAGCATATACTCTATGCACCACAGTATTGAGTAAGGCTGGTTTGCACTCCTTTAAAAAAAAAAAATGCTATACATTTTTTTTATAAGTAAGCTGTGTCATGGAACGAAGTTGAAGTTGCTGTGAAGGATTTTTTTTTTTTTTAAATAACAAACATGTCTATACTTCCCTGCTCTGTGCACTAGAATTGCACAGAGTGTCCCCAGTCCTTCCCTTCTCAGGTCCCACACTGCCGCTCCTGGCTCCTCCTCTGTTGCTGGTGCCCCTAGTAGGAAGCCAATTCCCACTGGGGCACTTGTGCGGGCTAGCTCCCGAAAACCCACTGCTACATCCATTAACACAGACAGCGGAACTCTGCCCCACCCCCCCTTTCCTCGCCACTGGAGTTGGTTGACAAGAGCTTGTTTGAAAGGTTTGCAAAAGCCAATGGCTCCCGTTGCTATCAATCTGTAGTACTTGGGTAAATCAAAGGATATGTTTAGCCAGTATATAACCTAAACATTTCTTTTGGATTTTTATGAAAATTGTTATGAAAATCACCAAGGCTGCCAACCATGCAGTGTCTGTAAAAAGCCAGAGGCTACAGTTGCTCCACATCTCTGCTGCATTTTTAGCCAATGTAAATTACACTGTACCCGCCCCCTTCCTCAGCATGTCTTATTTGAATTTAAAACAGGAGGTACCAGCAGATGGAGCGGGCGGGAGAGGGAAGAGTAAACACAGCCTGCAGTGTGGGCTGGACTTCAGCCTACCAGGAGAAGATAAGCTGGGCTGAGCCCAATTTAGTCAGTACACACGCATGCATGTGTGCTTGAGCTTTGGGGTGCACACCCTAATGCAATAGGCTCCGCACACCTATGCTACTATTGGTAGAGTATTCATATTGTGTGTCTGCCCCCCCTGGACTGTTTATGACAAATCAGTGGGTACCTGTTATATTTACAAGCACATTCTTATATTCACCATAGGTGGATTTGATGGCTTTGCATAACTGTAAAAAAAAGCTTGCTTGGAACTGTATTGTTATGTAGTGTACTTATGCGCTACGTCGCAGTACAGAGTGGAATTACCATGTTAAAGTATTTGTTTTTTTTATATTTTTATGCAAAATAAAGTATACATTTTCAACCAAAAAAAAAACTAAATGGTATTAAAGTGACACTAAAGTTAATTTAAAAAAATAAATAAATAATAACAAACATGTCATACTTACCTCCACTGTGCAGCTCGTTTTGCACAGAGTGGCCCTGATCCTGGTCTTCTGGGGTCCCTCGGCAGCTCTCTCAGCTCCTCATAGCCTCAGATAACCCCCTGGGAGAAGCGCTCTGCCGGGGGGTTACCTTGTGGGAGCGTTCCCGAATCCATCGACAGCGAATGCAGGACTCGGCCCCGCCCTCTGCGGCTGCGTTATTGGATTTGATTGACAGCAGCGGGAGCCAATGGCTGCGCTGCTATCAATCTATCCAATCAACAGCCGAGAACCCCAGGCAGAGAGACGGCATGTCCCCGTGAGACAAGTTTGAGGGTTCAGGTAAGTAAAACGGGGGGGTGCTGGGGTCCAGTCACTGACAGGTGTTTTTTCACCTAATGCATAGGATGCATTAAAGTGAAAAAACACCTACCTTTACAACCCCTTTAAAAACAAGCTGGCTAGTTGCAAATTATTTGAAAAATAAAACACCAGATTTGCCATAGAGGTTAAGCCTAATTTTACATTAAAGAGCTTCTCAATTAGCTTCTTAGCAGGGTATACCCAGAATCCATATCTTGCTAAATTTTACCTAATTTTACCTTTGACATCTCTAGAAACAAAAACAATCTGCTGGGTTTTGATTGTTGTAATTGCTGTTCCAAATCAACTGCTATTGAAAGGTAAAAATGATTTCATGCACAGTGTGCTAAAAGTGTAAATTTAGCATTTTTTTTTCAATTATTGTAATAAAATGCGCTTTATACATATCTAAACCCAAAAACAAAAATGTCATATATTGCAGTTTACTAGTACTCAGGTGTGGTGGCTGTATTAAAGAGGAGCTCCAGGCTCCTTTAGAAAAAAATATTATCTCTACCATAGATGAAGTGTGGGGAGTAATGGCCCGTACACACAATCAGACATTCCGACAACAAAATCCATGGATTTTTTCAGACGGATGTTGGCTCAAACTTGTCTTGCATACACACGGTCACACAAAGATGGTCAGAAATTACGAACATCAAGAAAGCGGGGACGTACAATACCTACGACGAGCCGAGAAAAATTAAGTTCAATAGCCAGTGCGGCACTTCTGCTTGATTATGAGCATGCATGGAACTTTGTGCGTCGGAATTGTGTACACACAATCTGAATTTCCGACAACGGATTTTGTAACCAAATGCAGCCATCACATCTAAGGACTGGAAACTGTCATATATTGAAATTCTGGGTTTAAGCCTCGTACACACAATCGGACTTTAACCGCCTAACGCAGATATACTGCGGCAGAATGGCATGGGCAGGCAAAATCAAGTACCTGTACGTAATTAGGTAATTGCCTGCCCGTGGGTCGCGTGATCGCCGCCAGCGGCGCGCTCGCGACCCGGTCGGGAGCTCTGTGACCCCGGCCGCGGGACCAGCGGACCCGATCACCACTGGTGTCCCGCGATCGGGTTACGGAGCTGAAGAACAGGGAGAGGTATGTGTAAACAAACCTCTCCCCGCGCTTCCTACTCTGCCTGTCATTGATTGGCTGTTCCTGGTCATCGGGAAAGCCGATCAATGACGTCAGACGTCAGCCCCGCCCCCTAATGTAAAAAAAAAAACACACACGTCACAGCCCATAACCCCTCCCCTCCCCCTAGTGGTTAACCCCTTCACTACAACTGTCATTTATACAGGAATCAATGCATTTAAATAGCATTGATTGCTGTATAAATGACAATGGTCCCAAAAATGTGTCAAAAATGTCCGATGTGTCCGCCATAATGTCGCAGTCACAAAAAAAATCGCTGATCGCCGCCATTACTAGTAAAAAAAAAAATATATTAATAAAAATGCTATAAAACTATCCCCTATTTTGTAAACGCTATAACTTTTGCGCAAACCAATCAATAATCGCGATTTTTTTTACCAAAAAATTGCGATTTTTTTTACCAAAGACATTGTTTATTCGTAATGGCAACCCCTTATGATATACATCTAAGTATATGATCTTGGATCCTACGACAGGTGTGCAGAACGGGGAACTCAAGGAACCCCCATTCCCATTTCCCTCCCCACATTCCTCCCCTCCTCCCCTCCCATCCCCTCCCCTGCCTGCTTGGCCCACGTACGGACCCGTGGGAAGCCTACTCATTGGATGTGACCCCTCGTAAGTCCCGTTGTCGGATCGCCTCGCCTGCCGCGCGCCCGCTGGGGGGCGTTGTGGCGGGACGCTACCTAGGACTCGGAGCACACCGACCCAGAGGGAACCCCATCACACATAAGGAGTAATCTACAAGAAGTTCACACACTGGGTAAATATTTTCATAGTACAATATGATAATATGCTACACTCCCTGATGTGAAAGGCCAATTAGAGACAAATATATGTAAATTAAGTATTGTTACAATATGTTGTTCTTACCCTTTCTCTTCCAAACAGACAAAATCACCTCTGAGGAAGACCCTCCACCAAAACAGGTCGAAACGCGTCAGGTTCACTTTTACCCCCAACATTTGGTTATGTAAACTATACTGTTGTAAAAGTCTTTTGTCTGTTAGTGTAAATCCTCTTGAAAAATTTCTGTATTGTTTTACTCATTTGGGACCCATGTCTCCTATTTTTACCTATATGTCACATGTGACATCTTTAATCCAATAAAGATTCATATTTAGAATATAACATTACCTTTCAGAGAACTTATTTCTTAAACGCTGCCTAAAAACCCCACCAATTCCTCTTGGGGGGATTCCTTCCTTTTTTGTTTTCACACCCCAGGGGTGAGCAGCAAACATCATCTCCAGCCAGTGTCTTTTTCCTTTCTAGTTTATATTCGGGTGGTTAAACACCCTTCCCCCCGTGACACTTTGGAGCTGATACATGGGCCTCCAAATGCAAATCTTTTTTCAGGGCTTATCTACAATTGTATTGAATGTTTTTTGACTATTTATGCATATCTGCACACTGCACTCAATATGAGCAACTCTCAGGGTGATGAATGGGCTAGCCTCATGTCCACATACATGGCTTGGGGATCGATCCGTTTAGATCACCCAACACCTATGCTCATGTATGGGCTGTTGTCCTTGTGTATGTTTTTCCTTTAATTTTGTTTCTGCTCCCTCTATATGCACACAGCTATATGGCCATATACATACTGTGTACTACTAAGACACAGGGCTGTAGCGTGTCCATATAATAAACCTCGAGCTAAACATGAACAATATTAACAATGTACCATCTGAAACAATTTACAATGTAACCATATACCAATTGTGGATATTGCCATCTGAAGAGATTCCATGTCCTTTGTTCTCTCAACATGTTCAATATGCTCTTGTTGTATACTAATATGTGTACAATTACAAGCTATGACCCACATACTCAGTGGGAATGTGACAATAAAGGTAACCATGGAGACACGTTCTCCCATCTGCCACACCATATAGGCAGCAAACATAAGGGAATCTTCCCTCACTTTAGGGTTCCCCCTGTAGTTTGAGTCGGCGTCTGAGTCCCTGGATGGCGCCCCTGCCCCTTCCCCCACCCCGGTGGATACGTGCGGTAGTGGGGTGTTCCCCCATACGTGACTTCACAGCAAGGGTAAGGAGGAGCGCCCACCATCCAAGCTCCTCCAATTCCGTTCCCTCGGGGTGGCTTGGGCGGGCTCGAGCTCCCTGACAGGGAACCACTCCCCTTGCTGGCGGCGTCCCGGAACGCAATCGGACCTTTCCTGATCACTGCGCATGCACGTGGCCACGTGCATGCGCGTGATGCGGGATGTCGCGCCAGTGCGACGATTGCGTAGCTGATGCGACCCCGGAAGGACCTCCCGGACGCCGGGGAGGCCACTCCAGACGGCGTATGATGCCGTCATGGCCCCCACGGACAGTTGGGCCTTGCAGGTATGGGAATGGTTAATGGGAGGGGATGCCCCTTCATACCCCCTCCCCTTCCTTCCCCCTTTTCCCTCCTCCCATTTATCCGCCCCTGTTTCCCCGTCCCTCCCCTCTCCCAGGGACGCCCTGAGAGGGCCCTAATTGACACCACATGGTGTCTCAATATGCACACCTGTCTTTAATTGGGTACAACCCATAAATACCACATGGAGAGGTTCAGCAAACATATCTCCATGTGATGATCCAAGAACCACGCCATACAAACACAGTGAGTATAATCCCCTCTAACTCTATGCCTTTTCTCAGGGACAACCAACTTCAGACATAGTGTATGACCCTGTTTCTATCTCCAGACCGTGTGTCCCGCCTTTGGAACTCGCAACCCATACAGCGTACTCTGGCTTGCAACATATGGGCTTTAAAACGCACCTCGCAGCCTGAGCAAGATACACCAACTTCATTAGGTAATCCTATATTGCCATATGGTATCTGACACACTTGCATGGCTTCCCTGTTCATGTCTCCATTTGTTTCACACTCACACATACCCACACCCCCACATGGCCCCAACTCACATCCCCCCACTCCACACCCAATGGCACCCATCGCATACCCTCACTCATTTCACACCCATACTATCTGGCATTTTCTCCACTCCCTTCAAATTGGCCCTCTCGTCCTAGCGACTTATAGTATCACTAGTACAGCACCAAACTGAGCATCAGCTCTTTGACTGACATCACAACAAGCCACTTTGGCACTTCACTCCACCCATCTTCTCACCCCCTCTTCTCCTCTCTCCATTCCTCCCCCTTCCCCCCTATCACTATTCCCCCTTCCTCACCTTGTCCTCAACATTTCCCTTCTCCCCTTCCACCGTTCTATCCTGTCACACCCTCCCCCCCTCACCTCCACCCATGTGGATGCTGCAGCATCCCAACGTCCATCCATACATGTGCACGCCATGTATTGCCTTCCCCACTCTTCCCCTTCCCCCCCCTTTCCTCCCCCATCCTTCCCTCCCCCATTCTTCCGCCTCCCTCCCTTTCTCCCTTCCTCCCTTTCCTCATTCCACTTGTTTTCGCCTCCCCCTTTTTCCTCACACCCTCTCCCCCTCACTCCCACCTGTCACCCATCACCCTCCCCCTCTCCCCCCCCCCCTTTTCCCTCTTTCCCCCCCCCCTCCCTTCTCTTCTTCGGTCCCTTACCTCCTTTTCTTTAGCCATGAGCTCAGATACAGTAACATACAAATCGGCACCATTGGAAATACACGGAAATGGCATAATTACAATTTTATTTCTTCCTACCACTGTTTCAAATGTATCAGACATTGTTTATTCGTAATGGCAACCCCTTATGACATACATCTAAGTATATGATCTTGGATCCTACGACAGGTGTGCAGAACGGGGGAACTCAAGGAACCCCCATTCCCCTCCCCACATTCCTCCCCTCCTCCCCTCCCCTCCCATCCCCTCCCCTGCCTGCTTGGCCCACGTACGGACCCGTGGGAAGCCTACTCATTGGATGTGACCCCTCGTAAGTCCCGTTGTCGGATCGCCTCGCCTGCCGCGCGCCCGCTGGGGGGCGTTGTGGCGGGACGCTACCTAGGACTCGGAGCACACCGACCCAGAGGGAACCCCATCACACATAAGGAGTAATCTACAAGAAGTTCACACACTGGGTAAATATTTTCATAGTACAATATGATAATATGCTACACTCCCTGATGTGAAAGGCCAATTAGAGACAAATATATGTAAATTAAGTATTGTTACAATATGTTGTTCTTACCCTTTCTCTTCCAAACAGACAAAATCACCTCTGAGGAAGACCCTCCACCAAAACAGGTCGAAACGCGTCAGGTTCACTTTTACCCCCAACATTTGGTTATGTAAACTATACTGTTGTAAAAGTCTTTTGTCTGTTAGTGTAAATCCTCTTGAAAAATTTCTGTATTGTTTTACTCATTTGGGACCCATGTCTCCTATTTTTACCTATATGTCACATGTGACATCTTTAATCCAATAAAGATTCATATTTAGAATATAACATTACCTTTCAGAGAACTTATTTCTTAAACGCTGCCTAAAAACCCCACCAATTCCTCTTGGGGGGATTCCTTCCTTTTTTGAAGAATACGTATCGGCCTAAACTGAGGAAAAAAAATGTTTTTTTATATATATTTTTTGGGGATATTTATTATAGCAAAAAGCAATATTTTTGTTTATAGCGCAAAAAATAAAAACCGCAGGGGCGATCAAATACCACCAAAAGAAAGCTCTATTTGTGGGAAAAAAAGTACGCCAATTTTGTTTTGGAGCCACGTCGCACGACCGCGCAATTGTCAGTTAAAGCGACGCAGTACCGAATTGCAAAAAGGGGCCTGGTCCTTTGGCTGCCAATTGGTCCGGGGCTGAAGTGGTTAAACAAACTTTACTGTGGAATTCTTTCCAAAGGGCGTTTGCTGTGAATATACATTGCATACACACGGCAGGACTTTTTCAGCCAACTTTCACCAAATCACGTGTTTTTTCTGCTCTTTAACGCCACCCTTTGGTCAGCTCTTTGGTCAGCTTCTGTATTGTTGTCTGATCTTTTGCATTGGTTCTGAGCATGCGTGTTTGTACTTTGGACTAAAGTCCGATGGTTTTCTGTACACACAATTGGACTTTGCTCCATTGGACTTTTGTTGCCGAAAAGTTTGTCTGTTTGCAGAGCAAACTTTTGTCCGATGAAAACCGAAAAAGTTTGTCCAATGGAGCATACACGCGGTTGGATGTTGCCTTAAAACAGCTAATTTGCATGTTTGTTGTCAAAAAGTCAGATCGTGTGTATGGACCTTTAGATACACTTTAACTTCTCTACAAAAAATTTCACAATTAAAAACTAACTTGTGGTGTGTTTTTGTTTTAATCTATAGTAGGTGCATGCTATTCCATATGCTAGTCCAAGGTTGTAGCATATTGATTGGAACCCGAAATAGGATCCCATTAATGATTTATTGTCTCCCAAGTCCTGAAGACTGACTAACCATTTAAAATTAACAAGTGTATCAAGTGGAGTTCGTTGGAATTAAGTTGTTCTGTGGGAAAAATATCAATATAGCCATGAGGGGTGACCATGACAGTTTCACCCTTCTACTTCCCACAATTGTAAATGACCTTGCTAAATTGGTGGTCAGTGTAAAGCTTCCCATTACATTGATGGCTAGGGTAAAATCCCACATTAAATTAAATTGGTGGGCATCGTATATAGCCTTACTAGTAAATACCTGATGAGAGTAAAACGCCCGGCTGATGAGAGTAAAACCCCCATTGCATTGGTGGTCATTGTTAATGCCCCTGTAACATTGGTGGTCAGTGTAAAAGCCTTCATTACATTTTTCATCAGCGTAGAATTTATTACATTTGTGGTCAGTGTGGAATTACCCCTCACATTGGCGGTCGGCATACAATTCCCCTATACATTCATGGTAAGTGTAAATTTCCATTACATTGGTGGTCAGTGTAGAAACTCCATTATGGTGGTGGTCAGTGTAGAATCTCCAGCAAAGCAAATGTTTGTTTATTTATTTATTTGCACATAACTGGATGTTCAAAGTGAACAGAAATTTGTTTTTCACATTAATATCCACAATTAATTGTGTGAAGATTCTCAACTCCAATAGTGAATTACCCCAATGTGTGAGCTATTAAAATTACATTTAAATAAAAGCTAATTTTTGAACTGAATGGGGATGCACTTCTAATTAAAAAAAATAAAGGATTTTAAAAGTAATTTACAGCTCCAAGTCTTGTGCACTCCATTTGTGACCTCATGTTTTAAATAATCATGGACACTAATGAAAAAATAAGCTTATGTATTTGTAACAAGGGTGTACAGTATTACTAAAATCTCAAATGCACTATCTGCTTTCTCCCAATGTAGTTCTCATTGAACCAATAAAATAACAATGCTCACATTCACGTGAGTTTAACTATTTACCACTAGGATGCCATTAAGTTCAAATATCATCTTCATCATACAAAATTGTTGATTAAGATTAAGATTCAGAATGGGATCTTGCAAGTGTCCCTTGCTGCATTTTCATTCTGTACTCCATAGCTGGAAGAAACTATTGTTGTGCTCACTGTTATCATTATCTCTGCATAATTTGCCAATGTTCCAGGTCTATCTCAATTATGCATTTGTAGCCAAAAAGTACTGCTTCTCATTTTCTTAATTACAAGTCCTCACTGTTACCTGCTGTCTACCCAGCAGGAATAAGCTCCTTTGTTATAAAGTCAAATGTCAGCATTGTACTGAAATGGTGTCATGGTTTTATAGAAAAAAAAAAAAGATTCAATTTACAATTAGCATCTACCACACAGCATATTGCTTACTGTTAAAAGAAATAAAGATTAATCCATTCAAAACATTATTGGTTAGTTACCTGTAGGCTCAGCCTCCCTTTAGGCCGCATTCACACCTGAGCGTAGCGGAACGGTCGTTTTTGCACATTTGCATACGGCGTTGTCAGGCGTTTTTCAACTTCGGCGTTTTTCTTGATAGCCAATAGGAAAAATGATCATCACTGTTGTCATTTGTTGCTATGTTTTTAGATTTTGTTCAACTGCTTCCTGGGAGCAGTTGCAGTGACAAAACGCCCGTAGAAACGCTCGTTGTCGCACTAGTCGCTTGAATCGAGCGTTTCCATTAGTTTCTATGGGGATACAAACGCCCAAATCTGCCTGATTCGCGTGACAAAAAAGGGTCCAGAACTTGCTTGAGCTTCAGGCGTTCGGCTTCAGGCGACATGGAGTGGAGATGTGAACCATCTCCATAGAGAATAATGGATTTTTTCCCCTCGAGCGTTTTGTAGCTTCAGGCTTAGGGCGGCTTAGGGCGACAAAACGCTCAGGTGTGAATGCAGCCTTAACGTTTCATGCCAGGGACAGCGCTGGTGAGCTCTCATGAACTGAATTTCAGTGGTATGTGAAATTAATGAATTAATTAATTTCACACATTTCAAACATACTTAGATATGTATATAGAATCCTTTTACTGCAGGAGAAGAGACTCATTCAAATTGAGAGGAAGCCAGTGGGAAGTTATCTCCAGATTATTCAATGAGATATATAAGACACCAGAAAATGAATTGTGATTGGGTTCTTACTCAACATGGGAATATTAGTTTTCGGTGGGCTGACCCTTTAAATATACAGTTATTAGTTGACACGACGAGTCAATATTTCCATGTATTTAAATTACCAATAATCACCATTAATAATGTAATGTGCTGCCTGAAGCTTGATTTTGCAATCATGACTTTGGACCATTTAGGCTTTCTTTTAATACCACTTGTTTATCAATGTGTATGTTGTGTGTAAGACTCACCCTGTCACCTTTATGTCCAGGAAGACCAGGGGGTCCTGGCAAGCCTAAGAATCCAGGATCTCCTCTGGAACCCTTAAAAAGAAATCACAGATTAGAATTCAGCAAACAGAATATACAATTCGAGTGCATAGATTGTGGTATTATAGATTAGATGTAAATTGAATTGTAAATTGAATTACTTTAAATAAAGAAAGTCAAAAATAAAGGAGGCTTAAATATTTATTCTGTGTTTCCCTTGTGAAATAAACCCCAACCACCCCCCCCCCCCCCTCAACCCATTTACATTCCTCCCAACAGTGGATTCTTTCACAAAGGACTGTGTATATTCCCTTCTGATGCTGCTGTGCTGTGTAAATAGTGGCTAGTCTGCAGTGAATGAGGCTATTCATAGCTGTGTTCATTAGATCCAGACATAGAACATCTTTTGCTTTTCTGTCCATAGCTACATTTGCTTCCTGAAAAATGATTCTTAGAGTTTCTCTATAAGATTTGTATATAATATTGTCGTTGCTATACATACAAGAGTGTGCATGTGCCTAATAGATCATGGTAAGATAATAGAATATTATATAGTATAGTGTAGATTCTCGATCAGGTAGGTAGGCATTTAAAAATGTGACTTACTTGTTTTCCAGGTGGTCCAGGTGGGCCAATGGGACCTGCCTCTCCTCTGTCACCCTTACAAAGAAAAATGTAATATACTATTGAATGCATGCTGTAAATAGGTATATTTGAAACACTTTAGAATGTACATACAATTCTGTATTTTGACACTGAAATTATTTGAATAGTGTGTCAACTATATTGCACCAAATAATTTCCAATATAATCCATCCAATACCATAGATTTTTTTTTAGCCCTATGTATTCCAATAAAATTAACATTTAGTAATTTCAATACAATAAAATTTACATTAGCCTGTAATTAATTACAGCCAGTTCTAGAGCTTTGTATGGCCTGAACAGTACTTATTCATTAATGAACATTTGGTGCTGCACTGGATTATTTAAGTTAATTTAAAGAGGTTGTAAACCCTCATTTTATTTATTTTTTAACCTCTTGCTTACTGGGCACTTAAACCCCCCCCTCCTATCCAGACTAATTTTCAGCTTTCACCGCTGATGCACTTTGAATGACAATTGCGCAGTCATACAACACTGTACCCAAATGAAATTTTTATAATCCCCCTTCCCCAAATAGAGCTTTCTTTTGGTGGTGTTTAATCACCTCTGGGATTTTTATTTTTTGTTAAAAAAATGTAAAATACCAAATTAAAAAAATATATATATATATATATTTTTTTTATTTTGTTATAAAATTTTAAAACGGGTCATTTTTGTCCTTCATTGATGTACGCTGATGAGGCGGCACTGATGGGCACTAATAGGTGGCAGTAATGGGCACTGATGGGTGGCAGTGATGGGCACGGATCGGTTAAACCGATAGGCAGCACTTCTAGGTGGCACTGATTGGCACCCCTGGTGGGCATTTATAGGTGGCACTTGTGGGCATTGATAGGTGGCACTTGTGGGCACTGTCAGATGGCATAAATGAGGCATAATTGGTACTGGGTCCCTTTAAGATGAGCCGGTGATCGGCTTTTTTTTTTCTCCTCTGCTGTCAGCGTGAGGAGAAAAAAAAGACGATCACCGAGCTTTTGTTTTGACTCAGTGACTCGGTGATCACAGCGTGCTCCACGCACGAACTGTAGGGCGTGCACAGAGAGCGTGCACAGGGGAAGCCGTCATATGATGGCCTCCCGGGAATTCAGATCCATGCTGTGGCCGTCATTCGGCCATAGCGCAGATGTCAAGTGGTTAAATAACAAACATGTCAAACTTACCTCCACTGTGCAGTTCATTTTGCACAGAGTGGCCCCGACCCACCTGTTATGGGGTCCCCTGCGGGGCTATCAGTTCCTCCCCGCATTGATAAACCCCCTAGGAAAAGCGCTCTCTCTGGGGGTTACCGTGCAGGTGCGTTCCTGAGTCCAGCATTTGTGTCCATATAGGCCATGTCATTGGATTTAATTGACAGCAGCGGGAGCCAATTGCTGCACCGCTATCAATCTATCCAATCAAGAGCCGAGACAACAGCAGACAGATAGAGCGTGTCTCCGCTGAGGGAACGAACGGGCTCAGGTGAATAAAACGGTGGGGGGGAGGGGGGTCTAGGGGGCTGGTCAGTGTCAGAAGTTTTTTCACCCTAATGCATAGCATAGCATAGCAACCCCTTTAACTGTATTTAAATTACATTCTCAGACTTATTAAATAAGACCCAATGCATATACAATGTAATACTGACATAAAAGCACACACATAGGTTGGACTTGATGGACTTAATGGACTTTTTTCAACCTCACCAACTATGTAACTTTGTAACTATGTAATGTTAAAAGTGCAAATCAGAATCAATATTTTACTAATCTCCCTGATGCAAAGCACTTTCTTTATTCCACACAAAAATGCTGTGCATCTTTTCAATTTAGTATACATGTTTATCCTTAAATGTATAACACAGAGATATCTGGAGGACATAAAAAGACATCCTAAGAAAAGAACTACATTTGTTTTCTATAACCTTCATAAACTTCCTGTTTACATTCATATTATGGTCTGCCTACCGCTGCAAAAATTAAAAGCCAGCAGCTACACATACTGCAGCTGCTAGCTTTTAATAATCGGACACTTACCTGTCCTGGAATCCAGCGATGTTTCCATTTCAGCTGTCGGGTGCTGCCACCACCATTGCGGGTAAGGGAACCCGAAAGTGTAGCTTTACGGCTTCACGCCGGGAACCCTACTGCGCATGTGCAAGGCTCTGCTCTGCTCCTCTCTCCTACTGGCCCGATGGCTAGGGAAGGAGAAGGGAGCCAAGTGGTGACGTCAATGGCCTCGGCCGTGGCACCCAGAAGTGAAGACAGGTGGGGATCTGCATCAGCAGATCAATCTCACAGATTACAGGAGTGGCACAGAGAATGCCTGCCACATACTTGCTGTGTATTTATATTGATCCATCTTTCAGTCATGTAATGACTACATGATTGCAAGGTAGAAACAACAAACATACTTAGCAGGCACTGGTCAGGCAAAAATACGTTTATATTCATGGAATAAAAGTATGAGAGTGGGCTGCCTTAACTCAATGTGCAAAATGACATGCATTAATGCACTGCAATTAGGTAAATGGGCACTCTACTGTTGGAGAATGGAAGGTATTGGAAGATAATTACCAGGCTCTTATGGCGCCTACACACGGTCGGAGTTCTCATCGGAAAAAGCTCTGATGTTTTCCCGTCGGAATTCCGACAGAATTTCGCTCAAACTGTCTTGCCTACACACGGTCACACCAAATTCCGACGGTCAATAACACTGCGGCATACAACACATTCGACAGCACTATAAAAGGGAAGTTTAATGCTTCCGAGCATGCGTCAAATTTTTTCCGAGCATGCGTCGGAATTTTGCGTGTCGGAATTGCATACACACGATCGGAAAATCCGATAGAAAGGTTTTTCTCAATCCAAAGTCCATCGGAAATTCCGACAGAAAAAGACCGATGGGTATACACACGGTCGGAAAATCAGAAGAAAAAGCTCCCATCGGACTGTTTCCATCGGAAATTCTGACCGTGTGTACGTGGCATTATCTTACTAAGGCAGAAAACCACTGCTCTATACCTAGGGCATTATATGACTGCCATACAAATAATTACAATATGAATGGTTCTTATAGGTTACTTTAACTGACCACTGCACTCTGGGCTTTATATGGCATACTCCTTAACTCTGCACTCTAAATATATGATATACTCCCGACCACTGCACTTTTTATGTTGTGCAACAGTTTCTGGTTCCTCTGTAGTCACTATATTAAAGAGTTAGCTCCTCCTGAAGTAGGCTGAGTGTAGAAAAGCAT